>CM077654.1:16375585-16986835 GCA_039707465.1 Rhabdophis nuchalis | reverse complement strand
CAGAGGGTCGGGTCCGCCACAGAGAAGGCCCTTCGCCTGGGCGTCGCCCGCTGGCACAGCCTAGTGGACGGCACCCGGAGAAGTCCCTCTCTGTGGGAGCGAATCGGCCGCAGGGATGTATGGGGCAGAATGCGATCCCGCAGATAGCTAGGTCCCGTGCCATGGAGCGCTTTGAAGATGATGGCTTTTGAAGATGATCAAAAAAGATGATGCGCTTTTACCACAGTCGCACCAAACATACTAGATTCTTTTTTTTTTATTGAAATTTTTATACTGTTTTACAATATATCACCCAGTGCTGTACAAAACAAAAGGAAGAGTTGGTTTCAAGTATCATCTATTATCTTTAGGATCTCCAAAATCCACGTTCCCTCGGTACAGGCGTCGAGACGTCCAAAGTTCCAAGTGCATAGTCCACAAATGGCTTCCAAGTCTTCCAAAAGATATCGTTTTTATAAACCCCCTCTCTAAATTTAATATCACACGTCATTTTATCATTTAAGGCTAATTTCCACATTTCACAGTACCATTCTTCTATTTTAATATTTACCTCTATTTTCCAATATCTTGCTATTACAATTCTACCCATTATAATCATAATTCTAATCAGTTCTTTCTCATGTTTTGTTAACTCTGGTTCATTAATTATCAATAACAATATAGTTTCTGGTCTCAATATTATTATTCTTTTCATCATTTCACACATCGTTCTTTCTAATTGCTGCCAAAACTTTTTAATTTTCACACATTTATACCACATATGTTCATAAGTTCCCAATTCCGTATTACATCTCCAACATTTATCACTCATTTTTTTATCTATCAGTGATAATCTTAATGGGGTCCAGTACCATTTCCAAACAACCTTAAAATTATGTTCTTTAATCCTTATAGATAAAGTCCTCATAATCCGACTCTTCCAATTCTCGTTCCAATCCAAATCCAATATTTTAATCTTTAGGTCTTCCTCCCAATTCCTTTTCATTACCATTTGTGGATTTCCATCAAAGTTTATAATCTTGTATATCTTACTGACGAGTCCTTTTAACCCAGTTTCATCCTTAATAATTTGAGATACTAAACTTTCAAATTTAGTTTTACTTCTATCTATGTTACATATTCCCCTTACTTTCATAGTCCATTTTTCTACCTGTATTTTTTCAAACCAATTTAACTCCAATTTTTGAATTACTTTTTTCTTCCTACTTTCAGTTCCTAAAGCTCTTAACCAATCTACTATATTTCCTATATTTTCATCCTCAATTACTTTGTTCCGACTTATATTAGTTTTAATCGGCCAACTTTCAGTTGTCTTTCCCAAAAACGTTATATCCGGAATCAGTTTTTTAACAAATTTATTCCAAGTTTTACTCAGCCCCTTTAGCCAATAACTATTAATTGCCTTTTTTGTTTTTGCTCTATCTAAAAACCATATAGACCCAAATCTCTTAATATCTTTTAACTCCAGATCTCCCCAATGACCATCTCCACCTTTAAGTATTTTTATCACAGTTCTAATATTATACGCCCGATAATAATTAAGTAGATTGGGAATTCCCAATCCACCCTCTTTTTGGTTTTGATACCACAATTTCTTCATTAATCTTGGTCTTTTCCCACCATTACAAAATTTATCTAATTTCTTCTGATATTCTTCTATATCTTTCTCTGTCAAATTTAGTGGCAGCATCTCAAATAAAAAGTTAAACTTTGGTAATAACATCATTTTACACATTGCAATTCTACCAAACCAAGACAACTTTATCTCTTTATATTTATCTATCTTTTTCTCTACCTCCTTCAACATCACCTCATAATTAATTTTTTTTAATTCTCTAACTTTAAGTGAAAGTGTTATCCCCAAGTATTTCAATGTGTTCTTAGCTCTTATCCCAAATTGTTCTTGCATACTCTCCCACTCCTTACCATCTTTATTCATTAATAATTCAGATTTTGACCAATTTACCTTTAAACCTGTCATTTCTTCAAATTCTATCAAATGTTTATTTATCCTCTTTAAATCTTTCTCTATATCTTTCAAAATAATCAAAGTGTCATCCGCATACAAATTTATCTTATATCCCTTGTAACCTTCCAACTCTTCATCTGCTTCTATCAATTTAATCAAAACCTCCATAACTAACAAAAATAATGTTGGAGACAAGGGACATCCTTGTCTCGTGCCTGCTTCCAATTTAATCTCTTCCGTCATTGTTCCATTCACCTTTACCTTTGCACTACTTTTTTGATACAATTTTGAAATAACATGTATAAATTTATTACCAAAGCCTAATGCCTCGATAATTACTTTTATAGTATCCCATTGTACAGAATCAAAAGCTTTAAAAATATCTAACGATATTATACCTAATTCATCTCCATTATTCTCTGCTACATCTATAATATTCAATACTCTTCTGATTATATCACTCATATATCTACCTTTAACAAACCCTACTTGATTATAACTTATATATTTGTCTATAAAACTATTTAATCTATTACTTATAATAGCTGTAAATATTTTAGCATCTTGGTTGATTAAAGAAATAGGTCGATAGGACTCGATCCTCTCAAGATCTTTATCCGGTTTAGGAATTATAGATATTACTGTCTTATTCCATGACATCGGGACTTCTCCACCATGTAAAATTCCATTAAATAATTTTTGCAGTTTTGGTATTATTAGTTCCTTAAAATCTTTATAAAATTCAGCAGGTAATCCATCTTCTCCTGGGGTCTTCCCTAATTTTAACTCTTGTATTATTTCGTTGATTTCCTCCTGTGTTATATCTCTTTCCATCAAATCTTTGTATGTTTGATCTATTTTCATACCATATTTTCCAAGATGATTCTTCAATTTTTCTAAATCAATTGATTTCTTTAAATATAATTTTTGAAAAAAATTCCTAGCTACTTCACATTTCTCCAATCTCTTATAACACCTTGTACCTTTTTCATCTATCAGAGAACCAATTTCTCTCTTTTGAGTTTTATTTTTCGCCATCTTTGCCAATAACCTAGAATTTTTATTACTAAATTCGAAAAAATCCCTATTCAAATATCTTAATTTTTTTTTAACCAATTCAATATCTTCTTCTATCAATTTAGTTTTTAGTAAGGTCAATTCCTCCAAACATTTTTTATCTTTCGTAAGTGAGAATTGGTTCTCCAATATCTTAATTTGTCTTGTATCCTGATCAATTTTAGCTTTGTATTCTCTATATTTCCTGCTTGACAATTTAATACTTTCTCCTCTAAATATAGCTTTCATAGTATCCCAAACAATTTCAAATTTAACCTCTTCATTATCATTCAATTCCCAACTTTCCTTCCATTTTTTGAATATCCATATTTTATCCTCCTCCCTTTTGTACAATTTTTCATCATATCTCCAACCTCTTTCCTTTTTCTCAAAATTAAAATCTATTTCCATCATAACTTCTGCATGATCAGAATCCTTAAAAATTCCCACATCTATTCTATCTACTTTATTCAGCAAATCTTTAGAAACAAAAATATAATCAATCCTTGAATAAGTATTATGTACCTTAGAACAAAAGGTATACACCCTTTCAGAGCCTTTCAACTCTCTCCAAACATCTGCCACACTGTTTTGAAACATCCATTTATTTAAAATTTCCCCTTTATTTGTTTGTCTAAAGCGGGTGGGATTATTACTATCAATTCTATCCCTAATTAGGTTAAAATCTCCCGCCACAATTACTTTCCCTTCACTTTCTGTTTCCAAAATCTTAGTAATTTTATCCAAAAATCCCTTTTGTTTTTCATTCGGTAGATATAAATTAACCAATGTCACTTTTTGCTCGTTAATATTCCCTATAATTATTAAATATCTGCCTTCCTCATCTCTAATTACTTGTTTTTTCTCAAAGTATACCCTATTTGATATCAATATCGCAACTCCTCTAGCTTTGGAAGTCCCAAAAGATTTTTCATAAATTTGCATACCTTTAATATTCATTCTATTAAAATCCTCAGATGCAACCGAATCAGATTTATGATGAAGACATACTAGATTCAAGGGTGGGTTGCTACAAGGATTACTGCCAGTTCGGCGCACAAAAGGATTTATTTATTTTTTGCTTTACTTGCACGTGTGTGTGTGTGCATTTACACCTAATAAGGTCTACGCATGCGCACAATGTTAGAAAAGAAAAAATAATAATTTTCGCAATGAAGATTGTTCTGCACATGCACAGAACTGGAAATCAAAATGGCACCACCGACAAGAGAACCGGTTTGGGAGCATGGCAGGCTGAGTGAGTTACTACCTATTTAGCCGAACCGGTAGGAACTCACATCTGAATAGGTTTCTATTTCGTCCTCATGCACATGTGTTACGAGAACTTTCTGGGAACTGTAAACTACAATGTGGATTGAAAGAAGCACAGGTGGGTGTATAATTTTATTTGACTCTGTGCAGAAATTAAAAAGCATACCTTATCTCCGTATCTCTATTAGCGGTGCTGAAACCTCACATAAGTCTATTGTACAGAGTTGGGCATAGCAGTCTAGAAGAAACAGTGAACTGATGGTCCCCTAAGTTTGAGAGAGTTGACTTTGTACAGCAGGGGTGCCAAACTTGATTTCATTGAGGGCCGCATCGGGGTTGTGTTTGACCTCAAGGGGCAGGATGGGCATGGCCAGCTTGATGTCACTTCTCAAGGCTCCATTTTCAGCCACGACAACCTCCTGCAGTTCTCTGCCATTTTTACTGGGAGAGGCCTGCAGGAGGCTGTCATTATTATTATTATTATTATTATTATTATTATTATTATTATTATTATTATTATTATTATTATTATTATTATTATTATTATTATTAATTCAAATTTCTAAACCGCCCCCTCTCCCTGAAGGGACTCGGGGCGGTGTACAGGAAACTTAAGAACATATAAAACATTACAATAAATACATAATTTAAAACCGAATTAAACGAATAACCCTGTACTAAAAATTTATAGAAACATTAAAACTAAATCCCAATTAAAACCTAATTAAAACAATTTAAGCTACAGACTGGGATGAGGAACAGAGATTAGGCCAGGCCGGCCTGATGGAAAAGATATGTCTTTACTTTTTGGCGGAAGGAGCGGAGGTCCGTGGTGGTTCTAATATCGGGGGGTAGGTCGTTCCAAAGGGTCGGGCCCACCACAAAGAAGGCCCTTCCCCTGGGCGTCGCCCGCTGGTATTGCCTAGTGGATGGCGCCCGGAGAAGTCCCTCTCTGTGGGAGCGAATCGGCCGAAGGGATGGCCAAAAATGGAGTCCTAGGAGACTTGCATGTGGCTCACTGTCAAAGGTACCAGGGGTCAGTCCTTCGCTGTTTCCAGAGGGCCCCATGGGCCAGATCTAAGCACTTTGCGGGCCGGATCCAGCCCGTGGGCCTTGAGTTTGACACCCCTTTTGTAGGTCTTTTGTAGTCTGTGGAGATAAGGACTCTCTTGTCCATACTCACAAACAAGGGGTTGGGGGTGGGGATCAAACAAGAAACTGTCTTCCATCGACTTGGATCACACTGAACCCCGATGTCAGGACATTCTAACTCAACGCCAAGTTTTTTATTTCATAGAAAGGATGAGGCTCCCATATTTGGTGATAAGCAACTCAAGAGTATTTTGCTTCCTATTTTTATAGTACAGATGGGGGAGTTCATAAGTTTCAGTTTCTTCAGTTTGGTTCTTCTCAATGTCCAAGTTTGGCAAATACGTGGAATTTGTAATCAAACTTAATACAGGTAATCCTTAAGTTATGACCATAACTGGGTCCCAAATTTCTGAGATTAAGTTATTAAGTGAGATTCCCCCAATTTTATGACCTTTCTTTCCACAATTGTGAAATGAAATTGCTGCGGTTGTTAAGTTAGTCACACGGTTGTTAAGTGAATCTGGCTTCTCCATTGACTTTGCTTGTCAGGTCACAAAAGGGGACTTGCAACCATCATAAATCTGATTCGGTTGCATCTGAATTTTTATCATGTGACCACAGGGATGCTGCAACATTCATAAGCATGAAACACAGTCATAAGTCCCTTTTTTTCAGTGCTGTTGTAACTTTGAACAGTCGCTAAATGAACTGTTGTAAGTTGATGACTACCTGTAATATACGAGTTTAAATCCATTAAAAATATGCATTATTTTGGTGTATGCCTCTCCCAAAATGCATCTTCTCCCTAACAGGTTTTGCACCTAGTGTTGTGTACTTTGTGAATTCTTTTTCATGAATAGGTTCGTTCTTGTAGACACAGATTTTATAAAAGACTCTAGGTTTTGCTACTAACAAAATTGAATGATCGTTCAGTTCATGAATTGGTGGAAACTGCAAAATTATATCCTTTTCCCCCCATGTCTAATTTATACCACTTCACTTTACCTTTAAACTTTTTTTGAAAGTAACTTTTAAAATGAAACTTCTCAAAAACATCAAGTTTAAGGGAATGAATGAAAGATAAAACACCTTTATTTGGAAAACCCTGTTTCCCTGAAAATAAGACCTCCCCGGATAATAAGCCCAATTGGGCTTTTTAAAAAATATATTTTATTTTATTATTATTACATTTAAAAACAGTGCAGTAGCACAAAATCGGAGTGGCCATACATTCACAATTTACACAATTAGTCTCAACCATTAACTTTCCAATCACAATATATACAGTTTGTTCCAGTCTTGTCACCTTGTCTTATACCAATCAAAAAATTTGTTCCAGACTTCACAATATTCTGATTCCCCTTTATTTCTAAGTTGAAGAGTGAGCCTACCTGCTTCCGCACAGGCCAACACTTTTCTGATCCCAATCGGGCTTTTGAACACCTGCACTAAAATAAGCCTTCCTTCGAAAATAAGCCCTTCCTGAAAAATATTACAACACAGCAGCAGCCATGAGGTGACCACAGTTGCCACCACCTGCACCTCAAAAATAATAAGACACATACACCCCCCCCAAAAAAATAAGGCCAAGCACTTATTTCGGGGGGTCAAAAGAAAATAAGACCCTGTCTGCGGGAAACACGGTATTTAATCCATGCATGGAATAAAATTGTCAGTGAAGTGCAGACTCATTCAGATGAGAGATCTATTGAAGGTGTTTTGGCTCTCCCTCCAAGGAAGCTCCAAGGTAAGGGGAGAGGGAAGTGATGGCTATACTCTCCCTCCTATAAACTTGACACGTTTGACTAAGAACACAGACCTGCGTATTATTTCCATGGCAACCTGCACAGGTCACTGGAAATATGCACACCCTGACTGTCACTTGTTCTCTTTGCCTTGGAGAAGGTCACACCTGTCTACCCGGAGGGTGTTTGTAAGCAGAGCGTTACTATGCTGGTGCAGTGACATAGGACACCTGCATGACTTGGCATCATCCTTTCCTCACTTCTCTGTATTTGCGTGCATGGCTGTGTTTACATTAGCCTCCCGGAAGCCGACAGGATTCATGCGTTATCCTGGCTGGGACAACCTACTTTGCTGATCAATTCATGAGATTGTGTTGATGGAGTTCTCACATACAGGTTGCCCTCGACTTACAACCCTTGTACTCTGTGCTATTAGGGGTAGGGTGACTTCTTCAAACGCCGGGATAAGTCGCCTGTAAATTGCCGTCGCTTTCTTGTTTCCTCCATCTTCCCTGAGTCTTCACGCCACCTGATTTTGGGTTGACAAGCAGGGCTCAGGGCCCTGGACAGCACCCCGGAGTTTGGGGGAGATGGTTGTGGTTTTAAAAGGGATTCGGGTTAATGTCAGGGTTCCGAGTAACACCCCCAACGAAAGGAGACCCCGAGGCTTGAGTTTCCTCCAAGTTCCATTTTATTAGAGATGTCCTATTGGCACATCTGGGGAAAACCCGAATCTGAAAGCTTCCAGGTTTTCCCCACCCAAGTGAAAGTCCAAGCCCCTGCCCAGCACCCAGATGTCCATCACATGGCCCAATCTGGCACTGTCCCAACTGGAGATGCCTCCCAGTCATGCCACTCCAGGTGCAGGGCAAGGTGTCTTTAACTCTCTGAGAAAGGAATGTTATTTTAACTATATCTACCCCACTCTATATAATTCCCCCTTTCCATTTTCCCGCCTGCCCACTCCCAGGATATACTGACCTTTATTTCTTCTTCCAAAGCCCAGCTGATCAGTGGCGGCAGATGTCGCTCCTCAGCTGTTTTCCTTGCTCCTTTCCTTGTTTGCAATGTGGCAGTTCAATGTTTGCAAAACTGTGGGCGCAAAGCACGCAGCGTGAAGCGAACCAGTTGTTCAGCTGGTAGGAACCCACCTCTGGTCCCTTGCTGTAAGGATCTGCCTCTCCTCCTTCCCCCCAAAAGTGTAGACTCCTAAAACGGTGTTATTTCAAAAAGAACCTTTTATTGAGAAGAAGTGATAGCAGAACAGGTGAAACAGACTCTAAATTCCATCCAGTGGTGAAATTAATTTTTTTTTTACTACTGGTTCTGTGGGCGTGGCTTGCTGGGCGTGGTAGGGGAAGGATACTGCAAAATCTCCATTCCCTCCCCACTCCAGGGGAAGGATACTGCAAAATCTCCATTCCCTCCCCACTCCAGGGGAAGGATACTGCAAAATCCCCATTCCCTCCCCACTCCAGGTAAAGGATACTGCAAAATCCCCATTCCCTCCCCACTCCAGGGGAAGGATACTGCAAAATCCCCATTCCCTCCCCACTCCAGGGGAAGGACACTGCAAAATCCCCATTCCCTCCCCACTCCAGGGGATGGATACTGCAAAATCTCCATTCCCTCCCCACTCCAGGGGAAGGAAGGATACTGCAAAATCCCAGTTCCCACCCCACTCCTGGGGCCAGCCAGAGGTGGCATTTGCCAGTTCTCCAAACTACTCAAACTTTCTGCTACCGGTTCTCCAGAACCTGTCAGAACCTGCTGAATTTCACCCCTGATTCCATCCCAAACAGTTAGCAATAGCACTCTAGAATCCATCCCTCCAGTTCGAATGTGGATTTCAGCAAAGCCACAGGTGTGGAGATGTTTATTGTAACGATTGTCCTGAGAGATAGGATCCGTTCGCATGGTCTTTTTCCTGCTTTCAACCAGGGGACACAATCCACATGGCCCTCCCTCCTTATCTCATTCCCAAAAGGTGAGAATATTTGGGGACAGGAAAAAGTTGTAAAACACGGCTTAGCGCCAGGCTGCCACCTCCCTCCATATGAAGGGCAGTATCATGTCAGGGATCTGACACTTGCTTTCCCTGGCAGTCATGACCTGAGATCGAAGGGCAGAAGATTGCTGAAGGAGATCAAACATTCCAAAGTGATCACTACTTCAATCACCTTCTGGGCAGCCGCCCAACTGTCATTTGATGGGCTGTCCCCCCCCCCCCCCAAAAGCACAATTGTGCTGAGCAAGGTAGAAGCTGAGCACAGTCATCCCAAAATTCTCCGACTTTCTGACAATAAGTGTTGACATGGTTGGGAGAGAGAAATCCAAGCTGTTAACATGTTGCGCAGCTAAAGTTGCATAAGGGAAGCTCATAGGCCATCAGAGAGTTTGGGAAGGAACTTGGAACTGATCCATGCAATGAGTCTTCGTGCTTCTTACAGGGTTTTAACTAGAACTCTTCCCCAGCCCTACTAGGGAACTCTAAACTCTTAATTGTAACTTGTCTAGTCTTATGAAAAGAAGGACTAGGGGAGACATGATAGCAGTGTTCCGATATCTCAAGGGTTGCCACAAAGAAAAGGGAGCAAAGATATTCTCCAAAGCAGGGGTCCCCAACCCCCGGTGCCGGTCCGTGGCTTGATAGGAAGTGAGCAGCGCAACTCTTAGAAAGGGCCGGAGAGGAGGAGGAGTGAGGAGGGGGCAGTCCCCTGGGCAGAGTGCGCGCTGGGTGCGGGAGAGCACAGGCGCAGCTGGTCGCACCGTTGGGACCCTGAGAGGAGCGAGTGAGCCGACTCACTCCCCCGCGCACGCATGCACCGCCTGTTACCCCTCCCCCCGCTCCCCCTCTACGCCGGCCGAGCCATGGCCACCGGTCCGCGGAATTTTTTTAACATGAAACCGGTCCCTGGTGCCAAAAAGGTTGGGAGCCCCTGCTCCAAAGCACCTGAGGGCAGGACAAGAAGTAACAGATGGAAACTAATCAAGGAGAGAAGCCACTTTAGAACTAAGGATAAATTTCCTAACAGTGAGGACAATTAATCAGTGGAACAGCTTGCCTCCAGAAATTGTAAATGCTCTGGCTTAGCAGTCAGAGGAAGAAAATTAGGAGATTCCTGCTTTAACTGATCAGGCAGTTAAAAGTGGCAGCAGAAAATTTGTACTTTCAGACTTACAAGAATCCCTTAATGAGGACTTACAGTACAGTAGAATTAGCTCATGTAGTTGTGTTTCCAGTCTGGCTTACCTTGAGAGCTGACAGTTGATGTCAGCCTTGGGAAGACTCCAGACAGAAAGCACACCCAGTCGAACTACTAATTCTTCTTTCATGGAAGCTTCCATTAACAGAACTTTACCATTTTGAAAGCACATTTCTCTCCCATCTCTTTTTACAGCCCAAAAAAAGCCTAAGGAGGGTCCCTTCTGAAGTGTTTGCTACACCTACATTCCTTCTGCAGACTAAGCTGCCTCTGTCAGCCTCGCCAAGCAGACTAGACAGGAAACACGACCAGATTCTACTTTGTTGTAAGGTTACATTAACAGAGTCTTGCAAGTTGGAAAGTAAAATTCTCCAGCTGTCACCTGTATAGGTCTCTTCTGACCAGAGGTGGCATTCAGCAGGTTCTGACCAGTTCTGGAGAACCGGTAGCGGAAATTTTGAGTAGTTCGGAGAACCAGCAAATACCACCTCTGGCTGGCCCCGCCCCCATCTATTCTCTGCCTCCCGAGTCCCAGCTGATCAGGAGGAAATGGGGATTTTGTAGTAACCTTCCCCTGCGATGCCTGCCAAGCCACACCCACCACGTCACACCCACAGAACCAGTAGTAAACATTTTTTTAATCCCACCACTGTTTCTGATCTTCTTTCTTCACCCACTCTGCCGCTACAGGCTATGCTGTCTTTTATCTGATTACTCCCCAGGCCAGGGGTGGGCAAACTTTGCAACTTTGCTGGCTGGAGAATTCTGGGAGCTGAAGTCCTTCAGACTTAAAGTTGCAAAGTTTGCCCACCCCTGCCCTAGGCAGTGTCTCTTCCCTCCATCTCCCAAAGTCCTACATATAGGTAGTCCTCAACTTACGAACACAATTGAGCTCAAAGTTTCTGTTGTTAAGTGAGACATTTGTTAAGTGACTTTTGTTCCATTTTACAACCTTTCTTGCCACCGTTGCTAAGTAAATCACTGCAGTTGTTCAGTTAGTAACACAGTTGTTAAGTGAATCTGGGTCCCCCATTGACTTTGCTTGTCAGAAAGTCACAAAAGTTGATCACATGACCTTGGCACACGCAATGGTTATAATTATGAGTCAGTTGCCAAGGGTCTGAATTTTGATCATGCGACCCCAGAGATGTTGCAATGGTGGAGCTGGAGACTAAAACATATGAAGAACGGTTTCAGGAACTGGGGACGTCTAGTTTAATGAAAAGAAGGACTAGGGGACACATGATAGCAGTCTTCCAATATTTCAGGGGTTGCCACAAAGAAGAGGGAGTCAAACTATTCTCCAAGGCACCTGAGGTCAGAACAAGAAGCAATGGGTGGAAACTAATCAAGGAGAGAAGCAACCTAGAACTGAAGAGAAATTTCCTGACAGATAGAACAATTAATCAGTTGAACAGTTTGCCTCCAGAAGTTGTGAATGCCCCAACACTGGAAGTCTTCAAGAAGATGTTGGATAGCCATTTGTCTGAAATGGTATAGGGCTCCTGCTTAGGCAGGTGATTGGACTAGAAGACCTCTAAGGTCCCTTCTAACTCTGCTATTGTATTGTATTGTATTGTATTGTATTGTATTGTATTGTATTGTATTGTATTGTATTGTATTGTATTGTATTGTCATAAATGTGAAAAATGATGGTGTCACTTTTTTCAGTGCCATTGTAACTTTGAACAGCCACTAAATGAACTGTGGTAAGTCAAGCCCTGGTTCGAATCCCAGTAAGGGTATGGCTAGTTGATGAGAGCTAAAAAGCTCGAAATAGATCTATACTAGTCTCCCTGACTTATGTATTGATCAGCTCAAAAACGTAACAAACATATTAAAAAAATTACACAATGGAACTCATGGCTTTCTGTCTAGATGGTCTCTGGTGATGAGCCGAAAGGCAGAAAAGGAAAGCAGTAGGCTTCCTCCCTTAATTGGGGCCCTAATAGGGTGTTGTGGAACAATAATGGGATTATTTAATATATATTTCAAATTATTTATTCATTTTCTATTTTGTATATCTTTTTAAATTTCCTGTGTGCCGCCCTGGGTCCTTTGTGGAGAAGGGCGGGATATAAATGTAATAAAATAAAATAAATAAATAAAAATAAATAATTATAGATACTTATCCTCCTGTCTCAGCTGATGCAATAAGAGAACCTGGCTGGCTCTTACCTGGCATGCCATACAGCCACGGTTCGAATCCCAGTAAGGGTATGGCTAGCTGATGAGAGCTAAAAAGCTCGAAATAGATCTATACTAGTCTCCCTGATTTATTTATTGATCAGCTCATAAAACTAACACACACACACACACACACACACACACACACACACATATACACGTGTTGCCTTCATCGGTAGGATTTGTTCTGTGCCAGGATCTCTGGCCCCCATAGGGAAGTTAGCACTGGGGTCTGAGTCTGACCAGCCTCTCTTGAAGGGAAATGGGGTGAAATGACACTTTTACAATCTCGATGATTCCAAAGTCAAGCAAACATGCGCTGACCCTTTGTCGGGTGGAGAGCAAACAGCCCAGGCAAGAGCTACCAGGGGGGCGTTACTTTCCACAGTGCGCCTGCATATCGTGCCCAGAAAGGGCACAGATTTCCAGCAGCTTCAGCAAGTTTTCCACCGGATGGAAATTTTTCGAGGGCCTTGCTCCACAAACATACCAACTCACCTTGAACTCAGCTCTCAGGGCGCATTGCTAAGGAAAGAGCAGGGTGCCGAAATCTGGGAGGTTGGGAAAGAGAAGCTCTCGTGAAAGGAAGGCTACCAGAAAAGATCAAGGTCCCGTATCAGTGAAGACTTTACCATCCGTGACTCACGTACTACAACCAACCACAGTAGCATTTTAAATCTACTTAAATCAGCCTTTATGGAACACCCTAGAGTTGGGAAAAGCCAACAGAGCACACATGTGCAGGCCCATATTTTATCAACATTAAAAAAATGAATTATGAAGTATTATTCAAAACAAAATACAAAGTAAATAGAAAAGCAGTGGGGAGGGGGTGGAGCTCTTACCTCACAAGCAGGAGGTTGTGAGTTCAATTCTAGGTAGAGGCACATGTAGGGTCTCCTGCTTGGGCAGGGGGTTGGACTAGATGACCTGCAAGGTCCCTTCCAACTCTGTTAATCTGTTAAAGGAGGGTGAGGAAAGATAAGGAAAAGAAAAAGAAAAAGAAGCACAGACTTCCAACTTTCTCTGTTGCAGTAAATAAAGGCCTTGACATCAAATCACAAGGTTTTCTTTGCTTTACTTATAATAATATGAACAAGCCATTTCTATAAAGATCTATCAGTCTAATCGGTAAAACCCAAAGTCAAATTTTCATTCTTTTCCATATCAAGCAAGAAGTTCAGAATTGGTCTCCATGGGGAAACAAAAGGACTTGTGTAATTTTCTCTAATCAGTCCATTTTGCCACTTCAGCCAACTCCCTCAACTTTTGCAACCATTCGTCCATAATAGGACTCGAAATATCCTTCCGTTTTTGTGCATACAATAGCCTTGCTGCGGTCAACCTATATGATAACAAAGTTCCACATTTGTTCAGGCCCGTATCTGATAAGTAGATATCGTAATTGTTTCTTGGATGCTCCTATTTTTTTAGGTTTGCGTAATATACTGACCCAGATCCATGAAGGAAACAAGAGATTAGTTTTTTAATATATTGTAAGCACTCTAATAAAGGACACGGTGGCTCAGTGGCTAAGATGCTGTTCAGAAAGGTTGGCTGATCAGCAGTTCAAATCCCTAGTGAGCTCCCGTGACTTGTCCCAGCTTCTGCCAACCTAGCAGTTCGAAAGCATGTAAAAAATGCAAGTAGAAAAATAGGAACCACCTTTGATGGATAGGTAACAGCGTTCCGTGCACCTCTGGTGTTTAGTCATGCTGGCCACATGACCACGGAGACGTCTTCGGACAGCGCTGGCTCTTTGGCTTTGAAACAGAGATAACCACTGCCCCCCAGAGTCAGGAACAACTAGCACATATGTAGGAGGGGAACCTTTACCTTAAGCACTCTAAACCTCACCAAAGTTTACACCAATTGAAAGAGCCAGTTTGCTGCAGTGGTTAAGACACTGGGCTAGAAACTGGGAGGCTGGGAGTTGTAACCCCACCTTAGGCATGGAGCCTAGGTGACTAGGTGACTTTGAGCTGGGTGCTCTTTCTCAGGCCAGGAAAGAAAACAAAGACAATGAACACTTCAAAGGTGCCTCATCCCAAAAGAACTCCAAGCTTAAGATGTGCTTTGATCTGCTGCTCAATTATAACTCCAGGAAGGTCAAAGGAGAGAGATGCTGGCAGTTGTAGTTCAATAATATCTAACAGTCCCAAGACATCCTATCTCTCCTATAGCAGGAGAGTCAGTCAGGATCCACTGCTCCCCTGGCTTTCAACAACCCACATTCTTATGGGGCTGTTAATCTGCAAAATTTGGGTGAGGTATATTGGAGAATATTTGAACAGTTATGACATTGAAGAACAATTGGGTAGTGGATGTGCTTTAAGTGCCAAAGGACTGAATGATTTTATTTTTATTTAACGGTTGGGGAGGAAAGTATGACTGCTCTTTTAAGTGAAAACTTGGCAATTCCTTCATAAGTAAAGCAGAAAGCCATGAAAATGCTACTGTAAGAATGATTGTGCTCTCCAGATATTTTGAAATGTAATTTCCAAAATCCTTAGCTCACAACAGTCAAGTTGTTGGAGAAATCTGGTATTTGTTGCCCTACCAGTCTGGGATGCACCAGGATGAGGAAGACTATGCCATCACAAATACTCTCGGAATAATTCAACATTACAAAGGAACTCATTTTGACCATGTCATGTGGAGGAAGCAATTATGTTGGAGGAGTTAGCAGTAAAAGGAAACCAGGCTGCCAAGAACATGATGGCTGGACACCATCAAAGCTGAAACCAGTCAGAGTACAGAACAACTCAAAGAAGGAGTGCAAGTTTGGAAGATGTGGAGAGACCTGGCCCAAAGAATCATCAAGAGTCAGACATGACTGAATAGATAAAGTTATCATCAACAAAGGAAGAATTTCTAGTTCCCTTCATAGAATAGAATAGAATAGAATAGAATAGAATAGAATAGAATTCTTTATTGGCCAAGTTTGATTGGATACACAAGGAATTTGTCTTTGATACATATGCATATGTACATAAAGAAAAATTAAATACATTCGTCAAGAATCATATGATACAACACTTATTGATAGTCAAGGTTACGAATAAGCAATCAAATCATGCTAGTAAACAAATAAAACAATCTAAATTGTAAAGATACCAGGAAAATGGTTACAGTCATAAGTGGGAAGAGATAGGAAGGAAGAAAAGAATAATAGTAATACAGTTTCAGTAAATTATTTGACAGTGTTGTAGGAATTAGTTGTTAAGCAGTGTGATGGCATTTGGGACAAAACTGTCCTTGTGTCTAGTTGTCTTGGTGTGCAGTGCCCTATAGCTTCGTTTTGAGGATTCCTTCACAGGATGTGAAGGGTCTGTAGATATTTTCACAGCCCTCTTTTTGACTCGTGCAATGTACAGCTCCTCAATGGAAGGCAGGCTGGCAGCAATTATGTATTCTGCCGTTCTAAGTATCCGTTGAAGTCCATGTTTGTCTTGTTTGGTTGCAGAGCCAAACCAGAGAGATATGGAGGTGCAGATGACAGACTCAATAGATCTGGAGAACTGGAGATGCATGATGCATCTATAGATGCATGATGCAGAAGGCCAAAGTCATCACATCAGCAGCCCTGCCTCTCCAGAAACCATACCTGTGATTACAAAAGGAATGCCACCTGGCTGCTGAGGACCACCAATCTACTGCTTGCAAATCAAAAGTGACCAAATCCTATTTCACAGCACGCCACTTCCATCTGCCAATTCTCTGAATTCACCCATTCTTGAAGAATAATTAGAAAGAGACTCTTACAGAAGAAAAGCAACAACAACAACAACAAAAGAAATGGAAATACAGATAGTCCTCGACTTACAGCAGTTCGTTTAGAGACCCTTCAAAGTTACAACGGCACAGGAAAAATGACATGACCGTTTTTCACAGTTATGACCTCCGCAGCAACTCCTTAATCGTGTGTTCAATATTCAGATGCTTGGCAACTGGTTCATATTTATGACGGTTGCAGTGTCCCAAAGTCAGGGGATCCCCCTTTTGCGACCTTCCGACGAGCCAAATCAATGGGGAAGCAAAATTCACTTAACAACCACATTACTAACTTAACAACGGCACGGATTCAGTTAACAACTGTGGCAAGAGAGGTTGTAAAATGGGGTAAAACTCACTTAACAAATGCCTCACTTAATAACATAGATTTCAGGCTCAGTTGCAGTTGTAAATTGAGGGATACCTGTATGCATTTTAAAATTACTGGCTGGATAATTTGGCCTACAATAGAAGAGGCCAAGGAGCCATCTTTTCCAGCTTTCTAATCCAACAGCAATCAGCCACACTCTGATTACTCATCACTTTTCTACGTCACATTGCCCTGCCAAGCCAAATTAAACATGAGACCAGCAGTTTCCTGTGTTTAAACAAGGCATTGCCCTCTCCATGTCTGAAAAACAGGAGCTGGTAAGATAGGATACCATAGGTCAGGGGCCCTCTAACCTCTTCCCAGGGTTTAGTCATTGACAAATAAGACCCACTGGCCACATCCAAGTTTACTTTGAAAGTGATAGAAGCTCTGTTCATAAATTTTATGAGGAATGCTTTGGAAAGTGCAAGGGCTGGGGGGAAAGAGGGGGGGGGGAGAATGAATGACTTGGGTTTCCCCATGCAGTTCAAACTCTGGTTTTACAAAGTTCTCAATTCATGGAGCGAAGTTAAGTGCAAGCACCCAGATGCAACCCCTTGCTCCGGCCTAGGCTTCTCAAGAGCATGAAGCAAACTCCTTGTCCCGGCAAAAAACCTTTTTATTAATTTACTGTGAATTCTGCTTATTGCCAGCCAGCAAAGTCTTTCAGAGGAGGATTTACGGTCACAGACCTTATCTGGCTTGGAGAGCTGCCAGGCCGATCTCTGCAGAAGTTGGCAAGGAGTCTCAGAGAGTCACAAACCAATTAGCAAACTAATTGTCTCCTACAAACTCCCCTCCCCTTTTGCTCCTCTTTTATTTCCTATAGGAGGGGCCATTCATCGTCTGGCCTTACTCCCAAGTTGACCCCTGTTCTTTAGCTGTTCCCTTTCTCTAGCAACTCTGCATGCACACACTGGGAACAGGCTGCAGCTGTTCATCTGCCTCACTGATGTCTGACTCTGAAGGCAGCTGATAACTGTCAGATGGCCCTGGCCCCCTCTCTGCCTCTGGCACAGAGCCTTCATCAGCGCCTTCCCCAGACTCCAGGACTGGCCCATGTTCCTCCCCAATCTCCTCACTGTCCGAATCTACTGCCAGCTCCACTGGCAGGCCACAACACCCATGCTTTGAATTACAGAAGATCCTCATAATAGGATTGTTCAGTAAAAGCAAAATCTTGGCCTGGTTTACTGTTCAAGGCACTTGAAGTTGGGGATGGTGGTACGTCTTGACTTTTAACCTGGATGATTTCTTGGTTGACGATGAATTGAGTCCTCTTTCTCACAAGTCACCTTAAATCTTATAATGTGACTTTTGATCCCAATTCAATTCAAATTGTGGACATCAGAGAAAACTATGTACATCATGGCATCTTGTAAAGGACAAAATGTTCATGCAAATTAGACACATTGGGAAAAGTGCTTTCAAAATTAGAAAGAACATCTTGAAAAGCGTTAAATTCAAGATCTAGATTTGTGTTTTTCACACTTGGCAACTTTAAGACAGGCAGATTTCAATTCTCAGAATTCTTCAGCAATCTGGGAAAATTCTGGGAGTTGAAGCTCACCCAACTTAAAGTTGCCAAGTTTGAAAAACACTGATGAAGAAGCCCACAGCACTTAATGAATGTGTTGATGTCATCTTTGTAATGTAAACGATGAGACCAACAGGAATTGTGGTTGGCCAAATAAGCATTTTGGTTTAAGAAATTGACTCTTTTTCACATATCAAAGTCTCTTTAGCTGGGGAGCAAGAAATCTTGTTGGTCCACTGCATTTTAAAACCAGAACTGAAATTCACCACCAAATCTATGGGTAGAGAAATTTAATGAATTACAGATAATCCTCGACTTACAACCATTCATTTAGTGACTTATTTGGTGACACTGGCACTGAAAAAAGTGACATGATCATTTTGCACACTTACAACCATAGAAGTATCCCCATGGTCACATGATCCAAATTCAGATGTTTGGCAACTGGTTCATATGTATGACTGTTGCAGTGCGTCGGGGTCATGTGACCACCTTTGTGACTTTCTGACAAGCAAAATCCATGGGGAAGCCAGATTCCCTTAACAACCATGTTACTAACTTAATAATTGTAGTGATTCACTTAACAACGGTGGCAAGATGAAATAGGGCAAAGCTTTCTTAACTGTAGCAACATAAATTTTGGGCTCTACTGTGGTCGTAAGTTGAGGACTATCTCTACAGTATTTTTCATAATGTCAAGGGAATTGAGTCCGTCATCTGCAGCTCCATAACTGTCTGATTTGGCTCTGCTACCCAACAAGACAGACACAGACTTCAGAGGATAATCAGAACTGCAGAAAAAAAAACAATGGCTACCAACCTGCCTTCCACTGAGGATCTGTACACTGCAAGAGTCAAAAAGAGAGCTGTGAAAATATTTACAGATCCTTCGCATCCAGGACATAAATTATTTCAACTTCTACTCTCAAAACGACACTATAGAGCACTGCACACCAAGACAACTAAGTCACTCTGCTAAACAACTAATTCCCACAACACTGTCAAATAATTTGTTAAGACTATATCACTATTCTTCTTCTCATCCTTCCTAGTACCTATCTCTTCCCACTTATGATTATAACCATGTTGCTTGTATCTTTACAATTTATATTGCTTGTATCTTATGATTCTTGATGAATGTATTCTATTTTATTTTTCTTTATGTACACTGAAAATGTATGCGCCAAAGACAAATTCCTTGTGTGTCTAATCACACTTGGCCATTAAAGAATTCTATTCTATTCTATTCTATTCTATTCTATTCTATTCTTTATGTACACTGAGAGCATCTGCACCAAAGACAAATTCCTTGTGTGTCTAATCACACTTGGCCATTAAAGAATTCTATTCTATTCTATTCTATTCTATTCTATTCTTTATGTACACTGAGAGCATCTGCACCAAAGACAAATTCCTTGTGTGTCCAATCACACTTGGCCATTAAATAATTCTATTCTATTCTATTCTATTCTATTCTATTCTATTCTAATCTATTCTATTCTGAAAATCTCCAACTATTTCTTAGTCAGGATTCTTCCCCCAGCTGGGTCAGTACCATTGCTCCTGAAAAAGATCCATTCCAGAAGTTCCTTCTTCACCTCCTTGAAGCTCAAAAGCCGAGAAGCAGGGGAGTGGGCCCGCAAAGGCAGGCCATGCAGACCAAAGGCTTGGCCCACCTCAACACTAAATGGCTATGTTTACACACCACCACCAATCCAGGCCGCCACTAACCCAGGCTGATTATTCACTCCCATGGGCTGATGGCAGATGATGAGGGATTTCCTGCTCAAACAGGACAATCATCTTAACAGGAAGCCCAGCCACCACAAAGGTGGCTTGGAAGCTGTTGCTTCCTTTTGTATTTTGTGGGTTTCTTTTGTGCAGACTGAGGAAGGGGGGAAAAAGAAGACACAATTAAAACAAAAGTCTGCAGTAACCCAACCAGAATCTCTCCGCTTCTGCAGAGTCAGGGGAAGCTCAGCTACCCTCATGATGACTCCACCCCTGCCTGTTTTATGTCTTGAAAAGTAAGACGTACTCAGAGAAGGAGCTGCTACAAAAGTCCTGTTCCAAGGCCTGAAATGAACAAAAACAGGGCTAACCTTCTCTTTATTCCCTCTCTTGTGTTTTCTTGGTGCAGTTGACTTTGGAGAGATTAGATTAGATTAACAGAGTTGGAAGGTCATCTAGTAGATCATCTAGTCCAAGCCCTTCACCCATGCAGGAGATCCTACAACATTTCTGACAACTGGCAGTCCAGTCTCTTCTTGAAAGCTTCTGGTGATGAAGTTCCTACAACTTCCGAAGGCAATTTGTTCCATTGGTTGATTGTTCTCCTTATTTCCAGGTTGACTCTCTCCTTGTTCAGTTTCCATCATTTATTCCTTGTCTGGCCTTCGGGTGCTTTGGAAAATAGCTTGACCCCCTCCTCTCTGTGGCAGCCCCTCAAATGTTGGAACACTGCTGTTGTGTCTCCCCTGGTCCTTCTCTTCACTAGACTAGCCATGCCCAGTTCCTGCAACCGTTCATTGTATGCTTTAGCCTCAAGTCCCTGATTGCTCTTCTCTGCGCTTTTTCTAGATACTTGAATAAGCCACCTGAACGCAAAGCAAGATTCTGTACAAGTAGTTCTTGACTCACAACTATTCATTTAATGACCATTTGAAATCACAATGACACTGGAAAAAAGTGATATTGCAGTATCCTCATGGTCGTATGATTGAAATTCGGACGGTGACTGGTTTGTATTTATGGCCCTCAACTTAGCAACCATTCATTTAGTGAGAAAAATTAAAACAGCATTGAAAAAAATAATAATGTACAACCATTTTTCACCCGTATGACCATTTGCAGCACGCCCATGGTCACGTGATCAAAATATGGACACCTGTATTTATGACGGTTGAAGCGTCCTGGGGTCATGCAATTCCCCTTTTGCAACCTTCCAACAAGAGAAGTCGATGGGGAAGCCAGATTCACCGAACGACCGTGTCACTAACTGAACACCTGCCGGGATTCATTTAACAACTGCGGCAAGAAAGGTCCTAAAAGTGGGTAAGACTCACTTAACAACCATTTTGCTTCGCAATGGCGGTTTCGGGATCGATTGGGTGTTGTACCTCAAGGAGTACTTGCATCCCACACCTGACCCATAAATATTCTCCATGATTTTCATCCAATTTTTTTTGTCTCTTTGGAAAACCTCGTCTCATGCAAACTGTCCTTTATCACAGGGGTCTCCAACCTTTGCAACTTTAAGTCTGAAGGACTTCAGCTCCCAGAATTGGGAGTCTGGGAGCTGAAGTCCTTCAGACTTAAAGTTGCAAAGGTTGGAGACCCCTGCTTTATCAGATGGACTAAGAAGCGGTTGTGTAGAAGGGCAGGAGAACTTCACTGCCTGGCACTCTTTGAAAACCTAAACAAACCTTCAGCTCCTGCTGCTCAAGTTTCCCTTTCTGATAAAGCCAAGTCCTCGGGATAAGAACTGTGATAAGAAAGTGCTGACTTTGGGCAGGTTGTCCCAGTTCCACTTTTTGGGCAGGAGTTCATTACAGGCCAGGTGAGACGAGGCCAGGGGTGGTATTCATTTACCTTCCCTACAGATTCACAAATGGAAGCGCACATCCATGCATGCACTTGATCTTCCATGCAGGCGTTTTGGGCTAAAAAAGGACCGAAATGAGATGCCGTTGAGCTGGGGCAAGTGGTTTCCACTACTGGATCGGGCGAACTGGTCCGAACCGGTAGAACACCACTTCTGGACAAGGCCATTTGCCCAGATAGTGGACAGCCAGCACCTGAACGCAACAAGGATTGAATTTGAATTTGAATTTATTTGACTTTTATACCGCGCCTATCTCCCCGAAGGGACGCACAGGAAATTAAAACAAGTATAAACATATAAATAAATAGACACGCCATAAATAATACAACACAATAAAAACTGATTAAATTTGGAATACCCTGTGCTAAAAATTCACTAAAAATCCCACTAATTAAAACCTTATATCAAATTAAAACACAGTCTTATAAGATGGTCTCGGGGACTAGGCTAGGGTGAGAGTTGCTTATGATGTGGATGTGAATCAAGACAGTTGGCCAACTTTTGCCTATGCCGTTTCCTTCCAACACTTGACTCCCCCTCCCCCCCTTTTGGTTGTGGTTTTGAACCAGGAGCAATTAGCAGGCAGAAAAGCCAGCTATCCCCATGGTATAGTGAAGCCTTTTTCTCCTCCTCCAGAGTCAATACAGTTAATCCTTGATTTACAACCGTTCAGTTAGTAATCATTCAAGGTTACAACGGCCTTGGAAAAAGTGACTTATGACCATTTTTCACCCTTGCATCCATTGTAGCACGCAACTGGCTCATATTTATGATGGTTGCAGTGCCCTGGGGTCATGCGATCCTCTTTTGCAACCTTCTGACAAGCAAACTCAACGGGGGGAAGCCAGATTCACTTAACAAGTGTGTTACTAATGTAAAAACTGCAAACAGGGTGAGAAAAGCTGCAAAATGGGGCAAAATTCACTTAACAAATTTCTTACTTAGCAACCTAAGTTTCAAGCTCAATTGTGGTCGTAAGTTGAGAAGGAATTCTGGGAGTTGAAGTCCGCCAGGCTTAAAGTTGCCAAGATTGGGGACCCCTGAACTAAAAGCACATAACATTGGTTTTGTTACCCATCCTTTCACTCTACTTAGTTTGCTGGTCTTTTACATCAGCCCAGTTTGTACGACAGTGGTGGGACTCAAAATGTTTTACTACCGGTTCTGTGGCGTAGCTTTTTGGGGCAGGGTGTGGATTTGTGGGCATGGCAGGGGAAAGATACTGCAAAATCCCCATTCCCTCCCCACCCCACCCCACTAACCTGCTTTCCAGCTCCCTTCTTCTGTTCAGGGCAACAAAAGAAGATCAGCTGGGAGGCTGGGAGGCAGCAGGGGCATGGCCAGCCTATTTGCCAGTTCTCTGAACTACTCAAAATTTCCGCTACCAGTTCCCCAGAATCTATCAGAACTGTCTGAATACTACCTCTGTTGTGCATCCCTCTCAACCTGGGAAACAGGCAAAAGAGGATATTCAATTAAAACAGCCTAGCCCAAGAAACAATTTTGCGACTCCACCTCTCTGGGAACAGATATTCTTCTACCAAAAGGGAATTCACCATGCTTCTCATCCTTGCTTTGGTCCATTATTATAATTAAGGAGCATGGCAATAATATTATCTTCACCGCTTTCAAGGCTCAATACCCTTCCTTCAACTCCTCCTGTTTGGCTGCTTCGGGAAGCAGCCTAAATTTGGGTACTGAAATTACACAGGTGTGATCGGTCTTCCTGGGAAGTGAAGTTAGCAAAGCTGCTGATTGTGGCCTGGAGCAGCTCGTTAGAGCTAAGGAGTTGCTGTTGACTTCCAGAATCATTTTCCCAGAGTCCTACATCTGCCTATCCTAGCAAGGTGTCTTCCTGACATGTCGGCCTCAAGGGTTATGGACACCCTCAAGGGTGTGGTACTCAGCCGGTTCGGACTGGTTCGTCCGAATTGATAGTGGAAATCGCTGGTGGGCCCGACTATGATGTTCTATTTTTCAAGCCATGTATGTGCAATCAAAGCGCATGCATGGAAGGCCAAGCGCATGCATGGACGCGCACTCACATTTGCAAACCAGTAAGGAACAAAAATGAATGCTACCCCTGGTTAAGGCCCTGCTGGACTCGTCTTCTGATGAGTCTCTTTATCAGAAGATGAATCCAGCAGGACCATAATTATAGAGCCCTTTAAATTCCCCCAAAGACTGGGGAAATCCATTCGTTGTTATCCTCTACGTTTGTTGAATGAATCTGAATGGAACAACATTCTACAGCAAAAATCTGTGTCAAACCAGAGTCGGAAGCTTTTCAGCCAACATACTAAGACATAAAAGGTAACGGTAAAGGTTCCCCTCACACAGATGTGCCAGTCATTCACAACTCTAGGGGGAGGTGCTTATCTCCAGTTCAAAGCCGAAGAGGCAGCGCTGTCCGAAGGTCCTTCATGGTCATGTGGCCAGCATGACTAAACACCAAAGGCCTACGGAACGCTGTTACCTTCCCACCAAAGGTGGTTCATATTTTTCTACTTGCGTTTTTAAGTGCTTTTGAACTGCTAGGTAAGCAGAAGCTGGGCCAAGTAATGGGAGCTCACTCAGTTACGCAGCACCAGGGTTTCAAACTGCCAAACTGCCCACCTTTCTGATCAACAAGCTCAGCATCTTAGCCGCTGAGTCACCACGTCCCTAGTATGGTATAAGCAAATGTTATTATGGTCGTTGTAATGTGTCAGTCCTTTGAGGTCGCTAGTTCAGGAAGGAGACTGTAAAAGGCATCCTGGGACTATACAGGCAGTCCTTGATTTACAACCATTCATTTAGCAACAAAAGTTTACAACGGCACTGAAACAATTGATTGTTTTTCACAAAATGATTGCAGCATCCCCATGGTCACATGATCCAAATGCAGGCAACTGGCTCATATTTATGACCGTTGCAGTATCCCTGGGTCAGGGGATCTCTCTTAGCGACCTTCGGACAAGCAAAGTCAATGTGAAAGCCAGGTTCACTCAACAATTTACAGGTAGCCCTCAACTTACCACAGTTCATTTAGTGACCTGTTCAAAGTTACAATGGCACTGGAAAAAGTGACTCGCGACCGTTTTTCACACTTACAACCGTTGTAGTATCCCACATGATCAAACATCAGACGCTTGGCAACTGACTCATACTTAGGACGGTTTGCAGCACCCCAGGGTCATGTGATTCCCCCTTTTGTGACTTTAGGACAAGCAAAGTCAACGGGGGGAAAACCAGATTCACTTAACAACCATGTCACTAATTTAACAGCTGCTGTGATTCGCTTAACAAATGTGGCAAGAAAAGTGGTAAAATAAGTTCAAAGCTCATTTCACAAATTTCTCACTCAGCAATATAAATTGTGGTCGTCAGTTGAGGACTACCTGTACTAAGGTAACGATTGCAACGATGCACTCAACAACTGTGGCAAGAATGGTCGTAAAATGGGCCAAAACCCACTTAACAATGTGTTGCTTAGCAACAGAAATTTTGGCTCAAACCCTGATGGCGTTTTCCCTTCTCTCCTCTTATATCAAAGAGAATCAAGGTGGAGTCACTTTAAGTCTCTTTCTAACGCCTTCTTTCTCACCTGGGTTCCATTCATGTTTGCGAACCACTACATTCCTTCTCAAGGTAATCTCTGTAAATTCTTCAGGTAGTGTGTGAATGTAGATTCATTGATTTCTACTTTAGGTCTGCATGCAAACTAACCAGCTTAGTTTGTTACGTACTTAGAAGCTGCGCCCATACACTTAGTAAGCTTGGTTAATTATAACCTTCGTTCATTTTTTTGTCTGTGTATGTATTACCATTATATGTAATGAATCTGTTGCGGCCCGCCAGCAGCCAACAGAGCTGGCAGCAGATTCGGACAGTGAGGAGGTTGGGGAGGAACATGGGCCAGTCCTGGAGTCTGGGGAAGGCTCTGAGAAGGGCTCAGCGTCAGAGGGAAGAGATGGGGCCAGAGCCATATGACAGTTATCAGCTGCCTTCAGAGTCAGAGATCAGTGAGGCAGGTGAACAGTGGGAGCCTGTTCCCAGTGTGTGCATGCGCAGAGTGGCCAGACGAAGGCAACAGCTAAGGAACAAGGGTCGACTTGGGAGTAAGGCCACAGGTGGATGGTAAATGGCCCCTCCTATAGGGAATAAAAGACGAGCAAAAGGGGAGGGGAGTTTATAGATATAGATATCGGCCTGGCCACTCTCCAAGCCTGATAAAGGTCGGTAATTGTTTAACTAGCTTGAAAAATTATTGGCCGGAACTTTGCTGGAGAGGAATTCACTGTAAATTAAATAAAAGGGGTTTATCGGGACGAGGACTCAGCTTCGTGCTGCTGGGGAAGCCTAGGTCAAAACAAAATCCATCGGTCAGTTCTTGGATCACTGTAGTGAGCCAACCTAGTAACAAGGTTAAGTGTGTAGTTTCAATACATCTCCATGACTGGGTTTATGTGTAATGCCAGTTAATGGTGTCACCTGTTCAGTTCTGGGATAAGGTGCTTGTGAGGTTACCCGTTGCAGTTCGTAAAAACTGGTTAGGTAAGTCATGGCTTACAGTATATCTGTGAACCAGGGCTGGTCATGTCTGGTCAAGTTTAAATACATTTAAATGATGGGTGCACCCAGCCTGTAGTTAAATACACACACATACACACAATTATTTCTCAAGATTCTTCTGTAATCAAGAAAGAGAATGTAAACAGAGACAGTTGAAGTAAGAACAGATGTTTCTCTTAATGATTAAAACATTATTGCTTATTTATGTTGTGTGGGTTTGATTTGTTAGCCTGTATTTTTATTTGGTATCTGCATACAGAATATCTTAGTAACACAAGACCAATTTTGTATCACATTTTGAAGATAGCATGTTTCTCCGAAAATAAGACAGGGTCTTATTTTCTTTTGACCCCGAAATAAGCACTTGGTCTTATTTTCGGGGAAGTCTTATTGAGATGCAGGAGGCAGTGAGCGTGATTACCTCATGGCTGCTATGTTGCAATATTTTCGGGGAAGGACTTATTTTCAGGGGAGGCTTTATTTTAGCGCATGCACTCAAAAGCCTGATTGGGCATATTATGCGGGGAGGTCTTATTTTCAGGGAAACATGGTCGACATTGAACCTTATTTAATCTTAGCTACCTCCTGTATCTTCAGCGCGTTCTCCCTGTTAATTTGAACTTTGGTAAACAAATTATGGCAGTTATCTTTTCTTACTGTGGTTTAAATGCTGAATTTGCCCGATGCCCAGAACTACCAATTAGCCAGCCCTATTTTAATCTACTTGCTTATGCAAACTCAGTTGGAGTGGCTAGTTTATTTTAGGGTATGATGCACGAAGCCCGAATACCAGGTTCCCTGAATGAACTGTGGTTAAAATAAACAGAAGCATCTAATGTGAACTCAGCCAAAGAGAAAAAACATCACAAAGAGCGATGGAATTATAAAGAGTCAATTGAAAAGGCAGGATATCTGTAGCTTTGATCAGGATAACTCCTCTGTGGTCAGCTACTGGTTGGGTGAGGCTTGTGTGTGTGTATGTGAAGGGGTTTGCTGGGTGCCTTTCACAAGCCATGTTCTGCTAGCATCAGGGATTCTGGCTAGCCACCAACTCATTCAGGAACCTGTTGATCAAGAGACATGCTAACAGGAGGCCTGGAATACAATCAGCAAAAGGAAATCTTACATTAAAAACTCCCTGTATGTAAACATCCTAGCCCAGTGATGGCTAACCTTTTTGGTGCGGAGTGCCCAGCGAAACCCCAAAATGCAATGCAAGCGCCCCCTAGGGGTGAAATCCAGCAGGTTCAGGAGAATTGGAAGCAGAAATTTTGAGTAGTTCGGAGAGATCGCATCCTGCCCCATACATCCCTCCAACCGATTCGCTCCCACAGAGAGGGACTTCTCCGGGTGCCGTCCACTAGGCAATGCCAGCGGGCGACGCCCAAGGGAAGGGCCTTCTCTGTGGCGGGCCCAGCTCTATGGAACGACCTACCCCCCAACCTCAGGACAACCACGGACCTCCGCGCCTTCCGACAAAAGCTTAAGACTTATCTTTTCCAACAGGCCAGCCTGGCCTAATCTACCTTCCAGCCTCTCAGTCTGAACATTTAATATTGTTTAATTGGGTTTTTAAGGGGTTTAGTTTTTTAGTATTTTGGGTTTTAGCGCAGGGATAAATTGTTTAATCTGCTTTTATATATATTTATGTATTTATGTTTGTATGTTTTTAATTCCCCTGTGCACCGCTTCGAGTCCCTTCGGGGAGAGGGAGCGGTCTACAAATTACATTTATTTTTATTTTTATTTTTATTTTTATTTTTATTTTTATTATTATTATTTTTATTATTATTATTATTATTATTATTATTATTATTATTATTATTATTATTATTATTATTATTATTATTATTATTATTATTATTATTATTATTATTATTATTAACTGGCAAATGCCACCTTTGGCTGGCCCCAAAGTGGCATGGGAATGGGGATTTTGCAGTATCCTTCCCTGCCACGCCCACCAAGTCACACCCACCAAGTCACACCCACCAAGTCACACTAAACCCACCAAGCCACGCCCACAGAACCAGTAGTTAAAACATTTACATTTCACCACTGGTGCTCCCCCCATTAATGCACATGTGTCCCGCACGCATGCGTCCTGCCTCCTGCCCATTTTTGGCTTCCAGGTGGGTGCAGGAGGCCTTCCAAGCCCAAAATGGGGCACAAGGGGACACGTGCACATGCGCAAATCCCAAACATGCAATGCCCCCAGCACATGCACCCCGCCCCCTGCGAATGCATGGCAGGGACCCGAAGACCAGCTGCCCGATGGAAGATGCATGTGCATGCGCAGTGGAGCTGGGCTGGGGCGACAGCTGGTGTGCCCGCAGAAAGGGTTCTGTGTGCCACCTGTGGCACGCGTGTCGTAAGTTCGCCATCACGGTCTTAGCCTGTCCTGAGGACATTATTTACCCCTGCTTCATCCTTATCTGCTAGCTTTCCATATACGTATACCTGAAGTTGCCAGGTTTGGGAAAAAAAGCAGCTGCCAAGTTTTGATGTGAAACTCCTTTCTTGAGTGCTTGAATTCCCTCTTTCTTAACATGTAAATTGGCTCGAACACAATGCCATCTGCTGTCTTCACACCTCACCGAGTCACTGGATGGTAATCTGGAAAAGTCTCAGTGGCTCCCTGAATTGGTGAGTCAATTGCTGACAGCAGCAAAATCAAGCCCCAACACAAGTTTGGGGATCAGGCAGATTTAAAAGTCTGTCTTGACGGCTTTCCAAATCGGTGGCACATGGGAGCAGAAGCCATGCGCTTTCTCCTTGGCTTGAGGTGGACTCCTTTCCCAAGAAAAACAGAGACAGGTGATTCATGCGTTACCATGGGCCATTCCAGCTGGGATGATGGCGATGGTGATGGATTGATTTATTATTGCATTTATTATGGCTGCTCACTCCAACGGAGACTCTGGGCGACTTCCAAAATCCAAACACAGAATTAAAAATTATTAAAACAGGTGGCTGGCAAGAGGACAAAATGTTCTGACATCCAGGACATTGAGATACCAGCTGAATGCCTGTGCAGCAGGAATGAGCCTGGGTCCCTGCAGAAATGGGGTAGAGGGATTGAATTGGCTGAAGTAATTTAAAAAAAGATTGTTGTTGTTAGTTGAGAAGTTGTGTCCGACACATCATGACCCATCGACAATGTTCCTCCAGGCCTTCCTCTCCTCTACCATCCTCTGGAGTCCAAGCTCATGCTGACTGCTTTGGTGACTTCTTCCAGCCACCTCATTCTCTATTGTCCCCTTCTTCTTTTGCCCTCAGTCTTTCCCAGCATGAGGCTCTTCTCCAGGGAGTCTTTCGTTCTCATTAGGTGGCCAAAGTATTTGAGTTTCATCCTCAGGATCTGGCCTTCTACAGAGCAGTCAGGGTTGATCTCCTTCAAGACTGACCGGTTGGATGGCCTTGCAGTCCAAGGGACTCAGAGTCTTCTCCAGCACCAGAGTTCAAAGGCCTCCATTCTTTGGCGCTCAGCCTTTCTTATGGCCCAACTTTCACAGCCGTACACTGCAACTGGGAAAACCATAGCCTTGACTATACCCACTTTTGACACATTTTGACAAAACATGATCCACTGGAGAAGGAAATGGCAACCCACTCCAGTATCTTTGCCATGAAAACCCCCGAGGGGGTATAATATCTGAATGAGAAACTTATTTTAAGACGGGGTGAGGGGGGGTATAGTATTTGTATGTGATTTATATTACATGTCGGGGGTGGGTGGGTAAAAAGGGGGGAAATCTGTGTGAATAAAACTTTTTCAATAAAAAATAAAAAAAAAGAAAACCCCGTAAAAAAAGATAAGAGGAAAAATAAATAGGTAAATAAACAGCCCAAGACAAGCTTAACGTGTGAATGAACCTTTGGCAGAAAAAACTATAGAAAAGTGTGGAGGAAGAAGACACCTGTTGGATGACGATCTTGGATCTTGCTTGCTGAAAAGTAACAGGAGATGTGACTCTGGGCCAGCCATTTTCTGTCAACCCAACGCATCTTGTTGTGGAGAAAATAAGAGGAGGAAGGTGTGTTGGATATGTTTGCCACCTTGAGTTATTTGTAAAAATAATAAAGGTAGGATACAAATGCATACTGTATTTTTCGGTCTATAAGACACACTGGTGTATAAGATGCACCAAGATTTTGAAGAGGTGAGTAAGAAAAAAAAGTTTTTGCCTTCCTTCAGCTGTCTCCGTCCCCATTTTTGCCTTGCCCCAGCCCTGCTGAAGCCTGGGGGCTGAGGGAAGGCAAAAACAAGGCCTCCATTTTTGTGAAAAATACGCCAGCCCTGCTGAAGCCTGTAGAGGGCTGCTGGGGGCTGAGGGAAGGCAAAAACAAGGCCTCCATTTTTGTGAAAAATACCCCAGCCCTGCTGAAGCCTGTAGAGGACTGAGGGGAGCTGAGGGAAGGCAAAAAAGCATCCGTTTTTGTGAAAAACGGTCCCTTTTTCGCAAAAATGCGATGCGGGGGTGGGGTTTTGGGAGTCAAAAAATGGCTGCATTCCGTGTATAAGACTCACCAACATTTCCACACTCTTTGGGAGGGGGAGAAGGTGCGTCTTATACTCTGAAAAATACAGTAAATAAATAAATGAGCGATATAGGTTGAGGGGATTAAGCCGGGAAAGGCTATATCAGGCCAAGCAGTCACATTATTCCACTTTGGCCCAAGAACGGGTTGAAATTAATTTTTGTCACCCATTTTATCACAAGTGGCTCAAAACTGTTCTGTGTATTCATTGTTTCAAGTAGGGTGAACATGTAGCATGGCCCGCAGCCGGCGGTATCTTGTTTTCTAAGCTACTAGAAGAAACTTTCCATTATGACATAAGTGTTTTGGGATGGTCTTGTCTAGTCCGTTTTGGCTTTCTCGTGTTCTAAGAGTTTCTGCCAGGTTTATGAAGTCATGGAGGGGTAAGCTCTTCTCTAAAAATGAAGCAAATTCTCCTCAGGCTGCTTGAGGAACTGACAGGATCATCATTTCACCTTTGCTTGTTGTGACACTGCTGTCAAGCGGTACCTTAGAGAAGCAACAGGCCCAAGATGCCAACTGTCAACACTACTAAGATGGCTCAGTGCGCAGATGGAGTAAGACAGGGGTCTCCAACCTTGGCAACCTTAAGCCTGGCGGATTTCAACTCCCAGAATTCCCCAGCCAGCAATTCTGGGAATTGAAGTCCGCCAGGCTTAAAGTTGTCAAGGTTGGAGACCCCTGGACTAAGACCAGGGGTGGATTCACTCATGTACACCTTCCGCGTGCAGGCACAAAGCAATTAAAATTGTTCTGCGCATGTGCAGAATTGAAAAACAAGATGGCAGCGCCATCTTGAACTGAACTCAACTGAACTGAAAAACAAGATAGCGCTGCCAGAGAACCGGTTCGGGGGCGTGGCAGGCTGCTGGTTCCAGCGACCCAGACCGCCCAACCACTACCAGTTCAGCCAAACTGGTCCGAATTGGTAGGAACCCACCACTGATTAAGATGTAGCTTTGTAGGATCCAAGACTTCACAACTCTTCTGCTCAAAAGCACAAATCTATCGCTTTGGCTTTCTCCTGGTTCAAAAAATCATTTTAATCCCCTCTTCCTGTTTATGAGGAAGTTTGTAAACTTTGCAAAGTTGTTTTAAAAGAAAACCGAACAAAAAATCACTCTCTCCCCTTTGTACATCACAGACAAAAGATGGATTATGTTCAGTGAGTTAAAGGATCAGAGGAATGTAATGGAGGTTAAAGTTTGTCCTCATTAGACTCTGTAGATTTAACCGCAGGATCACAGAGATACATATCACTTCAGACCAGTACATTGAAGAACATGAGTGCTACAGTATTGGGGTGATCACAATGACCACAGACTGGTAAAATAGACAAATACAATTAGAGATTCAACACAACTCTTCCAATAGTTATTTACAGAAATAATTAAAAGGAGAGGATTGCCACCTAGTGTTCATAGAAATTATAATTTATTTGGTGGTGCACTGGAAGAGCAGTAATAAAATCTGACCACAACGTATTTAGATTTATCAGTAGAAATATATTAAGTATTAAACTTTTGGGATTATACTGGAGTTATTTTAAATTATTTAGTTCTGGTCTTAGACTATAATAAAGAAAGATGGTGATGATTGATGTTTGAATATTGGATAGATTGACATATCATGTTGTTAAGGTTTTTAACCTATTTATTGAAGGCCAGGTTTGTAGATGTATGTATCTAAGGAACATCATTTTAAAGACCTTTCACATATTAAAGATGTTTAGGCAAAGGTAAAGGTTCCTCTCACACATATGTGATAGTTGTTCCTGACTTTAGGGGGTGGTGCTCATCTCCTTTCAAAGCCGAAGAGCCTGAGCTGTCCGAAGACGTCTCCGTGGTCATGTGGCCAGCATGACTCAACGCCGAAGATGCACAGAATGCTGTTACCTTCCCACCAAAGGTGGTTCCTATTTTTCTACTTGCATTTTTTACATGCTTTCGAACTGCTAGGTTGACAGAAGCTGGGGCAAGTAATGGGAGCTCACTCTGTTATGCAGCGCTAGGGATTCGAACCGCCGAACTGCCAACCTTTTTGATCGACAAGCTCAGCATCTTAGCCATTGAGGCCACTGTGTTTACCATTTCATAAGGTGCAGGAAGCTCAAGGAATAAGAAACTGGTTTATCTAAGGTGCTCCAAGATATTTTGTTGGAGTCAGCAAAGAGCTGTCCAACAAACAAGACAAAGCAAACTGTAGATTTTTAATTCTGGGTTTTTAATATTCATGCCACCTGGAATCAATGTGTATTATGAGCTGGGCAACTTTATAAATCGGTAGCAAGAGGGAAGGTCTGTTACAGTAGAAATAGGTGTACTATTGGATGTTCTGTGGGACCAATTTAGAAACTGATCATTATGGGGAAAATCTAAGTGGTGTGTGTGTTCAGCTTACACATTGCATTAACCTACACTTCGTTTTGACTTTGTTGCTTGCATCCTTACAATTTATATTGATATTGTTTCCTGATTGTTTATTGATACCCTATGACTAGCATTAAGTGCTGTATCTTATTATTCTTGACCAATGTATCTTTTCTTTTTATGTACACTGAGAACATATGCACCAAAGACAAATTCCTTGTGTGTCCAATCACACTTGGCCAATAAAGAATTCTACAGCACTGATGATGTTACCTAGCTTGGCAATGAAATGTCTGTGAGAAAAGAAGCAAGCTCGAGGATCCCCAAAGGCTCCATGATTTTTATCTGCTGCTTGGCTTAAGAATTAAGGATTGTTTCACAGACCAAGACCAGCTGCTTACAATGCTCTGGGACTCATCATTAGAAGCTATTCAAAAGCATGGAAAATTTGCGTTTTGGAGACCGAAACATGAGGAGATGAGAACCCAAACTTAATACTTGGCCCCACCGCTGTCCCCTTGCCAATCCAAATAATCTTTCGCCTGAAAACAATTCCCATCCCCAGTTTTGTACGTGATTCCCATGTGCTTCGGCTAAACCCAGAGCAAGAACATTAGAAAAAGGGGGTGGAGAGGAGAGAAAGAGAGAGAGAGAGAGGAGAGAGAGATTCGCCCCAGGCCATTAAAAATTAAAACATTCATTTATTAGAATATTTATGTAAAAAGACTCTCTTTACACAATATTTTATACAATAGATTCATTGCTTTAAACGGCTCCTAGCGGAGACAGTATTGTACATGAAAGCACATAGAGGCTACTGAAGGCCACTGGTTCCCGCTTGGCCTGAAGCAGAGAACAAGAAGCAAAAAAGCCCAGCTTAAGTGGAGAGTACAAGAACTGTGAAAAGCAAGCTGGCTGGGCTCCCTTTTTTGCCCTCCCCCACCTGTGCTGTGCAACGGTCTTCCAGCCCAGAGGAAGGGGCGAGTGCACCAAAAGGGAGAGGAGAGGGAGAGAGAGATGGGAGCTCATTGTTGTTTGGATGGAAAGGTGCACGGGCGTGCAAGGAGCCCTCCCAGAGGGGCCCGGATGGTGACCAGACGGACAGGCAAAAATTGCACAACACCATTTTCCACAGGCAGACACTGTATGGCTAAAAAGGCACAGCACAGGGGCAGAGGGAGGAAACGTCCCCTTCGCAGTAGGGGGTGGGGGTAGGGTAGGGTAGGGTAGGGAGGGCCGGAGGAGGAAGGGGACGGCTATGTACTACTGAAAAAAAATCAGCAGGCACTAGCATGGCTCTGTAACAGGGTACGATCCTTGTCGAACAAGCTTTTGATCAGACTCGGGAATAAACCAGAGTTGGTCCCTACCATGGAGAGCGGATACCAAAGATGCACTGACTTCTTATGCGTCCCCCTTCCTTACCAGAGGTTTCAAAGGACACACTCTTCACAAACAAATCAGCAGGTGACTTTTTCTCGCTTTGGAATACCGGGACAGAGAGATAAAAGCGGGGCAGGACGATAGCCCTATACCGAAGAGGATTGGGGTCCTGCTCCCTTTGAAGAGCTGTGCTATACTTCCCTATCCAGAGATAGCAATAGCAATACCGCTTAGACCTATATGCCGCTTTACAGCCCCCTCTAAGCGGTTTACAGGGTCAGCCTATTGCCCCCAACAATCTGGGTCCTCATTTTACCCACCTCGGAAGGATGGAAGGCTGAGTCAACCTTGAGTCCTGTGAGCATCAAACTACCAAATTGCATGCAGCCGGCAGACAGCAGAAGGAACCTGCAGTACTGCACTCTGACCACCGCGCCACCCTGACTCATATAGTAGAAACTGCAATACTCCCCAATCCTAGAGGCCTCCAGATGTTTGGGACCCCTCCTCTTGTCTGTATCTTGTTACAGAGAGCAAGAGCTGAGGCTGAGAGGTGTTGGACCCAAACATGTTGGAGAAAGCAGAAATAGATGGTACAATTTTACCTCTTTCCCAGACTTTCCCACTCTCTACTTCTTCTGGTCTAAGCCACGGGGATTATGTAAAACCCTGAACAAGGAAGGTTATCTTTGGCTAAGGGCCACCACAACGAAGTGGCAGATTAGAGTCAAGGTCATTATTGGACCACAATCAAGTTGGTTGACTATGGAAAGGGGCATTGCTGAATGCTTTTCCATAGAATTGAACGTCTTGCATGTCATTGGAAGAAAGCAAGGCCAAGAAGAACCTTCTTCCCCAACGTAGGGGTTTTCTACATGCAGAACTTTTATTCTCTGTGCAGGGAAGCATTCTATCATGTCAACATCTCCCCCCCCCCCCCGGCGATCTGAAAGTGGTAGGGCCCAGTCTCATTACAGTCTCATTCAGGGGTGGGTTCCTTCCGGTTTAACAACCAGTTTGCTGAGCACATGCTGAGCACACGTGCGCAGTTTACAAAAGACTCACCTTCCAGATTGCTGCTTGGGAAGGACAAAAGCTGAGACGCAACAATCTATTCTGTTGCGCGACTCAGCTGGGAAGATAAAGATAGGTAAAGGCCAGGGGCAGGGGGTGGGTGGGCCCATTTACCGGTTCGCTCCCAGCTGATCTTCGGAGCTATTGGTTTGCCCAAACCAGTCCAAACCGGTCGAATTCCACCCCTGGTCTCATTCAAATTTTACATTTTAGACTAAAACAAAACAGGAACGAAGTAGGAACAAGCATTCACCTCTTCCTCCTTGCAAAGGTTTCTAGAGAAGCTGCTTGCTTTGCGGTCCACTCCCTCTGTTTGTAGCAGCCCAGACCCTGATATAAAAACCTGGTTCCTGCCATTTCCAGGAATGTGAGCCTTGCTATTACATACAAGTATTAATGTATTTATCCCTGACTCTGGAATAACCATGGCACAATTCAAACATGATTTGGGAGGATGGGAAGGAGAAGACAGAGGCTGAAGTCTCGGAAACCCAGATGGAGACAGAAATGATAAGGAAAGAGACTGGACAGCCATTTATCTAAATGGTCTCCTGCTAGAGCAGGGGGAGTTGGACTAGAAGACTTCCAAGGTCCCTTCCAGCTCTAGATCTCGGCTTATGACAGCTGTAAGTCAAGGGTGACCTTTTATTGATTAGAAGGCCACCTTCTTGAAAGAAAATGCCTGTTATGGAATAAAACAAATGGATGATGGAGAATGAAGACTGGATGGGAGAGCAGAATAAACCCAGGTAGTACCGAGGACCAGAAAAGAAGAAGGATGTGGAAGAAAAGACAGAACTATTCTGACTGAGATAGGTATTGATAAAAGGAGAGAAGACGAGGTAGCATCTCATCTTCTCTGCGCCAAATATTGCTAGATGGTAAGGCTCAAACCAGTCACCTAATAGCCGTGTTGTTTCACGCTCTCAACTGACAGGCAGGGAAAAATTGAAACTTTTTCGACAGAAGAGAGAAAGAGACACAGAGAGACAGAGACAAAAAGATAGACCAAGAGAGAGAGACAGACAGAGAGAGACAGAGACAAAAAGATAGACAAAGAGAGAGAGTGAGACAGAGAGAGAGACAACCTGTGTCATAAGCATACTATCACTGTCCCCAAATGTAGTAGGATAGCTCCTCACTGACATCCTAATGTCTTCCACGGAATTTAGAATCTCTTCGAGAAAGAATTACTCTTGTTAAAAACTAAAAACTAAAAAAAATTTAAAGCAACCCTTTATGTACAACCACATATTCATCTTTGGTCAAAACCTGCCTTTGGAGTTGCACATGGGCTGTGTGAACACATGTTTTAACTGAAATCTCCCAGCTTCAAGCAAGAGCAACCAGGAGTGAGTTAGCCAAGAGAAGGACACACAAAGGAGGGATCGTCACCCTGGCGCCCTCCAGATGTGCTGGACCGCAGTGCTATCATTCCCTGTGAGAAGAGTGGCTCAATCCATTTGCAGAACCTTCCTCAGCTCCTCGTTTGGATAGCCAGTTACCCAATCAGCTAAACGGAGCACTGGACATCATGTGCCCAGACCTCCTTAGCCATAGATTCAAAATTGGTACAAGAGCAATCTTTGGTTAGGGTTAACCTGCTCATTTGTATCAAATAAAACGGGGGGAAAAACCATTACAAGCATAAAATAAGGCAAAACCTGTGATGCTAGATTTGGAACGCCAACAATTTAGAACAGGGCTCTCCAAACTTGGCAACCTTAAGGCTTGTGGACTTCAACTCCCTATGCTGGCTGGAGAATTCTGGGAGTTGAAGCCCACAAGTCTTAAGTTGCCAAGTTTGGGAACCCTTGATTTAGGATAATAATGTATGGTTTATGGGGTTTAAAAAGAAGCCCACAAAAATTAATGCATAAACTCTACTTCTTAGAAGAAATGATGGAGGAAACATTGCGTTAGAGCTGAGGATGGAAACTACATGTATGGAAGCCACCGGTCAAGCAATGGCTCAGCATGTGCCTATGATCATCCAATACCCATGCAGGAAATCCTGCAGCACCACCTGAATATATCTGAGCACCCACCGGTCCTCAGCTCTTCTGCTGTGTTTCGAAACTGGGCGGAGGGAATTATAGCCAAGGTGTTTCTCTGAAGGAAACAAGAAGGTGCCGTTGCCAGTGGAGAAGGCAACAGTGAGTCAGAGCACGCTACTTATCCAGGAGGAGATCATCTCTGGATAGAATGATTGGCGTTCCCAACTTTGGCTATGGAATCGGGGTTAATTCTAGATCTATTGCTTCCAGCCACAAAATGAGCTCCATTCAGAGGATCTCTGCAGCCTTCTAGCAAAGCTCCAGCACTGAAGAGAAGGAGACAGAGAAGAGAAAGACACAAAGAAATAGAGATTGGCATAACTAGGGTGTGCGTGTGTGTATGTGTAATTTGCACAGGAGTGCAAGAGCTTCCCCTACGGGTTAGGTCTAGTAGTGCATATCGGGGCTCACTGCCCTTTGGGGATAAAGGGCTCTCCCTCTTCAGGATCTGGCCGAGGCCCTGGATCGCTCAGGCATCTCATAATCCGTTGGTTGCTGGGACTGTCGCCCGTCCCAGGAGTAAAGACGTCGTCTGTGCCTGGAGAAGACGGCTCTTTGACCTTCATCATCAGCCCCTCCTCATCTTCATCTTCCTCCGGGGAGGGGGGAAGGTGGTTCATCCCTTTCAGGGTCTCGTTCACCAAGTCAACTGACTCCGGTGACTGGGGGGACGCTGGGTCAATGGTTATGATGGGGACGTTGTCGGAATCCGGCTTGGGGTCATAAGCAAGAGGGTCTACGGAAGAAGGCAAAGATAAGCAGAGTTGAAGGAAAAAGCCACTCAAGTAGCAGAATCAATTTTCTCTGCTCCAATCATCATCGTCCTTTAACAACCCCATAAATCTCTTGCGGGGGGGGGGGAGTCTGGACAACTGAATGGAGCTAGCAGACTGTTTTAATGGCCGGATGCTCTTCTTGTTGCCAGTGCAGAGTTTTGTTCGGCAGATATACTCTCATTGTGGCCAGACAGAGAAATATCTGCCTCTACCAGAGGTTGGGTTCCTACCTATTTGGTCTTGTTCAGCTGAATAGGTACTAACTCCGGCAGACACGTGACCAGACTGGTTGTATGACCGGTGGCGTCATCTTGATTTTCAGTTCTGCACATGCGCAGAACAATTTTCATTTTAAAAATGTCATTTTTATTTGTTTTTTTTTTAATGTGCGCATGCACCGTTTTAAATGAACATGCGCATGCATGTGGAGCATGGTTCTGGCATGCGCGCAAATTTTTTTACTACCAAATCGGTAGTAATGGAGTCTGGAACCCACCCCTGGCCTCTACCTCCTGATTGTGAGGCAAAAGCTCCACCTCTAGGCCACTGCACCACTCCCCAACTTTCTCTGCTCCAATTGATGAGGAGAATCATTTCCCCAAGTATAATGTCATACTAACCACTGTGAGGCACAAGGAACCAGAACAATACAGTGAGCGGACCAGAAAGTTTATTTACTACGGCTTGCTTATTTAGAAGAATCTTCCCAGTCTTAACTTCACTCTCCTGGGAACAACCACATATCAGAGATTTTTTTTTGAGGGGTGGGGGTGGATATCCATCACTTCCTCCCATACAGAGACATCCAGCTCATCAGTCTCTAGCTGGACATTCCATCACATCTACCCACAGTTTCCCAATGTTGCTGAACTACATTTCCTCACCTTTACCTATCCTGGAAGATTGAGATATACATAAGTTCCTCTTGCATTAAAGTAAACCAGTGCAACCTGAAAAATTGAGGCAGAGGTGTTGGGTCCAAAGTCTGCCCCTTAATCTCTCCACTTACCTGAACCAATGCGTGCCCTTGACATGGTTGGTGAATCTATTTTGTGCGTTGGCACCGTCAGGTAGTTGTTCATCTGGAATCAGAAACACACAGGCATGTGTTTAAAAAAACGGCCAACTTTCGGGAGATCCAATACAATACAATACAATAGCAGAGTTGGAAGGGATCTTGTAGGTCTTCTAGTCCAACCCCCTGCGTGGGCAGGAACCTTATACCATTTCAGACAAATGGCTATCTAACATCTTCTTAAAGACTTCCAGGGTTGGGGCATTCACAACTTCTGGAGGGAAGCTGTTCCAGAGGTTAATTGTTCTAACTGTCAGGAAATTTCTCCTTAGTTCTAAGTTGCTTCTCGCCTTGATTAGTTTCCACCCATTGCTTCTTGTCCTGCCCAGTTCAGATTTCTGGAGCATCCTTTGCCTGCAGTAGCTTCGATTTAGAAGAGGCAAGAGGGAGTAGTTTGAATTTTGTGTGTGTGTGTGTGTTTGTGTTTCTGTGTATATAAAAGGTAAATGTTCCCCTCACACATATATGCATTCATTCCCGACTCTAGGGGGCGGTGCTCATCTCCGTTTCAAAGCCGAAGAACCAGCGCTGTCCAAAGACATCTTCTTGATCATGTGACCGACATGACTAAATGTTGAAGGCGCACGGAACGCTGTTACCTTCCCACCAAAAATGGTCCCTATTTTTCTACTTGCCTTTTTTACATGTTTTCGGACTTCTAGGTTGGCAGAAGCTGGCACAATTAAGGGGAGCTCACTCCGTTATGTGGCGCTAGAGATTCAAACTGCCAAACTGTCGACCTTTCTGATCAGCAAGCTCAGCGTCTTAGCCACTGAGCCACCGCATCCCAGTTCTGTGTGTATCAATGAGTTCATTATGAATGACGTGATGTGATCATCACTTTTGAAAAATTTAGCTCATCAACAAAGATGGATCTTGAAACAGTTGCCAGTCACTGAAGACCCTTTCCAGAGGATCTAAAACAGGAGTGTTAAGATCTGGCCTGTGGGGCCACCCTGGAAACATTAAGGGACTGGCCTGAGGTGGATCTGTTTTCGCTGGCAGAGGGTTGCAGGAGGCTGTCGCAGCTGGAAACAGAGGTCAGGAGCCCATTTTCGCTTGCACAGTGCTTGGGCCATCATAGGCACTGCCAACAAGAGTGACGTTGAGCTGGCCACACTTACCCTGGCTCCCTGAGGTCAAACCTGATGTGGCCCTCAATGAAATCGAGTTTGATACCCCTGGTCTAGAATCTCACAAGGTCCCTTCTCCCACCCTCCCCAGATTCCACTTTCCCGCCCCTTCACCTTCTGTTCCAGTTGCCGAGCCTTCTGTCTTCTCAGCAACATCTGGTTCCAGGCTTCTTCATAAGGATCTGCTACCAAGGTGTGTCGATTATATGACCGCAACTGGAATGGAAAGCAGAAGAGTTTAGACTGAGAAGCAGATGCTCACTGCCTGTTTGAAAAGTATGGCTTCTACAACAACTCTCTAGGAAAATCAACACAATTGACTCCAGGATGTAATTCAAAGAATTAAAAGGCAAGCAATGATGTTACAGAGCATTGCACACCAGAACAACTAGACGCAAGGACAGTTTTCCCCTGCATGCCATCACTCGGCTAAACAACTGAGGACACTGTCAAACTATTTACAAAGACTGTATTACTATTCTTCTTCTCATTCTTCCTATTATCTATCTCCTTCTCTACTTAATAACTATAACCTTGTTGCTTGTGTCTTAACAATTTCTATTGTTTTATTTAGTTTCCTAGTATGAATTTGATTGCTTATTTAGTATCCTATGACTATCACTGTTGTATCTTATGATTCTTGATGAATGTATTTTTTTAATGTAAACGGAGAGCTTATGCACAGAAGACAAATTCCTTGTGTGTCCAATCAACTTGGCCAATAAAGAATTCTATTCTATTCTATTCTATTCTATTCTATTCTAGTCTAGTCTAGTCTAGTCTAGTCTAGTCTAGTCTATTCTATTCTATTCTATTCTAGTCTTATCTTGTCTTTATGCACACTGAGAGCATCTGCACCAAAGACAAATTCCTTGTGTGTCCAATCACACTTGGCCAATAAAGAATTCTATTCTATTCTATTCTATTCTATTCTATTCTATTCTATTCTAGTCTTATCTTGTCTTTATGCACACTGAGAGCATCTGCACCAAAGACAAATTCCTTGTGTGTCCAATCACACTTGGCCAATAAAGAATTCTATTCTATTCTATTCTATTCTATTCTATTCTATTCTATTCTTCTTTATGTACACTGAGAGCATCTGCACCGAAGACAAATTCCTTGTGTGTCCAATCACACTTGGCGAATAAAGAATTCGATATTCTACAAGCAGCCTTCCAAATACTTGTAACACCCATCAAGGAATCCATAGCCATCAATGCCAGGAAATGAATCCATTGACATTTGGCAGGCTGATTGCCTATTGTGTATGTTATTGCTTGAAGCACATCTGACAATCCTTTCTGCTCACTACCCCAAAGTCCACCCTCCCTCATTATCTCTTTCTTAGCCCATGGACTGACAGGAAGTTAACAATGATCTCTCTGCATTACTGAACTACATTTCTGCTTGAGTGGAAGATTTAAAGAGGGAACGAGAAAGCACGGGAAGAGAGAATCTACTGCAATTTTTTTAAAAAATTAGTTCTCGCGCTTACCCTCTGCCTGGTTTTTTGCAAGTTGGTGCGCAGGATCTTTCGAATCTCCTCCTCTTTGTCCTTGGACAGAGCTGGCAAAATGCGTTCAATCGGCAAAGTTTTCGGATTGATATTCCTGCAAGATGAAAAGGAGTTACAGAGGTGGGTATTCAGCAGGTTCTGACCAGTTCTGGAGAACCAGTAGCGGAAATTTTGAGTAGTTCGGAAAACCGGTAAATACCACTTCTGGCTGGCCCCGCCCCCATCTATTCTCTGCTTCCTGAGTCCCAGCTGATCTGGAAGAAATGGGGATTCTGCAGTAACCTTCCTCTACAACCCCCACCAAGCCATACCACACCCACCAAGCCACGCCCACAAAACTGGTAGTAAAAATGTTAAATCCCATCACTGTGGATTTGGTTGTTGCCTTGGGGAAGGGCAAGTGGGAAAGGCTTTCTAAGCAGGAGCTCCAGGTTCCTTGGACAGAACCAAGCATGCAAAAAGACAGAACGGTTAAGAATAAAACTTTCCCCATTAGAGATGGTTCTCACTTAGCGTCCGCTTTTGGGATGATCACTAAGCACTTCAGTTGATACGTGGAAAGCCATATGACCGCGACAGGCTTATGGCCTCACTTCCCCTTCAGTCGTTAATCAAAACATCATGTGACCACAACTTACTATTTTACTTCCCCCTTCTCTCTATTAACTCTGCTTGTTGCGAGCCGGTTGTGAAGCAGGGGAATAGTTATCACATGACCTCTGGATGCTGCAACGGTCATAAATGGAGGATTGGTCCCAAACCTTTGTCTTATACCATTGTGACTTTGAATGAGTAGAGTAGAAGAGTAAATAGAAGAAGAATAGACTAGAGTAGAAGAATAGAGTAGAGTAAATTAGAAGAAGGGTAGAGTAATAGAGTAGAATATAATAGAGTAGAATAGAAGAATAGAATAGAATAGAATAGAATAGAATAGAATAGAATAGAATAGAATAGAACAGAATAGAACAGAATAGAACAGAATAGAACAGAACAGAATAACAGAGTTTGAAGGGACCTTGGAGGTCTTCTAGTTCAACTCTCTGCTCAGGCAGGAAACCCTGCACCACTTCAGACAAATGGTTATCCCATCTCTTCTTAAAAACTTCCAGTGTTGGAGAATTCGCAACCTCTGGAGGCAAGTGGTTGCACTGATTAATTGTTCTGTCAGAACATTTCTTTTCAGTTCTAGGTTGCTTCTCTCCTTGACTAGTTTTGCATCTTGTCCTGCCCTCAACGGTTGCTAAAAGAGACCGTCAGAAGGCAAGGGGGATCTTAGTCAATCAGAATCCTCCTGCCTGCGATTTCCCACTGCTACTTACTGCATCGAAACGGTGGAGACAGCCGAGGGGATCTTGCCCATGCCCCCACTTTCCACCAGCTCAATTGCTTGCTTCATCTCCATCTTATGGTAGAAGGCAATCAACTGGGGCTCTTTGGATCTTTCCCCAGCAATCAGGCACTTCTTCACATATTTCTTGTTGAAACGGTTTAGCCTTTAGAGAAATCATACAACAGAGGCACAATCAGGGAGAGGAGAAGAATGGAAGATAGCAATAGCACTTAAGCTTATATACTGCTTCACGGTGCTTTCCAGCCCTCTCTAAGCAGTTTACAGAGTCAGCCTCTTGCCCCCAACAATCCGGGTCCTTATTTTACCCACCTCAGGAGGATGGAAGGCTGAGCCAACCTTGAGCCAGTCAGAATTGAACTCCTGGCAGGGAGCAGTGAATTAGCCTGCAATACTGCATTCTAACCACTGCACTACCACTATGTACCATGTACATGTACACATATACACACAGCCATGTTTCCACGTTGAAAAAATGCCTCTTCTTTTTCTTGCATACCTTTAAGCTTGCACATGCTGAGGCCTCTGGACTTTAGAACCCAGTGGGAATGGCAAAATCAGCCCATTTTTTGCTTGACTTTGCCCTCCCCAGCCACAGGAGCACTCTGCAAGCCTCCCAAACCCTCTACACCAGGGGTCTCCAACCTTTGCAACTTTAGGTCTGAAGGACTTCAGCTCCCAGAATTAAGTCTGGGAGCTGAAGTCCTTCAGACTTAAAGTTGCAAAGGTTGGGGACCCCTGCTCTACACATCCATTTTTGCAAAGGGGGTGGGGTTTCCGTAGGCCAAAAATGCTGTATTCAGTGTATAAGACGTACCCAGATTTGCACCCTCTTTTTGGGGGGAAAAGGTGCGTCTTATACTCCGAAAAATATGGTACTTTGTTTCTTCTGTTCTGGTGACACTTACTTGTCCTTCCAATGGTGATGTCCATAGTGGCCGCATATATCCTCAATCCCCGTCAAGAGATGATCCAGGAACTATTTCAAAAAGAAGAAAGGTGAATTTATTGCTCATTTATTAAAAATTGCCTTCTCTCCAAAAGAATGCCGCCTTGCAATTGCAGGCGTGAAAAGGACTATGAATTCCATGAGTGATGAGGAAAAGCCAATAAATTCTCAACCATGTAAAGCTTGTAAAACTCCCTGCAGAAAACCACATAGTTGAGGGGTGGGATCAGAGGTGGTATTCAGCCGGTTTTGACTTGTTCTGGTGAACCAGTAGCGGAAATTTTGAGTAGTTCTGAGAACTGGAAAATACCACCTCTGACTGGCTCCCATATTCTCTGCCCCCCGAGTCCCATCTGATAGGAGTGAGCTTAAATGGACTTTGGGGGATGGTAGAGGACAGGAAGTGCTGGAGGAACGTTGTCCATGAGGTCGCACAACAATCCAGTACAACTACTATCTTGAGAACACCAGGTGGGGAAGGCTGAATTAAGAGCACAAGACACTTCATTTAAGCTGCACTGCCAATGTTCTGCCATAGATGGCAGCAGAGTCCTTGATTTATTATTAAATCAGGCAAGTACTATAGTCCTCTACTTTAGACTGTTCATTTTACAACGATTCAAAGATATGACAGCCTCGGAAAAACTGACTTACGACCAGTCTTTGAAGTCACAACCACCAGGCAACCCCCGTGGTCACATGATTGCAATTCAGGCACGTGGCAACCAGCTGGCATTTACAACCATTGCAGCACCTTGCATTTAAGTGATTTAGATCTGGCAAGCAGTCGATTGGGGAAGCTGGATTTGCTTAACAAATGAGTCACTTTAAGACTGTGGTGATTCGCTTAATGACCACGGTAAAAAAGGACTGTACAATTCCAACTGTGTTTATAAGCAGAGGACTATCTATCTATCTATCTATCTATCTATATAAAATCTTTGAACTGTTGAATATTGTGAAGGACAATATAGAAAACACGACCCTCCATTTTAAAAATATTTAAAAACACATTTTAAAGTTGTGCGAAGAATATCAACCAACTGGTTACAGTGGCACGCACTCACACACACACACAAACCACAGAGATGCTTACAGCAGCTAGAAGAGAACCATCACCTGAGTGTGAATTTCCTCATTAATGGACCTCTTGGTCTCCTGTTTTTTTTTCACCGCCAGAAGATCCACCAGTGGGCGGATGGTCATGCCCTGCAGATAGACAACCCAGGTTAAATTCCATCAGCCGTACCTAAGGTCGGTTCATTTTTCATTTTCCTTCACAAATTTACAAAGTTATACTATTGAGCAAGGTACCACATACAGTGTACCTGTGCATGTTGTTTTTCTTGCCTAAATGTAGAACCTGAAAAGAGTAAGGTTCTACATTTAGGCAAGAAAAACGAAATGAACAGGTACAGTATAGGTGGTACCTTGCTCAATAGCAGTAACTGTGAAAGGGATCTTGGAGTCCTAGTAGACAACCATTTAAATATGAGCCAGCCGTGTGCAGCAGCTGCCAAAAAAGCCAGCACAGCTAGGCTGCCTCAACAGAGGGATAGAATCAAGATCACGTGAATTGTTAATACCACTTTATAAGGCCTTGATAAGGCCACACTTGGAATACGGAATTCAGTTTTGGTTGCCACAATGTAAAAAAGATGTCGAGACTCTAGAAAGAGTGCAGAGAAGAGCAACAAAGATGATTAGGGGACTGGAGACTAAAACATATGAAGAACGGTTGCAGGAACTGGGTAGGTCTAGTTTAATGAAAAGAAGGAGCACGGGAGACATGATAGCAGTGTTCCAATATCTCAGGGGCTGCCCAAAAGAAGAGGGAATCAAGCTATTCTCCAGAGCACCTGAGGGCAGGACAAGAAGCAATGGGTGGAAACCAATCAAGGAGAGAAGCAACTTAGAACTGAGGAGAAATTTCCTGACAGTTAGAACAATTAACCAGTGGAACAGCTTGCCTCCAGAAGTTGTGAATGCCCCAACACTACAAGTCTTTAAGAAGATGTTGTATAGATATTTGTCTGAAATAGTACAGGGTTTCCTGCCTAGGCAGGGAGTTGGACTAGAAGACCTCCAAGGTCCCTTCCAACTCTGCTATTGTATTGTCCTATTGTACAAACACTCTTCCCAAACACTTTGCTAACCCCACCTCTATAGCAGTGCCTGGGCTTTAACAGTTAACAGAATTGGAAGGGACCTTATAGGTCATTTCTGACAAATGGCAGCCCAATCTCTCCTTGAAAGTCTCCAGGGATGAAGCCCCCATCTCCTCATCTTGGATGAGACCCGTCTAGCGCTTGGAAAGAAACCCATCAGGAAATCCCAGGCCCGTAGACTAGACTAAAAGGTTGAAGCAATATCCCAGAAGAGGGCAGTGGCAAACCACTGCTGTATTCTTGCTAGGAAAGTCACACAAACATGTTCTTGGAGAGTCTCGGGAGTCAAGCTGAACTCAAAGGAATGTTGACTCCATATATTTAGGACAGTCTAGGGCAGTGATGGCAAACCTTTTCAGCAATGAATGCCGAAAAGGTTGCGTGGAAATGTCACGTGCGCATGAGCTCATCGGGGCCACCCTTCGGAAAAGCCGGACTTCCGGGTTCTAGTGCTCATGCGTGCACGATGATCAGCTGGAAGGCGCACATGCAAAGGCCAGTTTTCGGCACTGCTGCACAGGCGAAGGGATCATGCTCTAGAAAAGCCGAACTTTCAGGTTCTAGTATGCATGTGTGCCCCACGATCTGCTGGCCAGCGTGCACATGCATTTTTTAGCACTGCCGCGCACACAAAGGGGTCGCACTCCAGAAAAGCTGAACTTTGAGGTTCTGGTGCACATATACCACCCAACAATCAGCTGGCCAGTGCGCATGCGCACACCAGTTTTTGGCACTGCCGTGCGCACAGCTGATCATTGCGCATGCCAGAAACCTGGAAGACAAGCAGGCAAGGCCGTGCCTGCCAGGTGACATGGCTTTGCGTGCCACTTTGGCCACGTGTGCCATAGGTTCTCCATCACAGCTGCAGGAGAACAGCCATGTTTGTCTTTAGTCGCTCCAAATCCAAAGGACCCTGGTGGTACATTTTCGAACACAGCCCTATCTACCTGCACAAAGACTGTGAAGAATATGACTGTGATGATCGCTGTGAGGAACATGTTGCGCATTGGGAAATGCGTGTGATCCAGGAGGTAGCCGAGAGAGAAGGCGATGGCCCCTCGCAGGCCACCGTAGGCAATGATGAACTGATCCTTCGGGCTCAACTTCACGATGCGAAATTTGTTGATGAACCACGTCAACACCAGCACACCTGAGCAAAGATGGAAAAGGCAGAGAGGCACAGGTTACCTAAGGGCCATTTTTACATGCTTTTGAACTGCTAAGTTGGCAGAAATAATGGGACCTCACTCCGTTACGCAGCACTAGGGATTCAAACCGCCAAACTGCTGGCCTTTCTGATTGACACTGAGCCCTCTGTCCTAATAGATAGGGACCCACAATAGACCTCGCCTTCACAATCTAATAAAACTAATAATAAAACTAATTAAAAATTAATTAAAAAAAACTATCTAGTGGGCTAGGTAGATGCTTAACTCAGGAGAGGTGGGTCTTCAAATAGCCTGGATCCCAATTCACATACAGCTTTAAAGGAGATAACCAGAAACTTTCATTTATCACCCCTGCCCTATTTCCCACTTAAGCAACATGTCCAGACCTAAAACCCTGGCAATCAAGCAGAAAATCAGGGTGCAAATGACGAAGGCCCAGTTCCAGTGGTGCTGCCCGGCTACGGTGGAGACGCCAAGAAAGATGAAGATCAGGGTCTCGCTGACGCTGCTCCACATCTTCAGGAAATATTTGATGGTTGTGTGGGACTTGTGGGAAATGTTGGCCTCCACATAAGGGCGCATCACCACCCCTGCGGCAATCAGTCTGCAAGAAAGAGAGAAATGGGTCTGTGGGAAGAAAGAAAAGACCACCAACCTCCCTCATCTTAATACAATACAATACAATACAATACAATAGCAGAGTTGGAAGGGACATTGGAGGTCATCTAGTCCAACCCCCTGCCTAGGCAGGAAGCCCTATACCATTTCAGACAAATGGCTATCCAACATCTTCTTGAAGACTTGCAGTGTTTGGGCATTCACAACTTCTGGAGGCAACTGCTGTTCCACTGATTAATTGTTCTAACTGTCAGGGCGCATCTTGCTGAGAAGGTATTCCATTCTATTAGATGATCACACTTGGAAGGAAAAGATGGAGAGAGGAATGCTTGTAGGAGCTATCTAAGGTAAAGGTAAAGGTTCCCCATGCACATATGTGCTAGTCATTCCTGACTCTAGGGGGCAGTGCTCATCTCCGTTTCAAAGCCAAAGAGCCAGCACTGTCCAAAGACGTCTCTGTGCTCATGTGGCGGGCATGACTAAACACCGAAGGCTCACAAAATGCTGTGACCTTCCCACCAAAGGTGGTTCCTATTTTTCTACTTGCATTTTTACATGCTTTCGAACTGCTAGGTTTGTAGAAGCTGGGACAAGTAACAGGAGCTCACTCCGTTACGCGGTGCTAGGGATTCGAACTGACGAACTGCTAACCTTTCTGATCGACAAGCTCAGTGTCTTAACCACTAAGCCACCGCTTCCCTTATCTACATCACTCAAAAATGAGCCTTAATATAAAATCTTGTGTTAAGCGTTGGTTTGGTTGTCCCTGGCAATCGGGAACTGCCTACGTGTGAGTAAGTGGGAGACATCTTTCCTCTCTAACCCCTACGCAAGACTAAAATATGCTGTTAGAGGAAGTGGCCTTCCCCTGGCTTCACACCCAGCCTAGACACCCATATGTTCTTTTAGCTTGGAGCTTAAAGAGCGACTTTTAATCTTTTCAAACAATTTAATGCATTCTTCACTTCTTCCCTACCTAAGGATATACTCTTTCTGGGCCGTGTTTAAATTGTGTGTTTATTCATTTGTATTTTAGTTGTCTTTTTGCTCGTTATCTTTTCTTTCAAATGGCTAATAAGAAAAATAAAATAACAGCGAGGAAGGAAGGAAGGAAGGAAGGAAGGAAGGAAGGAAAGAAGGAAGGAAGGAAGGAAGGAAGGAAGGAAGGAAGGAAGGAAGGAAGGAAGACTCAGGGGTTGAGGTAAAAATTGTAGTTCAGTAATAAGAATGTGTGAGAGAGGGGGGAAGGAGGGAGGGAGGGAGGGAGGGAGGGAGGGAAGAAAGGAAGGAAGGAAGGAAAGAAGGAAGGAAGGAAGGAAGGAAGGAAGGAAGGAAGGAAGGAAGGAAGGAAGGAAGGAAGACTCAGGGGTTGTGGTAAAAATTGTAGTTCAGTAATAAGAATGTGTGAGAGAGGGGGGAAGGAAGGAGGGAGGGAGGGAGGGAGGGAAGGAAGGAAGGAAGGAAGGAAGGAAGGAAGGAAGGAAGGAAGGAAGGAAGGAAGGAAGGAAGGAAGACTCAGAGGTTGTGGTAAAAATTGTAGTTCAGTAATAAGGCTGTGTGTGAGAGAGAGGGGGGGAGGGAGGGAAGAAGGAAGAGGAGGAGGAAGGAAGATTCAGGGGTTATGGTAGAAACTATAGTTCAGTAATAAGGATATGTATGTGTGAGAGAGAGATCAATCTTCCAATCCACCTCTGCCAGTTATGGGGGGGGGGGGGGGTGTCAGAAAGAGGTAAACTAGAAACTTGTTTGCCCCCCAGCCATTTCTCGCCTTTATCCAGCTAATCAGGGTGAGTCAAGATTGTAGCTCAGCAGTCGACCTCCAATGACTCATCCACATTCCTAAGGGAAGCGCATCAGTAAGACAGGGCCAAGTACCGCTGAATCCGAAAGGTTGTATGTGTGTCCCCCACTGCGCTCTTCCCCCCCCACTAACCCCACCACCCCCACCCCAGCCACTTCTTTTATGGCCCTGGGTGAGTTGGAGCTCTTGTCTCTGCTGGTTTTATAGCGAGGGAGGTTTTCCAGTCGATTCTGCTGACAGTATTGGCGTCGCCAAGCCAGGAAGCCGAAGGATGAGTCACCCCGCGAGCTTGGCAGAAGCCTCCAAGAGAATTGGGGGACAAAATGGAGGACAGGCAACATGCTTCATTGGAGCCCCGAGAACAACTGAAAGCGAAGTCTTTCTTCTGGCCGTCAGGCAGAAGTTACAACAGCACTGAAAAGGGGGACTTATGAAAGAGCTGCTGATTCAGTTCTACAGAGGGATTGTTGAGTCTGTCACCTGCACCTCCATAACTGTCTGGTTTGGCTCTGCTACCCAACAAGACAGACACAGACTTCAATGGAGAATTAGAACTGCAGGAAAAACAATGGCTACCAACCTGCCTTCCATTGAGGATCTGTACACTGCATGAGTCAAAAAGAGGGCTGTGAAAATATCTACAGACCCCTCACATCCTGGACATAAATTGTTTCAACTCCTACCCTCAAAACGACGCTATAGGGCACTGCACACCAGGATAACTAGACATAAGGACAGTTTTTTTTCCTGAACACCATCACTCTGCTAAACAACTAATTCCCACAACACTGTCAAACCATTCACTAAGGCTGCATTACTATTATTCTTCTCTTCCTTCCTAGTACCTATGTCTTCCACTTATGACTATAACCATGTTGCTTGTATCTTTCAATTTATATTGTTTTATTTGTTTCCTAGTACAATTTGATAGCTTATTAGTATCCTATGACTATCACTAAGTGTTGTATCATGATTCTTGATGAATGTATTCTACTTTATTTTTCTTTATGTACACTGAGAGCATCTGCACCAAAGACAAATTCCTTGTGTGTCCAGTCACACTTGGCCAATAAAGAATTCTATTCCATTCTATGACCAGACCTCTCACTTATGACCATCACGGTATCCCCATTATCAAAATCCTGGTGCTTGGCAACTAGTTGTAGCGTCCCACTTATCACTTTCCCAGCTGCCTTTCAACATGTGAAGTCAACTGAGGAAGTCAGATTTACTTAATAACTGCCTTACTTACAAACAGAAATTCTGGCCTCAATTGTGGTCATAAGTTGGGGACTATCTATATACACCACTGCTAGACAAAATTCCACTGTGCTCAGTTACTTCACCTCTGGAGTTCAGAGGAGAAATATGAGTTGATATATTTATGCATTTTAAAAGCCATGGTTAAGTTCAGGTAGCCCTCGACTTACAAAGGTCCAAACTTGGCAACTTTAAGACTTGTGGCTGGCTGGGAAATTCAGGGATTTGAAATCTACAAGCCTTAAAGTTGCCAGGTTTGAAGACCCCAACTCTAAAGGTTACTATCTAAAGTCAACCTCAACTCCTAGAAACTTCATTGACATAGCAACAAGGCAAAAATGGTGTATTAACAGAGTTGAAGCATACGGATTGGAGGACTGGAAAGAAGATGAATTGATGCACTTGAAATTTTTAAATGATTGATTGTGATTGGTACTAGAAGTGTACATTGAGACATTGAATAATGAAAAATGAATTTTAACATGAATAGATGTGAAGATCTAAACAAGGGAAATATGAAAAAATAGGAAAGAAATGTCTTTGAATATTATAGAGATATGGAAAAAAAGTTAAAATAGAGATAGAAATAAGAGGGCCTTGGCTAAACGCTGATTCTAGGGCAGGGGTGGGCAAACTTTGCAACTTTAAGTCTGAAGGACTTCAGCTCCCAGACCTCTCCAGCCAGCTTTGCTGGCTGGAGAATTCTGGGAGCTGAAGTCCTTCAGACTTAAAGTTGGAGAATTCTGGGAGCTGAAGTCCTTCAGACTTAAAGTTGGAGAATTCTGGGAGCTGAAGTCCTTCAGACTTAAAGTTGGAGAATTCTGGGAGCTGAAGTCCTTCAGACTTAAAGTTGGAGAATTCTGGGAGCCGAAGTCCTTCAGACTTAAAGTTGGAGAATTCTGGGAGCTGAAGTTCTTCAGACTTAAAGTTGGAGAATTCTGGGAGCTGAAGTCCTTCAGACTTAAAGTTGCAAAGTTTGCCCACCCCCGTTCTGGGTGTGTGTGTGCTCATCTCCGTTCCTAAGCCAATTCCATGGTCATGTGGCTGGCATGACTAAACACCGAAAGCGCACAGAACGCTGTTACCTTCTCACCAAAGGTGGTTCCTATTTTTCTACTTGCATTTTGTACGTGCTTTCGAACTGCTAGGTTGGCAGAAGCTGGGATGAGTAACGGGAGCTCACTCTGTTACACAGCACTAGGGATTCGAACCGCCAAACTGCTGCTCATTCTGATCGACAAGCCCAGCATCTTAGCCACTGAGCCATCTGTAATCCCTTCCAAAGTGCTATGTTAATTGGGACTGCTGAGAGCTCCAGTCCAAAATGCCTGAAGGGCACCACTTGCCTCCATCTCAGCCTCATACTTACGCCATGATGCCTGACAGGTGGAAGACTTCTGCAGATAGATATGCCATGTAACTGTACAGAAAGACGAACAGGGGTTCGATGACCCGGATGTGGGAGGTGAAGCGGGAGGTGAAGGCTCCAATGATGCCGTAGACCATCCCGACAAAGATACCCCCCAGGGCCACCACGAAGAAGCTCAGGAAGCCCAGGACGATGTCCGTGATGGTGACTTTTTCAAAGCCGACAAACTCTTCGAAAAGGTGGTAGAGAACCTGGAGAGACACAAAGGAGGGAGAGAAAAGCCGTCTCAGCCCACCGAGGCAGGGATCAGAGGTTGCCAATAGGTGTGTCAACCCAAAAAGGGAATTACTATCCCACAAAGGGAAGGAGAAAGAGTAATGCGGTGGCCTAGAGGTAGAGCTCTCACCTCACAATCAGAAGGCTTTGAGTTTGATCCTAGGTAGAGGCAGATATTTCTCTCTCTGAGAACATATCTACTGCATATAACTCCATACTGGTGACAGGGAGGCATCTGGCCAGTAAACACTCAGCTCTGTTCAGTTGTCTAGACTCCACCTCGCAAGGGATTATGGGATCATTTCCGTGGGATTGCGATAGGTCGGACATCACTTCGCAGCTAACAACAGCAAAAAAACTTCAATTGTAAATCAAGATCATCAACTCCATTTAATGACCCCATAATCCTTTGCGGGTGGAGTGTGGGCAACTGAATGGAGCTAGCAGAGTGTTTACTGCCCAGATGCTCTTCCTACCGCCAATGTGGAGGGTTTTGTTCAGCAGATACATTCTTCGTGTGCCCAGAGCGAGAAATATCTGCCTCTACCTAGGACCGAACTCACAGCCTACTGATTGTGAGGCGAGAACTCCACCTCTAGGCCACCGCACCACTCCAACTGTAAATCAAGATGCAGTAATAATTTCAGAGGGTGGTTAGTAAAATCGGTCTCAAATCTCAGTTTAAACTTCAAGAGCCAAACCATATAGAATAGGAGCTGATGAGGATTTGGCATTCATTTCTGGTTTAAACAAGTGATGGTTTATTAATTGTCGGGCCTGAGATGTCTTTCCTGACAGTCTTCTATTGAAACACAACTAGGTTCAGCCTTGCTAAGTTTTTTTGAACTTAGATGCCACCATGTTGCCGGGCAATCGTTATCAAGGACCTCCATGCATATCAGTTGCTCTAAATGGGTGCTTTCTTTTCTCTTTTTCCCCTCTGCTTTTGATATAATACAAAACTGGCTAAGAATAGCACATCGCACCAACGTTTAAATACTGTATTTTTAGCCTCCTGTTTGTATGTAGCCATCAAAATGTATTTCCAAACATATTCAGCCACAGAGAGCAATTTTTGCTACTAAAGTTCGTATGACCGTTATTTTATTTAGAGAGACTGGGGTGGAGTATAATCAAACATTTGCTCCACAGTGAATTCTTTCTTTGAAATTTCAGGCAAAATAGCTCTCCTTATTTCTTCTTCCCAATATCTATCCTGTTATCCGTCCTCTTTCATTTTCAACAGCTTTCTAGTTCTCCGTTTCCTCTATAATGGATTACAAGTTATAGCAATATCACTTATGTAGCACTTTATAGTGCTTTACAGCCCCCTTCTAAGAAGTTTATAAAGGTAAAGGTTCCCCTCACACATATATGCTAGTTGTTCCCAGCTCTAGGGGGCGGTGCTCATTTCCATTTCAAACCTGAAGAGCCAGCACTGTCCCAAGACGTCTCCGTGGTCAGGTGGCCAGCATGACTAAATGCCGAAGGCGCATGGAACGCTGTTACCTTCCCACCAAAGGTGGTTCCTAATTTTCTACTTGCATTTTTACATGCTAGATTGGCAGAATCTGGGACAAATGACACATGCTCCGGAGTGCAAGATACACCTTAGTTTTTGGGGAGGAAAATAAGAAATAAAATTCTAACCCTGCCTATCAGCATCCATGGTATTCAGCTAACACATGGTAACAAGGTCAGCCAATGACTAGGCATAGCAACTAAGTCAGCCAATGAGGCGTCTGAAATTTGCTGTGTGAGCAAGGAGGAGACAGGAAGGAGCCTGGCTTAGCCAAGAACTGAAAGTGAAACTGCCTGTGTTTTGTTTGTATTGACTGCTACCTTGGAAAACCTGTTTTTGGTAATGTATTGTATATTATTATTATTTTGAATCCTGCTGAATCAGTCACTGTGCTTTCTGAATGTGATTGCTGTGGCAAACTCTGACCAGCTAGGTAGAGCTTCAGCAGCCTTATTTCACCCTGATTCAGAACAGCTGATTGGCTACCAGAATACCCTCAATCAGCTGTTCCAGGCTGCAGGGATTGCCACAGACCATCGCTGCTTCCATGCCTCATGTTTTTGGCCTCTGGTGGGGGTGGGGTGGGCTACAGTGTATAAGACGCATCCAAATTTTCACTCTCTTTTTGCGAGGAAAAAGATGCATCTTATACTCCAAAAAATATGGTAGTCCCAACTGAACAGGAGAAAACTGGACAAAAGAAGAAGAGACGTATATCATTTTGGCATCCCTATGAATTTACAGAGACCTTCTTGGGCCATGTAGCAATCATGACTTTGCACAAATTAGTCACTCCTTCATGCCCTTTCGTTGTCCCAGCTATAAATAAAATAACATGGTTAAAGCCAGTTTTTCTACTCCATCCTCTCTGCTCTTTCAAATGCCTCCTGATGAGGAAGGAGAAAGGAACCTTCCTTACGTTAGGGAATCAAACACACAGTAGATCTCTTACATTAACCATAGTGGATTCCCCAGAAAAATGCAACTTAGACTATAAATGGTGGGCAAGAAAATTCCTTTCCAGATTTTTCTTTTTCTATGCATGTTATTGTAGCTAACATTGTGATAAGTTATGATCCTCTACGTGAGATACAGAGTTGGGAGAAGACAAAGTCTACTTCAAGGGTTGCTGTGTAAGATACATGTGGTAGACCAGACAGGAAACATGACCGGATGTTCGGTCACGTGACCCTGGGACTCTGTAATCCTGGTAAATATAGGCCCATTGCCAAGCCCCTGAATGTTGATCCTGTGACCATGGGGGTACTACAATGGCTTTAAGTGTGAATACCTGTTGTATCAACATTAAGAAAACGAAGACCATGGCATCTGGCCCACTCAATTCCTGGCAAATAGACGGGGAAGAAATGGAGGTAGTGACAGAATTTATTTTCCTGGGCTGCAAGATCACCGCAGATGGGGACTGCAGCCACGAAATTAAAAGACGTTTGCTCCTGGTAAGGAAAGCTGTGGCAAATCTAGACAGCTTACTAAAAAGCAGAGACATCACCCTGCCAACAAAAGTGCGTATAGTCCAGGCTATGGTTTTTCCAGTTGCAATGTATGGCTGTGAAGGTTGGACCATGAGAAAGGCTGAGGGCCAAAGAATGGAGGCCTTTGAACTCTGGTGCTGGAGAAGATTCCTGTGAGTCCCTTGGACTGCAAGGTGATCCAACCGGTCAGTCCTGGAGGAGATCAACCCTGACTGCTCTTTAGAAGGCCAGATCCTGAAGAGGAAACTCAAATATTTTGGCCACCTAATGATTAAGGAGGACTCCCTAGAGAAGAGCCTCATGCTGGGAAAGACTGAGGGCAAAAAAAGGGGACGACAGAGGATGAGGTGGCTAGATGGAGTCACCAAAGCAGTAGGTATGATTCTAAATGGACTCCAGAGGATGGTAGAGGACAGGAAGGCCTGGAGGAACGTTGTCCATAGGGTTGCAACTGGTCAGACACGACTTTGCAACTAACAACAACAACCTGTTGTCACTTTTTTCAGTGTCATAAGTTTGAATGGTCACTAAATGAATGATCTTAGTTTGAGGACTACCTTATTTTAAATAAATAAGATATTAGCCTACCTGAAATATAATGCATGAGTGTGTTTCATGAAATTAAAATATTTTGTCCAAACTTTGCCTTTGGTTTCTGACATTGAGCAGGCTCCACATTTAGAAAGCCTTCATCTTTTCCCAGTTGCTGTTAATGTCCTGGAAGGCTTTTTTTAGTGGCCCATTTAGCTATTTTAGTTTCATTTGTTCCAAATTATGTTTGGGGCTTTATCATTTTCTATTGGATTTTGGATAAATATTGCTAGGCACTTGGGGAATTTCTGATTAAGAGGCTGGAATGAATGCCTTAATTTTTAAAAAGGATAGTAACGTTTCAACCATTGTATTATGAAGTCCATCAGCCATGAGTACATTGAATGAATTTTCATATTCAGGCCAATCTGTTGGTCCAACTACTTCAGTACTATCAATAGTGGCTAGCAGCAAGTTCCCTGAGCTTTAGAGAGCATCTTTTTTACCACTTACCTGAAGCTCCGGAAATTAAATTTACAAACTTATGGAATTCAAGGCAAGTACTATAAACAAGGCCTACAGCCAAATCCAAAGTTTCTCAACCTTAGCAACTAGAACTTATGGTCTCCTGGTTTCTACTTTAGTGCCTATAACAAACTGTCTCAAATATGGTACAGCTCATATTAACCTGGTAGAGAGTCTCTTGTTGTGGCCCGCCAATGGAGCTGGCAGAAGATTCGGACAGTGAGGAGGTTGGGGAGGAACATGGGCCAGTCCCGGAGTCTGTGGAAGGCTCTGATGAGGGCTCTGTGTCGGAGGCAGAGGTGGGGCCAGGGCCATCTGACAGTTATCACCTGCCTTCAGAGTCAGACATCAGTGAGGCAGACGAACAGCTAGAGCCTGTTCCCAGTGTGCGCATGCTCAGAGTTGCCAGAAGAAGGGAACAGCTAAGGAACAGGGGTCGACTTGGGAGTAAGGCCACAGGTGGACGATGAATGGCACCTCCCATAGGAAATAAAAGAGGAGCGAAAGGGGAGTGGAGTTTGCAGGAGACCTTTAGTTCATTCCTGCATTCTTGCCAAGTATTGTGGCGTCTGAAAGATATCGTCCTGGCCACTCTCCAAGCCTGATAAAGGTTGGTAATTGTGAACTGTCTTGAAAGACTGTGGGCCGGGACTTTGTTGTAGAGGAATTCACTATGAATTAAATAAAAGGGGTTTATCGGGACAAGGACTCGGCTTCATGCCGCTTGGGAGGCTTAGGGCCAGAACAGTGTGTTTCTTTGGGAGTATGCTGTGTTGAATCATGCACATTGTAGGTGTCTTCTCCTCCTCCTTTGCTGCCTTCAACAGTGCCCCAAATTCACAAAGTCTTCTTTTATTCCAGGACAGAGCCAGCTCTGCCAAAGCTGCGCTCTACTTACCACAGTAACGGCGTCATTCAACAGCGACTCGCCAAACACCAAGATGTGCAAAAGTTCATTGATGTGAATCTCTTCGAATACAGCCAGCACGGCCACAGGGTCCACCGCGGAGATGATGCTGCCAAAGAGCAGGTTGTGCAAGAGGCCAATGTTTGATAAAAGAGGATCAGCTACCTGGCACACGGCATACATCAGAGTCCCTACGAAGAAAGCGTTCCATAATGTCCCAATCACTGCGAAAATCAAGATGGTGCCCATGTTCTCCGTGAACTGGCGCAAGGGCAAGAAGTAGCCAGCGTCCAGGATGATGGGTGGGAGAAGGAAGAGGAAGAAGACTTTGGAATTTAGGACTGGAGGGGTTTCCCCCACGGCTTTAATGAGCGCGCCGACCAGCAGTCCTACGACAATGAGTAAGCAGCTCTCAGGAACGATGCTGGAAACGGTTGGAATCACATGGAATCCTGTAAGCAGAGACAAAAAAAGGCAATACGGTCAAGATTTTAGTAGTTTTAGTAAAACTGCATCCTCTGCACAATCCGGTTCTTCAGCTTTGCCAAGAAACTAAACTTACATCATCTGTGCCCTGATGACGTTACCTGGTTTGGTAATGAAATGTCTGCAAGGAAACAACCCAGCTCAGAGAGCACCAAGGACGCCTTATTACACCATCTCCTAGGACAATGATAGCGAACCTATGGCATGCGTACCACAGGCGGCACATGGAGCCATTCGTCAGGGCACGTGAGGCGATGCCCTGTCAGTGGGCCAGCGCGCATGGGCACGCTGGCCAGCTGAATTCACCCTTTTTTGCATGCTTTTTTCACCCTCCCCAGGCTCCAAAGAGCCTCCTCCCCCACCCAAGGCCCTCCGGAGGCTTCATCAACTTCCCTGAAGCCTCCGGAGCACTCAAAATGACGCGCCGCCAAAACCGGAAGTGACCTCCGATTTGCTTGCAGCGTCATTTTGAGTACTCCGGAGGCTTCAGGGAAGCCTCCTGAAGGTTGCTGAAGCCTCCGGAGGGCCTCCGGGGGGGGGAGGGGCAGGGGAGGCTCTTTTCGCCCTCCCCAGGCTCCTATAAAGCCTCTGGAGCCTGGGGAGGGCGAAAAGAGCATGTTAAAAAATGGGAGGGTTCACGTGTCTGTAGTGCATGCATGCGCACTGGGGGGGGGGATGTCATGCATTGCATTATCCCGCACATGACCTCCCTGCGCTCCCCACCCTTACGGCACACGACCCTAAAAAGGTTCGCCATCGCTGTCCTAGGATCTGGACATGAAAGACTGAAGGATACTGGAATAAGACTTGGTTCTTGAAAGAAACACAGTGGCACATTTTGGCTCCAGGACAACCTGATTTTTGCAGGAGAATACATTGCATTATGTGATCAGCCTAGATTCCGTGATGGCAAACCTATGGCACACGTGCTACAGGTGGCACACAGAGCCCTCACTGCCAGCACGCAAGCCATCGCCCCAGCTCAACTCCACCGCGCATGCGTATCTCCTCCCGGCCAGCTGGTTTTTGGGTCTCTGCCACGTATGCATGCTAGGCCTGCTAGGCCCAAAACAGGGCGCAAGGGGGCCACACGCGCATGCACAAGAGGAACACGGGAGAGTCACATGCGCATGTGTAGGGGGTGTGGCGCACATTGCATTATGGGTGCAGGCTCGGGTGCGCCGTGCTGTTGCCACGCGACGACAAAAAAGGTTATCCACCACTGGCCTAGATTATGCAAAATGGGAACGTTAGCGTGAAAATCTTCTTCGTATGTCATTAGCTGCAATGTAACATGTAGTTACCCTGGAGTAAATTCCAGATAACTCAGCTGGGCTTATTAGGTTTGTAAACTTGCACAGCTCAAACAATTTCTCTGTAATGAATCTGCAACTTTCTTACCCCTCTCCTCTCTCCCATTTAATTCCCATCTCGTACCACAGTAGACTTGAAAGAGAGCAGGAACCTGGCACAGTTTAATTATTGACTGCTCTTCCTTATTTAATGTCATACGTGTAGCATCATTTCCTTATTTCCAACAGTCAGTCTGGGCTCGGCATGGTGAAGTAGCCCAAAATTACATCAACAGACAGTGATCAGCAGTCTGGGGAAAATCTGAGCCTGCAAAAGTGAACCAAACATTTTTTGGGAGAGAACAATTTCCAGAAAAAAGCAAGGCTGAGCACTTTCAGATGTAACATAATGCTGGCCAAATCTTGGAGGTGGGATAAAATGAAGTTGTTAAATCCCAGATAGGAACAATTCTCATTTTGATCTTTTGTTGGCTGTTCCCTCTGAATACAGAGATCCTTCCCTCAACCCCAGTTATCAATTTTTAATATTTCTATAACTACAATTTGGCATTTTGTTTTGGGACACAAATGAGGATAAGCACAGCATGTTGTATCTTTAATTCTCTGGCAAAGGGACTTTTCATAAGAACCAGCCATTTTTTAATAAAAACCTCACTGGCTTCCATCTTCCCTGCTGAACTTCTGCGCACAAGATACCATCTGTTTTAAGTGGGACCTGCTGAGCTGTTCGGTATAGATCATCACACTGTAATTGTTTAATATGTGCAACCAGAAATTTACATTTTTGGTATAAACTCATTCAATGAATGCAAGCACTGCAAGCTGAGATAACATGCACCGCATTGATGCATTCGCAATATTTCACAGTAACGATGAGATTAAATCATAAAACAAAGTTCAGGAATATTCCTTTATCCCATTGTTTTGCAAATCTATGTACACTACAAACTGTATATGATTGTTTGAAGAGAAATGCATCTGTATCACTGTATCAAAGGAGGAGCCTTAGGGGAGGAAGGGCAAGCAGTAATAATGAAAGCGAAACCTTCTAGGCAGCTTATAAATATAATATTAAAGCGCACCTGTCATTTCAGATCCATCATGGCAGCGCCTTTTGGCGGGCAACCACTCACCTGCTAGCTGCCACATCCCTTACCTTGTTGTGTGTCACTGCCGCATCACTAGCTGTGCCATTAAAGTGAATGGGACCAGAGGTTGGTTCCTACCGGTTTGGACTGGTTTGGCCAAACCAGTAGTAACTTGGCGGCCTGGGTCGCTGGAACCAGCAGCAACCCAGGCCTGTCATGCACCCGAACGGGTTCTCCTACAGCCGCACCATCTCGTTTTCCGGTTCTGCACATGCACAGAACAATTTGCATTGCAAAAATGTATCTTTTTCCACTTTTTAAGGTTTTGCGCATGCATAGACCTTTTTATCTGCAAATGTGCACACGGACGGAGCACGCATGCATATTTCTGCGCACACCGAACTGACAGTAATGCCGGCAGCAACCCGCCCCTGAATGGGACTGTTGGTGAGTCAACAGTGGGTCAGAGGAGGAGCTGCGGCAGGACAGAGATGACAGTTGCTCTTTAAAAATTATGATTTAAATCAAAGTTGATTTAAATCAAACCTCTTTTTTTTGCTAGTGATTTAAATCATGATTTAAATAGACTTCATTTAAATCAAATCCACCCTGGAATCCCCATAGACTTTCCACAATGGGATCAATACCAAAAGAAATGGTGCATAGCTCCTCCCTCAGTTGAGATATTTTAGAAGAAACCGGACAACCACTGGGGATGTTCCAGCTTTGTAATTCTTGTATAAGTGCTGACACTGAAAACTCAAGGAGCATCTTTCTCCCATTGTATTATTTAAAGCAGTCTATTTATTATTTCAAGCTGGTCCAAACAGCCAGTTTCGCAGGGGTTTCAGAGATTATTTTTAGAATAGGTATTCATTGTTTTCATTCTGGTATCATGTTAACTGGCAACGCCCAAAAGTAAGCAAGAAAACCAGACTAAACATGAAAATATACATATGCTCATAGTTGTGTCATAAGGTAAAGGTTTCCCTCGCACATATGTGCTAGTCAGTCCCGACTCTAGGGGATGGTGCTCAACTCTGTTTCAAAGCCAAAGAGCCAGCGCTGTCTGAAGACGTCTCTGTGGTCATGTGACTGGCATGAATAAACCGGTGGTGGGATTCAAATTTTTTTACTACCGGTTCTGTGGGTGTGGCTTGGTGAGTGTGGCAGGGGAAGGATACTGCAAAATCCCCATTTCCTCCCAATCAGCTGGGACTCGGGAGGCAGAGAATAGATGGGGATGGGGCCAGTCAGAGGTAGTATCCACCAGTTCTCCAAAGTACTCAAAGTTTCCACTACCGGTTTTTCAGAACTAGTCAGAACCTGCTGAATACCACCTCTGGAGTAAACCCCAAAGGCACCACCAAAGTGGTTCCTATTTTTCTACTTGCATTTTTACATGCTTTCGAACTGCTAGGTTGGCAGAAGCTGGGAGCTCACTCCGTTACGCAGCACTAGGGATTCGAACCGCTGAATCGCCGACCTTTCTGATCGACAAGCTCAGCATTTTAGCCACTGAGCCACTGCATCCCTTAGTTGTGTCATAGGCACAGCTTATAGAATTCAGCCTTTCTCCAATATTTCTAGCAACACCACCAGCTGGGACGATGCAACTCTTGCACACTGCAGAAAAAAAAACCACCAGTCCGGGAATGACAAACGTCTAGCCGAATTCAGAACGCTTTGGATGCAGCACCTTTAAGCCTGACTTCTTCACAATGACATTCCACTCCCCCCACCATCTTATTCTCCTCCTCCCCACAGCCTCATATAGAGCAGACAAGAAACCGGTGGGGTCATCTAAGGACAAAATGATGAGTCAGCAGCCTGCTGCAGCTGTGAGAGAGAAAATGCATATCCTGCACCACAACAATATTAAAGCGGCAATCGCTGAAATGGATAGGGAGACCTGTTTCTGCTTTCCAATTTTTCCCCATTCGCTGAAGGTAGAGCAGTGTTTTCTCAACCTTGGCAATTTTAATTTTAACGAGGGGACTTCAACTCCCCAAATTCCCCAGCTAGCCAATCAAACTAGAGAAGTAACTGATCTGACAAGAATAGAATAGAACAGAACAGAACAGAACAGAACAGAATAGAATAAGCAAGTTGGAAGGGACCTTGGAGGTCTTCTAGTCCAACCCCCTGCACAGGCAGGAAACTATACAATTTCAGACAAATGGTTGTCCAATCTCTTCTTAAAAACTTCCAATGTTGGAGAATTCACAACTTCTGGAGGCTATACTAGTATCTTCTATACCAGTGATGGCAAACCTTTTAGGCACGAAGTGCCCAAATTGGAAGCCATGCACCAGAGCACCGGAAACCCGATGACCAGCTGGCTGGTGCCCATATGTGCCTCAAAAACCCAACAATCAGATGGCTGGCGCACATCAGAAACCTGACAACCAGCTGGCTGAGCTGGGGCAACAGCATGTGTGCCCACAGAGAGGGCTCTGCATGCCACCTCTGGCACGCGTGCCATACTTTCGCCATCACAGTTCTATGCTAAAGAAAATTGGGTACCATTGGGTCAATTCATGTTTTTTTCTCTCCATATGAGATCATATGGAGAGGAATCTCATGATTCATGTGTTGGAATGCTTTAATGTGCATTCCTGCATTGAACAGGAGACTGGACTTTATGGCCTAGATCAGGGTTTTTTCAACCTTGGCAACTTTAAGGTAAGTGGACATCCAACTCCCAGCAAGGCTGAATGGGGAATTCTGGAAGTTGAAGTTCCCATATTTTAAAGCTGCCATGGTTGAAAAACATTGATGTAGAGAAAATTACACGACGAACTTGGTTACCAAGTTGCATGAAAAAAATCTGGAGATCAATCAGGTCAAGGTGTCTATCCCCTTTCAAATTTTTACCAGTTTTAATATGGACCTTGCTAGTAAAGGTAAAAGTAAAGGTTTCCCCTGTCCAGTCATGTCCGATTCTAGGAGTGGGGCTGAAGATGCTTCCATGGTTACGTGGTCAGCATGATTATATACCGAGGTGCATGGAAAACTATTCCCTTCCCACTGAAGTGGTACCTATTTGTCTACTTGCATTTGCATGCTTTCAAACTGCTAGATGGGGAAGACCTGGGACATGTTAACGGGAGCTCACCTAATTATGTGGTGCTCAGGTCTCAAACCTGGGCTGTCAGCTTTCCAGCTGACAAGATCAACATCTTTAACCACTGAGCCACCATGCCCCTTTGGTAGCCGTGCTAGCACTTCCTATTTTTTGCCACAAACTAAGCCAAATGAAAACAGGTGGGAGTTGGTGTTTGATCTAAAGATTCTCTCAATGCTCATCATTTGCCTGCCCATTTGCATGCTCTTCGCGCCGCGAAAGACTGCGAAGAAATCACTTCCCAATCACAAAAGGCAGAGAATGAAGTGTGAATTAGACTCACACCTGGCAATTATGTCTCTCACTCTGTCCCTGTGGACTGCCAAACTTCCATCAGTAAGGAATGCCTAATGAACATAACATTCAATTTTTTTTCTTTATTATTTCATTTTTATTTTTTTGGACAGCTCTAAAAATACATCCACAGGGAGAATGCTTTCGTTGCGCCTTTGGTCTTGACGAAATTCAACACACACTCCTCCACTTTGCATCTTCTATCATTTGATAACTGAAGTGCCTGAAGAGCAGGAGGCAACTTGGAACATTCTTCAAAATGTACTGTATGGACAACACACAGCCAGACAAGAATGAGTCAAGAACACAAATTGTCAAGCCAATTGAACTACAAGATGTGTAGCTAAAAATCAGGCTTATAAAGCCACACTTTCTGTGGCAGGGAGCATCTTTCAGCTAGAGGTGAACAGGTAGGAAAATTCTTAACCTCTAAGAACAAAGAGACTTTTTCGATTGTCTTTTAATAACCATTAATAAGAGCCATGCCCAGGACACAAGCCACTTGGCATCTGATAGAGTAGGGTAGGGTAGGGTAGGGTAGGGTAGGATAGGATAGGATAGGAGCAGAGCAGAGTAGAAATAGGAATAGAATAGAACAGTGATGGCTAACCTTTTTTGGCTCGCGTGCCAAAAGCGGGGGGAGCGCAGGGGGGTTGTGCATGGGTGTGCCACACCCATAATGCTATGTGCATGACCCCCTGCTTTTGGCACACTTTTTTTGCCCTCCCCAGGCTCCAGAGGCTTTCTAGGAGCCTGGGAAGGGTGAAACCAGCCTCCCCCTCTACCTCCAGAGGCTTCAGAAGCTTCCCTGAAGCCTCCAGAGGGCGAAAAACAGCCTCAAAAGAAGGCCTAAATCAACTGGCCAGCGCACACATGCGCGCTGGAGCTGACAGGGCAATGCCTCACGTGTCCTAAGAAATGGTTCCACGTGCCACGTGTGGTACCCGTGCCATAGGTACGCCATCACTGGAATAGAATATAGAATAATTGAAAGGGATCTTGGAGGTCTTCTAGTCCAGCCCCCTGCTTAGGCAGGAAACCCTACACCAGACAAATGGTTATCCAATCTCTTCTTAAAAACTCCCAGTGTTGGAGCATTCACAACCTCTGGAGGCAAATTGTTCCACTGATTAAGTGTCCTCACTGTCAAGAACTAACTGTTCTCCTCCCTCAGCGTCCTGAATTTTTAATATATTGATTTGTGCCGAATTTTAATTGCTCTGTTGCATTTTAGATGGTGGCCTATTCATGTGATCCTATTATGTATTATATAAAGCAAGTAACAACAAAACTGGGTGGAAGCCTTCAAACTGTGACACAAACACAAATGCACATACACACGCCCTTCTCTGGAAAAAAAAACCAACACCCTGAAATTCACACGAGATTCCTCCTTCCCAAGGAGGATCCAACTTCTGGAACCTTCCAGATGTTTTAGGCTACAGCTCTCATGAATTCCAGCCAGCACAGGCGGAAGGTCAGAGGAAAACCTCTAGAGCAGTGTTTCTCAACCTTGGCGACTTTAAGTCCTGTGGACTTCAACTCTCAGAATCCCCCAGCCAGCGCAGCTGTAGATGTTGGGAAGGGCAACACACGAGGTATGTTTCAAAAGAGGCCCACTCCAAAGGGCCTTCAGGCTGTAAAAGCAGAATAATAAACACTCCCAAAAGCAGCAGGAACTTACATGCATCTTTTTCCCATCTGGGGAGGCAAAGATTTAATTCTGAAGCCAAGACTCTGGTGCACTTCCCACGTCAATGGCTTCTTACTGTAACCAAGGGAACCTTCTTCTGCAGCATTCAGAGGCTCCTCTGCTCTTTAAAAACTTTTTACACAACAGCTTAAAAAGAGAATAATATGAAAACAGCTGGCAAGCAGGTCAGGGAAGATCTGCCCTACTGTATAGGGCAGTGATGGCCAACCTATGCCATGCGTGCCCAAAATGGCACACAAAGGCATGTCGCCCGGCAAGTGTTGACTTCCCTCTTTTGTTTCTGGGTTTCTGGCGTGCATGCGCACACAACGATCAATTATCCTTCACCTGCGTGGCAGTGCCGAAAACCGGTGTGCACATGTGTGCCGGCCAGCTGATTGTAGGGTGCACATGCACGCCAGAACCCAGCAGTTCAGCTTTTCCGGACTGTGATTCCTTCGCGGGCGTGACAGTTCTGAAAACTGGCCTGTGCATGCACGCCAGCCAGCTGATCGTCGGACTGATCGTCAGATGCACATGTGCACTAGAACCCAAACATTTGGTGTTTTCCGGAACGCAGCCCTGACAAGCCCATGCACACACGATGTCTACATGCAGTCACTGGTATAGGGGAACATTTATTACAATTTAAACCCAAAGATGGCCAGCTTTTGTTTAATTTATCTTCTTCCTTCCACTGGGCCCACAGAAAAATATATGAAAAGTAGTTCAAATATATTTAAAAGATGTATCTAGCAAGCGGAAAGACTTCCCAATCTATTTGGGTTTTGATATATAGCTACCCCTTCTAGCAGTGGTGATTTTTTTTTTTCTTTTTAAATTACCGGTTCTTTGGGCATGGCTTGGTGGGCATGGCAGGGGAAGGATACTGCAAAATCTCCATTCCTACCCCATTCTGGGGCCAGCCAGAGGTAGTATTTGCCAGTTTTCTGAACTTCTCAAAATTTCTACTACCGGTTCTCCAGAACCAGTCAGAACCTGCTGAATTTCACCCCATTGCTTGCTTGCTTTCAGTCTGAAAATAGTCCTGGCTGAACTCTTGTTATAAACAGAAAACATCAACTATTGCAATCCAAGTAACGACATGAGACATAAATGCTATAAGAATTCCTATCTTATTATTTCCACTTTGCTTTTTATGATTTATTTATCTTGCTAGCAGGTCAATAATATACTGCTCCCTCCCCCTCCCCTCCCTCCCTCCATCCCTCCCTCCCTCTCTCTCTCACACACAGTCCATTCCTTCCTTCCTTCCCTCCCTCTCTCTTCTCTTCTCCAACATTTTAAGCTAAATTCTGAGCTGCTTTTTTAAACTTCAGTTCCTGAGAACTTTTAAAAAAATGTTTCACTAAAAAACAAAAAAGAACCAAATTTCATCCAGATTTCCAGATTCAACTTTTGATGCCAAGTTTTATTACTCTCTTCCTTCCACTCCTTTGCTGATCATTACATTTTAAGCCCCTAGGCAGCTGTTTTACTTTAGCCTTATTGGGAAAGCAACTAGCTACAGGCTGTATAATATGGTAGACCAAATAAAGACTAAATGCAAAAAGTTAACTTCATGTGTAATAAGGAAGTATAAGTGCGGATTATAGAGAGTGATAGGAGACCTTACTGATGGTTTGGAGTGGACCTAAGGCACAGCAGTCTCTTTTCTCCATGTAAAACATCTACTAGCATTGTTTCTTCAGCCTCAAGTTCAACTAGTGAAGGCAGCTTTTGGGCAGGGGGCAGTATGGAACCCAGGAACAGTCGGTGGGGGGGGGGGGAAGTGGGGGAAATGTGATTTGACATCCTGGAGGGGGACCAAAGATTGGAACATAGTCTTCTGCCTTGCAGTGAAAAGAAAATGACAGAGGAGGAAAATGATTAAGAATGCCAATTGAATATCTACACACCACTCCTGACCATAAACAGAAGGTCAAGATCACGTGAAGTGTTAATACCACTTTATAATGCCTTGGTAAGTCCACACTTGGAATACTGCATTCAGTTTTGGTCACCACAATGTAGAAAGAGTGCAGAGAAGAGCCAGCAAGACGATTAGGAGACTGGAGACTAAAACAAATGAAGAACGGTTGCAGGAACTGGGTATGTCTAGTTTAATGAAAAGAAGGACTAGGAGAAACTTCCAATATCTCAGGGGTTGCCACAAAGAAGAGGGAGTCAAGCTATTCTCCAAACCACCTGAGGGTAGAACAAGAAGCAATGGGTGGAAACTAATCAAGGAGAAAAGCAACCTAGAACAGTGATGGCGAACCTATGGCACGGGTGCCACAGGTGGCACGCGGAACCATTTCTTAGAGCACGCGAGACGTTGCCCTGTCCGCTCCAGTGCACATATGTGCACTGGCCAGCTGATTTAGGCCTTCTTTTGAGGCCATTTTTCACCCTCTGAAGGCTTCAGGGAAGCTCCTGGAGCCTCTGGAGGTGGGGAGGGGAGGCTGTTTTTACCCTCCCCAGGCTCCTAGAAAGCCTCTGGAGCCTGGGGAGGGCAAAAAAGGCACACCAAAAGCAGGGGGTCACGCATATAGCATTATGGGTGTGGCACGCGCATGCACGACCGCCCCTGCGCTCCCCCCGCTTTTGGCACGTGAGCCAAAAAAGGTTAGCCATCACTGACCTAGAACTAAGGAGAAATTTCCTGACAGTTAGAACAATTAATAAGTGGAACAGCTTGCCTCCAGAGGTTGTGAATGCTCCAATACTGGACGTTTTTAAGAAGATGTTGGCTAACCATTTGTCTGAAGTGGTGTAGGGTTTCCTGCCTAGGCATGGGGTTGGACTAGAAGACCTCCAAGGTCCCTTCCAACTCTGTTATTCTATTCTATTCTATTAAAAAAATTCTTGGCCTTGTTGACAAGGCTGATACAATCTAATTTCGTCTCCCTCTTTCCCTTTCTCCTCCTTCCCTCTTCATATTACAGCTTTCTCTTCCTTGTGACTTAATTAATAATTTGGTAGAGTTTGCATTGCAGATCATGATTTGACACAGCAACCCATCATGGTGGCAGCTGTAGCATTTGGGCTGTGCTCACTAGTATAAAGCAGGAATTCTGAGCATCCCAGGCTGGTATTTTGAATTTCACGTCTTATTAGCACTGAATAGTATTTATAGGCCTAAACACAAGAAATGAGTCATGAAGTAATTATGGTTTTTCAAGCAGAAGAATAAGCAGCTGGTACCCACCACATAATTCTTCTGAAGCTGTCAAAGAGTCTTTGGACCCTTAAAAATCGAAAATGAATAAATTGAGAAAACCAACACAGAGAAATTAAATTGCATGGTAATTAAAAGTACTGGAATCATTTGGAACGTTGAAAATATTAAGTTAAACAAACTATGGTGTAGTTTGTAAATAACTAATTTGCTACATTGGAGAACTTAAACTTGTCTCAAAGGGCGCAGTCTTGATTTAAAATCCTAGTTCATTAAAGCAAATAGAAACCTTGTTACCCCATTTCCTCAAGCAACATCGTTTTCCTTGTTACCCCTGTCAGATGCAGAGAAGCTGCCTATGCGCCCACATCTTTCACCAATTGATGTTTGGATCTTTGCACAGCTTGATTCCAACCCCCCCCCCCCAATGTTTTATTATTTTTTATTCTCTTACATCAGGGTTCCCCAACCTTTGCAACTTTAAGTCTGAAGGACTTCAGCTCCCAGAATTCTCCAGCCAGCTTTGCTGGCTGGAGAAGTCTGGGAGCTGAAGTCCTTCAGACTTAAAGTTGCAAAGGTTGAGGAACCCTGTCTTACATAGCATTTTAAATATACATTAACATAATTGTTATTCTTCTTTACATTTGTCCTTCTTATACATTTGTCATTCCATTTAATAGATTATAATATACATTTTGGGTTGCTTTATTTACCATCCCTTCCACCTGTTGTAACACCACCTTATTCTCCCTTTCTTTTCTCCCTCCCTCCGTTCTCTACTTCCTTCCTTCCTCCTCTCCTTCCCCTTCCTTCTTCCCTTACCTCTCCCCTACTCCTCTCTTCCTCTTCCCTTTCCTACCCTCTCTCTTCTTTCTCTGCCTTCCACCCTCCTCTCCTTACCTCTGTCTTCCTTCCCTCCTCTTCCTCTCCATTCTCTCCTTTCTCCCTTTCTTTTTCTGTTGTTATAGGTGTCTCTTTCAACTCTCAGTTTATGTTTCCTTGGGATGGTATTTCCGCAAACCCAAATATCATTTAGCATGATTTCTTATTCCCTTACCTTCGCTAATCTATCCTAACTATGCTCCCCCCACTGTATATATTGCTCTTGAATATATATTTGTATATTTAATATTTTCTTTTTTGTTTTACCCCTCTGCACAGCTCGATTTGAACTTCAAAATGCTGGATTCATTTTGACATCATTCCAAATCAAAGATCCACCAACCATCTACTCATTCATCCATTCAATCCAAGGGCCTGTCGGCCTGCCTCCCTTTCTTTCTCTCTCTCTCTCTCTCTCTTCATAAGGCTGGAAGGGACCTTGGAGGTTGTCTAGTCCAACCTCCTGCTCAAGATTACACCATCCCAGTCAAATGTCAATTTTTGGAAAACCTCCAGTGATTCAGCATCCACAACTCAAGTAAATAGGGCAGGGATGTCCAAACTTGGGAACTTTAAGACTTGTGGACTTCAACTTCCAGAATTCCCCAGCCAGCTATGCTGGCTGGGGAATTCTGGGAGTTGAAGTCCACAAGTCTTAAAGTTCCCAAGTTTGGACATCCCTGAAATAGGGTATTCATTGTTCTCACTATCAGAAAATTCTTCCTTATTTTCAGCTTGAATCTTCTTCGGATGAGCTTCTTGTCTGGCTTTCAGGTGCTATAGAGAATAAACATACCTAGTTCCCTTACCTGTTCATCATATGATATGTCTAGCTGTCTAGCTAGCTAGCTATATCATCTATCTTCCATCATCTATCTGTCCCTATCATCTTTTTCTCTCTCTCTCTCCCTCCCCCCCTTGAGAGGCTAATCTTTACATTTTTGGACAGTCACTGCTGAAATAGCCTGGAACTGCTGATTGTCACCTTGCCCATCTTAACTATTATTCCCAGATTAATTGAGAAACCAATATTTTAGACTGGACTGGACTGGACTGGACTGGACTGGACTGGTCTGGACTAGACTAGACTAGACTAGACTAGACTAGACTAGACTAGACTAGAATAGAATAGAATAGAATAGAATAGAATAGAATTCTTTATTGGCCAAGTGTGATTGGACACACAAGGAAATTGTCTTTGGTGCATAGGGTCTCAGTGTACATAAAGAAGAATAAAATAGAATACATTCATCAAGAATCATAAGATACAATACTTAGCGATAGTCATAGCTTACTAATAAGCAATTAATCATACTAGGAAACAAATAAAACAATATAAATTTAAAGATACAAGCAACATGGTTATAGTCATAAGTGGGAAGAGATAGGTGCTAGGAAGGATGAGAATAGTAATACAGTCTTAGTAAATAATTTGACAGTGTTGTGGGAATTAATTGACCAAGGGGGAGGAAGGTGTGCACAAATATTAACTGAAGAGTTTTGAGTTAGCATATATATAATTCCTCAATTCTCAGTAAGAACTGCAATCAGTAATGCTGGAAAAAGCAAAATTGCACTGCCATATATGGGTGTTTAAAAGCTCAATAATCAAATCTGATCAGATTGAATCTATCTAATTCAACACTTCTTCCCAACAAAGATACTACAGCTGTGAAAAGCTCCCAAGTAAGACATAAACATGACAGAACTTAATTGTTTGGGTTCCCCGTAACTAATACCATAATATGCATGACTTCCTTATTGGTTAGAATAGATGGGAACATATGTGTCAGGTGCAAAAGACCAGGTCCATAGTGAAGGTTCAATTAAACTGATTTATTACTGAAGGCCTATGCAGAGAAATCTTCTCAACTAACAGTCAGTCCCTGGTTAGAGTTACATAAGGATCAATGCACTCAAGGGGGGTTTGTGTTTAGTTAATTTGTGATTACATAGGGATTCTAGGTTTATCCCTCTTTTCATTCCACCTCTAGGTTCCGCCATTCCTTCTCCTACAATATGACTATCATTACCACTCATCCTCAAGAATTTGTCTAAGTCTCCTTTAAAGTCATACAGGCTTCTCCCAGTGGTGGGATTCAATTTTTTTTTACTACCATTTCTGTGGGCGTGGCTTTGTGGGAGTGGTGTGGCTTTGTGGGCATGGCTCTGTGAGCATGGCAGGGGAAGAATACTGCAAAATCCCCATTCCCTCCCCACTCCTGCAGGAAGGATATTGCAAAATAACCATTCCCTCCCCACTCTGGGGCCAGCCAGAGATGGTATTTGCCAGTTCTCCGAACTGCTCAAAATTTCCGCTACCGGTTCTCTAGAACCTGCCAGAACTGATTGAATACCACCTCTGCTTCTCACCATTCATCCCATCTCCATAGTTTCTCAATCTTGAACACATCCAGATCCATAGACTTCATGCCCTATCCAGCAAGCCCCTGCTGAGAACTTTGGCAGTTGAACTCCACATATCTGGAAATCATGAAGGTTGAAATACGTATGAAAAAAAATCACCTTCTTTCTGTATCCCTATTTAATTGGACGTTCTTAGAACATTAATATTATAAGGAAAGGGAACAAAATCCCAAACTCCGGTTTTTCAGACCCCTGTATAATGTTCTATATTATCTCATACGCCCCTTCACTGGGTTGCCTGTCCTATAAATTAAATAGTTTTCAAACTGTTCGTTTTCTCTCCTGGAAGAAATGTTTTGTGCCTTGCCTTTAAATCAGCTGGGCTGCCTTTAGAGCGAGAAATGAGTCCCACTGAAATCTAAGTTGAAGAAGCCTAGGTAGCAACACCCTCAACCACTCTCTAGGAATGAATAACAGTAAAATCCAGAAGTGGCAATTATGCCCATAGACCAAGCAAAATACAATAGGCTTGATTTTTAATTATGCCAAATTATAGGGAAAAACTCCTCTGGGTAAGCACAATGGAATCTATACTTTTCTGGTGGGTAATTAAAAGCCAGGGAGCTAATCTGCTTCAACAGGAAGCCCTTCAATTTCATTGGGGCCTTCACTTCGCTTTCCTCCCAAATAGGAATAAATAGTTATATCTACAGATACCAGCTGTGGTGTAGGAGAATTGCCTTGTTTGATAAGAATGCAAGGGTGGTTGGAACACCAGCATGTGGGAAGTAGTGCCTTGCTGTAGTCTAGCAGTTGGTAGGACCTTATTTGCCTTGTCTGGACATACTCACTCTAAAACAGGGGTCGGCAACCTTAAACACTCAAAGAGCCACAAAGGTCCTAAGCGGAAGCCCCCAGTTCAATTCTGGAGCTGACCGGAAGTCCGGTTCCTGAACCACAGAGTCTCCTCCTAGCGTGACATCCTTTTTCCTCCACCTTTACTAACCGAAAGCCCTATCAATTGTGGAGCAACCGGTGACAGGAAGCCGCAGCAGAGGGATGAAAGAGCCACTGCTGACCCCTGCTCTAAAACATAGGTTGAGCCTGGGAAGGAGCTGAATGGGAGGCCAGCAACCCTGCAGGCTGGACCAGAAAGTATACCAAAAAAGGTTTTTCAATGGCATTATAATTTCAAACGGTCACTAAATGAACTGTTGTAAGTCAAGGACTGCCTGTGTACTGGTTACTGAGAGGTCGATCATTGACTTGCAATCTCTTGTCAATTAAAAATGAAATTCCCATGGCCTGAAATGTTAATATCCACGTTTAAACTATCGCTTCCGAGAGAAAATACATTGCTCCATTTTTAGTTCCTCTCCCTTCAAAAGTATCTTGTATTGGCTGCCAAGGAAAACACAAGGCTCCATTTGGTTGGACAGCTGAAGAGACGGTTGTTTATGTTTCACAAGCCAAAAATGTCTTCTCCTATCAAAGCTGTTCAGGAATTTGGAAGGACAAGAAACAGGCCTTGACAAAAATAGTGGTAAGGATTAAGTCTTCTTTTCCTCATAAGAATGAGAAGAAAAATAGAGGAATTTGTTTCAACTATTTTTTGTATCAGATTACAGATGAACAAAACTGGAAGGGACTTTGTAGGTCATCCAGTCCAACCCCCATCCAAGCAGGAGACCCTACACCATTTCTGACAAATGGCAATTAGTCTCTTCTTGAAAGCCTTCAGTGATATAGCTCCCATAACTTCCAAAAGCAACTTCTGTTCCATGGGTGGTTTGTTCTCAACTTCTCACTGTCAAAAAATTTCTCCTCATTTCTAGGTTGAATCTTTCCTTGATCATTTTCCATCCATTATTCCTTGTACGGCCTTCAGATGCTTTGGAAAATAGCTTGACCCTCTCTTCTCTGTGGCAGCCCCTCAAATATTGGAAGACTGCTATCATGTCTCCCCTGGTCCTCCTCTTCACTCGACTAGCCATGCCCAGTTCCTGCAACCGTTCATCATATGATTTAGCCTCCAGTCCCCCTAATCATCCTAGTTGCTCTTCTCTGCACTCTTTCTAAAATCTCAACATCTTTTTATAGTGTGGTGACCAAAACCGGATGCAGTATTCTAGGTGTGATCTTACTACCCTGTTTCCCCCAAAATAAGACCTCCCTGGATAATAAGCCCAATTGGGTTTTTTAGAGCATGCATTATAATAAGCCATCCCTGAAAATACCGGTAAACCTTCTCCGAAAATATCGCAACACAGCAGCAGCCATGATGTGACCATACTTACTACCTCCTGCACCTCAAAAATAATAAGACCTCCCTGAAAAATAAGGCCAAGTGCTTATTTCGGGGGTCAAAAGAAAATATGACCCTCTTATTTTCAGGAAAACATGGTAAGGCTATATAGAGTTGTATTAGTACCTCACTTGATCTTGATTGTATCCCTCTGTTGATGCAATTTAAGATTGCATTGGCTTTTTTGGCTGCCACCACACATCAGATCCAAGAAAGCCAAGGCCAGAAGTGATGGAGTAGCCAAGGTAAAATACAGCATAAAACCCTTGCTGCAAAAGCATATAAAACTTTGTCTTACTCTTGAAAGAATATCTACTGGTTAATAGCGACAGTTGCTGCAGTGCACTCCGCTTGAGAAAAGTGGGTCCCCTGGGAGTAAGGGGGGAAAGAAAGCAATCTAATGATACATACAACATAACGATTCACTAAAAACTTTGTTTTTAAAGGAAGCCTAGCTTGTTTGTTGCATAGCATCAAACTGTAACATTGGAGCTTGCTTTTCTATTTAATAGAATGTATGAACCACAACATTATTGATTATTGTACTAAATGCTAAATATTTAGCATTATATGTGGTTAGTGGGACAAGTCTAGATTTTTTTTTAAAAAAATCCTTGCTTAGTGTTTCTCATACTTGGTTACTTACAAGATGTGCAGACTTCAACTCCCAGAATTCCCCAGGCTATGCATCTTAAAATGGCCAAGTTTGAGAAATGCTTCCTTAGCTTAACGTCACGTCCAGTCCAATATCACAGGGAACCAGAGTTGCTTTCAAATGCCGACTCCAGAATCCAAAAAGAGTTTATTTTGTAAGGAAAATGGTATAGAGGCCAACAAGTGTGTGTGTGTGTGATGTTTCAGCATAACTCTGGAATGCCTCGAGAAATTTCAACCAAACCTGGTACACAAATGACTTACTCTCTGCAAATAAATACTGTGGTGGTAAGATACCCCTTTCATCCCTCGGGGGGGGGGGGGGGATTCTGTTAAGATATAGCCTGTTATGCCCGCAACTTGGGTGTCCTCCTGGACTCTCGGCTGTCCTTAGATGACCATCTGACAGCCGTAGCCAGGGGAGCCTTCTATCAGGTTTACCTAATATGCCAGTTGCGCCCCTTTCTGGATCGTGACGCCCTACACACAGTCACTCAAGCTCTCGTCATCTCCCACCTGGACTACTGTAATGCTCTCTACGTGGGGCTCCCCTTGAGGTGCACCCGGAGGCTCCAGTTAGTGCAGAATGCAGCCGTGCGGGGGATCTTGGGAGCTTCAAAATACTCCCATATAACACCTCTCCTGCGCGAGCTGCACTGGCTGCCTGTGGCCTTCCGGGTGCGTTTCAAGGTCTTAGTGAACATCTTTAAAGCGCTCCATGGCATCGGACCTGGCTACTTGCAGGACCGCTTACTACCACATACTTCCATTCGACCTGTCCACTCCCACAGGGAGGACCTCCTTAGGGTGCTGTCTGCCGGACAATGCCGGCTGGCGACTCCCAGGGGAAGAGCCTTCTCTGTGGCAGGCCCCGCCCTCTGGAATGACCTCCCCCCTGACCTCCATACAATCACAGACCTTCACCTCTTCCCTCGGACATTAAAAACATACTTCTTTCATTTGGACGGCCTGGCATAGCTGGTATAGCTATTTTACTATTTTAGCTGGGTTTTAATTAATGTTCTTAGCACGAGCCAAATTCTATTTAATCTTAGTTTTAATTATTTCGACTGTTTGTACTTTTTTATATTTTATAGTTCCTGTGCACCGCCCTGAGTCCCATGTCGGGAGATAGGGCGGTATAGAAATGCAATAAATGATGATGATGATGATGATGATGATGATGATGATGATGATGATGATGGTGGTGGTGGTGGCTTCTACTGTACTGCCGTAAAATGACTTCTACTGTACAACGCAGTGGAGTTGCCATGGTAATGGCAACTTCAACGTCAATGCCGGGTTATCAGCTAGTACACTATAAAACAGGGGTCCCCACCCTTTTTTGCACCAGAGACCGGTTTCATTTTAAAGAAAATTCTGTGGACCGGCTGGCCTAGAGGAGGTGGGAGGGAGGGGGAACAGGCGGCGCATGCGCATGTGGGGGTGGAGGGGGGGGGGAGTCGGCTCACTTGGCCCTCTAGGGCAAACGTATTAGTCAATAGAGCCAAATATCAACAGTACCACTACTGAAATTTCTTTTGAGAGCCAAAAGGTGTGGCCTGTTTTGTGGGAGTGGCTCAGCGGTCATGTGACCGGATGGGCATGGCCAATTTGGAAAATGTGGTGAAACTCACTTAACGGTCTTGCTTAGCAACCAAAATTTTGGGCTCAATAGTGGTCATAAGTTCTTCCTTCCTTCCTTCCTTCCTTCCTTCCTTCCTTCCTTCCTTCCTTCCTTCCTTCCTTCCATTTCTGGCTGGTTTTTGGTCTTCTGAAGATGGTAAAAATGGATTTATGGGCACTCGTTATATATAAAGGCAGCCCATGACTCTTTGGGATGCTGGTTTGAATCCAGGAAATGACTCAGAGGATGTGATTCCTTTGAAATGATCACTGGGAGAAAAATAGATCTTTAACCTGGTTAACCAAACAGGTAGCTTGAGGTGGAAGGAAATAGGAAAATAGATTTCTTCCTTTCCTTTCCTTCCTTCCATTGCCTCCCTCCCCCTTCCTCCCTTCTTTCCTTCCCTCCCTCCTACCCTCCATCTCTTTCTTTTTCTTTCTCTCTTTCTTTCCTTCCTTCTTTCACCCCTCCCTTCCTCCTCCCTCCCCCTTCTTTCCTTCCCTCCCTCCCTCCCTCCCTCCCTCCCACCCTCCATTCATCTTTTTTTCTATTTTTCTTTCTTTCTCTTTCTCTGTTTCTCTCTCTCTGTGTGTGTATCTGTATCTGTCTCTCTCTCCTCCCTCCACCCATCTCTGTCACTTTGTGTGTGTGTGTGTGTGTGTGATTCCGTCTCTCCCTCCCTCCCTCTATTTCTGTCTCTCTAAGTCTGTCTCTCTGTGTGTCTGTCTTTATCTCCCTCCCTCCCCCCCCCCCCGGAAGCAGCAGAGGGGCCAGCATGTCGGCTGGAGAGGAGGAGGAGGGAGCAGCCCCTGGGCAGAGGATGGCCGAGCGCGCCTCCAGCAGCTCCTTCCGACGGCCACCGCCGCGCACTTTCCGGGGCTTCCCGGAGGGGCCGGCATGTCAGCTGAGGAGGTAACGTGCCTCATCCCACAGCGAGCAAACGAGCGAGCAGCCGGAGGACTCGAGCCTGCGGCTACCTTAAGCACTGCCGAAACCGTCCGGGCACCACATGGGGCTGGAAGGGAGGTGGGTGTGCAGCGCCCAGATGGCCTCGGTGGTGCTTAAGGTAGCCGCAGGCTCGAGTCCTCCGGCCGCTCGCTCGTTCGCTCGCTGTGGGATGAGGCACGTTACCTCCTCAGCTGACATGCCGGCCCCTCCGGGAAGCCCCGGAATGTGCGCCGCGGTGGCCGTCGGAAGGAGCTGCTGGAGGCGCGCTTGGCCATCCTCTGCCCAGGGGGCTGCTCCCTCCTCCTCCTCTCCAGCCCTGCGGCCCGGTTCCTATCAGGCTGCGGACCGGCACCGGGCCACGGACCGGGGGTTGGTGACCCCTGCTATAAAGGAGCTGATAATCAGCTCAGAATCAGTTTAGGATTGGGTAGCATCTGAATTGAAATAAAATAAAATATTTCTTTATTTTGATTTTAGGTAGGCTATGTTATAGACGCTTCCAGCATCCAATTAGCTGCATTCTAGTGATTCACCTTCTAATAGAAAACATTCCACAGGGGAACCTGTCAAAATACTGTTTGTGTATGTTTCAATTTCGGCAGTCACATTGTATCTCCAGGCTTTATGGGACAGTATTTCCAAGATTGCTGCAGATGGGGACTGCAGCCAAGAAATTAAAAGACGCTTGCTCCTGGGGAGGAAAAGACTCCAGAGGATGGTAAAGGACAGGAAGGCCTGGAGGAACATTGTCCATGGGGTCGCAATGGGTCAGACACTCCTTCGCAACTAACAACAACAAATTTCAGATTCGTAAGTTCATAAGTTTTTTGTTTTAATGTTATGGAGGAGGAGGAAGAAGAGGAGAAGAAACAGAAACCAGGGAGACTTGTACCCCTAGCACAGGGGTCTGCAAAGTTGGCTCTTTTAAGACTGGTGGACTTAAAAGAGGTGGAGCATAGCTGGCTGGGGAACTCTGGGAGTTGAAGTCCACCAGTCTTAAAAGAGCCAACTTTGCAGACCCCTGGACTAGCACAATCTGCTAGATGCAACCAAAGAACAGAACAAAATTCTGGAAAAAATCAGAGAAAAAGGTACAAATTTAATCCCAGCCACAAAAAAAAGCAGCTTGCTAACAATGCTAAATTCCCAAAGCATGTCTGTGGCTCCTTCTGTACTCGACAAAGTAAACCCAGAAATAGCCTTGACGTTGCCCCAAATACACTGAGCAAGGATGAGTTTGCTAATACATAGAAATTGGATTGCTCATCTATATATCTCCTGCAGAATTGACCTTCTGAAGGACGCTGCAGGCTGATCTGCACCAGGTACAAGAACCCAAACCTAATTTACACACCTGCTAGTAAGGTAAAGGTAAAAGTAAAGAATCCCCTCGCACATATGTGCTAGTCATTCCTGACTCTAGGGGACAGTGCCCATCTCCGTTTCAAAGCCGAAGAGCCAGTGCTGTCCCAAGACGTCTCCCAGGGTCATGACTAAATGCCGAAGGCACACGGAGCCCTGTTACCTTCCCACCAAAGATGGTCCCTATTTTTCTACTTCCATTTTTACCTGCTTTCGAACTGCTAGGTTGGCAGAAGCTGGGACAAGTAACGGGAGCTCACTCCGTTACACAGTGCTAGGGATTTGAACTGCCGAACTGCCAACCTTTCTGATCGACAAGCTCAGCATCTTAGCCACTGAGCCACTGTGCCCCCACACGCCTGCTACCTGGTTTAAAAAGTGCCCTGATCTTAAGGCAAGTTGAACCTTTCCCAGTAAAAATGGCAGGTCGGGCAGCTACTCCCCCACCCAACACCGTTTCAGTCCCTTCTTGCAAATATTTGTGCTTGCAAAAAAAAAAAAAATGTAACACACCTACACATTTGCCTTGGCTGTTCCTGCCTTATGTCAACAGAAACTACTTTACTGAAAAGATAAGAAGTCATGGCAACAAAGCCTTGTTTCTTGGTCTGGTCTATAAAATGGATTTGAGGGTTGACTGCAGGCAACAAATGTGATGACCTATGTCACCATTTTCCTACCTACGTTAAAAAAAAATTACAAGAGGAAGAAGTAGACCTCTTAATCAAGGTCTCTCAATCTTGGCATCTTTAAGCGTTGTTGCCTGGGGAATTCTGGGAGTTGAAGTTCACCCATTTTAAAGTTGCCAAGATAGTCCCTATCTTGGTCAGGCATGACTCATTAATAACCACCCTACTAAGCAACAGAAATTCTGGTCCCAATTTGAGGACTACCTGTAATTAGTTCCAGTGTACTACAAATATATAGTTATTCAAATTATTACAGGCCATAAAATTATAATAACCTAAAGATCTTCATGCTTGGTTTGAAGAATGGGTAAAAGCTTCACTTATCCATAACTCACTCACTAGTAAGGTTCTACATTTAGGCAAGAAAAACAAAATGCACAGTATATGGGGTACCTTGAAAAGAAGGATTAGGGGAGGCATGATAGCAATGTTCCAATACCTCAGGGCCTGCCACAAAGCAGAGGGAGCCAAGCTATTCCCCAAAGCACCTGAGGGTAGAACAAAAAGCAATGGGTGGGAACTAATCAAGGAGAGAAGCAACTTAGAACTAAGGAAAAATTTCCTGACAGAACAATTAATCAGTGGAACAACACTGGAAGTTTTTAAGAAGAGGTTGGATATCCATTTGTCACTCTGAAGAGGTGTAGGGTTTCCTGCCTAAGTAGGGGGTGGACTAGAAGATCTTCAAAGTCTCTTTCAACTCTGTTATTCTAAGTCTAAGTCACTTTACAGAGAAGTAAACATCTTTTAGACTCCAAAACCTGATCAAAAGCCACATACACCTAGCACAAATTCTTAGCCAAAGTTTTTATTTAATTTACAGAAATATAGACAGATGGAACAGATGGTCCTGGGGTTTCAAATACCTAGATTAGGAGTATCCAACCTTGACAACTTTAAGATTTATGGACATCAATCTAAAGAGCTCCCCAACCAGCCATGATCTTTGGTTTTCCCATCATCTGTTCCTAGCTTCTAAACATATAAAATTAATAAAGAGAAATGACAGCAGAGAATGAGGTGGCTGGATGGAGTCCCCAAAGCAGTCAGCGTGAGCTTAAATGGACCCCAGAGGATGGTAGAGGACAGGAAGGCCTGGAGGAATGTTGTCCATGGGGTCACGATGGGTCGGACACGACTTCGCAACTAACAACAAAAAGTCCCTACTTTTAAAACAGCCAAAGCTTTTCTACATCTACCAGAGTGAGCTGAAGGTTATCCGTTTTTATGGATGTGTCACTATATCTCCTTTCCTCCTAGAAGTGTGTATTGATTTACAACCACTCACTAATCAAAATTATTTCTTTATTTGTATGCCTAATCATTGGAAAGAAAGAACCATTGTACTTTTAAAATGGGGAGGGCCAGATTAGCATTTGTGGCATTGGCTCTATTTTCTAAATAGTAATACATATAATCCTCCACTTACACAGTTCATTTAGTGACCGTTCAAAGTTACAACAGCACTGGAAAAAGTGACTTAGGACCATTTTTCACATTTACGAACCTCGCAGCATCCCCAAACTCATGTGATCAGAATTCAAGCACTTGGCAACTGACTCATATTATGACCATTGGCAGTGTCCCGGGGTCACGTGATCTCCTTTTGCGACCTTCTGATGAGCAAAAGTCAATGAGGAAGCCAGATTCACTTAACAACCGTGTGACCAATTTAACAACTGCAGTGATTCAGTTAACCACTGTGGCAAGGAAGTTTGTGAAATGGGATAAAACTCACTTAGCAAATGTCTCACTTAGCAACAGAAAGTCCAGGCTCGATTGTCGTTGTAAGTAAAGGACTACCCGTACACCTTCTGTTAAGCCCTAAAGGACGAGCAAAATCGAGGAAGAATATATGTCAAATCCATTGTTTCTCCATCTCAACAACTTGAAAATGTCTGGGCTTCCACTCCCCAGCTGGCTGGGGAATTCTGGGAGTCAAAGTCCACCCACCTTTAAGTAGCCACGATTGAGAAGCATTGATTAAAAAATGTAACTGAAGCCCCACCCCCTTAATGCTAAAGACAAACTATAGGGCACAATTCTTTGAAGAAGTAAATGCATGAACCTTCAAATTACTAAGGCGCCTAAATTCAAGTATGTCTCCCTAATAACCTGCTTATGCATTTTGAAATGCTGAATCATGACTTATCTTAAATCAGCACTTGTATTTCTAAAGGGGAACTAGGAAGTAACATCACAAAAACAGATTCTTGCCAATCTCTGTTTTATTATTCTGCTTATTTCACCATTAGCAGAAATATTAACCCATGTTATCAAAAATACAAATACTGCCAGTGGACATTGTTACTGGTCAGCATTTATTATACAACTATATAAAGGATGCATGTATCCTCCTTCAGTGGGCAGGACCTAATGTTGTTCAAATAAAATTGGCAAATCATACAGTTCTGCAGAGGAATTAAGAGTCTGTAATCCGCACCTCCATAACTGTCTGGTTTAGCTCTCTGCAACCAAACAAGACAGACACAGACTTCAGAGGATAATTAGAACTGCAGAAAAAACAATTACTACCGACCTGCCTTCCATTGAGGACCTGTACACTGCACGAGTCAAAAAGATGGCTGTGAAAATATTTACAGACCCCTCACATCCTGGACATAAATTGTTTCAACTCCTACCCTCAAAATGACACTATAGGGCACTGCACACCAGAATAACTAGACACAAGGACATTTTTTCCCTGAATGCCATCACTCTGCTAAACAAATAATTCCCTCACCACTGTCAAATTATTCACAAACGCTGCATTACTATTACTATTAGTCTTCTCATTGTTTCTATCACCCATCTCCTCCCACTTATGACTGCAGGACTGTAACTTTGTTGCTTGTATCCTTGCGATTTATATTGATATTGTTTCCTGATGGCTTATTTGTACCCTATGACTATCATTAAGTCTACCTTATGATTCTTGATGAATGGATGAATGCATATGCACCAAAGACAAATTCCTTGTGTGTCCAATCACACTTGGCCAATAAAGAATTATACTCTATTCACGCATTCTCCACTTGTGAACTGGGAATTTCAAAGGGAATCAAAGGGAATTTTCCTCTTTGTACACATACAGATACACACACGGCAATCAATCCCATCAATTATATTCTACTGGAACTTACTTCTTGATGTTTGTTTACTGGTATCAGAAGCATCACAATTAAAATCCAGCATACTATATGATAAACAATTTAAAACTATATAATGCAAGGTTGGAATATGTACAAGTTAAACAGATCTTGCCCAGAAACTAGCAACATTAATTGCATACTTCTCAATAAGACTGCAGAAGATTCAGGCTGGAAATTCATAAATAAACCAGGGGCAACTTACACTCCACGATCTGGTGTGTGCCAAAATGCATCTACAGAGAAAGAGCACATAAAATGTCTCTGCAGAAGAAATGCACATAAAACATACCTATAAATTATATAGGCACTCTGTTAAAAAATTAACAGCAAAATGTGGAAGGGAGCCAACATGAACTTAAGTTTGGAAAGAAGAGGAATGGAGTAAAGTAATATTTCCAAACTGGCAATTTCCAGGTGTGTCAATTTCAAATTCCAGAATTCCACGGCCAGCCAAGCTATTGATGAGAATTCTCAAGAGTTGACATCTGCATTCCTGGAAGATGCCAACAATGGGAAACATCGGACTAAAGTTAATATGACAGCTTTGAATTTAGCTTAGTTGAGATGTTCATCCTGGATAACAGTTGCATTTGTTAAGTTGACACTTTGTGTCTTGGTAGCAACAAAGTTTCCTTTAAATCTTTCTTTCTTTAGCAATTTTAACCATAACTTTTCCCTTTCCTATTACATCTTCAAAACGGAGTCCTGATTCTGATATTGTTTCCTTCTAGTTTGTTTTGGTATTTTGTTATGTTCTTTCAGACATACTGTGGAAAGTCTTGTCTCTAGAGAAGCATCTAATGATGAGAAAGGATAAAAAGAAGAAGACAAGCAGCAGCAAGATGGATTGACTCAGTTGCAGATAATCCTCGAATTCAAACTGTCAAATTGCAGGTAGCTGGCAGCCAGCAAAAGGAGCATGCAGTACTGCACTCTAACCACTGCGCCGTGGCGGCTCTAAGTTGTAACTCTGAATGGTTACTTTAAAAATGGTTGTAAGTTGAGGACCACCTATACAGTGGCAACAGGTACACAGGTGGTATTCAGCAGGTTCTGAGCAGTTCTGAAGAATCAGTGGAAATTTTGAGTAATTCAGAGAACCAGTAAATACCACCTCTGACTGGCCCTGCTCCCATCTATTCTCTGCCTCCCAAGTCCCAGCTGATCGGGAGGAAATGGGGATTTTGCAGTAACCTTCCCCTGGAGTGGGGAGGGATTGGAGATTTTACAGTATCCTTCCCCTGCCACGCCCACCAAGCCATGCCCACAGAACCGGTAATAAAAAAATTTGAATCCCACCACTGAACAGGTGTGCTGTTGGAAGACCTGAAGGGGCAGGTTCAGGCAGGTAGGAGAAAATCTGACTAAGTGATCACTAAGAGTCGCCGCCCTGGGTCCTGCCAAGCAGAAGGGCAGGGTATAAATTTAATAAAAAATATAAAAAAATTAAAAACAACAACAACTTGATGGCATACAATCAAGGTACTTTTATTTTTATCTCACTAAGTTATCAACCACTTAAAATGTGTGTGAAAAAGCTTTGAGCAAATACATAAAGGTTTAAACTATTTCTGGTTTTTTTAATCAGTTTTTCAGAGGAACCAGAACTCATGGCAGAAATCCAGATGCTCAGCAATTTAAAACTTAACACAGTTACGAACTTTTCTATCTTAACAAGTTTTCATATCTACGTAACAGAAAGTTTAGGATTTTGCTACATAGCTGATAAGTATAAATACTTAATACTGATGTCTAAGAACTGTAAGTATTTAAAACTTGGTAAACTTTATTTGGATAGAAAACTCTAGATGCAGATAGTTCTTGACCTACGACCACAATTGAGCCCAACATTTTTATTGCTCAGTGAAAGTTGTTAAGTGAGCTTTGCTCCATTCCTTGCCACAATTGTTAGGTGAATTGCTGCTTTAGTCACAAGGTTGTAAAGTAAATCTGGCTTCCCCATTGATTTTTTTTTTTTTTTTTTTTATTGAAAAAGTTTTATTGGTTTTACATTTTTTAACAGGATAGGGTAATGGTTACAAAGAAATTTTGAGAGCATTCACGTCAGAGTCGTCGGACCTTCCGAGACCTCAAAATACACATTAAAAAAGTTAACATAGAAAACATTTTCCATACCACTACAAGATGGAAGCAAGTACATTTACCTAAATTCTCCCTTCCATGCTGTCAGACATTTACAAAAAGTCCGGATAGAAATATTATACAAAATTGTTCAAGAAAAATCAAGGCAAAGTTATTTTTTTGATCTAAGTCTTTTGGCTATTGTATCTTCTTTCTCTCCTCCCTGGCCCCCCGCGGGCGGGGCCGTGACCCCCTCCGTCCCCCCTGGATCTTCCCCCAGGGCAGAGGAATGTTTTTTAAGAAAGGCTTCCGCCTCAGCAACTGTTTTAATCCTCACTCTTCCTCCTTCCCAGAACACCAGCATCCCTTCAGGTGTCATCCACTTGAACCAAATCCCGTGATCAAACAAGGTTTTAGACAAGAAAGAAAATTTCTTTCTTGAATCTCTAATTTTTCTAGGGATCTGCTTCAAGATAGTGACCGTTTCTCGTTGATAAGTTAAAGGTTTCTCTCTCTGCGCTTTCAGGATTTCCTCTCTGGTTGACCTTCTAACAAATTTCACATGTATCTCTCTAGGCACTTCATTTATCCTGGCATATGCTGAGTTAATTCTGTAGGCTAGGTCAATGTCCCCCCTGATCTCATCCTTAGGTTTTTGTAAATAGTCTGCTAAAATTGTGCTCATAAGATCAGGCAGGCATTCACCAGATTCCTCAAGAACATTCTGAAATCTCAAAAAATATGTCATTCTTTCCATATCTATCCTAGACACATGCCCATTTATTTCCCCCACCTCATTAGAAACATTTTTAATCTCTCCCTTAGCCCCCTCCAGCCCCCCCTCCAATTCCTCGGCCTTCTGTGTATTCTCCAACACTTGCTTCCGGGTATCCAATAGTTCCTTTTTAAAAGTACTATTTTCAGCCCTCTGGGCCTTTATTTCTAATATCAAAGTTTGCATAGAAGTTTCAAGAGAAGCCATCCTTTGTTCCAAATTTACAAGTGCTGCTTCTTGTGCCATGGTTAAAAGTTAGAGTCACTGCCACCAAGATGGCGTTTTCCGGGTGGGGCTGGTGGGGCAGATCAGGAGCTCAGTTCAATTCAGGGCGGTGAAGTTGCAAACAATTCAGAAACCAAAAGAGACACAATTTCCCAAATCAGCAAATAGTAATAACGAAGGTATTCCAGAGAAGAAGTCACAAATCCATCAAAAGAAAAAAAATTTCAAAAATCCAGAGAGAGTCCTGCTTTCAAAGAGACGCTGGAAATTTTCCTTAGTTGAAATAGTTAGGCAGGGACAAGGAGAAGCCACTTCCACCGCCCATCTAGCCAGAGGGAGAGAGTAGCAAAAAAAAGAATTTTTTAAGCTCAGCCAGACCTAGAAACAATGTTGCAGAAAGTCACAATCCACTTTCCCTTGTTAAAGACCGTCCGGAGTGAAAGTTTCCGCTTTCTCTTTGCAGAGAAGCCATCTTAGCGTGCCGCTTAAATCCGAGGGGTTTTTTTTTTAAATTAAACACCCCCCTCCCAGTCCGTTCAGCCTGGCTGGCAGCAAGGAAAAAAAGGTGTTCTTTTAAACTCACTCTCTCTCGCAGCTGAGGCCTCGGCGATCTGCCCGATCTCTCCGTTCAGCCCTCTCCATTAAAGCGAATGGCACCGACAGCCGTTGGAGAAGGAAAAAACCCCCGCTAGCATGTTCCTCTCCTCCTAGGTCGCAGAGAGGAGCGCCCTCCCCACCGCCGTGACGAGGGCCGCTCCCTCTGAGCCGACCCTACGGGAAACCTCCGGTAACCGGAGAGTTTCGCCCCCCTGGGGGGGCAGAAAAGGCAACAAAGCGGCGAGCGAGCCCTAGGCTCGCCCGTCTCCGCTGGAGCCGGATACCGGAAGTCCCCCCATTGATTTTATTGACGAGAAGGTCGCAAAAGATCATAAGACTGAGACATTGCAACACTTGCCCATTGTCTGAATTTTGATCACATGACAGTGGGGATGCGGCAATGGTCATACAAGTGAAAACAATCACAGATCACTTTTTTCAGTGCTGTAGTAACTGTCAGGGTTACAGGGATACCCTAATTAAATCATGAGCCTCAAGCCAAGCTTCAAAGGAAATCCAGTTCTTAGGAGCTTCATTTTAAGTGGTCGACAGGTTTCCAAGTGAAGCCAGCTCTGGCTCCATGTAATTTACACTCCCAATCATGATCATGTTTCCCTCCCCACCCCCCAGGATGTGTCATAAATCACATTCACCAACAGGTCAATTTCACAGGTTGTAGAGATCACTCTCCTCCTGCCGCTGTAAGTAACCCTGGGATATATCCTTGAAAGAGATACGTAAGTTGGGAATGTGCATCTGTCTTTTGCTGCCATGCTGTTTCATCGGTTTCCCATCCCCTGTTTCCTATGGCAACTCGAGAGCAGGCTATGGATTCTTTGCGAATTGACAGTAACTTGAATGATCACTAAATGCACTGTTGTAAGTCAAGGACCACCAGTATTTTTAGATTAGAATTAGGCTTGATACAGCGATGACCATCTCATGTCTTTGCACAAAAGCAATTTTTTTAAAAAGGGAAAGATTTTACTACTAGGATCTCTGCTCCTTAAAATTCTCTCCGCAACTTGGAATGAATTATGTCTGCCTCCCCCCCCCCCCCCGAAGATGAGAAATAACTCTGGCACTGGCAGTAACCATAGAGAGTAAATTAGACTCTCTGAACAATTGTGTTTCCCCAGCAAGTGTAAGAAAAGGAAAATCCTGATAAGAAAGCAAATAATAGCAAAGGGGCAGATGAAAGAGAGTTACAAAACAACGTACTGTACTTCCAATCTTTTCTTTTCTACCAGGGAACATTTCCCCATGGAGAACCCAGAATAAAAGAGAGATATAGGCAAAATGGTGCCCGCACACCTCCCTGTCTCCAGGTCAGGGACAGTCAGGAAGGGGGAAGAGGGCCAGATGGTGGCCACTACCAAGCAACTGTGAATCTGCTTTTCTTTTATATGCACCATCATCTTACTAGTTTTACTGGTTTCACACACACACACCACAGATGCCCCTTTGCATAACATCCGTATCCTGAAAGAGAATAGTGTGTTAAGCATCTATGTAGTATGTACATGTAGCGACGCGGTGGCTCAGTGGCTAAGACTCTGAGCTTGTCAATCAGTAGGTCGGCATTTTGGCGGTTCGAATCCCTACCGCTGCATAATGGAGTAAGCTCCCATTACTTATCCCTGCTTCTGCCAACCTAGCAGTTTGAAAGCATGTAAAAATGCAAGTAGAAAAATAGGGACCACCTTTGGTGGGAAGGCAACAGCATTCCATGTACCTTCGGCAGTCATGCTGGCCACGACCACAGAGACGTCTTTGGACTGGCACATATGTACAAGGGGAACCTTTACCTTTTATTATGTGTCTATGTGGGCATATGCTTGCATGCAGGAAAGTCCCAAGAACTCTCAAGATGGCAGATAAAGAGGCCTTATCTCCAACGCCATTTCTTTACAAGCCAACTGAATCAAGAACTCTGCCAGCTTACCAATGAAACACATCTTGAGTCATCTCCCTATAAACCACCTCGGAAGGCTTGGAGTTCAACCCTCCTCATCTCCTAGCAACCTGGCCAAGAGGAGGGGGGCACAGGACTGAGGTAGAGGAGAAGAACTAACACACCTGGGGATACAAAGATAAGAAAGTAGCTCCTTGTTTACATGGGTTTTAGACAATGCTAGAAACCTTGCACAACGCAAAGCAGCATCCTCTTCCACTCACAATAAAAGTGACTCTTTTTATAGTCATACAACAAAGTTGTGGTCAACTTATGACAACTTATTTGTATTAATTATTATTTGTATTATCAACTTATGACCACACTAGAGTCCAGAATTTATGTCATGAAGCGAAACATTTATTAAGCGAGTTTTGCCCCATTTTACGTCCTTTCTTGCCAGTTCTTAGGCGAATCCCACACCAGGCATGGCGTCCTTTTTCCTCTACCTGTCCTAACTGAAAGCCCTATCAATAATGGAGCTGATCGGTGATAGGGAGCCGCAGCAGAGGGATGAAAGAGCCACATGCAGCTCCAGAGCCGCAAGTTGCTGACCTCTGGTTTAGAGAGAATTGGGAGTTGGCTTTTGATGGAAAACCACAGTCGCTCATAAATAGTTGATATAAAAGGGAGTGCTTTTTAGAGCTGGGTGCACTTCAAAAAATAATGACTCAGAAAAATAATTTCTGAATCACTTGTTCAGAATTATTTTCAAAGCATGCAGAATCCTAATATTATTTTTGGGCTGGGAAGGGACCTAGGACAGCGATGGCGAACCTTTTTAGGCTCGCGTGCCATAAAGGGGGGAGCGCAGGGGGAGTCGTGTGCTGGCATGCCACACCCATAATGCAATGCACGCACCCCCAGTTACTTCCGGTTTGCTTGTAGCGTCATTTTTAGTCCTCCGGAGCCTTCAGGGAAGCTCCTGAAGCTTCCAGGGGACGGAGGGTCCGTTTCCGCCCTCATATAAAACCTGTGGAGGGCGAAAAATGGCTTTAAAAACAGCTGAAACAGCTGGCCAGCACACACATGTGTGCTGTCCAGCTGACAGGGCAACGCCTTGGGTGCCCTGCCAAATACCTCTGCATGCCACCTGTGGCACACATGCCATAGGTTCGCCATCACTGACCTAGGAGGTTTGTCTGAGATCAGGTGATGCTATTTCTCCATTTGGCCCAGAATGACCGTCTTTAACTACGCATTTCTCACTGCCTGCTCTCACAGCAGCCATACTGAACTGTAGGCATCTTGGGATCCTTCAAAATGTTTTGGACAGAACTCTTTAATATTTTGTACAAGGATCCTGTCACTGGGAACAAATAAGGGCTGGTTAAGGGGGGGAAACCCAGCATAATATCTGGTTAGCTGCTTCTGGGTTGGCCAGTTCCTAGCTAAAAATAATTGAGGATCTGAACATGAAATATTCTGGCATTCAAAACACATGTCTGTGACTGAGTTATGCTCCTCTTTTATAATAATTTCTCTAGGAATAGAAGAGAGGGATCAAAATCTAGTGCAGTGTTTTATTTTGTTTTAATTTGGCAATTTTAAGATGTGTGGACTTCAACTTCCAGAAATTGAAGGCTAGCTGGGGAATTCTGGGAGTTGAAGTCCACTCATCTTAAAGTCGCCATGCATGGAAAAATAAAAGTCAATAGTGAAAAGGAAAGGGAAGGTGTATTTGTGCCAGATGCTTCTTCATTTTAAGTCTAAATTACTATTTTTATACTAAATTTCTGTGTGAAATTGGGAAATTCTGACAATCAGCTCAGTGGTGGGATTCAAAAGTTTCTACTGCTGGTTATATGGGCATGGCTTAGTGGATGTGGCATAGCTTGGTGGGTGTGGTGGGGGAAGGATACTGTAAAATTTCCATTCCCTCCCCACTCCAAGGGAAGGTTACTGCAAAATCCCCATTTCCTCCCAATCAGCTGGGACTCAGGAGGCAGAGAATAGATGGGGCCAGCCAGAGGTGGTATTTTCCAGTTCTCCGAACTTTATTTATTTTTATTTATTTTATCAAATTTATACCCCGCCCTTCTCCTTGTTAGGATCCAAGGCGGCGCACAGGCATCATTAAAAACCATTACAAAAACAATACAAACTCTTAAAAGCATATTAAATTAACCTAAATCCCGTGCTAAAACCCTTTAAAACCCTAAAAAATTTAAATTTATAAATATAGTCAGAAACGGGGGGGCTACGCTAGGCCGGCTTGTTGGAATAAGTACGTCTTCAAGCGTTGGCGGAAGAGGCGGAGGTCCGAGATGGTACGAAGGTCGGGGGGTAGGTCGTTCCAGAGGGCCGGGCCCGCCACAGAGAAGGCCCTTCCCCTGGGTGTCGCCAACCGGCATTGCCCGGCCAACGGCACCCTGAGAAGGCCCTCTCTGTGGGAGCGGATCGGACGAAGGGATGTATGGGGCAGAAGGCGGTCTCGTATTTAGCTAGGCCCTGAGCCATGGAGAGATTTGAAGATGGTCGTCAACACCTTGAAGCGCACTCGAAAAGCCACAGGCAGCCAGTGCAGCTCGCGCAGGAGAGGTGTTATGTTTCCAGTGTCTTTCCCCCCCCCTCCTTGGAATTGAACCCAGATGGACATTTCTTCCAACAGCCCCTCGCAAAGTGGCTACCAGTAAACCTAGTGCTCAAAATGAAAGAAAGGCGGCTTTTTCAACTGTTTCTTTTTCCTGAGCTGCTTTGATGCTGCCAGACACGCATATAATTAGATTACGCAATTAAACATAACTGTTGAGAAAATCCAACCCAGAGGAATGATAGACTCAGAACCAGGGTCTCTGACTCTATTTGTTTTTTTTGGGGTTTTTTGTTTGCGTGCCTTAAAGTCAGTCCTGACTCCTGGCACCTGCCTGGACCTGTCTCTCCAGTTTTCCTGGGGAGGCTTTTCAGAAGTGGTGTGCCCTTGGCATCTTCTTTCTACAGCTGAGAGCAACTCGCCCAAGGTCAACCAGTTGTTTCCCTGCCTAAGGTGGGACTAAAACTCACTGTCTCTCGGTTTCTAGCCTGGTGCCTTAACTTAATCATTAGACCAAACTGGCTCTCGATACTATCTTATCCTTGGGCAAATTTTTTGCATTCCATTTTAAGAATAATGAATGGCTGACAGCCAACAACCTATAGGGCAACGTTCTTTCCAGCAGTTTCTTACTAGTGATCCCTGGTTGTGTAGGGTCTGGTGCATCGGGAAAGATTTTGGGCGTTACACAGTTTACAGAACAGGAGGGCTTTGTTCTGACCCAGGCTTCCCAAGAGCATGAGGCAAACTCCTTGTCCTGACAAAATACCCTTTTATTAATTTACTGTGAATTCAGCTCATTCACCTCCAGCAAAGTCTTTCAAGTCACAGACCTCATCTGGCTTGGAGAACTGCCAGGCCAATATCTGCAAAATGTGGCAAGGAGCCTCAGAGAGTCACAAACCAATTAAGCAAACTAATGGTCTCCTGCAAACTCCACTCCCCTTTTGTTCCTCTATTTCCTCTGGGGGGGGACCATTCATCTTCCACCTGTGGCCTTACTCCCTAGTCGATCCCTGTTCTTTATCTGTTCCCTTCGTCTGGCAACTCTGCACATGCACATACTGGGAACAGGCTCCAGCTGTTCGTCTGCCTCACTGACTCTGAAGACAGCTGATAACTGTCAACTGACCCTCAGATTCTGACCCTATGGTCTACATGTGGCAGTAGAGCAGAATATTACATGTAAATAAATAAATAAAAGTAGGGTTGGATTTAGTGTGGTTTCTGTTTATTAAGGATTTGATGGTATTTAAAAAAACATTTTTATAAAAAAAGCAAGTATTAAAACCAACTGTTGACAAATGAGTTGGAGATAATGGGATTGATTTTGCAAAATGCAAACGTCAAGAAGTAAGCAAATAAAAAAGGAATTGTGGAATCTGGTGTTGATTCTTACAGGATGCAGCAATTAATCGGTACCTTTTTTTCAAAAGCAAAAACCTCAGTGCATGAAAGAAACATAATCATTAATTGATGCTAGGTTGCTAGATTTGCAAAACATACCTGATTTTAAAAATTTCAAAACCTTTTAAAAAGTTTTTTTAATTACTGGCACTCAGAGTCAGGAGTATGTCCTTCTAGGTAAGAAAAGCACAGAAGAAAAATAAAACACTGTATACAGTATAATACCTGCATCTTTTCACAACCAGACCTCCCTTCATTCTGAAGGGATTTCAATTTTCACCTTAAACAAATTAAACCTCAGGGAGACAAAGAATTATAAGTGTTTACAAACCAGCTCCTTCAAATTCATTCTTTATTCCTATTTACTTTTCTTCTTTAAAAAAAATATTTTCCCTCAGTGCACTCAAGCCATTCATGAAGCTATCAGGCGAGATAAATGTGCACAAAGTTTTTCCACAATAGTGAAACTTACCCAGCTGATAGAATGATGACAATACACTGATATACATCTCAATATTTATAATGTCTACATTCGCAAACTTGTTTGTTATAGAGCTGGTTGAATTTTTCTAAAAAAGAAAAAAGCACCTGTAGTCCCTTTCTGCTTTTAGACTAAAAGCCTGTAGTGAAAACTTTATTTTTGAGTCAACAAAAGTGTGTATAGTCAAGGCTAAGGTTTTCCCAGTTGCAGTGTACGGCTGTGAAAGTTGGACCATAAGAAAGGCTGAGCGCCAAAGAATTGAGGCCTTTGAACTCTGGTGCTGGAGAAGACTCCTGCAAATCCCTTGGACTGCAAGGCAATCCAACCGGTCAGTCCTAGGAGATCAACCCTGGCTGCTCTTTAGAAAGCCAGATCCTGAAGAGGAAACTCAAATACTTTGGCCACAGAATGAGAAGGAAGGACTCCCTGGAGAAGAGCCTCATGCTGGGAACGATGGAGAACAAAAGAAGGGGACGGCAGAGAACGAGGTGGCTGGATGGAGTCACTGAAGCAGTTGGTGTGAGCTTAAATGGACTCATGGAAGAATGGAAGAGGACAGGAAGGACTGGAGGAACATTGTCCATGGGGTCACGATGGGTCAGACATGACTTTGCAACTAACAACATTATGTAGAACTTCATCTTTCCTTAACTGTAGACCTACTTTGCTATGGGCACTTTTCCTGTGCCCATTCCCTGATGGCATTTTCAAGAATAAAGGAATAAAGAACATTAATATTTTTTTTAAAGAATAAAGAAAGAATTAAAGACTAAAGAACTTAAAGAATAAAGGAAGAAGCAAGTAAAGTTGGCTTAGAATTCAGTTCAGCTCTTGATAACTATGTTGCTTTCTTGGCAGATGCTAAAAGGGATTTACCAGTACTTCTCTCAAATGGTTTTTGGATAACCCAGACCAGCCAACAATCATAAAACATTCAGGGAGTCCCCCATGCAAGAGATAACCAATCCTACTTAGTTGCTAGATCAGGGGTTTCCAAACTTAGCAAGTTTAATATTGGTAGACTTCAGTTCCGAGAATTCCTTAGCCACCCATGCTAAGAGTTGAGGTCCACTAGTCTTCAACTCCCCAGGTTTAGAGACCCCTCTTCTAAATCAACTGAATTGCCTAGGTTTTGCCTTCTCTGTGGTTTTGTTCTACTACAGTATGCATATTTAAATAATGGAATTTGCTGCCTTCAAATGCACTGATGGCCATTAACTAAAGTATTTATCTATTTGTTATATTTTACGGCTGCCCATCTCATGTGATGCAATTCTGGGCAGCATATAAACAGACCATAAAAAAGCAATTTAAAAACATTCATTTAAAAAAAATTAATGCCATTATGGAAAAGATTGAGAATGGGCACCAGATATGAACAAATGGAGACACCTCATCAGATTGCCATTCCCTTGTGACACCCACCCACCCACCAATCCCAGGACTGTTGACATAATCAGAATGTAAGGGCCTAAACCTAGTCCTAAGGAAGCTTTTTTCAAAAGGCAACTTTATTTTCTTGGGTTATTTTTCCCCCTCTTTGAAAACCTTTTGGTTTTCATCCAACAAGCTTCTTCAGTTGTAACTGAAGAAGCTTCTTGGATGAGAAATTAAAACTGAAGACACTTTTTGGAAGAGAAGTTAGAATTGAGGAAGCTTCTTGGATGAGAAGTTAGAACGGAAGATGTTTATGTTTTCAAAGAGAAAAAAAACCAAGAAACTCCAGTTGAAAAAAGCATCCATGACCTGGATGATTGAGAATCTCCATAAACATTAAACCCAGATGCATGAGAGAGAACTGCAGAAAACTTCAAGTCCTTACAAGCTACTGGGATGCAACTCATCGGCTACTGTGTCAGAAAAGGCTAATCTAGACAAACATTTTGCATTCTCCACCAAAGCTCTTCTTAGTCTTTCATTTCCACTAATTATGGTTAAGACGAGCCACAGTTTGTCCACCGCTACACAGGGCAATAAGCCCCCGGTTGATCAAAACTGCAAGCAAAGGCAGTGTGAATTCAGTGATATACTTCAACAACAAGCCTTTTCCAGCACTCTTTCCAGTCTGTAATTGCATCCATCATTTTTATCATAAAAACATAGTACATAGGAAATTAGATAACTTGGGTTTTTCAGCTGTCGTCTACTGTACCTCTGCAGGAATAGCACTAAAATGTAACATGATGCTGGCAAACCAATATATTCCCTAGTTTAAAATTTGCTACAGCATCCACATTTTTGGTAGGACGTGCCATTCTTTGTCCTTTTCAGTTTTTCCTTCACTAGTGACCATTTTGACAAATTCTACTAAATTTAAGGTTTCCCTGCTGAGACACTCACTTCAGTATTGCTTCCTTGCATATCTCTTTAAAACATAGGCACCAAAAACACATTACAACACTGCAGTCTCTTTTATAACTTGATAACTGTCAAGGAGCACTTGATATATCTTAAAATTACCCTGAATACAGTGTGCTGGTGAAATAACTGAACATAACTCGAGGGGAGGGTGGATGTTACTTTAGAAGAAAATTGCTGTTTGGTAGCTCCCAGCTTCAGCTCATTACTCATACCTAAATGAGGTTATATGCAAACCGTTGGGTTAGTCGCATAGCACAAACAATGGAATTTATACAAGTGAAAAAAGAGCTTTGGCGATTAAAGAGCAGCATAAATGCAGTTAACTTTGGAAGGACACAGTGCTACATTTTGGATTAAGAAAGTTTTAGGCAATGTTGCGTGTTCCATGTAGCCATTTGTTTTGTTGCTCTCCAGTATGATGGTATCAGAAACTAGAAATAAGTTTCAATTATCTTCCTAAGTGGATTTGAGCTAGGAGAATCAGCAACATTGTTAGAACGAACGGCTTGCCTCCTGAAGTTGGTGGTGCTACATCACTGAAGGTTTTCAAGAAAAGATTGGACAACTATTGGATGAAAGAATAACTCTTGCCTTGAGCAGGGGGTTGGACTAGAAGACCTCCAAGGTCCCTTCCAGCCCTGATTTTATGATGCTATAAATGCTGCATGAAATGGAAAATGTCTTACGGTATTCTGTCCTTGAAGAAATGCCTAACTAAGAGGGGGAAATGATATTTTACTAATAATTGATTCCAGATACACCCTGTACCCATTAATGATATTCATTAAAGCAGACTGAAACATCTTTCACATTTTATAAAAGAAAAGTCATGTCCAATTAGGTTGCTTCAGGCTAATGCAACAAATTTTCTTAATAAGCCAGTTCATAACCCTGGATTTAAAAAAAAATAACTAGGAAAGGTTTCCTGCTTTATTATTCATTTTCATTGGTCCTGATTCTCCCTGGATTTAGTTTCAAAGAAGAGCTGTGGGTGATAAGAAGTGATGAGAATGAGACAATTTCATTCCTATCTAAATTTTCTATTTCATAATGTCATATATCTCTTTTTTGATCCCATGACAGTAATTGAAGGAATGATAGGAGAGTAACAGTCCCACAATATGTTGCTCAGAGCAGGAAAACATATTTGAACTTATTTTTCCTTTTCTCCCACATACAAAAAAGTATATTTTAGAACTCAACAAAGCAAATTACTTGAAGTAAGGCTTGCAAATGAACTGATAAAAAAGGATTCCTCGCCTACATTGTCACACATCTTTTTGCCCATGTTTGATTTTTGATATATTAATGAACTTGAAGGAAAGGGGGAAACAAAGAGGCACAAACCAAGATTTTGTTCATGACCCTCATCTAAAAGAGAGGAAAGCTCATCACAGATAAGCAACCATCGTTTTATCCATGTTAAAATCCAGCAAAAAATTTAAGAGCAATAGAAAATGTGTAAGTGAATTATTTCACCAAGGAAGAATGGGTTAACAACATTAGGACAGGTAAGAAATGAATCTCTACTCCCAGGCCGATCATGACTCCAAGATTTCATCGTGTTGAGCATCGGTCCTCAGAGAGCAATCAAAAGCCAGGATATCATTACAAGAAACAGGCTTATGGAAGCAGTGACGTTTCTGTAATACAGTACAATTATCCCACATTACAAAAATAGCATATTGACTAAACGTGCCTGTATGAGATGGAGCTATTGAGCTCCCCTATAACACAGGGGCATCCAACCATGGAACTTAAAGACTTGTGGATTTCAACTCCCATAAATATAGCAGTGACAGCAGTGTTCTGATATCTCAAGGGTTGCCTCAAAGAAGAGGGAGTCAAGCTATTCTCCAAAGCACCTGAGGGCAGGATAAGAAGCAATGGGTAGAAACTAAACAAGGAGAGAATCAACTTAGAACTAAGGAGAAATTTCCTGACGTTAGAACAATTAATCAGTGGAACAACTTGCCTCCAGAAGTTGTGAATGCTCCAACACTGGAAGTTCTTAAGAAGATATTGGATAACCATTTGTCTGAAGTGGTGTAAGTTTTCCTGCCTAGGCAGGGGGTCTAGAAGACCTCCAAGGTCCCTTCCAACTCTGTTATTCTATTCTAAATAAGTCCAAATGTGTTTTTCCACTCTGTGTATTTTGTTGCATTTTCAGACAGTTATTTTCACACCAGTCTTTCAATGACTGTCATGGGACCAAAAAAGAGATAGATAACATTGTAAAATAGACAATTTGGATAGGGACCAAATTGTGTCACCTTCTTGCCAACTTAGAAGCCACCGCTCTTCTTTTAAATTAAACCCAGAAAGATTCAGGACCAATCAAAATAAATACTAAAATAGGAAAGCTTCCTTAGCTATTATTTTTAATCCAGTGTTATGATCTGATTTACTAAGAAGATTTGTTGCATGACCTTGAAGCAACCTAAATGCATGCTAGCTGGGAAATTATGGGAGTTGAAGTCTAGAAGTCTTAAAGTTGCCAAGGTTGGACACTCCTGGCTTCAAAAAAAATCATGCCAATAAGATTTTTGAAACTGGGACTAGCCCAGGGGTCAACAACTCGCAGCTCTGAAGCCACATGTGGCTCTTTCATCCCTCTGCTGCAGCTCCCTGTTGGCTCCACAACTGATAAGAGCTTTCGATTAGGACAGGTAGAGGAAAAAGGATGCCATGCTAGGAGGAAATTTTATGGTGGGGGGAACTAGACTTCCGGTCGGCAGAGGAAAAAGAATGCTGCACTAGGAGACTCTGGGGGAGGGGAACTGGACTTCCTGTCAGCTCCAGAATTGAAGCGGGGGGGCTTCCAGTTAGGACCTTTGTGGCTCTTTGAGTATTTAAGGTTGCCGACCCCTGGACTAGCCTATCTACATGCCCACATGCCTGCAAAAAGGAATCAGCAAACTGTTACCCTTGTCAAGAACAACTGCAAAATAATAAGTCAAGATTGTTCTACAGTTAATCTTGCTTGCCAAAATTATATAAAGGCAATTTCACCCTCCACAAAGACCAGGTATTTTCTGGGTCAGCCTATAAGTGACAGTTCAGTCACGAACTCAAGAGGTACATAAAAAGGATTACAGTGGATCGAACTAGAAAAATATTGCAGCTTTTTAAATATAAGGTTATTTACATTGCTAATTTACCACATTGTAGATAAAAATAAGGAAAGAACATTTCATGACTATTGGAGCTTTCTTTAAAATGTTGATTATTAATATTTTAAGGTATTTTATGGATTGGCATTAAATTTAGAGAGTGAGTGGTTGTATTGTTTTATCTCAGTTCTAAAAGGAAGTTGGAGACCTTTTGCTGTTATAAATTTTTTGATCTATACTTTTTCTCACTTTTATTTATTTTATTCCCCTCCCATTTCCATTAATGTTAGCTTGTATTTCAATATTTGATGCTGAACTTCAAAGACATTATAAAGAAAAAAAGATGCAAAACCAAAAAAAGTGGAGAGAAACTCATTACTCTTACTGAACTACACTCATATCTAAGCCAAAATCGCATCTCAGCTGACATTCTTCACCATATGAAACCTAGCAGAGAAACAAGGCAAAGCTAAAAGGGGCCCCAAAAGCAGAAGTGCCGGAAGAGGAAGAGGAAAAAGTCCTTCGGAGTGGTAACTAAAAAGATACGGAGGCCCTTGGAGTCAGGTTTCATGCGGCTTTGCAGAAGAAGCTTGCCGTGGCTGTGGCTTGACATGTTCTTCCAACTTCCCAGTTGAACCAAAAACCCAGGAATCTTCCATCTTTGTACCAACCAAACTGGGGAAGGTTTCTTTTAGACTCTCTAAGAGGAATCAGGGGTCCAGGATTCTGTCCTTGCCATTCTTTTGCCAGACAGTTGTTCTGACCGAGGCTTCCCAAGAGCAGGAAGAAAACTCCTTGTCCCGACAAAAAAAACCCTTTTATTAATTTCCTGTGAATTCTGCTCATTCACATCTAGCAAAGTCTTTCGAGGGAGGATTTACAGTCACAGACCTTATCTGGCTTGGAGAGCTGACGGGCCTATACCTACAAAGCTTGTTGTCTCCTGCAAACTCCACTCCTCTTTCGCTCCTCTTTTATTTCCTCTGGGAGGGGCCATTCATCGTCCATCTGTGGCCTTACTCCGAATTTGACCCCTGTTGTTTAGTAATAATAATAATAATAATCGAATTTATTAACCGCTCCCTCTCCCCACAGGGACCCGGGGCGGTGCACAGGGAAAAATAAAACAATAAGAACAATAAATACAAAAGTACATAACTTAAAACACAATTAAACAATTTATCCCGTGCTAAAATTATTGACTAAAATCCCATTTAAAAATACATTTGAAATCTATAGACAGAGAGACTATCCAAGGCTGGCCAGTCGAAAAAGATGGGTCTTCAGTTTCATACGGAAGGAGCGGAGGTCCGTGGTCGTTCTGATATCGGGGGGAAGGTCGTTCCAGAGGGCCGGGCCCGCCACAGAGAGAGCCCTTCCCCTGGGCGTCGCCCGCTGACAAAGTCTAGCGGATGGCACCCAGAGAAGTCCCTCTCTGTGGGAACGAATAGGCCGTGAGGATGTATGGGGCAGAAACCGATCCCGCAGATAGCTAGGTCCCGAGCCATGGAGCGCTTTAAAGATGATAACTAACACCTTGAAGCGCACCCGGAAGACAACAGGCAGCCAGTACAGCTCGCGCAAGAGCGGTGTAACGTGGGTGAACCTAGTGGTCCCCATAATTGCTCGCGCGGCTACATTCTGAACTAACTGAAGCCTCCGGGTGCACCTCAAGGGAAGCCCCATGTAGAGAGAGTTACAATAGTCCAGTCGGGATGTCACGAGGGCATGAGTGACTGTGCGAAGGGCGTCCCGATCCAATAGGGGGCGCAATTGGCGAACCAGGCGAACCTGGTTTAGCTGTTCCTTTTGTCTGGCAACTCTGCGCATGCGCCCACTGGGAACAGGCTCCAGCTGTTTGTCTGCCTCACTGATGTCTGACTCTGAAGGCAGCTGATAACTGTCAGACGGCTCTGTCCCCCTCTCTGCCTCTGACACCGAGCCCTCGTCTGAGCCTTCCCCAGACTCCAGGACTGGCCCAGGTTCCTCCCCAACCTGCTCATTGTCCGAATCTGCTACCAGCTCCATTGGTTGCTGGTGGGCCACAACAAGTGTATTGTATTCTTGATCTTGTAAAGACTATGGCAGGGGTGTCAAAGTCAATTTCATTGAGGGCTGCATCAGGGCTGTGGTTGACCTTGGGGGACAGGGCAGGTGTGGCCAACTGAGTGGGCGTAGCCAGCTTGATGCCATTCCCCAAACTACTGGCATGTTCCCTCTTCGCACTGGGTATACCAGGCTAAGCTGACCGATTTGTCTTCTTAAGTAGAGCAGGACAGTCCTGTGGGCAAGATTTGACCACATCACGAGCTGAATGCAACCTAGGGGCCTTCAGTTTGACACCCTTGGAGTATGGCAAATAAGAGAGTGTTAGTAGATATGATTCCCAACCCCTGAACCAATGGCTGCCCAACCAAGTGAATATATTCCTATATACCTTTCCTTTGTGACATCATATAATTGCTATTTTCACCTAGAAAACCAATTACAAGCTCAGAGAGCACCAAGGACCCCTCATTTCAACCCTGAGCTACAAAGATTCCCCCTTCATTGATATGCTGCAATCTTCTACTTTAAACATTTACGGTGTGTTGTGACTTAAATGGAGGCATCTAAAAAGCAGAGAAATGAGACGTAGCCAATCTGTTGTCCTGCCACAATCCCCTGCTTTAAAGCCGTGCTATATATGGGGCTTATGGACTCTGGAGTCTGAAAAATTTCTACAACCCTGGATTGCTTATCCCTATAAACAGGTAGTCCTCGACTTACAACAGTTACAAAAGTGACTAGCTAACATTTTTCACGCTGATGACCAATAAAGCATCCCGTGGTCCCATGATCAAAATTTGGATGCTAGGCAACTGGTTCATATTTATGACAGTTGCAGTATCATGCATGTGATCCCCTTTTGCAACCTTCTGACAAACAAGGTCAATAAGGAAGCACAATTCACTTTACAACCATGTGGCTAATTTAAGAAAGGTTGTGACATGGGGCAAAATTCACTTAACAACTGTCTCGATTAGCAAACAGAAAATTTGGGCTCAATTGCGCTCGTAAGTTAAGGGCTGACTGTATAGATATTCTTCCATTTACGACGGAATATATTTATACCAGTATATATTTATATTAGAACTGCGGTGATTCACTTAACAGCTCTGGCAACAAAGGTCATAAAATGGGCAAAATTCACTTAACAACTGTCTCACTTAGCAACAGAAATTTTGGGCTCAATTGTGCTTGTAAGTAGAGGACTACCTGTACTGTGCTCAAGACTGTATACCTTGAGAAAGAAAGTTGTGCAGGATTATTGGTGCAAACAGGAAAATAGGAGCATCCCTCCACAAAGAAAAATGAACATAATATTTTGACATAGGAGGAAAAAGGAGAAAAATTAGGGGGGGGGGGAAACTAAGCATGAGGTTCTATCTTAATCCACATCATTCCTCTTTGGAGATACTCTGTGTCCGATGTCTGGCTCCTTGACAAATGTCAAAGAACAGATGGCTAATGCCTTATGACTGTCATCGCTTACTGAGCATTGGGTAATATTCAAATCTTACTTCCAAGAAGGTTTAGTCAAAGAAAAATTAATGGCAATGGGAAGGAAAACTCTGAAGTAATCTCCAAATTATCCACCCATTGATTGGTAGACCTTATGCACATATGCAGAGTTGGGCGGTATATCTATATATTTAAAAATATCTCTGTGTGTGTGTGTGTGTGTGTGTGTGTGTGTGTGTGTGTGTTCCAGCGTAACTCTGAAACGTCTTGCACAATTTCAATTACACTTGGCACACAGATGACTTACTCTCTGGAAACAAATACTGTGGGAGTAAGACACCCCTAACACCCCTTGGGGTGTGTGCTCTGTTAAGATACAGCCTGTTGTGCCTTAAAATGACTTCTACTGTACTGCTGTAAAATGGCTTCTACTGTACAGCGCAGTGGAGTTGCCATGATAACTGCTTCACAGTACTTCACAAGGGGGCTCCCTCTGGTAAGGGAGAAAATCCAACATTAGAAATTACGTTTGGTCCGGACATTTCCCCCCTATAAATAAATACCCGGGCAATGCCTGGTTATCAGCTAGTAATTTAATTTTCCTGCAAAAGGTCAATAAAGGTTTTCCATCATCACTAATTTTGCAGGATCCAATCTGGGTCAATCACTGGGATCTGAAGTTTTGTCTTCTGAGCTTTTGGACTCATGCTAAAGCCCATCCTCAGGGAACTTTTTTCTACTGAGCCATGGTGGTGCAGTGGTTAAAATGCAATATTGCAGGCTAATTCTGCCAACTGCTAGGGGTTCAATCCTCACCGGCTCAAGGTTGACTCAGCCTTCCAACCTTCTGACATCTACTGTAACTCCTTAGTGTGTTAATAATAATATAAGAAATACTAATGATCTGATGGCCATTTCAAAAAATCGTTTGTTAGCAAGCTCCTAGAAGCCAAGAGGAACATACATGCCAAATGTCAAGTTTGTAGGGTTTATGGTTCTGGAGATTTCGTGATGATGTGTGAATAGTATTACACACACACACACACACACACACACACACCCCCTACATTAATGAAGATAGAATTTAAAAGTAATCATGTGGCAATAAATTAAAAGGGAGGCTATAGGGACCTAGGAATAAGGACATAACTTTCATTTTCCCTCAATTTATCCATGGAAACTTTATGCTTCTTTAGCGGTACAATTTTTCATCTGAGGTCAAAAGTAATATTAACAAAAAAGGATTTTTTAAATGCAAAACAGGAACCAGATATATACATGCCTACAGATCAGGGGACAAGACGTATCCCTTCTTAACTGCTTTTTGGCACCAGCTTACCCCAAAAGCCAATTAGTCCAATGAAGAAGTTTTAGAAAAGAATAGCTTTTTAATTAGATTGATTGAATGTGTCCCATAATTTCTGAAACAGCTGGCTTCAGCCTGGTACTCCGTAAATATTTTGATCTGCAACTGTCATCATTACAACAAAATTACTGACTAGGGATAATCTCAATGCTAGCTTTAAGGATACTCTAAACATAATCTTATATCATCCGTTTATATATGTATATATATATTAAATTAAATATACCATCAGTTTGACTTAAACATTGTTCCTAACCACAGAGCGCAGTATCAGATGAACGCATGTTGTTAAAAAAAATAAAAGTGCTGATTCAAACACAAGTTCATTCAAATAATGATGCCTCATCCTTTCCTTCAGTTTGGTGGAAGTAAGCAAATATAAGGTGTTTGGGAGACACACAAAAGCTCATTTGTGAATGAAGAGCAGGAGTCAGAGAAAAATATGCTGTAAGCAACTCAAGAGTGAAAGACCTACAAGGCACATGAATGCCCTGTTATTTTCAACCGGTCTGGAACTGCCCATCAATTACTGTAGTGTTAGATACAGTGATAGTTAAACCACCAGACACAGAGGTGCAGCCGGCGAACTGGAAATGTGGATCAAATCTTCATTTCTGAGCTTACCTCATGGTGAGTAGATTGAAGCAGTGTGCATGCATCCAATAATCAATTTTAGCAACCCATATATTTATTTGGGAGACAACTGGAATATAGAAGAACTAAATTGTTAGTCTGCACGCTGCAATTGAGATCACTGAGCTAAGGCTGAAAACAACTCCTAAATAATTATCCATTTTGGTCTGACCTAAAATTGAAACTGCCAGCTATAGGTGTCTGCTCACCCACCAATATTGCACAGAATAATACAGGGGCATTTCTAGCACCTGGAATCGCAGTTGTGTTCTCTACACCTTTATTATATACGATATTATCAAGGCTTTTCTCTACCAGCTGCTACAGATGTTTGAGAATGTCACCTTGAGTGCTGCAATTTGGGGTACGACAATTTAATTTGCGTCGCTAAAGTCAGTGAGTAGATTAGAACACACATCTCCAAATTCTGCAAGATAAACTTTAAAAACATGCCAAGATGCACAGAACAAAGACATGTTCATAGTAAGTCATCACTCCTACAGTGAACCCCAATCTGATCTCAATATTCCATCCCCTTTGAAATGACCTTTGACAGTTGAAAACAACTTTGAAGTTTAATTAATTAAAAATAGACTTCATTATCCTAAAATTAGGTACCTTATTTTTTTTTAATTTTAAGAGAGGCCAAATTGTTTAATATGCTTTTTAAATTGTTTTTTTAACTTTTATATATCTGTTTTACTTTGACTGTACCCCGCCCTGAGCCCTTCGGGAGTAGGGCGGTATAAAAAACTAATAAACCTTAAACCTTAACCTTATTTATAAAATGTATATGCTGCCCATCTCACTATCTCAATATTTCAACAGTAGTCTTGCCTAAGATTTCACTGAAATCCTCCCATCGGCTTTGAAGTTTACAAGCGCAGTAAGTTAAGAATAAAATTAGCATCATCATTTGCAAACGTCAGTTCATCGACCAGCAGCAGCTGCAGCATTGGACAACTCTGACCGATCTCCTCCAAAAGGTAAGTGGAATTAGAGCTGGTGAACATTTGGTTAGGAGGCTGGCCAGTGAACTTGAACAAGGCCATCTCAAAATAAGGCAAATACAAACCATTTTTTCCTAGTATTTCCAAGAGAGCTGCAAAGACATTTCCTGAAGTAACCAGGAGTCAAGCTTGACTCAACACAGACTTAATTTAACAACCAACCTTCTCTGCAGAAACCACTTTATGTCTGTACAGAGCAGCCATGGTACATATACCTGAAATTAAATGTTAGGAAACTGAATACTGAAAGGGACGTGGTAGCTCAATGGCTAAGACGCTGAACCTGTCGATCAGAAAGGTCAGCAGTTCGGTGGTTCGAATCCCTAGTACCGCGTAATGGAGTGAGTTACTTGTCTCAGCATCTCCCAACCTAGCAGCTCAAAAGCATGTAAAAATGCAAGTAGAAAAATAGGAGCCATCTTTGGTGGGAAGGGAACAGCACTGAGTCATGCTGGCCACATGACCAAGAAGACGTCTTTGGACAGCGCTGGTGCTTCGGCTTTGAAAGGGAGATGAGCACTGCCCCCTAGAGTTGGGAACGACTAGCACATATGTGTGAGGGAAACCTTTACCTTAACTGAATACCCCTCCATCCAAGCATAGTTAGAGATCCTTCCTTGATTTCCCCCCATGCTTTTTCCCCCTCTGCCCTCCACCAGCTAGCATGAAAGACCGTATTTTGCCAGTCTACCAAGATGCCAGGCAGGAAGACAACCACAAACCATAGCAGGAGTCAAAGAGATGGTTGGAACTGGGCACTTGTTTACCTGCAGCTCAGCATCCTAACAGCCTCCTCCTGACTTCCACCAACTTCTATAGAGATGTGTTTTTTTCCATTTTCTCATCCATCAGTCCAAGGTTGACCATCTATAAACAACACTGAAATACTGCAGGGGAAAATGTTCTTTGGCTCAACAGCAGAAAAACCCTTCAGCATATGCCAGGATAAATGAAGTACCCAGAGAGATACATATTAAATTTGTAAGAAGGTCTACAAGGGAGGGGATCCTGAGAGCACAGAGAGACGGTCCTTTAATCTATCAACAGAACGAGATTGCCATCTTGAAACAGATCCCGAAAAAGATTAGAGAGATAAGGAGGAAATATTCCTTCTTATCCAAAAGATTATTCAAAAAGGGGGTGTGGTTCAAGTGGGTGATGCCTGAAGGAATGTTGGTGTTCTGGGAGGGAGGAAGGGTAAGAATTAAAACAATTGCAGAAGCGGACGCCTTTCTCAAAAAACATTCCTCAATCCTGGAGGATGAAAATGGGGGAACGGAGGGGGCCACGGCTCCGCCCACTGGAGGTCAGGGAGAGGAAGACACAATTGCCAAAAGACTTAGATCTCACAAGTGACTTTATTTTTGTTTAGTGTAACTTTTATTTGGATGTTTATAAATGATTGATTGCATAGATTTTAAATTGAAATATCTGTATCTCTTTCCACTTTGTAGAACAAATGAAAAATTTATTGTATTATCTATTTTTTTTTATGAAGCCTCGGAGGGGGCCAACACCTCCAACATAGAGGTTCTCAAAATGTCTTTGTATCACCTTATACCCTTTTCCTATTTTTTTCTAAAATTTGTAAAACCCAATAAAACCTTTTCAAAATGAACAGCAGAAAAACCCTGCAGCTCTCTTCTCGTTTACCCAGGGACTGTATTCAGACAACAATCTGACCAAATCAGTTACCTAACCAGTAACAGCACAGCATGTGCGGCCTGGTGAATGTTAATCCTGGTGTTCTTTTAACATTTTCTTGACTTAGTATGTTGTAGAAACTATTCCGTTGATGAGTCATACTACACTTGACCGTAGTCAAAAGGCCAAGAATCTATTACAAAATAATTATTTAATCCTGAGTAAACATGACTGCTTTGAACTATAATACACTGCTATTGTGGTTATTATGTTTTCGTACACTCACTAGAGTCCTTCAGGACTGAGTAGATCAATAAAGTGTATAAATCCTATCAATAAATCCTGCTGGGGCCCATCCTTTGGTTGCAACTGAACTTCAGCCTTCCCAGAGAAGAGAGAAATAGATGCTCCAACTTGTCTGGCATAGACCCCAAGGACCACATTCGTCAAAAGTAGGATCGCCTCCTTCTGATTGTATTAATCCTCTTTTAGCTTATTTTTCTTGAGGGACCTCTCAAGTGCCGGATGTCAGCATTATTCCTTGGTGTTTCCAAGTTACAACAGAAACATTTTGCCATCAGAGGTCTGTTGCTCAGAAACACAGGAAGACGCTTTATCTCAATGTACCACCTTGGATCAAACTATCAAGGTGCCTACCAACTTCATATAGCCATCTATATGCATTGAAGCGGTTTCTTAGGCTTCATCTAAGAATCAGGATCACGTGAAGGGTTAATACCACTTTATAAGGCCTTGGTAAGGTCACACTTGGAATACTGCATTCAGTTTTGGTCGCCACAATGTAGAAAAGATGTGGAGACTCTAGAAAGAGTGCAGAGAAGAGCAAGAAAGATAATTAGGGGACTGGAGGCTAAAACATATGAAGAACGGTTGCAGGAACTGGGTATGTCTAGTTTAATGAAAAGAAGGACTAGGGGAGACATGATAGCAGTGCTCCAATATCTCGGAGGCTGTCACAAAGAAGAGGGAGTCAAGCTATTCTCCAAGGCACCTGAGGGTAGAACAAGAAGCAATGAGTGAAAACTAATCAAGGAAAGAAGCAACTTAGGAGAAATTTCTGGACAGTTAGAACAATTAGTCAGTGGAACAGCTTGCCTCCAGAAGTTGTGAATGCCCCAACACTGCAAGTCTTTAAGAAGATGTTGGATAGCCATTTGTCTGAAATGGTATAGGGTTTCATGCTTAGGCAGGGGGTTGGACTAGAAGACCTCCAAGGTCCCTTCCAACTCTTCTATTGTATTGTATTGTATCTTACAGCAATATTTCTTAATCTCAGCTATTTTAAGATGTGTGGACTTCAACATCCAAATTCCCCAGCAAACACAAACCAAATGGACATTGTGTTCATATTCACTAATTTGTACTGTAGTTGACTTCATAGATCATAGTGGATTTTCTCACCAATTAGCTGGGTCAACAAACCATTGTTAGCATGATGTGCATATTAAAAATCTGAGTGCCCCCACCAACTATGTCCATAACAAACTACGATGTCAACAGGTGCCTCTTGTGCAAATGATGTACTTTTTACTTCAGAATTCCATTCCCACAAAATATCTTTCCTTGGTCTCTTCCTGCCTGCTCAATCTGGCCAAAGAATAAACTGCAGTATACATTTAGCAGTAGTTTTTCTGACCCAAACATGTCACTGTAGACTTTAAGATTTTATTTTTCAAAATGTAAGATGCATGTATTTCAACTTTCAGAATTCCCTTACTATTCTGAGAGTTGAAGTCCACGCTGATGTTGAGAAACACTGGCTTAGAAAATTAGGCAAACCTAGTTATTGGGATTTAAAGGGCTATTACAAGAAGATGGTATGAATTTCCAAAGAATTTCCAACTTGAAATAAAAAGGAATTTTCCATACATGGACAGGTAGCAGCAGCATTCTGGTGTTTCATAAATAGGGGTTTTTCCCCCAGTCCTATCCAGAATGAACTAACTAACTAACTAATTAACTAACTAAGTAACCAATCAATCCTCAAGGGATGCGGTGGTTCGAATCCCTAGCGCCGCTTAACGGAGTGAGCTCCCATTACTTGTCCCAACTTCTGCCAACCTAGCAGTTCGAAAGCATGTAAAAAATGCAAGTAGAAAAATAGGGACCCCCTTTGGTGGGAAGGTGACAGTGTTCCATATGCCTTTGGCATTTAGTCAGGCGAGCCACATGACCACGGAGACATCTTCAGACAGCGCTGGCTCTTTGGCTTTGAAACAGAGATGAGCACCACCCCCTAGAGTCAGGAACGACCAAGTCATTTGTGTGAGGGGAACCTTTACCTTTTATCCAGAAATGCTGTGGATTAACCAGCTCTTTGCCTGTAAAGCAATTACTGCATTGCCAGATTCCCTAACACCCTGATTTATTTACAAGTGGCAGGCTCATTTCAGACTTTGCAGAGTTTCTCAGCAGAGATTTCAACTTTTGTCTTTCAAACCTGACCTGGCCAAGCACAATTTTGCTTCCTGGTTTCCTTCCTCTCACATTAAATTTCCCTTTAGAAATAGTAAATATTTGAAGGAGGCCCTTTACAAACTAGCCATAAATCCACAGGGGAGATCTCCTCCTGCAGGGCTCCATTTAGGAATAGAAGGCTTGTTACAAGCCATTTGTCCTCTTCCACAATATTCCTTCTTGCCTAAAAGTTTGCACAACAGCACTTCCCCCCAACAGTCCAGTTCCTTAATTTTGTTCCGGATGGGTCAGTGCACAAGAATGTGCAAGAATGATACAGCAGAAGAAATGTGCAGTGTTCTCAACCAGGAGAAAGAACCTTCCTTATTAGATGAAAATATTGCACGCAAGAGTTAACCTCCCCAGTCTTAAATACCAGCCTCTGTTTTAGCAGGTATGCCTCCTAATTAATTACTGTCACTGTCCAGTCTAAAACAGAAAAAGAATGTATGAGATTCCAGGATATATAAAACAGGCACCCGTAAAAGCAATAAGCAACACGTTCAAAGATCAGCTTGCAGCCTACTCATATTGGCATAGGTTTTCCATTTATAAGGCAAATTTTGATGGAGTGTAAAAAAGGGCATTTCTCCATATCAATTTCCCAAATCTACGAGGCTTTTTGTGACTTGGTGTATAAATAGTATTGCTCTATCAAGAAGAGCCAGTAAAGCTATTTCACCGAGCTTCAGAAGCCAAATATAAAATCCAAGCTTAGATAAAAAGAAGTGTGACAGGGGGACAATGTTTTTTCCTAAATCTTACCAGTGTCCTCGCTTGCCTAACTTGAGGATATTGCTTGCCTAAAAGAAACCTGGTCAGAAATATTCCTGACATGTTTCTCGGGAGCACAGGAAGTTTTCGTATTATATTAGCTCAGTGGCCCAGCAAGTCAGAATCAGCACAGCAACTTCAGAATTTTGGGCACCAGACTCTGCTAGTCATGTCAGATATTAAACATGGGACCTCCTGCAGGCAAAACAACTGCTATAGAGCTGCCTTTTTTTAGAAGTACTGCCTACACTAGAAACTGCCAATGAAAAAAGCCTAGTCAACCAAGGTGCCAAACGAAGATCTAAGGCAGACAAGAAGGCAAAATCTAGAATTCGCATTCCTGGTTACCGATATTAGAGCCATGATGGTGAACCTATGGCACATGTACCACAGGTGGAAGGCAGAACCCTCTCTGCCAGCACGCGAGCTGTCAACCCAGTTCATCTCCACTGAGCATGCGCGCACCCCACCCGCCGGCCAGCTGATTTTCAGGTTTCTGCTGCACAGGGGGTGGGAAGGGTGCATGCGGGAGAAGTGCGCGCATGTTCATGGGGGGTGTCATAGAGGTGCAGTGCACCCCCTGGAGGCCATTTTTGGTTCCATGAAGCTTCAGGGAGGCCTGCTAAGCCCAAAACAGGCCACAAGGGTCACGTGCATACTAAGGGAGCAGGGGGAGCAGGAGGGTTGCACATGCATGCACAGGAGGCGGGGCATTTTGCATTATGGGTGTGGCCATGGGCTTTCGGCACAGGAGGACAAAAAGGTTAGCCACCACTGTATTAGTGGGTGCTCAACAAAAGGCTGCCCAGCTATTCTAAATAGGCCAGCCTTTCCTCCAGGTGTCTTCCAAGTGTGTGGCATTCTCACCCCAATACTAGCCAGACGGCATGGGCAAAGCCAAGAAGCCAGCAGGATGTCTGCTTGGAGAAAGAGATCCTAACTACAGAGAGGAGCACCTATTTTAAATATGTACCTTGACTGCCAGGGGAAAAAAAAAAACCCCCCACACACAAACACTTTTCTTCTGCAGACTCAGTTGTGTCCCAGTGGAGATCATACACAATTGAGCCCAGGCTCACCAGTCTCCTTCCTGATCCACTTAAATTTCCAAAAATAAACCAGAATAACCTCTATGCTGCCTAGCACATAATACACTTAGTTACAAGATTAACCTGAAAGAATGGGGTATCTTTCCAGAAATACACTTTCTATACACGCAGGATCTCACGATGATGGCGCAGTCAATGCTCCACCTGTCCTTCAGGTGCATCAGAAGGCATCATAATTGCACCATGATTTATCTGACCATTCCCAGGGGCGGCTTCTGACCCTCAGGAATGCTGTGAGTCAGGTAATACAGAGCACATGCCAAGAGAGACAAGAGCATGAAAGGCACATGGGCTTGCCTTTATGTTCATCCTTGCACCTCTTTAGCAATAACGCTATGTACCACTTCATAGACCTTTTACTGCCCTCCCTACGCAGTTTAAAGAGTCAGCATATTGCCCCCAACAATCTGGATCCTCATTTTAACAACCTCAGAAGGATGCAAGGCCGAATCAACCTTGAGCCGGCCAGGATCGAACTCCAGACTGGGGGTGGGAGATAGCTTGCAATACTGCATTCTAACCAGTGACCCACCATGGTTCATAAATTGTTGGAAGCTGCCTTCCATAATTTCCTGGTCGCTCATGTATATCATATGGCTACAGAGCATCTCTGGAGGAACTTACAGGTAGTCCTCAACCTACAACCACGATTGGAGCCAGAATTTGTGTTGTTAAGCAAGGCAGTTGTTACAGTGAGTTGCTTTTACAACCTTTTGGGGGGGGGCAGGGTTATTAAGCAAATACTGCAGTTGTTAAGTAAATTGTGCAGTCATTAAGCAAATCCAGCTTCCCTCATTGACTTTTTGCTTGTCCGAAACTGGCCAGGAAGGTCGCAAATGGCAATCCCATGACCCCTGGGACACTGCCATCATGTCAGATGCCAACCCCCTGAATTTTGATCCCACGACCGTGGGAATGCTGGAATGGTTGTAAAGTGTGTGGCCTGGTCATAAGTCACTTTTGTTCACTGCCATTGAAACTTCCAATGGTCACTAAATGAATGATTGTAAATGGAGGACTACCTGTAAATTGAGGACAACACGCTTTACATGGGGCTGTCCTTGAAGAGCATCCGGAAGCTCCAGTTGATGCAAAAGGTAGCGGCCCACGCGGTTTTGTGCAGACCCCGGTGTGCACATGTATGACCTTTCCTGTGGAGCTGCATTAGTTGCCGATTAGCTTCCGGGTGCAAATCAAGGTGCTGGTTGTCACCTTTAAAGCCTTTCATGGCTTGGGACCAGGTGATCTGAGGGACCATCTCTTGCCGGTCACATCTACCTGACCCATCAGAGCGGGAAGGCAGGGAAGGTTGCAGGTCCCATCCCTGAGGGAGATACACCTAGTGGGACTTAGAAGAAGGGCCTTCTCCATGGTGGCTCCCTCTCTCTGGAACATCAATTCCCTCAAGAGATTACACTCTGACACTCTCCCGGAAGGTGCTGAAAACCTGCTTCTGCCAGCGGGCCTGGGGAACACAGAACGGGATGGAGCCCTTTAAACATTGCTGCTGTGGCCTAGAGGTGGAGTTCTTGCCTCCCAATCAGGAGGTTGTGAGTTCAATTCTAGGTAGAGGCAGATATAGGGTCTCCTGCTTGGGCAGGGTTGGACTAGATGACCTGCGAGGTCCCTTCCAACTCTGTTAATCTGTAAGGCTCATGTGATCTGCTGTCACCAGGGCAGGAATTGGGGTGTGTGTAATTTTATTACTGTGATTTATTTGATTTTTTTAATTAGTTTTACTGTTTTTAGATGTGGTTTTTATATTCTGTAAACTGCCTGGAATCGCCATGGGCGAATAGGTGCCAATATAAATGTAATAATTTAATTATTATTATTTATGATTAAATATATAATAAATAAATCTCCTTTCCCTGAGTGGGGTAGCTGTTCTGTTCAGCTCCACGGAAAGGAAGGCGTTTAGGGAAGGTAATCCTGGGAAGCAGATTTTGGCGCACACAAAGTCCTTTTCCTGCATGCCACAACTTATTGCGTCTCTCTCTCTCACACACACACAAACAAACACACAAGCACAACCCCCCCTGAGAGGCCAGTGTGGGCCCCCAGAACCAACCTACCTAGTTTCATCAGGCAGGCCAGCAGGATCCAGAGCGTGATCTCAAAGGGCAGGTGCACATCGTCGTACTTCAGCTCCAGGACGGGGAAAAGTTTCCGAGGCTTGCCGTGCCCGCTGGTGGAGATGTTCTTGGGGTGCCCGGCGTCGGGGCCGGTCTCGGCGGGCACCGGCGGGGAGGCGGTGATGCCCTCGGTCACCAAGCTGGGCTGCCGCGTGATCTCCATGGGAGCATCGGAGCCGGAGCTCTGAAGCACCGGCAGCAGACCCAGCAGGGCAGCCGCGCCGAAGAGGAAAGGCAAGGCGCGGAAGGAGCAGCGGGGCCTCTCCAGGCATCGCGCCGCCGGCATGGCGCTCCTCTGGGGCCCGGGGAAAAAGCCGGAGGGCGGACGAGAAGGGGGGAGGGGGTTGGATTCCGACGACCCCTTTTTCGGGTTAGCAAGACTTCATCGGAGGCGGTTGGAGGAAGGTCTGCGGAATCAGCGGAGGCCCCCGGCGGAACGGAGCCCGGAGAAATCCTCCCGACAAGGGGAAGCGCTCATAATAGGCAAGGGCCAGCTTAGGACGGGGCGCCCTTTCCCGGGGACCGTCTCTGCAGGGCGAAGGGGACGAGCCTTCAGATCCGGGGTTGTCGCCGTTCAGCCGGCAAACCGCAGCCGATCATTCACCCGGTGCCCTCAAATCCGCCTTCCAGGTCTGGAACTTGGGACGCGCGCGCACACACACACACACCTCGCCCCCAAGGAGAGCTGAGCTGGGGCGGTTGCGGAGGGGCTGGCTGGGAGCAAAGAACGAACCTCCCCGCAGCAGCAGCAGGAGCAGGAGAAGGAGAGCCGGGCAGAAGAAGGGGGCGGAAAGGGCAGGCGGACGAGCCAGCAATCGGGCAGCCGAAGCGGCGGGGAAGCCAAGCAGGCGACCGCAGTCAGGCCGCTTCCCGCGGCTGCAAGAGAAAAGACGCCTCTCCGGGGGTGGGGTGGCTTCTTCGTTTTCCCGGAGCAGCCGGCAGGCCAGGAGGAGTAGGAGGCGGCGGCAGGCACGGCGGGCTTGGACTCCCCAGTGCTGGGAAGAAGGAAGCTGAGCTGGTTCCGGATCCTCGTGCGCCGCAGCGGGGCAGCAGCTCCGCCCGGCCCGGCTGCTCCTCCCCCGGGGCTCCCAACGCGCGGCCGGAGAGGACGCTGTCTCTCTCTCCCGCCTTGCTGGCTTCGCCTGAGACAAGGACACCGCGGGGAGAAGCCGAGGGGAGAGGAGGGGAAGGAGGAGAGGAGGGCGCCGCCGACGCCGCGCCTCCTTCCCTCGCCGCCACACAGCAGCCTCCGCCGGCTGGAAGCAGCACTGCACGGGAGCCTCCGCGTCGCAACCGGCCAGGAGGGCTGGGCGCCAGCCAAGCCACCGGGCAAGCGAAGGGAGGACGGAGGTGCCCCGCTTCGAGCCACGTGCCTGGCTTGGAGAGCCGGTCTCGGCCGACCAGGCTTTTTAGACGGCCCGTGTTCAAGCAGCTGCTTTCAAGGGCAGCTGCGAGGCGTCGACTGGAAAGCGTAGGGAGCAGCGACGGCGCGAGGGCGGGCGCCCGGTCACACCTCCCGCCCTGCGAAGAGAAATCACCTCAGGCGATTGTCTGGGGGGATTCTCAGGCACCCAGGTCATGGCTGACCCAAGGAGCCTCTTCTGCTCTGACTGGATGGTGGGGAATGGAAGGATTTACACATTGATTACAAAGATTTATAAAGGTAAATCCCTGCAGTTGTTAAGTGAATCATACATCATTAAGCAAATCCAGGTGTATATACATATATACAATAGCAGAGTTGGAGGGGACCTTGGAGGTCTTCTAGTCCAACCCCCTGCCTAGGCAGGAACCCTATACCATTTCAGACAAATGGCTATCCAACATCTTCTTAAAGACTTGCAGTGTTGGGGCATTCACAACTTCTGGAGACAAGCTGTTCCACTGATTAATTGTTCTAACTGTCAGGAAATTTCTCCTCAGTTCTAAGTTGCTTCTCTCCTTGATTAGTTTCCACCCATTGCTTCTTGTTCTGCCCTCAGGTGCCTTGGAGAATAGCTTGACTCCCTCTTCTTTGTGGCAGCCCGTGAGATATTGGAACACTGGTATCATGTCTCCCCTAGTCCTTCTTTTCATTAAATTAGACTGTGTGTATGTGTGTGTGTGTATCCCAACTTTGTTTGTCAGAAATTAGCTGGGAAGGTTGCAAATAACGATCACATGATCCCAGGATACTACAACTATTGTAGCATTATTGTAAATACAGGCCAGTTGCCAAATGCCTGAATTTTGATTACATGGCCATGGGGATACTACTTTGGTCACAAGTGTGAGGCTAATCATTAGCCACATTTTTCAGTATTGTTGTAACATTGATTACCACAGGCGGAAAATCAAGACTACCTGTAAATTGTGCATAGTTTAGTGCAGTAAGTTAGCCTGTGGCTCTCCAAATGTGGATATATTTTTTTCATCTATCTTCCTGGATGAAAACATATCCAAAGCAGACATAAAACCAGTTGGTCTACTGATTAAGGCACCAGGCTACAAAGGGGGAAACTATGAGTTCAAGTCCCACTTTACTCATGAAAGCCAGCCGGGTATCATTGGGCCACTCACCCAGGGGTGAAATCACCTTACTGGTTCAGTATCAATGTGAGTGCGCATGCATGCATGCCATCTCTACACATACACAGAACCTTCCACGCATGCACAGTGTCTAAAATGGACATGATGATGTCCAGGAGGGTGGGCGGAGCCTGCTACTGAGTGCACCTGCAAAGATAAGTAGAACAGTGAGGGGGGGGGGGAATTTGTTTTTAATATTTATAAATTAGGATGTCTATATGCTTTTAAATTTCCTGTACACCGCCCCGAGTCCCTTTGGGGAGAGGGAACGGTTTATAAATCAAAATAAAGGAAAGGAAAGGAAAGTAAAATCCACTATGCCACATGATTTAGATTAGCTAGATAGCAGGAAATCCTGTTTTCTATCTAATATAAATCATGTATCACCGCTGATCGTTTGCCAGAATTGGTAGCATTTTTACTACTGGTTCCGATGGACTGGTCTGAATCGGTAGCATTTCACCCCTGACCTCCCCCTCTCTTAGCCCAGTTTACCACACACAGTTGTTGTGGGGAAAATGCAGAGGTAAATTCACTGCCTTGAATTATTTGTATAAATAAGGTGGGACATAAATATCTATATCTAACAATAATAAATATAGAAATAAATAAAATTCAACTAATTCAAGACAATTTGCAATGCATTAGAAAAGGTTCATTTTAATTAAAAAAAACATTTCTAGCTCAAATAATATAAATAATATAAATTAGAAACAAGATAGGATATGGAGTATTGTTACAAAACAAGATCAGGTCCTTCTTCAAGCTGAATGATCAGTTGCTGAGAATCTGATGTGCTTTGTAAGCTCCTAGGAAGGCACTGCCCTATCTATTTTTTTCTCTCCTTATGTAAACAAGGCATCAATAATGTTATACAGATAAGTATTCATGAGAGATTGTACCATCAAAATCAGCTGAGGTTGACTAATGTTGCCACCAGGATTGGATGGGCAAGCTTTTATTAACCACAAAAGAAAATATATTTTTTCTTCAAGGTTCTGTTGGAAGAAATGTCCTTCTGGGTTCAGTTCCAAGTGAGGGAAAAGACACTGGAAACATGGAGGCTGTTTAGAAAGATGGTTTTTTAATGGTGGACAGGGTCACATGCCTTGAAGATGCTAGTTGAAGAAGAAAAAAGGGAAGAGATGCTGAAAGTTTCTGATTTTATGCCCTCTCTGGGCTTTTGAATTTGAGCTTGTGTTCTGATTGCTTGTCAGACTTCCATGGGGCCTTGCAGGGGCAACTCTGTAGGCTGTCCTGAGTCCCAGGCTTGGTTGACTCTTGCTAAGTGAGGATGTACTGAAACGGCTTTGGGATTCCTACTATGTAATGCTACTGTAATGCTCTCTACATGGGGCTCCCCTTGAGGTGCACCTGGAGGCTCCAGTTAGTGCAGAATGCGGCTGTGCGGAGGATCTTGGGAGCTTCAAGATACTCCCATGTAACACCTCTCCTGCGCGAGCTGCATGGCATAGGACCTGGTTACTTGCAGGACCGCCTCCTACCACACACCTCCATTCGACCTGTCCTCTCCCACAGGGAGGGCCTCCTTAGGGTGCCGTCCGCCGGACAATGCCGGCTGGCGACTCCCAGGGGAAGAGCCTTCTCTTTGGCAGGCCCTGTCCTCTGGAACGACCTGCCCCCGACCTCCGTACAATCACAGACCTTCGCCTCTTCCGTCGGACATTAAAAACATACTTCTTTCATGTGGCCGGCCTGGCATAGCTGATATAGCTATTTTATCATTTTAGTTGGGTTTTAATTATGTTCTTAGCACGGGCCAAATTCTATTTAATTCTAGTTTTAACTATTTTGATTGTTTGTATTTTTATATCTTATAGTTCCTGTGCACTGCCCTGAGTCCCATGTTGGGAGAGAGGGCGGTATAGAAATCCAATAAATAAATAAATAAATAATAAATATGGCTCTGCCTGAAGGAGGTAGATCCTTGTTTTGTGGAATAGACTGGCTCAGGCCTTAATGGCCGATTGACAAAGGCGAGGGGGCTGAGTTTCTGCCTCCATTTTAGGGGGAATATTGTGTCCTTTTAATATTTCCTTAAAAATTTCATTTTTCTAGAAGAGGGGTGGGTGCTAACTTCCTACATTTCTCTGGAATGCAATGTGATTTAAGTTCACAACATCTCTTTCTACATGCTGCAGCCCCATCAACAGTGGCCTCTGCTCACCTATACTATTACTACATTTGAAAGAGATCCATATGTGTTGCAATTAGGCATTTGTTTCCTAGCTGGTTGGTCTCTGAAAAGCCCTTTTGCACATACATCCTTGAACTCTAGAGAGTTCTCAACTTTCAAACCAGTGAGAAAGTTAATTTAAAAATTCATTATACGCTGCCCACACGACAGAGACTAGCTAGCAGTGATGGGCTGGCTGCTAAAGCAAGGTTATGGCACACACTTGAAAGTAAATCAGGAAGACTGTAATTGTGGAGTCTGTCTGGCAAGAACAAAGAATGCTTATCAACAGGAAATATACCCGTGTAAAGCTTGTAGCAATTATGGGTAGTTAGAAAGCTGATAAAAAGTAACAAGAATTAAACAACTTGCAGACCTCAGCTAAAAGTCAGCAATAGAGATAACCCTGCAGCAAATGAAATGTGTGTTAGATAACTCCTGGGGAGGGGTCTGCAAAGTTGACTCTTTTAAGACTGGTGGGCTTCAACTCCCAGAATTCCCCTGCCAGGCTGGCTGGCTGGGGAATTCTGGGAATTGAAGTCCACCAGTCTTAAAATTTGAGCCAACTTTGCAGACCCCTGTCCCGAGGCATTCATTAGCCAAGGCTTAGGAGTAGGGACAGCCAGAGACCAATAGAACAAATTGTAGAATTATTACTAAAATGTTTATTAAATGATATTTCTTATTATCCCGCCTTATCCTGCCTTCTCCTTTAGTGACAATGTATAAAGCTTTCTTAATCCTTTATTGTGGGTTTATGGCATTTTGCCCAGGAACCCTTTTCCTTGCCGTACTCCAATAAAAAGCAATCAGAAAACCTGGACCTTGTGTCGGGCGTCCATCATTGGCTTCAGCACTAGGCTCAGACCCGAATTGGGGACAACAGCAGAAACTCTTAAAACGATGGACGTTGCAACATTCTACACTGCAGCAGCGACATCACTGCAACTCAGACCCTCGACTGCATTTTTGCACAGGGCTGTAAAGATAACAGACAGCTTGCAAAAATAGCAAAGGGGTGGAACTAGTAAGGAACATTCTGCCGAGGCTGCCTCCATGTGGAGAGAAAATATTTTTTTAATAGAGGAACTAAACTGCTAAAGGTACAAACGTCTCCAAGTAAGATGTACTACTGTATACAGAAAATATTATCTTCAAAAATGGTGCATTCAGGTTACAGTCTTGAGATGCTTTTACCTGCAAATGGAGAAAGGCATTCAAATTCCCCAAAGGGCAACTTTGGAAGTTACTGGAACTGGAACTCATTTTTGTTGCATACAATAATCTTGCTGCAGTTACCAAATAATATATATCAGTGATAGCTAGCATTTTTGTTGCCACCTGTGGAAAGTGCATAAACGTGCACCCTATGCATGTGCATGCATCTCCTGCATGAGCCACACGTATGTGCGCCAGAGGCCCGAAAACCAGCTGGCCAGTGGGATGTGTGCACGCATGCACAGTGGAGCTGAGCTGGGGTGATGGCTAGCATGCCTGCAGAGAGGGCTCTGTGTGCCACCTGTGCCCTGCGTGCCATAGGTTCACCATCATGGCCATATACTGTACAATAATCGCTCTCCACATTTCTTTTTTAGTTCAGCATTCATAAAGTAACCAATAAAAATAAATCTGGTTTCATCGTAATATTAGTCTACGATATCTTTTGCACCATGTATGAATTTGACCCCAAAATTCATACTGCAGATCTGAACATTGCTGAGGTTCAGAAACACTGGCTTAGTGTATTGTGGGAACTGGGACTTGTTCGCAAAACTGATTTCAGTGAGCTATGTTGAAACAACCCACCCTTTGCAGCGTTATTAGCTGCCCCCATCCCACTCCCAGCCTGGTTTAATCTGCGAATGGTGTGGTAGAAATCCCATATATATTTGCCTAGGCAGGTCTCCTATGTTTAACTGAGCATTTGCTTGGATCATGCAGGTGTAATTTTCCATACTTCTAAAGCAGGGGTTGGCAACCTTAAACACTCAAAGAGCCACAAAAGTCCTAACTGGAAGCCCCCCGTTCAATTCTGGACTGACCAGAAGTCTGGTTCCACCACCATAGACTCTGCTCCTAGCATGGCTTCCTTTTTCCTCTACCTCTCCTAACCAAAAGCCCTATCAATTGTGGAGCTGACCAGCAACAGGGAACCGCAGCAGAGGGATGAAAGAGTCACATGCTGCTCCAGAGCTGGGGGTTGATGACCCCTGTTCTAAAGCAACTGCTTCTCTGAAGCATGTCCTTCATGGCAATATTCCAATTAAAAAATCATGGTCTGAAACTTTGTAATTCTATGCATGGATAATGGGAAATATAAAAACCACCATAAAAACGATGACTTCCTCCCTTCCTAACCACCAACTGTAATACCTCTTTCTCTAGTTCAGCATTTCTGAATACAAGGATATCTGGGGATCTCCAAAGATCTTAGGAGGTCCAGAAAATCAAAATTATCTGACAGATATTGAAAACATTTGAATTATTATTTTTATTTCTTAAAACAATCATTTGCATTAACTTTTAAAAATTATGTGAATATTTACAATAACGCTTGTTCTTTTTTACATGGTTCAATAAATATTCTATGAAGACATCAATTTCAATTTTTAATAGTGTTGTTGTTATTAGATGCAAAGTCGTGTCCGATCCATTGCAACCCCATGGACAAGGTTCCTCCAGGCCTTCCTGTCCTCTACCATCCTCTGGAGTCCATTTATGCTTACGCCTGCTGCTTTGGTGCCTCCATCCAGCCACCTCATTCTCTGCTGACCCCTTCTTCTTTTGCCCTCCATCGTTCCCAGCATGAGGCTCTTCTCCAGGGAGTCCTGTTTTCTCATTAGGTGGCCAAAGTTGAGTTACTTCTTCAGGATCAGGCCTTCTAATGAGCAGTCAGGGTTGATCTCCTCTAGGACTGACCGGTTGGATCGCCTTGCAGTCCAAGGGACTCGCAGGAGTCTTCTCCAGCACCAGAGTTCAAAAAGCCTCAATTCTTTGGCACTCAGCCTTCCTTATTGTCCAACTGTCGCCAACAGTATTTAATATTATATTTAATACATTACTATATTTAATATTATTTTAGTATGCTAGTATATTTAATATTATATTTAGTATATAATATTAAAGTAAACAACGATAAATATAACCCATACAAACTGAAGTTCTTTTGGGATTCTCCATTTTTTTTTTAAAGTACGAAGAGGTGCCAAGCTTAAAAAGTTCAAGAAACGCCTCTAATCTGCCTCAGGAGAGACCATTGCCCCTTTGAAAACTTCAAGTCCCAGCATCCCCTCCACCCGTAATAACCCCGCCCCCTTGTGTTCCCTGTGTCGTCTCTCCCTCTTTCTCTTACTCTAACTGCGCAGATTGGCCCGGGCCGCCCGCCAATTGGCGGCTTCCCTTTGGGCGAAACAGCTGTCACTCCTTTCCCTGGCCAATGAGACGTAGAGGCGTTGAAAAGAGGGCGGGTTTATGCTTATTCCCGGAGCGTTGTCTGCGCCGCTCGCGCGGCGGAAGGGCCGGCGCTTGAAGAGAGAGAGGGCTGGTGGCGCAGTTAGCGTCGCGCAGGCGCACTGCCGGGCGCAACGGTGGAGAAAGGGGAGGGAGGGAGAAGAGGAGGGGGAGGCGGCGTCGGGGGGGCTTTGCTGAGCCCGAGACAGCTGGAAAGGATAAACAGAGGCGGGGGGGACGAGACCCGCCGAGGTCTCAGGGTCTCAGCCGGGCCGGGCGGTGCTTCCGCAGCCTGGCGTGCGGCTCAGGGCGGCCTTCCAGCCACTCTCTCACCTCCTGGAGGGGCCCCTGCCCTGGCACAGGGGTCAGGCTGCCCCCCTGCATGGAAGTTCGGGGGCTCCGTCCACTGGCTGCTGCGGCTGCTGAGCCTGCCTTGAGGAGGCCTGACAGGTAACCCCGCAGCTCCCCTTCCCCGTCCTCTCAGAATCCCCCCCCCCCTCCACGCCTTCCGCTGCCTGGACTACAACTCCCATCAGCCACGTCCTAGGGGCGGGTGGGCGAGTGACCCTCTTCTGCAGATGGGGAGCGATGGGGGGGATTGAGAGGAGGAGGAAGAGGAGGAAGGCTCTCCTTCCTCCAGAGAGGCGTCCATGCTGATCGCCCCCACCCACTCACCTACCCCTTGGTTTATTGACACCCCTTTTTTTAGGGGGGGAGGGTCTCTTGACACACACACCCCTTAAAAAAAACAACCCTGCCCCTCTTGCTTTTGGCCTGGCTCTTCCCAGCAGATTCCAAAGGGATCTTGGTTGAGCTGGGAAACTGCCCTTTTTCTCCCCCCCCCCAAAAAAACTGCCACTGCTCCCCCCCACCCCACTCCAAGAGAAAAAGGATCTGGGGGGGGGGGGGACAGACACACACCTGCTTTCATCTTGCTTAAGACTTTGGGAAAGGTCTTCACGTCCAGTCCAGGTGGGCCATCCAGGTTTGCTCCCCCCCCCACCCTTTTTCGCCAGCCTGGCACTCACTCTCCAGACGGTTTGGGGACGATGGGTGTTCTTCTGCCCTCCCCCACCCCTCCCCAATGTCTCATCTTCCAAGGAGATGCTCTCAGGGATCAAGCAGGCACTTGCTTGAGTGTTGGAGAAGCATCTCCCAAACTTCCTCTGCTCTGCACAAACTTCTGGCGGAGGAAGTTTTAGGAGACTTTGCTTTAAATGGCCCTCTGCGGGTTGGCAAGTGAGAAGTAGAGCAGATCACTTAAGGCCCCCCCGCAGCTCTTCCCTCCGGCCTTCCCTCCGGCCACTTCTCTGGCTTTCTCGAGACCTTCTACTTTTTCCCTCTCGAAAGAGCATTTTTCCCCTGGTCTGTGCTGCGGGTGTCCGTTTCTTGTGGGCTCAATCTTTGGGCTTTGAAGGAGTGCGGTAGAATGAAAACAACAGCAAACTGAAACATCCCCCTGAGTCTATGCACAAGCTGTTGCTCACTTCCTATATTGCTCCTACTGGTCAGGATTCCTGGCACTGATCTGTCAAGGGGTTTTGGGGTTTTTTTTTTCCACGCTGCAGGCCCCCCCCCCCCCCCTTTACAGCAATAAGAGTCAAAATTCTTCGTAAAAGCACTGGCTGGGTTGAAATTGCCTGGAATTAATTATGGTTTGTTAGATTTGGGGGTTGGTGTGCGGTGGTACGGATTGTGGCTTGGTGTTGGAAAACCCTGATTTGCTGTTTGAATGATTATTGTCCTTTATGAGCATATTGATTTTCAGTGGCTTATAATTTCTATCAATTATCATACAAAGGATCTGGCTATGGGGAAGAGATTTTTGGTTTGCATGACATACTTGAATATAAATTAAAAACATAGGGCTGGGTTTGGCCACTAGCTAAGACGTTAATTTTTCTGTGGTTCAGGATGTTGTGCGAATACAGTTTGTGTCATCCTGGGTCTTGCTAGTATATTAGTAGCTTTGGAAAGATTTTATCCAAAGTGTTAGGTTTATAAATTCTTAAATAGCTTCACTTGTTGCAGTTTCTCAGAAACATAAACTCTTGGCTATTTTGCTGAGATAAACATTCATTTTGTTGCATTGTTCTAATTTAGATTTTCTGCTATTTCCATTTTTAAATTAATATGCCCATGCATTTTGGGTTTATTTTGTCTTGGTGCCATTTTAAGTATGTGCACATATCCAAAACAGACTGTTGTATTTTTTAATTAACATACATTCATGTATCCTGTATTTTAAAAGAGCACTGCTATTAATTTTTACTAAAAACCTAAATATTCACTTTCAAATCTAGTCCAGCCTGAATTTACGATGACTATCACATGCTATGTTGTTGTTTTATTTGGGGTATAGAATCTTGTGTGCCCCCAGTAATTACTGTTAATCATTTCTGGTCTACATGTGTGATCTCATCCAATTGTGACTTGCTCAACAAACTATGACTCAACCTATGTGTGTCCATTTTATACGAATCCTTAAACTTTCTTTTGGATCTCCTTAAGGTACAAATTTATATATATTCCTAAATTATGTGTTGGGTGTTATATTTCTGTAGGTTTATTTCTGTTCTTGATCCTTTTTTTAAAGATTTAATAAACACTTCCATGTTTAAAAATGAATTTCTTTCAAAAGAAAGACATTTCTTTCTCCCTAATAACCCAGGCCCCATGTCTAATCCAACAATGTTGTTTATCAGAAATATGAGAGCTGGTATCTGATATCTATAATGGGAAAATTGAATTGAAAATCTTTTAGTATATAATGAAGTCCACCATGGATTTCCATGATAGTTCTTCTGATAGGTTCTCAGATAACAGTATTGACTTAAGAACCAAGTTTTCATTTGTTGCTCTAAAATCGTAGAGGCCCCCACCTAATTTTTCTCTTTTGCAATAGCAACTTTTAGCATTAATACCTTTACATGGTACTTGATATATGAAGGGAAATTTTAAATATGATTCCTCCAAGTAATTGTCATTAGAAAATCATTTTTCAGAATGATTGTAATTCGTAGTTACAGTCATCACTTGTTCTGGGAGCATATTATATTAGTTCTTGCATCTTTCTTCATCATCTGAAACTGTACAGTTCACTTCCCAGAATTCTGAGCAACAGGGACGCTGGTTCTGAATTCTGGGAACTTAAGTTACATATCTGAACGATGACTTTGTCAGACAAGGCTAAGCTATGGAACCGATAACTACACTTAGCAGTCCTACAGAATTGTTTTCCAATCCATCACATAATGCTTCTGTAATTGAGCTTACATACGTAAAATATTAAGGGACGTGCTGGCTCAGTGGCTAAGGCGCTGAGCTTGTCGATCAGAAAGGTTGGCAGTTTGGCGGTTTGAATCCCTAGCGCCGCATAACGGTGTGAGCTCCCCTTACTTGTCCCCAGCTTCTGCCAACCTAGTGGTTTAAAAGCATGTAAAAATGCAAGTAGAAAAATAGGAACCACCTTTGGTAGGAAGGTAACTGCATTCCTTCAGCATTGGGTAATGCTGGCCACATGATCACGGAGACCTCTTCGGACAGCGCTGGCTCTTCAGCTTAGAAATGGAGATGAGCAACGCCCCCTAGAGTTGGGAACAACTAGCACATATGTGCGAGGGGAATCTTAATGTAAAATATTAGATTGCTTATATACTAGGTGAGTACAGTATTAAAGAATTTACTTGTAGTTACTTTCCGAACATTTTGTGGCACCTTCTAAAATCAGATATACTGTCTTTTCTGAATTGAGAGCTGCATATGCTCTTTGAATGATATGTAAGAAAGAGGGTGCATTACTAAAAAAAAAAAAAAGCAGAACCAGAAACCAAATTAAATTTCATTGAAGATATATTTATTTTAATTAATTTCACATTAAATAATACAATTACTGCCATATATGTCAATAGCAACACTATTAAATTTAATTTCATTTGTACACTTTTTCACCAGTATACGCAATAGCACTTAGACTTATATGCCGCTTTATAGTGCTTAACAGCCCTCTTTAAGCAGTTTACAGAGTTAGCCTATTGCAGGCAGCTGTCAGCCGGCTGTCAGCAGAAGTAGCCTGCAGTACTGCACTCTAACCACTGTGCCACCACAGCTCCATGATCCTCAGTAATCCTCAACTTATGACCACAGTTGGGGGGATTTTGTCTAAGCAAAGCAATTGTTAATTGAGACATGTCTGATTTTATAACCCTTTTCCCCAAGATTGTTAAGCAAATCACTGCAGTTGTCAAGTGGATCACACAATCACTAAGCAAATCCAGCTTCTCCCATTGACATTGCTTGTTAGGAAGCCATCTGGGAAGGTCACAAATGGTAATCAGATGACTCCAGGACACTGCAACTGTGTCCTAAATACATGGCAGTTGCCAAGCACCCAAATTTTGATTAATTGACCAGGGATCCTGCAATGATTGTGAGGATTGGTGATAAATTACTTTTTAAAGTACAATTGTAACTTCGAACAGGTCACTAAATAAATGGTTTTAAGTCAAGAAGTGTCAGTATAGCTCGGCTCACTGAAAGCATTGTGATGATAAAATATAATTGTCCTATCTTTAAGTTCTTTTGTGACTTGTTAGAATACCAACACCCCAGTCAGCTCTTGATGACCAATATTCAACCCATAATGACTATAATCTCAGCATGGAAGTCATGAGTGGAACACATAAGCCTTACTCTTCATCTTCCAAAATGTACCTCTCTTTCCAATTTCATCACTGTAGTTGTTAGAGGAAGCTTCCATTTTTAATATTTCAGAAGTCCTCAAATATTTCACAGCAATAGCACTTAGACTTATATACCGCTTCACAGTGCTTTTACAGCCCTCTCTAAGCGGTTTACAGAGTCAGCATATTTGCCCCCAACAATCTGGATCCTCATTTGACCCACCTCGGAAGGATAGAAGGCTGAGTCGACCTTGAGCCTGGTGAGATTCAATCTGCCAAACTGCTCAACTACTCTGCTGTGGCAGGACGAAATTATGTTCTTTGATATCAGTAATGTTTTGGGAAGCAGTTTTGCAAGGGGCTAAAACTTAACTGAGTTTTCTTGGCTGTCTTTGTTAACCATTGATGTTGAAGATATCAGGATTTCATATATTCTGTTGACATTCTGCATTGTTGTGCTATTTCTAAACACTGAAATAAAATTCTTATTTATTTTTGAATGCAACTTATGTGGAAAAAAATACAGTCGTGTCTACAAGGTTGTTTAAATTGTACACATAACAGTCATATGCTTTTTATTATGTATGGTTCCGGTAATCACTATATAAGCTGTTGATCTTGAAAATTGGTGGATGTCTTAAAATGAGATCTTGGATGATCACTTAAAACTTCTAAAAGCTATTAGGGAGGGGGAGAGTATTTTAATTTCCACCGAGAACTATATCTAAGAATTTAGACCAGGGGTTGGCAATCTCTGGAGTCACATGTGGCTCTTTCATTACTCTGCTGCGGCTCCCTGTTGCCAGTTGTTTCCACAATTGATAGGGCTTTTGGTTAGGACAGGTAGAGAAAAAAGAACACCGCACTAGGAAGAGGCTCTATGGTGGGGGACCTGGACTTCCAGTCGGCTCCAGAATTGAATGGGGGGCTTTTGGTTACAACCACTGTGGCTCTTCAAGTGCTTAAGGTTGCTGACCCCTGATTTAGACCACATCTATGGCGCAGGATGGATGTACATAACTTTAAAAACCAAATGACTGAGGGAAATACTTGAAAACCTCATATTAAAATTTCCTTTTTCGGCTAGAACAGTTCCATAATTTTATGTATAAATAATTTCAAAGCTTTCTCCTCTCTCTCCTCCCCACCTCTTCTCTCCAAATTACAGGTAATTTCAATGCCTTCTCAATGGACCTGAACTCTGCTGGAATGCTTGGGTTCACAGCAACACCATCACTAACTTGCTTTCGGAGGCCCTATTGTGAAAAGATGGCAAAGGCAAATATTATTGGAGACCTCATTAGCAGGCAGCTCAAGGTACTTCTTGTCTTAAAGAGTCATTAACAGCATTTTGCTAGAGGGTGAGCAGAAGTAAGAGGAGGAAAGCTTTTAGAGAGGCCATCTTGGGGACTGATTTTCCTGTTGCTCCTGTCTGTTTGTTTGTCTTCTTCGTCAGAGGCTGCTTTGTGTCTTTGCCAGAAGCCATGCCCAGGATGAATAGAACAAGCGGCTGAGCCTTATTCATCCTTTTCTCATCCTTTGCATCGTTAGAAAGGGTACTGAGCAGCTAGCAAGGGGCCCTTTCTATTGATCCTTAGGTGCTCTCTTCTGCTATCATACATTCAGATTACATACACACACACACACTGGTTTTGTCATGAGACTTGACAAACTGTGGTTATTGTTTATTGCGTGATCTACTAATTTGCAAGCTTGTTAAACACCGACTGGGTGACATTTCTGTGAGATGTTTCCTAAGCTGGTTAGAAAACCATGTCATTCATCTATCTTCATCAGAATGCAAAAGACATTAAGTGTGTCCCATTGCTTAGTCTTAAGGTCCAAAATATTCAACATTGTAATGTCTTAGATCAGGGGCGTCAAACTCAAGAGCTGTGGACTGGATCTGGCCCATGATTTGGTCAGATCTGGCCCACTGGGCCATCCTGGTCTACCCAATATGAAGAGTAAAGATCAGGCCAGTAGTTTGGGGAATGGCATCAAGTTGGCCATGCCTGCCCAGTAAGCCACGGCTGCCCTGAGGTCAACCACAGCCCTGATGCGGCCCTCAATGAAATTGAGTTTGACACCCCTGTCTTAGATGAAGAGATAGAGATAGATGGAGAAATAGATGGAGAGAGAGAAAGATTTTGCAGATGACATAGAATTGGAGGGATAACTAATGCTCTGGATGGAAGATGGAAATGAAACGTCTATGGAGATTCTCAGTTATCCAAGTCGTGGATGTCCCTAAGGTGCTTTTCCAAAAGGCAACTGGAGTTTCTTTGTTTTTGCTTGAAGACATTTCACTTCTCCTCCAAGAAGCTTTCTCTGTTCTGAATGAATGGTGGAGAATGGAAGGATTTATATGTCTTGCAGTCATCTGGTCATTAGCACTCTTTCTGAGAGTTGTTGGGGCCAGTTGGAGGTTTATCTACGCCCTCAAGGTCACCTGAATAGGGGAGGGGAAAAGATTCTGCAATTTCATTTGTTAGCAAGCTGAAGGTGGATCAATATAAGTCAGCATGTAAAAACAGATATTTTTAGATGCAATTTAAAGCTACATTCATAAAAGTCTGGCTCCCCAATCAAAGCCAGCCAGAGCCTTTTGGAGTGGGTGGCCATAATAAATCTAATTGTTGTGGGGAAATCTATCTTCACTATCAGGGGTGGGTTTCTGGGAGTTCGCCTGGGATCGGGCGAACCCTTTCGTAAAATTTCTGGATCCCGAGCGATCCCTTTGGATCGTGGACCCGGAAGTAAGTCGCCGCTGCTAACTGCTGCTCCCAGCTGGGGCGGGCAGGCAGGAAAGCAAGCCTCCTCCTCGCCCATGCTTCGCTGAGAGAAAAAGAAGACAGCCAGGCCGGCTCTCCGAAGGGGTCCTCCTTTCCCCTTCTCCATGGGGGTGGGTGGTGGGGGTGGGCCGCTCACCTCGTCGCCCCACAACCTGCTGCCGCTGCTGCCGTGACAACTCCGAAGAGCAGCGCTCGGGCCAGGAGCCGCAGGCCAAAAAAAAAGAAAGCACACACACACACACACAACCTACTTCAGGCGGCGGGAAACACGCAAGGAGAATCCACTCCCAGCTGTCTTCTTTTTCCTTCTGCGAAGGGTACTGGCCGCTGGCAAAGCGGGAGGCTCGGGAAGGCGGCGGGAGCGCCTTCCCCCCCCCCCCCGTTCCCTTTGCTCAGCCACCTCTTCCCCCCTACGCCTAGCCGCGAGTGGATTCTCCTTGCGTGTTTCCCGCCGCCTGAAGTAGGTTGTGTGTGTGTGTGTGCCGCCTTCCCGAGCCTCCCGCTTTGCCAGCGGCCAGTACCCTTCGCAGAAGGAAAAAGAAGACAGCTGGGAGTGGATTCTCCTTGCGTGTTTCCCGCCGCGGGTAAGGAAAGTTGCTGCGCGCCCCAAAAATCCTCTGGCCCGCTGGCCGCGGTTGCTCGCTCGCTCGCTTGCTCGCTCACCCATCGGACGCCAGGTTCCTTCGTCCGGTGGATGGGTGAGAGAGAGAGAGAGTAAATACAGCCAGCGGGTTCTCTGGCTCTCTGGTTCCCCCCTCCCTCCCTGTCTCTCTGTGTGTCTGTGCCTCTCTCTGTCTGTCTGTCTCCCCTCCCCCCCAAACCTCCTCAGCTCCTGGAAGTAGCCTGACCGGCTACTCTCGCTCTCTCTCTCACCCATCCACCGGACGAAGGAACCTGGCGTCCGATGGGTGAGCAAGCGAGCGAGCAAAGGCTTTTGAAGCAAAGGCTTCAAAGGCTGCCGGCTAGGGACAGCGCGCTACGCTGCGCGAACCCCCGCCCCACCCCCTGCCAGTCGCGCTAACAGGGAAAGTTTTGCCGCGACTGGGGGGGCGGGGGTTCGCGCAGCGTAGCGCGCTGTCCCTAGCCGGCAGCCTTTGAAGCCTTTGCTTCAAAAGCCTTTGCTCGCTCGCTTGCTCACCCATCGGACGCCAGGTTCCTTCGTCCGGTGGATGGGTGAGAGAGAGAGCGAGAGTAGCCGGTCAGGCTACTTCCAGGAGCTGAGGAGGTTTGGGGGGGAGGGGAGACAGACAGACAGAGAGAGGCACAGACACACAGAGAGACAGGGAGGGAGGGGGGAACCAGAGAGTGACAGACACACACAGAGAGACAGAGAGTGGGAGGGAGAGAAAGATAGACAGACAGAGAGAAAGAGAGAAAAAGAAAGAGAGACAGAAAGGAAAGAAAGAGAAAAAAGAGAGAGAGAAAGAGAGAAAGAAAAGAGACAGAAAGAGAGAAAGAGAAAGAAAGAGAGAGAGAAAGAGAGAAAGAAAGACAGAAGGAAAGAAAGAAAAAGAAAGAGAGAGAGAAAGAGAGAAAGAAAGACAGAAGGAAAGAAAGAAAAAGAAAGAGAGAGAGAGAGAGAGAGAGAGAGAGAGAACTTATGACCACAATTAAGCCCAAAAGTTTGGTTGCTAACCAAGACCATTGTTAAGTGAATTTCACATTTTCCAAATTGGCCACTCCCACCCGGTCACATGGCTGGCAAGCCACTCCCACCCGGTCACATGGCCGGCAAGCCACTCCCACAAAGCAGGCCACACCCACAGAACCTGTTCCAAAAATTTTGAAACCCACCCCTGTTCACTATGTTCTGTATTAATCTCATTTTGAATATTCCATCCAGTTCTGACTGTTGGGTTTCAGGAAAAAAATCGATCAGTAGAATAGATCAGGGAAGGGCAAGTTAGATGGGCCTGGATATGATTATTTTTGTATGAGTATTTGGAGATCAGAGGTATCTATTCTCCTTCATTGTGTCTTACGCTGAAGAATGATGGTTGGGGGTAGAATGTTCTTAATGCTTCGCCATTAATTGTAGTTATCTGTTGTTTATAGGAAAAGGGTGCCCTCAGTTTTGAGCGACACTACCATGTTACTGACCCATTCATTCAGCGTCTGGGCTTGGAAGCGGAGCTGCAAGTAAGTGGAAGATAGTCATGGTAGCAAAAAAATAATAATTTCTTCATTTGTAAAGCATTTCCTAGTCAATTGAAGGTTCATTATTCCTAAGCTGTTTCACCTTATTTCCCCTAATTTTTTTCTTACCTACTTCATTCATACTTAACAGGTTGAAAAGATAACAGGAAAACCTTAATTGGCTAATTCCCAGCCCCAAAATTGTCACCATGTTTCCCCCTTAATGAGCAGCTTGTTAAACTTCACTTTGATTGGATTGTTAGACCTGAGATTGTGATTGCTGTGCCTAGGCCGGTTCTTTATTAGGGCCAAGTTTAGATGTGCCAGTAACACTGCCCCAATTTGGTCTGTGTTGAATCCTTCCAGCAGGAAGAATGAAACAAGTTCAAAATGGAATTGGAACAAGCATGGTCAGGATGCAATATTTTCCCCTTCCTGGCAAAATGTCAAGATCAAAAACACCCTTCCCAAAGGGAAAAAATAACAAGGAAAAAATCATTCTAATTCAGGGGTGTCAAACTCAAGGCCTTTAGGCTGAGCCGGGCCTGGCCTGCAGGGCTGCCCTGGAAACAGGGAAGGACCACCCTGCGGTGCCTCTGCCAGCTAAAACAGAGCTCGGAAGGGCCACGTTGGCCTCCTGCAGCCCCCTGCCGGTGAAAACAGAGCCTGGAGGGGCTGTGCGCATCTTCCCTGACTACAGGAGGCCTTCGCGGCTAAAAACGAAGCCTCAAGTGATGTTGAGCTGGCCATGTCCATCCGTCCGTCCCCCCCCGCCCAATTCCCTGAGGTCAAACTCAACCCTGATGCGGCCCTCAATGAAAGCAAGTTTGACACCCCCGTTCTAATAGGACAGGAGTAATCATCATCTAATTTATTTTAATTATCACTCTCTCTTGTGGAGATACTGTGATAACCTGGACGCAACTGGTGTCCTTATGATCAGTGGGACTGAGAGTGATGGGAACTTCAATCCGTATTTAGAACTTATTAGATTGGAACGACATCCACAGCTAACCAGACTCTCTATAGGCACCCTGTGGAGGAGTAAAATCACAGGTAGTTCTTGGCTTACAATCATAATGGAGCCCAACTTTTCTGTTGCTCACAAGGCAGTTGTTACGTTGCCTCATTTTATGACCTTTCCTGCCACAGTTAAGAGAATTGCTGCAGTTGTTAAGTTAGTAACGTTGTTGGCATTCGCCATTGACTTTGCTTGTCAGAAGGTCACAAAAGGGGAATCACGTGATGCTGGAACATTGCAACGGTCATAAGTACATGCCAGTTGCCAAGCATCTGAATTTTGATCACATGACCATGAGGATGTTGCAGCTGTCATAAATCATTTTTTCAGCGCTGTTGTAACTTTGGTAACTAAACAAATATATAAGTCAAGGACTGCCTGTATATATTTTTTTCTAAATTAATTGTGCTTTAGTGTTATATTTATTTATTGATTTTATTTATTTATTTTATTCAATTTATATAACCACGCCTATCTCCCCGAAGGGACTCAGGGCGGTGCACAGGAAATTAAAAACGGAAATAAAAAACATAACAATAGACAAAACTATAATAAATAGGACTACAGACTAAAATCTCAGACTAATTTAGAGTACCGTGTGCTAAAAAATTGCCTAAAACCTACCAACCCATTAAAACCAATTTAAACAATTTAAAACTCAGTCTACGAAAACGGTTGCGGGGACTAGGCCAGGCCGGCTAGATGGAAGAGATGTGTCTTCAAATGTTGGCGGAAGGAGTGGAGGTCCGTGATGGTCCTAAGTTCGGGGGATAGGTCGTTCCAGAGGGCTGGGCCCGCCACAGAGAAGGCCCTTCCCCTGGGAGTCGCCAGCCGGCATTGCCCGGCGGATGGCACCTGGAGAAGTCCCTCTCTATGGGAGCGAATCAGACGAAGGGATGTGCGAGGCAGGATACGGTCCCGCAAATAACTAGGCCCCATGCCATGGAGCATTTTAAAGATGGTTATCAACACCTTGAAGCGCACCCGAAAGGCCACAGGCAGCCAGTGTAGCTCGCGCAAGAGAGGTGTCACATGGGAATGCCGTGAGGCTCCCAAAATCCCCCGCGCGGCATTCTGCACTAGCTGCAGTCTTCGGGTGCACCTCAAGGGGAGCCCCATGTAGAGAGCATTACAGTAGTCTAGACGGGACTACTTAAGATAAGCCGAGGGTTAAAGTTTAAAGTTAAAGTTTCATCCTGTTTGCAGTACTATTACCAAAAAAGTGGTCTTATAAATATTAAGGATGTAGTTTGTTGATCATACAATTAAAAAATAGCATTGAAAAAACCATGAGGTGCTCTAGAATTCATTGCTTCTCTCTTTACCCCTCGGTATAAGCCGTGATCATTTCCGATTGTCCATACATTAACTCATACTATTTCAATGATATGATGTAGGAAGATTTGTTCTAAAGATGCACACATAGGCTTGGATGCATTTAGGATTAGCAATGGAAGCAAAATGGAACACCGTTCACAGAATCAGAAGTAGCTCTGAAAAGCTTAAAACTGCAAGGAAAATGGGACATGTCAGAATATGGTAGAATATTTTCCTTTATCCTTCTGAGTGAGTAATCTGAAATTGGTCATGCTCTGACGTTGTTTTTTTTTAGGGTCATGCTGGCTGTGTCAACTGCCTTGAATGGAATGAAAAGGGAAAGTAAGTATGTCTCTGAAAATAGATTTGTCTCCAAAGCTAGGAGGTGGGCCTGGGGATCTTAGATTGTTTCTGTTGCTCCTCTCCGGGAGGAGGTTTCAAAGTATTTCTAGCAGGACTGCCAGATTGTATAAGAGCTTTGTGCCCGACGCCATCCTTCTGGTAAACTCACAAGATTCGTTTCTCTCGCCATGTACATGTATTACATTTGAACTAGACTGTGTTGTTTCTCTATGTCGTATAATATATGTGTTGTGCTGGCAGCAGATTCAGACAGCAAGGAGGTTAGGGAGGAACATGGGCCAGTCCCTGGTGCCTGGGGAAGGCTCTGATGAGGGCTCTGCGTCTGACAGTTATCAGCTGCCTTCAGAGTCAGACATCAGTGAGGCAGATGAACAGAGGGAGCCTATTCTCAGTGTGTGCATGTGCAGAGTTGCCAGACGAAGGGAACAGTTAGTTTGCTTCATTGGTTCCTGACTCTCCCAGAATCCTTGCCACATTTTGCAGATATCGGCCTGGCAGCTCTCCAAGCCAGATAAGGTCTGTGACTGTAAATCCTCCTTTGAAATACTTTGCTGGATGTGAATGACCAGAATTCACAGTAAATTAATAAAAGGGTTTTTTGTCAGGACAAGGAGTCTGCTTTGTGGTTTGGGGAAGAATAGGTCAGAACAATATGGGTATATGTATAATTTTGTATGTATGTATGTATGTGTTTATTTGTTTGTTTAGTCATGTTTATGTAGTGCATATTGGAGGTGGCGATTCTTTGAGAGCTGTATGTATAAAATGTCATTTTAATGTGTGCCGATTGGTGTACATTCAAAGTGACAATAAAGTTAGTCTACGTCTGACCTTGAAAAATCATCCTTACATTTCACTTCACCCAATGTTGTGTTTGAGCATTTAGGAAGAGTGACATGCAGTAAGGCGGAACCTATTTTAAGTATCTCATACAATAACCACATGTGTCAAGGATTACATATTATAATTCAGAGAGACTTTGCTGAAGGTTGAAGAAATCTTTGGCATGAGGAATGCAGAGCCTATGGGTTCTGGCAAGAGTAGGAAGGCTCTTATGCTTAATTCAGGCTTTAATCTGAATATGAAAGTTACCTTGAGTAGGCACTTTCAATGAATGCCTGTAGAAAACCTACGTAGCCCAGGGGAGAATTTCTAATAGGCTTTCCTGGAGGTGTATAGTGTTGATTTATCAGCCTTATTAATAGATTCCTGGTGAATTAAATAACAACATAATTGACAGCTGCTCCTTGAGAGTTTTTTCGTGTGCTCCGAAACCCCCATTGGCTCTAGATCAGTGGTCCCCAACCTTTGCAGCTTGTAGCCTGGCTGCGGGAGAGGGAAAGGGACCATGTGCGCAGGGGGCCAGTGTGCAATGTATGTGTGTGTCTACCCACCCCTCTTGTGAGTTGAGCTACATGCGCACATGCATGTTGACCCTTCTCTCGAGTGGCCCAATTCCTAATAGGCCATGGCCCTGCGGGTTGGGGACCCTTGCTGTGGATCAGTGATGGCAAACCTTTTTGCCACTGAGTGCCAAAACGGTTGCACAGAAATGTCGCGCACACATGTGCTTATTAGGGCCACGCTCCAGAAAAGCTGAACTTCCGGGTTCTAGAGTGCATGTGCGCCTGACAATCAGCTGGCCAGCGCCCATGCACACGCCACTTTTCAGCACTGTGGTACGCGCGAAGGGATCACGCTCCGGAAAAGCTGAACTTCCGGGTTCTAGAACACATATGCGCCTGACGATCAACTGGTCTGCATGCATGCCGGTTTTTTACACTGCCGCACACGCAAAGGGATCACGCTCTGGAAAAATTGAACTTCCGGATTCTGGCATACACCTGCACCCGACAACCAGCTGGCAGGCGCATACCAGTTTTTGGCACGGCCACACGTGTGAAGGACAGCTGATTGTTGTGTGCACATGCGCACCAGAAACCCAGAAGACTAACAGGCAAGGCCATGCGAGCCGTGCAACATGGCTTCGCGTGCCGCTTTGGGCACACGTGCTATAGGTTCGCCATCATGGCTCTAGATCAGGGGTCTCCAACCTTTGCAACTTTAAGTCTGAAGGACTTCAGCTCCCAGAATTCTACAGCCAGCAAAGCTGGCTGTAGAATTCTGGGAGCTGAAGTCCTTCAGACTTAAAGTTGCAAAGGTTGGAGACCCCTGCTCTAGATCACCGTTTTCCAACCTTAGCCCTTTTAAGATGTGCATCCCACTTCTGGCTGGGGTATCATGGCTCAGGTTGGCAAACACTGCCCTATGAGAGATGAGCACCTCTATGAGATTGTCTTTAAGAGATTTACTTGACTTGACTTTAAGAGATCTCGGCAAATGAATGCAGAAAGAGGTGAGTTTATAGCAATTGTTTGCTAATATGTTTTTGTGTTTCTTTTGACTTTTCAGTTTGCTGGCCTCTGGCTCTGATGACCAGCACACCATTGTGTGGGATCCTCTTCACCATAAGAAACTCCTTTCCATGCACACGGGGCATACGGCAAACATATTCTCTGTCAAGGTGGGTGGAGTTGGAAGAAGGAGGTAAAATACTAAGGACAGCTACTCCCTGACTTACAACAGTGACCGTTTGAAGTTAACAACGGCACTAAAAAAAAAGTGACATGGCCATTTTTCACAGTTAACAACCGCTGCAGCATCCACATAGCCATGTGATCAAAATTTGGATGTTTGGCACCTGATCATGATGGTTGCAAAGTCCCAGAGTCACGTGATCACCTTTTGTGACTTTCTGACCATCAAAGTCAATGGGGGGAGTCAGATTCACTTAACAAGTGTGAGACTAACTTAACAACTGCCGTGATTCGCTTAACAACTGTTGCAAAAAGGATTGTAAAATGGGGCAAAGTTCAATTAACAACTGTCTCGCTTAGAAACAGAAAGGTTGGACCCAGTTGTAGTCATAAACTGAGGACCACCTTTATTCTTCCTTCATTTAAGGATTAAAGGTTGAGATTAGGATGAGGAGGTCCTTGACTACAAAGCCAATAATCTGTGGCTGTTAAGTGACATGTGCCTCCAAAGATGTCTTTTTATCTGCCAGTGGGGAAGGTCGTCTTGCCATGAAAGATATCATGCTTATTCTCCACAGTTCCTACCACATACAGAGGACCGGATACTTATTACTGGGGCTGCGGATTCCAAAGTGCACGTCCATGACTTGACTGTCAAAGAAACGATCCACATGTTTGGCGATCACAAAAACAGAGTCAAGCGAATTGCCACAGCTCCGATGTGGCCCAACACCTTCTGGAGTGCGGCAGAAGATGGGTTAATCAGGTACAGTTTCTCTGATATTCTGGGTCATGGGTCTGCAAAGTTGGCTCTTTTAAGACTGGTGGAATTCCCCAGCCCGCCAGGAGAATTCTGGGAGTTGAAGTCTACCAGTCTTAAAAGAGCCAACTTTGCAGACCCCTGTTCTGGAGGAACACAGTGTCAACCCTGAAGTGAACCTGGCTGAAGCCATCTCAAAGGCTTCAGGATTGGCACAAAGTAGTGGGAGGGGCAAAATAGTTAGATGGGGTTTTGTAGCCAAAACAATAAAGTTTTCCTGTGAGAACCAAGGACACTCTCACAGATGGCTGGCCAGAGAAGGAGCAAGTAACCCAGCAACCAACAAGTCAGCACCTGGATTGGACAGCGTGACCAGTGATTTGGAGGGAAAGAGAAAACTTTTACTTTAAATTGGGTGAAAACTGTGGGAAACCTCAGAGTCGGCTTTCACCAGTTTGTGCCAACATGATGTATCCAATAAGCTGTCGCTTGAGGAACTCAAGTGCCCCAGAGTTTGTTTTCTTTGGGTGCATTACGTGGAACGCTGATACCAGGTTAGGGTTTCACTCTGTTTAATTACTGTGTTTGCAAAAATGTGATGGCCAAACCAATAAAACTGTAGTACCAGGGTTTAAAACCAGGACTCTGCAATACCGTAATTCCCTAAAACAGTGAGGGCAACCTTTTGGGTACCAGGGATCAGTTCCCTGGAGAAAGATTTTTCAGCGGATCAGAGTTGGACATGATTTCGTGTATTGCGTGCATCCCAGGGATGGGGCTTTGTTTGTTTGCGTGGCACAGTTCCTTGCATGATCCGAACTGATGCCAGTCCACAGACTGGGGGCTGGGGATTCTTGCTCTAAAACGGGGGTCTCCAACCTTGGCAAGTTTAAGCCTGCCGGACTTCACCTCCCAGAATTCCCCAGCCAGCTTTGCTCTAAAACGGGGGTCTCCAACCTTGGCAACTGCCTGAAGCAAAGCTGGGGAATTCTGGGAGTTGAAGTCCTCCAGGCTTAAAGTTGCCAAGTTTGGAGACCCCTGCTCTAAAACATGATTTAATTGAATGTAGAATTGAGCAATCCACTAATACATTGCTTACTTTTAATAATTAATTTTATAATTACGTAGCTCACTTTTTCATGATGGGGTCAAAATGTGAGGCTTCTGCTTGCTTCTGATTTCTGAAGGCCTGCTAATATTTTTATTCTTCTTTGTTTTATATTTTTTTAGACAGTATGACTTGCGAGAGAATAGCAAACACTCAGAAGTTCTGATAGACCTGACTGAATACTGTGGGCAGCTTGTGGAGGCAAAGTGTCTCACAGTCAATCCCCAGGACAATAACTATCTTGCCGTGGGAGCTAGTGGGCCCTTTGTCCGGATTTACGACATACGCATGATCCACAACCACAGGTAACAGAAGCGAAGACTGATAACTTAGAGGGCTAACTTCTGAAGTGCAAGAAGCATTTTTGTTTGGATCTAATCCGGCCAGCAGCATGTTCAAATCCCACATTGTCTTAGTTCTAATAAAGGAGAATATCTGCAGCTCAGGGTTGACATGATGGGTCGTGATGCTCTCTTGAGCCTGCTTGTTTTCTTCCAAATGTTTCATTACCCAAACTAGGTAACATCATCAGTTTTAGGGTAGTTTGGTTAATGAAACATCTGCAAGAAAACAAGCAAGCTCAGAGAGCACCCAGGACCCGTCATGTCAACCCTGAGCTGCAGAAATTCTCCTTTATTAGAACTAAGACAATAGAACTAAGCCTGAAGAAATAGAATAGAATAGAACAGAACAGAACAGAACAGAATTCTTTATTGGCCAAGTGTGGTTGGACACACAAGGAATTTGCTTTTGATACAAATGCTCTCAATCTACACAAAGAAAATAGAATAGAATAGAACAGAATAGAATAGAATAGAATAGAATTCTTGATTGGCCAAGGGTAATCGGACACACAAGGAATTTGTCTTTGGTGCAGATGCTCTCAGGGTACATAAAAAGACAAGATACGTTCGTCAAAAATCATAAGATACATTCCATTGTACAATGTGCAATGTATCCTATTGCACAAACACATATACACTCCTACACTCTTGTTTATGACTGGAAGAAAATATAGACAGTTAATGGGTGCAAAAAAGCAGGTAAGGATAATAAAATACTGCATTTATTTCTCTTTAAATTTATTTATGCATCATCTCTGTGTGCGTGGGTGTATGGTTTTTTTTGTTTTGTTTAGGTTTGTACATATACATGCTTGTACAGATAGATCTCGACTCAAGAACCACAATTGGAGCTCAAATTTCTGTCGTAAGTCAGGATGGTTGTAAAGCAAGTCATTACTCGACCCTGTTTTATGACCATTTTTTCCCGTTCAGCCAATCCCATGATCGTTAAGCGAATCCAGTTTCCCCAATTGATGTTTTTTGTTGGAAACTGGCGAAGAAGGTTGTGAATTGCAATCATGCGATCGCAGGACATTGCAACCAGTCGTAAGTGCAAATCAATTGCCGAGCACCTGAATTGTGATCATGTTTCTGCAGGGATGATACACAGGGCACAAAAAGGACAAATGGCAAATCACTTTTTCTTAGTCACAACGTTGAACTTTAGCTAAATGAGCAGTTGTAGGTCGAGGGCTTCCTGTAGTTCAAAATAACATTTGATGTCATGAAGTTCAGTTCAAAAAATATTCTGCCCCTGGTTCAGTTTGCTAATCCAAAATGCCATGAATCTCAAGTCTGTTGCAGTAAAATTTACATAATCTACCCCAATATGTTGACATAAAATACATTGAAATTTACCTCTAATATGCCTTGGCTGTCACGATTTATTTTCTGCTCACAATTAGAAGGAGAAATGTCTTTTTTTTTTTAATATAGAAATTTGTTTATTTTCAACATTAAAACAAGTAAAAACATCATTCATCTTAAACTTTGTACAACATGTCGTTCGGTCATAAGTTTTATGCATCAATACTTAAAATTACAAACATACTTTTCAATTTTTCTTCCAATAGATATATACCAACTCATTATCCACTTAATAGCAGTATTATTTATCAAATCCATTTTTTTCCTGCAATTACTCAATATATAAAAAGAACAATAAAAAAAAATTCCACATAAATTCCTGTTTTGTAACATTATTCTCCAATACCTCTAGAAGTCACTTTTCTTCTATAAAGTACATACCCCTAATGTTTACTTCTTCTAAAACCAAGAATTTATCCAAATTTTCCATTATCTATGTATTTCATTATTAATCTAGTCAAAATACAAAATGTCTTTCTAGAGTAACATAATCTCGATTTATTACAATCTTTCAAAAAAAAATTTCCAACCATTAATAAAACATATTCCATACTTTATAGAATTGTTCGTCCTCTTGCTCTCTAATTTCAAACGTCAATTTGCTCATTTCTGCACATTCCATAATCTTACGAATAATTTCCTCTTGAGAAGGTAATTTCTCATTTCTCCAATTTTTTGCAAATACAATTCTAGCTGCTGTTAATACATTCACAATTAAATATTTCAAATTTTTATCAATTACTTCTGGCGTGATTCCAAGTAGAAAAAGTTCAGGTTTTAAGTCTATATGCTTGTGTGTCATTTTCTCCAACAACATGTGGCTCATAGTACCAGTAACTCGGCCTCCGAACAAGTCCACCACATATAGTAATAAGAACCAGGCATCTGGTCTTGAAATGTCTTGAGAAACAAAATGTATGCACAAATACAAATTTTCCTCTCTCTCTCTTGGCTAGGAAAAGCATGAAGCAGAACCCTGCGGCTGGCGTCCATACGTTCTGTGATCGACAGAAACCCCTCCCAGATGGAGCTGCTCAATACTACGTAGCAGGTAAGATTATCTCTGGATAGTGCCCCGTCCAGGAGATGGTTTTAGTGCATTCAGCAAAATTCATTTTGTGGGGGAAGAGAGAGAGAGTCTATTGTGGTGAGAAATGAGGGTACATATGAGTCACTTGCGCTTGGGTGGAGTAAAGAGGGATCCTTAGTTTTTGATTGCTTCTGCTGCAAAGTAGTTCATGACTCTTTGTTTTGCTGAAAGTAGAATCTGCACAATAAATGGACACAGCTTTTTTTATTTTAAAAAGCTTTTCTATTTCCTTGCAAATACGTAGCTAAAACAGGATCCATTCTATCAAGGAGACTCTAGAAAGAGTGCAGAGAAGAGCAAAAAAGATGATTAGGGGACTGGAGGCTAAAACATTTGAAGAACAGTTGCAGGAACTGGGGATGTCTAGTTTAATGAAAAGAAGGACTAGGGGAAACATGATAGCCATGTTCCAATATCTCAGGGGCTGCCACAAATAAGAGGGAGTCAAGCTATTCACCAAGGCACCTGAGGGTAGAACAAGAAGCAATGGGTGGAAACTAATCAAGGAGAGAAGCAACTTAGAACTGAGGAGAAATTTCCTGACAGTTAGAATAATTAATCAGTGGCACAGCCTGCATCCAGAAGTTATGAAACCCCCAACACTGGAAGTCTTTAAGAAGATGTTAGATAGCCATTTGTCTGAAACGGTATAAGGTTTCCTGCCTAGGCAGCGGGTTGGACTAGAAGACCTCCAAGGTCCCTTCCAACTCTGCTATTGTATTGTATTGTAAGTTGTATGCATTAATTGTGCTTGGGTTGGTTTTTTCTCCCCTTTTCTTCTGTAGGGCATCTTCCAGTGAAATTACCCGACTACAATAACCGACTGAGAGTTTTGGTAGCTACCTATGTCACTTTCAGCCCAGATGGTACAGAGCTCTTGGTTAACATGGGAGGCGAACAGGTAATCTAGGAGTGTTCCAATATCTAAGGGGCTTCCACAAAGAAGAGGAGGTGTGTGTGTGTGTGTGTGTGTGTGTGTGTGTGTGTGTGTGTGTGTGTTTCACTCTAATCTCCAAACGCATCTGAAGGCAGAACAAAAAGCAATGGATGGAAACTAATCAAGGAGAGAAGCAACTTGGAACCAAGGAGAAATTTCCCAAGAACAATTAACCCATTGAACAGCTTTGCCTTCAGAATTTGTGGACGCTCCATCGCTGTAGGTTTTTAAGAAGAGATTGGACAGTCATTTGTCTGAAATCGTATAGGGCCTTGATGGCAAACCTATGGCAGGTGTGCCCAGAGGTGGCATGCAGAGTCCTCTCTGTGGGCACACATACCACTGCCAGCTGCTCTTCTGGTTTCTGGCGTGCCAGCCAGCTGGTGGTATTTGCAGGCACCAGAGCACTGGAAAACAGCCAAAAAACCCGACCTGAAAATGACCTGAAAATCAGCCAGAAAATCAGCCAAAAAACCAGGCATGCACATGCCGGCCAGCTGGTTTTCAGGTTTCTGGCCCGCACACATGCGCACATGCACACACATTCCAGTTTGGGCCTGGTGCTGAAAAGGTTTGCCATCACTGGTATAGTGTCTCCTGCTTGAGCATAGGGCTGGACTAGAAGATCTCTAAGGTCCCTTCCAACTCTGTTATTCTGTTAATCTGCTGCTTTCAGCATCTCACTGAGCTGATTTCGGCACTCAGGCTGATTCAGTCATTGTGAAATATTATCAGGACATTTAAATGGTCAACCTCAGATGGCCTTCAATCCATTTATAAATTCCCCAGCGCTTCAAAGCTGTTCCAGCCATCCCACACCCATCCCCATTGTCTTGAATTTCAAATATCACACCCAGCAATTGCTGCTTTCTCAAATAAATTGTTCCTCTAATAGCTACTGCAGACGCAAAAGCTGATTAATGCCTATAAAGGGCATTAAAGCCAGAAAATAAATGCTTATGAAATTCTGCCACAGTCTGTATCAGGTTCCCCAGATCAGGATTTGGCTGCAGATCTTTTGCCTCAACTCCATGCACAGTAGTCCTTGACTTACGACCACAATTGGGGCCAGCATTTCTGTGGCGAAGCAAGGCAGTTCAGTGCATAGCACCCGATTTTATGATGGTTTTTTTTGCCACAGTTCTTAAGCGAATGACTGCAGTTGCTAGATGAATCATGTGGTCGTTAAGCGAATCCAGCTTCCTCCACTGGCCTTAGGGAACCCATTCTTCTGCTCGTGAATATAGTTTTAGAGAGGTGTGGGAAGCCGTTAATGCCAAAAACGGGGAGTCTGGTCTGCCCTGATGGGCAGAGGTGCTTCCTCCGCCAAAAGATGACTCATTCTTTAGATTTCTAAGAACTGAAATTGATTTTTTCTCATGGTTTAGATGAAGCAAAATCTTCTGCTGTTTTTCATGCAGTTTTGAATCCCATTTTACGAGATATTTTTTTTCTAAATGCACATTTTCCTTTCCCCTATAAAACACTGGATAGATTCCACTAGACTTGCATATATTAATCAGCACCAAGATAGCATTTTCTTGTGAGTAATTCTGGCTGAAAATTTACTGTTCCGATGTAGTTTGTAGAGTCATTGCCTTTCTTTGATTTTTAGGTTTACTTATTCGACCTGACGTATAAGCAGCGGCCATACACTTTTCTCCTGCCAAAAAAATGCCATACTTCAGGGGGTAAGAATGCTGTGCTTTTTTTTAAAAGGCAGATAATTGCATTGCATTGTTTTTCAAGGATTTTTTGTTTGTTTGCCCCTTGCTTTTCATTTCAACTCCTTAGGGTTGCTAATTAAGATTTTGGGGACTCTCTTTGGTGTTGTATTTCTAAAGTGGCAACTGAGGAACAGGGCAGCAACATCCTAGCTCCAACAATTTCATACATGATATTTTATTTCACGGTGTTAGTTTTAAATCCTCTCCATAAAGTAGGAATACGTGAAACCGTAACGTATTATTAGGAATTTTAGCATTTCAGGTCTGGTGATCTCTCTTTTGGCTCCTTGTTCAAATTAATAGCAGCAATAGCTCTTCACTTTTACACAGCTTCACAGTGCTTTACAGCCCTCTCTAAGCAGTTTACAGAGTCAGCATATTGCCCCCCAACAATCTGGGTCCTCATTTTACTGACCTCGGAAGGATGGAGGACTGGGTCAACCTTGAACCTGGTGAGATTCAAACTGCCAAATTGCAGGCAACAGGCAGTCAGCAGAAGGAGCCTGCAGTACTGCACTCTAACCATTGCCCCACCACCGTTCTTATTACGCCGCCCTGGGTCCATTTGGAGAAGGGCGGGGTATAAATGTAATAAAATAAAAATTAATATTGATTGAATAAATACAAATTAACTAAAAACAAAATCTGCAAAATAACAATATCTGAAATGTTCAGCCGACATTTCGGACACGAATCTCCCTGCCAAATAGATTTCAACGTTATTTCATAACATGCTAAGTTTAAAAAAAGTTAAGTTGTAGAACTGGAGAGGAAGATGCAAAGCAAAAATGCAAAGTGGAGATGGGTTGCAAGTACCCCATGGCATTTTAAAGAGCATTAAATGAGGTATTCATAATAGTTGTTTGTTTAGAGTGGAAAGCAGAGAGAGTTGTGTTGCATATCCTACTTATTAGTACACTTAATGCCCTTTTTTGATAAAGGTGATATTGGGATTTTGAGGGGCATAAGTCCTCAACTTGCAACCCCAATTGGGATCAGAATGTCCTTTGCTAAGTAAGTCAGTTGTTAAGTGAGTTGTCCTGATTTTGCCACGATACTTAAGCAAATCGCTGCAGTTTTTAAGTGAAGCACATAGTCATTAAGCAAATCCGGCTTCCCTCATTGACTTGGCTTGTTGGAAGCTGGCTGGGAAATTGCAAATGATGATCACATGACCCCAGGATACTGCAACCATTACAAATACTTGCTGGTTATCAATTGCCCGTATTTTAATCATGTGATCCTGGGGGTTTGCTGCTACAATCATAAATGGAAGGATGAATTATAAGTTACTTTTTTCAGTGCCATTGTAACTTTGAATAGTCGCTAAACAAATAGTCATAGGGTGAGGACTATTTGTAATAGCAATAAATATTTCTCTTACTTCCTTTCCATCTTTTTGTGCTCTCCAGTCTGTCATTGGCATATTTATGTCATGTCTGTAACCTGTATTTTGATATATAGCACTGGAGTGATCGGATAGTTGGATATTGCTTATACTCAACACAAGCAAAATGCAATGGAGCCACCTCAGTCCACCCAAGGTCTCTTCCTTAGATGGATTGTCTTTCTGCTTTTCCCTGTGTAAACAGATCAATATTTCCAGCTAAGGGTTACAGGAACTGGGCATGGTTAGTCTAGTGAAGAGAAGGACCACGGGAGACATGATAGCAGTCGTACAATATTTGAGGGGCTGCCACAGAGAGGAAGAGGGTCAACCTGTTTTCCAAAGCACCTGAAGGCCAGACTAGGAATAATGGATGGAAACTGACCAAAGAGAGATTCAGCCTAGAAATAAGGAGGACTTTTCTGACAGTGAGAGCAAATAACCAATGGAATACGTTGCCTTCGGAGGTTGTGGGAATTTCATCACTGGAGGCTTTCAAGAAGAGACTGGACTGCCATCTGTCAGAAATGGTGTAGGGTCTCCTGCTTGGGCAGGGGGTCGGACTAGATGACCTACAAGGTCCTTTCCAGCTCTGTTAATCTGTTATTGCATTCAAAGTGAAATTGGTAGGTCGCTGGATTCCAATAACACAGATCTATCTTCGCTGGTCAATTTACCCATTGCCTAACCCAATCTTACCCAACCTACAATCTCCTAAAGTATTAGATGTCAGGCTGATTAAGCATTTTTATTTTTTGCTTGTAGTGCTGGGTCTTCTTCCCCCAGGTTGCTAATTTCTCCAAAATTTTAAAAAAACTGCATTGGGTAGAAGAATGCTTATCTGCCATTCGCAGTTTACTCTTGGTTCAGACTTATTCCACTCCTTATGATTCTACGGTATCATTTTATTTCTATATTGCTTTGCTTTCCCCAAGGTGCCCAGAATAGCTTACGAGAATACAATAAAAAAATAGCTTAAATAAACCATTCCAATAAAACCAACGTTTAAGGCCATAGCTACAAAAATTGAAGCTCACTTCATTTTATGACCCTCAGAGGTGCAGAATGGGAAAACATCGGCCAACGGCGTGTCAAACGGCATCCATCTCCATAGCAATGGGTTCCGGCTGTCTGAGGGGCGAGCCCATGTCAGGTAAGTATCTAGTGCGGTATCCATTCCTCTTTGGCTAGATGACACGTTCGTGCAGGGCTGCTTGGCTAGGAATTGTGCTGGTTGCCAGAACGAGGAAGAATTGTTTCATCCAGCAAGAAGCAGTTGCATAACTTCTATTACTTTGGGAGGTGGGGAGACTGTAAAAGATGATTTCTGGGATGAAAATAGTATAGTATAGTCTTTATTGTCAATGTACAAAATAACTTCAATGAAATTGGTTTGTCTTTTTATTAAAAAGGCCCTCAAGAAAAATGTCCCCTAAACCCACTAAAGCAGGAGTGTCAAACTCAAGGCCCACGGGCCGAATTCAGGCCACAGGGTGCTTAGATCTAACCTGGAAACAGCGAAGGACTGCCCACAGTGCCTCTGCCGGTGTACTGCCCTCCCAAGCTCCGTTTTTGCTGGCAGAGGTTTGCAGGAAGCTGTTGCAGCTAACAACGGAGCTCGGGAGCCCATTTTCACTGGCGGAGCACATGGGCCGTCACAGGCAACCCTGACACAAGTGACGTCTAGCTGGCCACGCCCCCCTGGCACCGGGAGGTCAAACACAACCCTGATCCGGCCTTCAATGAAATTGAGTTTGACACCCCTGCACTACAGCATCATTTTTACCCAAGGTCTATTAGGACTTAAGCTCTGATTGGTTGATCTGGCTTAGTGTGTTATTATCAATCCAGCCAAATATGGTTGATGGAGTGAGCCATGGCTAAACCCAACATGGTTTGGACTGGTGTGTGAACCAAGTCTTGGTTTCTGCAGCCCACAGGTAGAGCTACCTCCCTATCTCGAGAAGATTAAGCTGCAGGCCAATGAGGCTTTTGCTTGCCAGCAGTGGACTCAAGCCATCCAGCTCTACAGCAGAGCTGTCCAGAAAGCCCCCAACAACGCCATGCTCTATGGGAACCGGGCGGCTGCTTACATGAAGCGCAAGTGGTAAGTGAGCTCTTCCCTTCCTGGGAGGCCTGGTTACAATCTGCTTCTCTAGCCAACTTGCATTGAATTTTGAGAATTATTCCATCCAGATTCTAGATCCCGTGTGTTTTCCATAAGAGGCTCTCAGTACAATTTTAGAGGTCTGTGGAATCTTTTCTGGATGGTTTCCCAGTCAGAGGAGCTTGCTGGGTATTCATTGTGTTTTGGAAAGATTAATTTCTGCATTCCTACAAGATTTCTCCCCGTCCAACAAAATTCTGCTGAGTGAATTTGGACATCCACTATATCTCATCTGGTTCAAAGTTTCAATTTATTAAGAGACCCATGTTGTCATATCTGGGGGGGAAAGGAATCTGAAAGCTTTCTGGTTTTCCCGACCCAGTTGAAAGTTCACGATCTTGTCCCCACACCCACAAATCCATCACATGTTCCAATCTCCCACTGCCATGCTGACAGTTCCACCCATCCAGTTCCGGTCAGGTCCAGAGGAACAAAGACAAAGGATGACCTTGGCTTTCTAGAAATAATTTTGTTATGGCTACAAGACATCTGTCTCCGTCCAATCCCTTCCCCCATTTTCCCACCATAGAAAATGCATAGTAGAATAATAGAAAGTGTGGCAGGCCAAAGATCCAAAAGAAAAGATGGCTGCAGGCCTGACACGCCTGCATTTGGGTGATAGTAGTGGTGGTGAGAGAATAAAAGCATCAATATTCCCAACTTGATTTTTGCAGGGATGGAGATCACTATGATGCGCTCCGAGACTGCCTAAGGGCCATCTCGCTGAATCCTTGCCACTTGAAGGCTCACTTCCGCCTGGCCCGCTGCCTCTTCGAGCTGAAGTATGTAGCAGAAGCCCTGGAGTGTCTGGATGATTTCAAAGGAAAGTTTCCCGAGCAAGCCCACAGCAGCGCTTGTGATGCCCTGGACCGGGACATCAATGCTGCCCTTTTCTCCAAAAGTGATAATGGTGAGGACTAAAAAGACAACACTTTGCACTCCTGCCCTAAGTGTGGAAAAAATATTTGTTCCTAAAGGGACCAATTTTTAAGAGACACCAAGGGTGTGTGTGCTGCGTGGTGTTAGCTTTTAACATTTTAGGAGAGGAAAAATAACTCCTCTGAAAGGGATAAGTCCACACATCTTTTTTTTAATGCTGCAACTAAGAAACACTGATCAAGAAAATGCACAGGTACAGTAAGAAAATGCACAGGTACCATTTAAATATGAGCCAGCCATGAGCAGCAGCTGCCAAAAAAGCTAACACAGTTCTAGGCTGCATAAACAGAGGGATAGAATCAAGATCACGTGAAGTGTTAATACCACTTTAAAATGCCTTGTTAAGGCCACACTTGGAATAATACATCCAGTTTTGATCACCACAATGTAAAAAAGATGTGGAGCAACAAAGATGATTAGGGGACTGGAGGCTAAAACATATAAAGAACAGTTGCAGGAACTGGGCATGTCTAGTTTAATGAAAAGAAGGACCAGGGGAGACATGATAGCAGTGTTCCAATATCTCAGGGGCTGCCACAAAGAAGAGGGAGTCAAGCTATTCTCCAAAGCACCTGAGGGCAGAACAAGAAGCAATGGGTGGAAACTAAACAAGGAGAGAAGCAACTTATAACTAAGGAGAAATTTCCTGACACTTAGAATAATTAATCAGTGGAACAACTTGCCTCCAGAAGTTGTGAATGCTCCAACACTGGATGTTTTTAAGATGTTGTGCATCTATTTGTCTGAAGTGTTGTAGGATTTCCTGCCTAAGCAGGGGGTTGGGCTAGAAGACCTTTAAGGTCCCTTCCAACTCTCTTGTTCTAAAATTCTGATCTAGAGGGCAGAATTGGTGAGTGTAGATCAGCTATTTAAAATCTGAAGGAAAAAAAACAGTTTGATCATTTAGTGCCATGAGCCTAGGCCAGGGGTGGGCAAACTTTGCAACTTTAAGTCTGAAGGACTTCAGCTCCCAGAACTTCAGCTTCAGCTTTGCTTCAGACTTAAAGTTGCAAAGTTTGCCCACCCCTGGCCTAGACTAATGTGCAGCTTTGGAAGAGAAACTGATGAGAATAGTGATAGTTTGAAAGTCCTAAATCCACCTCCTTTTCAGCCTTGAATTCACTGTGTGACTTAGTGAAGTGGCTCTATTACAATTTTTGTTCCGTATCTGCAAAATTAGTTGGGAAAGAAAGGGTGGCATAGAAAAGTGTCCTTGTGAAATCTAATTATTATGGATCATCACACAATCAGCCAGATGTTCAGACCGGACTTGGCATTTTTATCCACCTGTCCAGTCTTTTCCAAGGACCTGGAATAGGCAGATGTTGTGTTCCCTGGTGTTAGAGGTATCATCTCAGCATGTAAGCTGAGTCAAGCTGCCTTTTGCAATTGATTGATGGCGAATTTGCCAATGTCGATGATGTTCAGGTGGTGCTTCAGTTGCTTTGGGATGGCATCTATGATTATTGCTGCAACAACTCTAGCTGAAGCCATATATTTTTATGGCTTTCTTATTTGCCATACTTATGGGGGGGGGGGGACTTATGGAATGTAGAATGTTTGCTCCACTACGCCACACATAACAATGATAAGGCTCCTGAGAACCAAGGCCAAATCAAGGTGCCCTAGCAACATCATGGTTGGCTAATGTGAAATGTGGCGCAAGGGGGTAGACAGTGTCTATTCTTTAATTATACCAAAACCGCAGGAATTATCCAGTTGGTTTGACCTTTGGCCATGCCGATATGATGTACACAATAAACAAGTTTTTTTTAGGAAGCCAACGCCTCAGAGTCTTGAATTGTTTGGGGGCATTACTGGACAGGTACTCCTCGACTTACAGCTGTTGTTTAGTGACCGTGCCGGCTTCCTGTAGTTTGGCAGTTCAAATCTCACCAGGCTCAAGGTTGACTCAGCCTTCCATCCTTCCGAGGTGGGTAAAATGAGGACCCAGATTGTTGGGGGCCATAGGCTGACTCTGTAAACTGCTTAGAGAAGTCTGTAAAAGCACTATGAAGCGATATATAAGTGCTATTGCTATTGCTAAGGTACATGGCGTTAAAAGCAAATGCAGAATAACTCAGGATGAAAGATCTGCTGGAAGGATTAGGCAGACTCATAGTTTAAGGCAGGGACTGAAGAAGGTTCGATGGTCAGCTTTCAGAGTTCAACGGAGAAGTTACTTGTAAGTGACATAGAAGAAGACCTGAGACATTAGAGGGCTTTTTCCAGAGTAGAGTCTTGCTAGATAGATAAATAGAGTAGGTCCATAAATGATACTAAATCAGCATGTTTTAACAAAGGTTTATTGAGAAGACACAGTAGCTGAGAGTATACAGCATGTCAAGCTATTAACCAAAGTTTAATTATGAGCCACAATGGCGCAGTGGTTAGAGTGCAGCACTGCAGGCCACTTCTGCTGCCTGCTGGCTGCCTGCAATTTGTCAGTTCAAATCTCACCAGGCTCAAGGTTGGCTCAGCCGAGGACTACCTCCTGTTTTCTTTGACCACGTTCTTTCTATTTGCAGGTCTCTTCAATTATTGCGGTATTTTTCAGAGTATAAGACACACCTTTTTCCCTCAAAAAAGAGGGTGAAAATCTGGATGTGTCTTATACACTGAATACAGCATTTTCAGGCATGCAGAGGGTTTGGGAGACCTGCAGAGTGCAAAAACGTTGTTTTTTTAAAAAAAATTACCTCTTCAAAATGATGGTGCATCTTATACTCTGGTGCATCTTATAGTCTGAAAAAGATTTTTTTTAAAAAAAAGTTTGCCTCCCTTCTCGCTTTCCTGCGACTCACATTGTTGGTATCTCCCCAAAGATCCCAAAAGAAATATAACTTACCAATTCCATTTTCTCCAGGGGAAGACAAGAAAGGGAGTGGCCCCATCTGGCTGCGAGCAACTGGCTGCAAGGATTCCATATCGGAGGACGAAATGGTGCTGAGGGAGCGCAGCTACGACTACAAATCCAGATACTGTGGCCACTGCAACACTACCACAGACATCAAAGAGGCGAACTTCTTCGGCAGGTAGGGAGCCTCCTCTCAAGACCAAGGGGTAGGGGTGTTTTTTGTGGGGTGTTGCTGTCTCCACAAATTCCTTTTTTAAAAACATACTCCCACAGCATCCACAAATGCTGATAACTTCCGCAACTCGTAATTTACGTACCTAAATCGTACATAAACCTAACTCTAAAAACCTAAAATTACTGTGCCGAATAAAAACAAGTAACTTAAGTAATTTATAAGTTAATGGTATATGTTCCCCTCGCACATATGTGCTAGTCGTTCCCGACTCTAGGGAGCAGTGCTCATCTCTGTTTCAAGGCCAAAGAGCCAGCGCTGTCTAAAGACGTCTCCGTGGTCATGTGGCCAGCATGAGTAAATGCCAAAGGTGCATTTTACCTTCCCACCAAAGGTGGGCCCTATTTTTCTACTTGCATTTTTACATGCTTTTGAACTGCTAGGTTGGCAGAAGCTTGGACAAGTAATGGGAGCTCACTCCGATAAGTAGTGCTGGGGATTCAAACTGCTGACGTTTCTGATCAACAAGCTCAGTGTCTTAGCCACTGCACCACCGCATTCCTGTATATAAGTCTAAGTGTTGTTTAATTAATAGTACTCAGTGTCATGGGGTTTGAGGGAGAAGGAAACGCTTTGTGCATCTCGTAGAAAAGTCAGGATATAAATGTAACCAACTGCTAACCATGCTCTTCTTGGCTGCCTCCTAGCAATGCACAGTACATCGTCAGTGGCTCCGATGATGGTTCCTTCTTTATCTGGGAGAAAGAAACAACTAATCTGGTGCGAGTGCTGCAGGGCGACGAGTCGATTGTGAACTGCCTCCAGCCCCACCCGAGCTACTGCTTCCTGGCCACCAGTGGCATTGATCCCGTGGTACGGCTTTGGAATCCCAGGCCAGAAGTAAGATCAGGGGCAAAGGGTTCTACCTGGGTTAGAATTTGTGGTCCTTTTGGATCAAGATTGGTGCTATTCTGCAGTGGAGGAAACTTTCAACTTTTGACCGAGTTGAGGACACCTCCTCAATAAAGGAAAAAAACTTATTGTTAGCTATAATGGCTCTGGGCTCTGAAATGCCCCATTTTTCCCCATGGAAATATGTCAGAGTTTGTTTTTTTTATTATTTGATTTATCTCCATCAAGATGGACTCAGGCGGTTGCGTAAATTTAAATCCAGAAGCACACACAGATAACTGATTCAGCTGGATTCAAATACCTTTATATACATAAGAATAGATGAATAAATGTACAATGCCAACAGGTGGTTCTTCGAGTAAACACAAGGCAGGAGAGTTACAGGCAAACACAAGCAGTTTCAAACCAGCAGACAAGGCCAGAGAGACTGCTTGTTTACTTCTCAGAGCAGCAGACTGCTTAAGTTTCTGGTTCAATTCTGTGCACAGACTCAGATCTGTTTAAGCTCCCATTGGCTGACCTAATTGCTACAGTATGACTATTCATTGGCTGACCTTGTTCCTATGTCTCTCCCAGTTATGAATATTTTAACAAAATAGAACAAAACTTTTCAGAAATATCTTAAACATTTATTTATCTTAATGGTTTTACAGGGAATCGACTTATGACTATAATGGAGCCCAGAATTATGGGGTTGATCCTAAGTTATACGACTTATGTAATTTATAAACATAAATTATAGTTGTGATCATAAGTTGAGGCAACCACATGACCAGAAGTAAATTTATGGCTTTTTTCATGGTGGTTGTTAAATGAACACCATGGTTGTTAAGCAAGCCCGTTCATTTGAATGGGGTTTTTTCCCCACCCAGAAACCAATTTAAAAAATGGCAAAAATCAACAAAAGTCATGATCCCATGACCATGGAATTCCACAACAGGTCATAAACTACCTGAACTACCCAACATGACTGGGCAGGCAGTGTGACTATTTACAATGATTGGAAGTTCTTTATGGGCCTTGAGGCACCATCAGAATAGTTATGGCTTTGTGGGCATTGTTGGATCTGTGTATAAAATATTCAACCCAGTGAATATCTTATACACATCTAGCAGTGTAATAAACTTTCTTTCAGGTATTACAGTGTTATTTTATTTTGACTTTAAGCAAACTGATTTTTGTTCTCACTAGGGCAATTATGCTTTAATGTTGACTCTTTAGTGGCATGGAGATGTTTTCCTAATCAGGCTCAAAAAGCATCAAGTCCCTTTGCAGATATTGGCACAGAAGTAATCTTTAAGGCACCTTGAACCAAACGGCACTATCTCAGTGATTTCTAAACAATATTTCCATGCCTGAGGAGAGCAGGCCTAGTGTCATCTTCCCTAAGTTTTTGTGTTACCCGGGCTTGGGTCAATGCTGGGGCTCAGGATCCCGAACCCTGAAGTTTGGAAGAGCTTGTAGAGTTTTTTAGAAGGGGTTCAGTTTGCTGTCTGGGTTCCAAGTAACACCCCCCCCACCCCCCAGTGAAAGAAGACTCGGAGGGTTTCCTCAAAGTTCCACTTTATTAGAGATGTCCTATTAGCACATCTGGGAAAACCCGGATCTGAAAGCTTCCAGGTTTTCCCCACCCAAACGTTCAAGCCCCTGAGCAGCACCCAATGTCCGTCACATGGCCTGTCCCAACTGGAGATGCTTCCCAGTCATCTCATCACAGCACCAGGACCAGTCGACCTTGACTTTCTGAGAAAGAATGTTGTTATGGCTACATATCACCCACACTCTGTATAATCCCCCCTCCCATTTTCCCACAGTAGAAAATGTAGCAGGCCTGAAATTCAAAAGGTAAAAGATGGCTTCCAGGTCTGACACCTAGTGTACATAAATCCTGCCCATCCATCTGGCAGGTGGAAGCATTATCTAACTGCATTGTTAGGTTGACATGTCCTGCTGAAAGAAGCAAGGATTTAGTGTGCCGTGTTAAATTAACCATCGTTGGCTGTGTTAGCTTGATGTTCAAATCCATAAACCACAGAAATGTAAAAATAGATTTACTAGATCAGACCAGCATTCTAGTTTCTACAGTGGCCAATTAAATGTATTCTCAAATATCAGAACCATGGCTAAATCATGGCTAGCCCTGACCTTCTACAGATTTACCCAGGCTCTTTTTAAAAGGCTAAATCAGTGGCCATCGCTCCATCTGATGGCAATAAACTTCTCCATATAACCATATGTTGGGTTTTATTTACCCAACATAGGGGTTACGTTCCCTTCTGTTGCTTCTGGGTGTCCTTATAATTTAATTCTAAACCACGGCCGTGCCATGCTACACCGGCAAGTCAAACAAGCCCCTTTTTGTCTTGAAGGCTTCGCCTATTGGCTGTAGGTCGGCTCTCTGAATTGTGCGAAGAAAGGTACTTTTGAGTTGGAACCATCAAATAGCCACAAAACTTGTGGGGCTTTATCCTTTCCGTTTCGTTTCCCAGAGCGAAGCACTGAACGGGCGAGTGGTAGAAGATATGGAAGGCGCTTCGCAAGCCAACCAGAGGCGGATGAATGCGGATCCCTTGGAGGTGATGTTGATGAACATGGGCTACCGGATCACAGGAATGACTGGTGGTGGGTCTGGTGGCTCGGATGACGAAGACAGCTCTGAGAATCAGGTCCACTGCCGGACCAGCTAAAGTTGAATGGCCTCTCCTTCCTTATTTTTTTTTTTTCCGTTTCCGTTTTGTTTCGTTTGAAGGGAAATCTAGTTTGCTCCATTTGAACTCGGAAGGACTGCACTGTTTCACACTATGCACAGGATGGGCTATGCCAGCGAGGGCAGAAGTGACTGGGTTTTTTTGACTGCTGCTACAATTTCTCCCCCCCCTCCCCCGCCCCGTTCTACTATTAAGCAGCATGGTAATGTGGCCTGTTTGAGTTTTGCCCTCCCAGTGGAAGCTGGGATCCCTTTTCCACATTGTCTGTGAGCAGTGTGTACAACTGGTAACCCATCCCTTCGTCCGGTGTGGCTGGATGGTGGGAAGCATTTGCCTACATGAGTGTGTTTTGCAGAGAGGTTGTTGAAAACTCAATAAAATGTAAAACTTAGGGCAGGGATGATGGGATGATGTTCAAGGCTGCGATCTCCCCGAAACTCAGCTTGCCTGCCATGCCACGACTTTGTCATTCAGCCCGACACACACACAACAGCTGGTGAACATGTACACGCACCGAAAACATGGCCAAGAGAAGGTCGCTAAACACACGGGCCCCCTCAGTGAACATGGTTAGGGAAGTACAGAAAGCTGGTACTGGGCAGAGCGCCTCACTCTGGTTGGTACCTCACACTTCCCATCTGCCTGCACCCAGAAGAAACCAAGAAACGACTGTCACGGTGGGAACCTAGAGCCACGAAGCTTGGCGGCTTAGATAACATGAGCAAGTAAAATGATCTGATGTGGCTGCTTTTGGAAACCTTACTTTGCCTTTCCCCAAAGTAACTTAAGTCGGTGGGTTAAGGAGTGGGATGTTTGCTGGGGAAAAAAACCTATATCCTTACCAGTGGAGGCCGAGCTTCAACCAAGCTATACAGTACCCTTGTGATAATGAACTGGTCAAAGATTTGGGATAAAAGCTGCCTCTTTCCTTATTGCTGCTGTGACCTCCACTACACAGTTCTTTTTATTCCTTTCTTGGTCATTAAATCCTAAAAGAATCTACGGGAGCTTCCTTTCTCATCTATTCTTTCCTGATTCTTTTCATGGTGTAGCTTTCTTTCCTTGAATGAATGTGGAAAAGATGTACGGCAAAGGCGCGTGTCTTAACCAAATATTTTAGGAGGAATTGTATGTCAGATGGGAGACTCTCCTCTTTAGGAAAATCAGCCCTTAACACAGAGGTCTTCAAACTTGGCAACTTTTAAGACTTGTGGATTTCAACTCCCAGAATTCTGGGAGTTGAAGTCCACAAGTCTTAAAAGTTGCCAAGTTGGGGACCCCTGCCTTAACAGCTTATGTCATTAAGGATTTTCCTAGAACAGAGAGCAGCATCAGTACTGCTGCCCACACAATTCAGGATGCAGTGGTGATGGGGCGAGTGATATCATTCTTGCCTTCCATGGGTTAATTCAGTTGGAACTGAAAGCAAATCAGGATAGTGTTGTGCTCACATCCACTGATCCGTAATGAACTTAAGAAATCAGAGCAGATTTCTCTCACCAGATAGCTTGGTCAACAAACCATAGTCATCGCAATGTGTACGTTAGAAATCTGAGAGGGTCACTGAAGTCGCCATCCCCATCAGTAATGTCCATAACATACCATGATTGTGCAAATGAGTAGCACATCAGGGTGTCTGGTGTAATTATACGAGTGACATCCCCTTATACCTGCCTATATAGTTCCACGAAGCATCTTTATTTGGTAATTCTGGCCAAAGGATACCCTACAGCAGGGATGTCCAAACTTGGGAACTTTAAGACTTGTGGACTTCAACTCCCAGAATTCCCCAGCCAGCATAGCTGGCTGGGGAATTCTGGGAGTTGAAGTCCACAAGTCTTAAAGTCCCCAAGTTTGAACATCCCTGCCCTACAGCATACATTTAGCGGTAGTCTTTCTGACCCAAGGAAGTCACTAGACCAGAGGCTTGTTTGTTTTTTTAAACTTGGCAGCTTTAAGATACATGCATTATCAACTTCTAGAATTGCCTAGCCATTCTGAGAGTTGACGTCCATGCATCACCAAGGTGGCAAGTTTGAACAACACTCCCATTACGGTGTTTTTTGAGTCCTTTAATTCCCACTTGGTTATTCCCAATTCTTTTGTTAATCTGGAAGAGGAGGAATCCATTCACACCTTAGGAAACCTGGGTGGTTTTTTTTTTAATAAACTTGGCAACTTTAAGATATATGAATTTCAACTTCTAGAATTCCTTAGCAATTCTCAGATTGAAGTCCATGCATCATAAAGTTAGCAAGTTTGAACAATGCTGCCCTAGATTATCTCTCTTCCCATTAAAGTGTTTTTTGCGTCCTTTAATTCCCATTTGGTTACTCCTAATTATTTCGTTAATCTGGAAGAGGATAAATCCATTCACACCTTATGAAACTTGGGTTGTTGTTGTTTTCTTCCCGAATACTGGCTAATTCGATCCATTTTGCATCGGCAAAGCACTTCCTTCAGCCTACAAGGGGGTAGGGATAAGCAAGATGTGGTTTGCACCTGTTGATATAATTCCCATGACCCCCCCCCCTCCCAACCATAATGGCTATACTGGTTTAATCGCTGCTGGGAACTGGAATTCAGCAATCATTAGAAGGCTGCCGATACCTTCTCCCCACCCCTTGTAGAGAACGAGATGCTAGGTTGGATTGATCTTTCTCTGACCTAGAAAAATGCTGGGGGTGGAAAGTTATAAAAACCAAGTGCCATCGCGCATGGAACAAAACGATTGTGCTCCTTTCCTGTTCAGTGGCTTTTTTAGATGTGTGAAATAATCCAAGAAACAAGAATGAATGAATGTTGTGTGTGCAACTGGGTACTTCGGAACTAATTTATTTTTCTATATTTTGAAGAGGAAGTGTTTTACGTAACAGGTTGCAGAGAGAAGGACCTGGGTACACAAGCCCCCACTTAACACCTGCCTTGCAGGAACAAGTCTTAATAGCCTGAAATTCCTTCTCTTTGTCAAAGGCTTCCCCTTGATTTGGGTTACGCCCATGTTATAAAAATGTGTAAATCCGCCATCGGGGATCTACTGTAGCCATATTCACAAAAGTGGGTGTCACAGTAAAAGTGTTAGTTCACAGAACAGGTACCAGAACAAGGATAGTCACAAAGAGTTAAGGAGACATTGGCAGAAATAGAGTGGCATATTGCAAAACACTAGCCTCTTCATTGTGTTTCCACAATGCCTGTAGGCTCCCCACAGTTTTCACTACAATTTTTTTTTTTTAATGTCCCAGGGACATTGCTGCCTATAAAAAGGATGCTAAAGTCCAGTTGCTTTTTCTTTGCAGTCTGCTTGCTTCCTTTTTATTATTATTTAATTAAAAGAAACTTTAATTAGACGGAGGAAGGCCACATCAGACGTTTGTCTACGTGGTTCTAGTGAAAAAGGATCGACGTTCGTTTCACGGGGCAGTTTCTGAGTTCTGTTTATTTTAATTGGTCGCTCCTTGGCAGAAAAGAGTGGGCTAAACACAGTTCCATAACATCAGAATGCTTCATTCTCCAGATTCCAGAATGCTTCATTCATTCTATTTGTGAAACAAAAAAGAACGTTCTATGGGACCGAGAGTAGAAAATTCTGAAAGAGGAATGGATATGATTAGATTTGGGCATGCGTCCCATTACTGAGTATGGGAGAGAGCTACTTTTTCCTTTTGGCTAATGACTATTTTAAAGAAGAAGAAAAAGCCAACAAAGCTATTTTTATAATTAGTAGTGAAATTGCTCCGGTGTATAATAGTTATAAAGTAAAATCTTCCTTTGGGTTGCTGGTAAAGTGGTTGCTTTATGTAACTTTCAGGCATTCCAAGTAAGATTTTTTCCTCCCAAAACACTGTCTTTGCAACCAGCCTTAGTCTTCTGTTGTTGTGTTGTTGTTATTCAGAGTGGGATGTTTCTCTTTCTTCTGGTTCCTGAAAGAGAAAGGATTAAGCAATTAAACATTACTTTGTTCTAGTTTTTGGTGTCTTTCTATTTTTGAGACAGTTTGAGTCTGGTGCTTATCTACTGTGCCTTTTATAAAGAGATCATCAGTGGTTTGATATATATGTTAGCCTAATGTCCAATCTTCCAGTTTGGCACAAATAAACCTTAAAGTTTATTTTTTGCTTATTCCCGATTGAAGAGCCGTGATGGCACAGTGGTTAGAGTGCAGTACTGCAGACTACTTCGGCTGACTGCAGTTCGGCAGTTCAAATCTCACCGGCTCAAGGTTGACTCAGCCTTCCATCGTTCTGAGGTTGGTAAAATGAGGACCCAGATTGTTGGGGGTAATATGCTAATTCTAAACCACTTAGAGCTGTGATGGCGAACCTATGGCATGCGTGCCACAGGTGACACGTGGAGCCATTTGTCATGGCACTCAAGGCGTTGCCTGATGCTGGTCAGCGTGCCTGTGCACGCTTGCCATGTGACTTCAGCCTTCTTTTGAAGCCTTTTTCGCCCTCCTGAAGGCTCTTGAACGCTTCGGAGGGCTAAAATCAGCCCGACGAACAAACCGGAAGTCCGTTCCCGCACATCCAGTTTACCCATAGGGCCAGTTTTTGGCACACGAGCCAAAAAAGATTTGCCATCACTGACTTAGAGAGTAGGCTGTAAAAGCACTATGAAGCAGTATATAAGTCTAAGTGCTATTGCTATTGCTATTTCTAGTTGTCCATTTAAAAGCTGCATCTGCAATATAAAAATTGGGAATTTAATTGTTGATTGTATTCCTTGGCCAAGAAGAGTTAATGCCAGTCACCACCGCTAAAGTCTTACAAACAGTTTCCTGCTTATGAAAGCTAAGCCTTCCTTTTATTGGCTTTTTAAAGTTTCTAAATGTATCATTTAGAAATAAAGAATTGAGTATTGGGGCTCTCTAGTTGAGACGTGTGAATTTGAATGTGATTGTACATTAAAATCATGGTATAAGTCAACTCTTGTACCTTACATTACTTTCTTTTTTTTTATTTTAAAAAACATACCTTCATTTCCTATCGATTAGATTATCAGGAATAACCAAACATGATTCAAAGGGGCTAAAAGTTATATGATATGTACTGCTTGCTTGAGTCAGTACTTTGAAGTAGTTTCCAGGCTACGTTTAAAGTTCTATAGGTTTATAGAACACCACTTCCTAAAGCCTAACTTTATCATGTGTTTACATGTGCATGTAGAGTATTTATGCATAAATCTATAAATAGTGTAATGGCTGTTGGTGATAGGATAGGAAGAACTTGACATTTAATGGTTTGCATGGGGAGAATGCAAAATTAGCAGATTCAGTTCTCCTAGCAGTGGGCTGTGAATGCATAAATACCAAAAGTATTAATTTGAATCTAAGTTTGATGGGGGTGGTGGGGGAGATTTTTATAAGTAGGAAAAAGCAAAATAGGGTTAAGACATTTACCAAACAAATTGCACTTCTTTGACAATCTGTGGGTCAGAGTGCAAAACTATTAATTCTTGCATAAGCCATGGATCATACTGCACTAACCCACAAGCCATGGATATAAACCACGGTGACTAAATTCATTTAACCCAAAACTAACCCAAGAGGAAACAGACCACGCCATGCTTTGGCACAGTGTGTAAGCCCAGCTGCTTTATTTGTTGCAATGTACTTTATGCACTTTTGCTTCTGCAGTTAAAAGCGGGGAAAATCCATGCTTTTAAAAAAAATTCTAATTGCTATATGATTAATGACATTTTAGTATGTGTGTGTTATGTTTGTGTGCTTGCTTCATCATATTTTCATTTTTGTTCATTATGATTCAGCTCAATGCTGTTTTAAATTCTCTAAGTTGCTCTGCTTTTTGTTAAGTGCTCTGTCGAGCACTTTTCTTTTTGCCCCAAACTTAAATAATTCTGGAAATTGTTTGTGACCGGCTAGTGTTTTACTGGCATGCATGTGATTCAGTTGGTGCAGCTCAGAACCAGTTTAATCCTCTCCATACAAGGGGCCAGAATTGTAATAATCGGGATACATATTCTACTATTCTGACAGCTCTGCTGATTGAAAGATAAGCCTATTAAGGATTATTTACTTGTTCAACCTGATATCCAGTTTACAGAGCAGTCCCTCCTTCAGTATTATTCACAAACAGGATTCCAGTGATGAGATTATGATGTGAGATTAGGCTTTCAGATTTTGAGAATCAAAATGTAAGGCGGCCTATATAAATCCTGGCACGCAATGATAATCCCAAACTTGGATGCTCTAAAAAGAGATGATGGGACAAATTTATGGAAAAGGCTATTTTATGTACATGTAAGGATGGTTAACAATATATAAATTCATTTTTGATACTGTGCACTGACTTCTCAGACAGAGTAATATAAAGGAAAAGGTTCTCCTTGCACATATGTGCTAGTCATATGTGGAGAAGGGCGGGGTATAAATTTAATAAATAAATAAATAAATAGTCGCTCCCAACTGTAGGGGACAGTGCTCATCACCGTTTCAAAGCCGAAGAGCCAGCGCTGTCCGAAGACGTCTCCGTAGTCATGTGGCCGGCATGAGAAAATGCCAAAGGAGCACGGAACGCGGTTATCTTCCCACCAAAAGTGATCCCTATTTTTCTACTTGCATTTTTATATGCTTTATAACTGCTAGGCTGGCAGAAGCTGGGACAAGTAACAGGAGCTGACTCCGTTGCGTGGCGCTAGGGATTTGAACCGCCAAACTGCCAACCTTTCTGATTGACAAGCTCAGCGTCTTAGCCTGTGAGCCACTGCGTCAAATTCAAATTATTCAAATTATTACACACAAATAATCATTTAGAAAAAACAATACTGCCATCTAATAAATTTGCTTCTATGTCCATTCAACCTCTGCTAAAAGTGTGATCAGGTGTGTATGCAAGTCAAACTTAACAAAATACTGAATAATATTGAAAGCTTTCGGTTTCCATTTTATTTCAGCAATAAAGGATTTGTTTTTTTCTGGCCGCTATTAACAAAATCAAATTTGCAGAAGTCATAGCAAAATATACTTAGTCTCCACCTTCCACTTTCCTGAAATTCTTCTCTACTGTATACAAATTTTCCTGTTTACTCCTGGCCATTTTCCCATCAACGTTATCTGCATTTAAAAAAAAAAAAAGGAACATCCATTTATATTTAAGACACTTATCCAAATTTTTCATGAGTCAACATGCTCCAAGACATATTGTGACCAGGGTGTCTACAAGGAAGGAGTCAAGAAAGTCAAGATGGAGGCCGTAACCAAAGGATCAAAACCACGTGAAAGCATGGCAAAAAAAAAGCAGAACTTTAAGTCAACAGTTATTATTATTATTTGTTAAATTTATTTGCCATCCCTGTATCTCCCCGTGGGGCTACCCTGTGGCTTATAATAATAAAAAGGAAGAAAAATGAAAAGTGTAAACAGAAGTATAATGATCATATATATCTATATTCTATCTATCATCTATCTATCTATCTATCTATCATATCTATCTATCTATCATATCTATCTATCTATATCTATCATATCTAACTATCATATCTATATCTATCATATCTATCTATCATATCTATCTCTATCTATCTATCTCTATCTATCTATCTATCTATCTATCTATCTATCTATCTATCTATCTATCTATCTATCTATCTATCTATCTATCTATCTATCTATCATATCTATAGATAGATACTGTGTGTGTGTGGGGGGGGGGGAAAGACACCCCTAACATCCCTCAGTGTGTGTGTTCTGTTAAGATACAGCCTGTTAAAATGACTTCTACTGTGCTGCCATAAAATGGCTTCTACTGTACAGCACAGTGGAGTTACCATGATAATGGCTTCTCAATACTCCACAAGGGGGCTCCCTCTGGTAAGGGAGGAAAATCCAACATTAGAAATTACATTTGTTCTGGGCATATTCCTCCTATAAATAAATACCCTGGCAATGTCATGTTATCAGCTAGTAGAATAATAATATAAAACAATGACAAAGGAACACGAGAAAACTACATCAATATGATAACCAAAAAGGTGAAAGCAGAGAGCGAAGGGGGAAAGTGGATCTTTGCAGCCACATCCGGTGTAGAATTCCCCCATTTTGTCAGGTCTTCAAATTCTTGACTTTTCTGACCCCAGCCCCCCAGCCCTGAGTTTATTGATTCAGCCTTGCCTCCACCATTCCCAATAACTGTGTATTAAGCTGGGTTGAGGAAAAAGGGACCAGTTTAAAGGCACCTGTGAATTTTCACAGGGGGTCTCACCTAGGAAGACCCAAGCAACCAAAGCAGTGCCCAGGTTCCCTTCAACCCACCTTTCCCTTACGCCACTGTCTGTCTGTCTATATCTATCTATCCACTCATCCATCTTACCTTGTCCATCTACCAACCTACCTACCTTATCTCTCTCTCTCTTAACTTGCCTGCCTACCTATCCATCTACCTAACCTACTGCCAACCAACCAACCTACCTACCTAATATATATATTTATATAATATAATATATAAATATAATATAATATTTATAATGTATATAATCGTCTATCTATCTATCTATCTATCTATCTATCTATCTATCTATCTATCTATCTATCCTGCTTACCTTGTCTGTCTGTCTACCAACCTACCTACCTTATCTCTCTCAACTTGTCTGTCTGTCTGTCTGTATACCTACCTACCTATCATCCATCCAAGCATCCATCCACATAACCTGTCAACCAACCAACCTACCTACCTTATCTCTCTCTCTCAACGTGCCTGCCTATCTTTCTATCTGCCTGCCTGCCTGCCTATGTATCTATAAATCATCCATCCATCTGTCCATCAGTCAGCTGTATCTACCTATCTACCTACCTATATATATATATCTCTCCATTTGTCTCTATTCATCCGTCTATCCACCTATCTATCTACTTTTGTTTCTTTGTTCAGAATTTCAGAGCAGAACTGAAGAAGCTTCTGGGATGAGAAGCGAAACGTCTTCCAGCAAAAAACAAACTCCAGCCGCCTTTCGGAAGGGAAAAAAAAGCACCTTTGGGACGCAGCGTTAGGCCACGCCTCCTCCCCAATCCCGGACACCCAACTCAAAGGCCCCGCCCCGCCGTTGTCCGGAAGCGGAGTGCCGGTCTCCAGGAAGTGATGTCATTCAGGGCCGACTCCTCCTCTTCCCCGCCCTCCCGGTGATGGAGGAAGAGGGGGCCGCGGAGGGGAAGATGAAGCAGTTCCACGGCGCTGTGGCGGTCGGGGTCGGCGGGTCCCTTGGGGCGGCGCTGGATCCGGAACGCAGCCGCTTCCCCTACTGCGTCGTCTGGACGCCTATCCCCGTCCTCACGTAAGCCGGGTGCCGGGGTTGGGGGGGCAGCGCAGGGCTGGAGAGGGGGGTCCCGGCTTGAGGGGTGGGAGCCGGGGTTGATGGGTTGCGGAGTCCACCGTTCCTGCTGCTTTTGCAGGAGACCCTGGCGCGGTCTCTCTCTCTCCCTCTCTCCCACCCAACCGGTTCGTAAACAAGGTTGTGGGGTAGAGGTGGGGGGATCTCGCCCGCGTCTCTAATGATGGTTGGTGTGTGGTTGCGCAAGCCCATGCTCTTTGGGTAGTTGGTGCTTCGGTTGCAGCATGAGCATTTCTGCAGTGTGGTTTGCTCTCCCACCTTGTTTCAAATTTAGAATAGAAGGGAATAGAGAATATAATATAATATAGAATATAGAAGAGAAAGTAGAAGAGAATAGAGAATATAATAGAATATAGAAGAGAAAATAGAGGAGAATAGAGAATAGAAGAGAATAGAGAATATAATAGAGAAAATAGAAGAGAATAATAATAGAATATAGAAGGGAAAATAGAAGAGAATAGAGAACATAATAGAATATAGAAAATGGAAGAGAATAGAGAATATAATAGAATGTAGAATAGAATGGCATAGAATAGCATAGAGAATAGAATATTATAGTATAGATAATAGAATATAGAATATAGAATAGAATTATTTATATGTTAGTTATTGAACGTTTCATTACTAGACTGGGTAACGTCATCAGCAGGATTTTCTTGCCCTATTACTCTTTAGCCTATTTACAGGAACAGTCTTCGACATGACAATTTGTTTAAGGGCTATTCGGACTTACACCAGCATTGAAAAAAGTGACTTATGACTGCTTTTCACACTTACGACCATTGCAGCATCCCCATGGTCACGTGATCAAAATTCAAAAATACTCGGCAGCTGACTCGTCTTGATGGCCATGACAGTGTCCTGGAGTCACCTTTGGCGATATTCGGATAAGCAAAGTCAATGGGGAAGCCAGGTTCACTTAACAAGCGTGTGACTATCTTAACAACTGCAGGGAGTCACTTAACAACTGTGGCAAGAAAGATCATAAAACTCACTTAACAAATTGTTTCACTTAACAACAGAAATTTTGGGCTCAATTGTGGTCATAAATTAAGGACCCACCTGTAAATATCTTGGGTGTCGAGCATTTCTATCGGCTCAGGTACTTGGACTTTAGCATGACAGTGGCGAGCTCCAACTTGGACCTGATTTTGTTTTCTTCCATCCAGGTCTTCTGTTGCACATGCGCGCGCGCGCACACACCACACACTTGGGGCAAATTGACTCAGGAATTCAATTCAGATTTGGAAAACTGTACAAAGTCTTAAGGGCTCCCTCTCTCAGAGCCACGATTTTGATCAAAATTAAACTTTGCATTGCAAATGAGATCTGGATATTTGTCTCTGACACTATCTAAGGCAGCAGGATTTGAGACACACATCTAATTGTATCCTAGGTATATTCTTATCTGTGTTTTTTTATATATTTATACAGACTGTGTATATATGGGAGCAGGATTTGCACTTGGCCTTATTTTTGGGGTGGTCTTATTTTTGAGGTGCAGGAGGAAGCGAGCGTGATCACCTCATGGCTGCCGCTGTGTTGCAATACTTTTGGAGGAGGACTTATTTTAGCACATGCACTCAAAAACCTGATTGGGTTTATCCGTGGAGGTCTTATTTTGGGGGAAACAGGATAGAAATATACATACTTGGTTAAGTGCAAACATATTTAACTTCTTTTGAGTTTTTGGATCTGTTTTTGGTTCTATCCAGTGTGACCATGCACAACCAGTTCTACAGATTCCTGAAAACAGTGTTTTTTCAACGTGAGGAAAGAAATGACTCTTGATGCTTTTCTTCTTTCTACAGATGGCTCTTCCCCATCATTGGCCACATGGGCATTTGCACTTCTACAGGAGTCATCCGGGATTTTGCAGGGCCTTACTACGTCTCTGTAAGTAGAAGTTAGTTCCTCTACAACAGGGTTTTCTCTAACCTTGGCAACTTTAAGAGTTGTGGACTTCCAACTCCCAGAATTCAAAAGTTGGTACTTCACAGATCTTCAAGATGCCAAGGTTGAGAAACACTGTTCTGGATGATAAATAATAAAGATTTAAACTCGGCCATTTTCAGCTTCGTATCTCTGGGTTTATTGGCGTACAACACTTCAGCATTCTCACCTGATAGTTGTGGTGGCACCAGAAATGGAGGAGTCTTAAGTCCTCACCCACAGAAAGTGGAAGAAGTTAATTGTGTCTTGTTTCTCAGTATGAAGACAAATTGGATTTGGAAATTTTGTTTGAGTTTTGACACTGCATGTTATATAAGCTTAACTCTTGCAGTTGAGAAACTATGGTTTATGATTCCACTAAGGATAATTTATTCAGTAAACCATGGTTAGTTTAGTGTGATGTACTTCTTCTTATGCCCTATCCATCATTGGAAGTTGGCGATCCTATTTTTATCAACAGCTGCACAAAAATGCGCTGTTGAATTTTGTCCAAACCAGTCCCTTAGATTTTGAAGCCATGATCATCTTCTTCTGCCAGGACCTCATTTGCCTTCAATCTTTCCTAGAGGATTAAATGATGGTTGCCGTATTTTTCCGGGTGTCACATCACATATCACATGTGATGTACATGGTCAATGTAAACTCAATACAACAGCTAATTTTGGAGGACATAAGCAGAAGAAATAATGTTATTAACAAGTATAGCTGGTTTGGTAACTGAAATGTGCTTTTTCCTTTTTCCTTTTGTTCCCTATCCTCTTTAGGAAGACAACATGGCTTTTGGAAAGCCTGTGAAGTAAGTGTTATTTCCCCCTCCACATTTTAATTTGCAAATGTATTTTTGTGGCTGCAACAGAACAAAGGATGCCATATTCCAGTTAAGAAGACAAAAACATCAGATTACAATTGGCCGTTGGGACGTGCCAACAACAAGGCAACACAACATTAAATTTGTATTCACCAACATCTGAACTTCTGATCTAATCAAGCTTTCTACTGTTAATGCTCGAGCTGAAGTTAATCCATGATCTCTTGTATCTCTTCTGTCCATCCAAATGTTACTTTTTCCTCTTATATTAGCCTTGCCTGCCTCTCTCCTTGCATCTGACACCTCTTTTTTATTACATATTTTTTATTGTTTTACATCATACATTCCATTTCTGTGTTGATCACCTCTTTTGCGGGGACCAAAACAATGCAGATTATAAAGTTGACTAGTCTTAAAAGTTGCCAAGGTTAGACACCCCTGCTTTAGTAACTTTTCACAAGGTGAGGTGTTCCATTTGATGGAAGTGGGGGAATAATTTTGATTTGCCCTTCCCCCCCTTTTGTCAGATACTGGAAACTGGATCCTAACAAAGTCTATTCCTGTGGTCCCAGTGCTTGGGATACAGCAGTACACGATGCTTCTGAGGAATATAAGCACCGAATGGTAAGTAAGGTGCAGTTTTCAGTTTAAGCTTGAGGATATCTTATCTATCTCTACTTCTGCTGATCACCGGCAGTTTGGCAGTTTGGGTCTCACCAGGCTCAAGGTTGTTTTAGCCTTCTGTCCTTCCAAGGTGGGTAAAATGAGAACCTAGATTGTTGGGGGCAATAGGCTGACTCTGTAAGCTGCTTAGAGAGGGCTGTAAAAGCACTGCAAATGTCTAAGTGCTTTTGCTGTTGCCATCTCAGTACTGATTATGTCTAGAGAAGATATTTGAAGTAGAAATATCTTCAACTGTACATTTTTTTCCTCTCTCTTGTAGCATAACCTCTGTTGTGACAATTGCCATTCTCATGTAGCTCTAGCCTTAAATCTCATGCGATACGACAACAGTACGTCCTGGAATATGATCAAACTTTGTTTTTTCTCCTTGTTGTATGGAAAGTATGTCAGGTGAGTAGAAAACTCCGTGGCTTTTGCGACTTGGAGTTAAAAAAAGAGAAGAGAGCATTCTGATTAAGGGCTTGATTCTCCTTTAATGCCTCATGTATATAATATGCACATAGTTTTATCTGCCTTGTACCTAGATGCTTTAGATCAGGGGTGTCAAACTCATGGAGTCACAGGTTGGACACCCCTGGCGTAATATGTCCCTTTCCTTTGCTCTGCTTTGCTTATTCTCATCAACTTTCCTTCTCTCTCTACCCCTGATCCTCCGTGGCTGCACTTCACTGGGTTATGGGCTCCCTTCCCCATTTTTGTTTCTGAAATCTCTCTCCTCTCTTTTTTACAGCATAGGAGGCTTTGTGAAGACTTGGCTTCCCTTCTTCCTCCTTTTGGGGATTATCCTGATAGTCATCTTGACTCTTCACTTGCGGTGATGGATGACGTTGGTGTGTCAGTCCGCCTGCCCGCCCAACCCGCCCTTCCCTTGTCCCCTTTGAAGTCAAGTGATGGAATCCGGGGCTTTTCAGCCCAAGGAAGGCGTGGAGAGGTGCATGGTGTGGAAGCCCCTCCCAAAAAACCAAAACAAACAAAAACGAACTCCATTTGTATTTCGTAATAACAACTGCTGTTATCCCCTGGGATCCTTTGTTTGGATGAGGATGGTTTCTTTCCACCTACTTGACTCGGAACGTTTTGGGATTGGGAAAGGAGACTTTTCAATCGTGCTTCTCACCAAAACTCCTTTTTTGACCAAAAGGTTCCCACGTGGAAATCCCAAATTGGGTTTGGGTTGAAAAGAGAATGAAGGGAAGGTTTAATTCACCTTGGGTGAGGTGTCTTAAGGAGGAGGGTAACTTTCTCTGACCTGCCCCAGAGGGTGATCTGTGGGCCCTAAGTGGAAGGTGGCCCATCTGCGGTCACCACCCTGGGATGGGGTAATATTTGCTTGCACTGAAGGATGGGATTTCCAGTGATTAATGGTGGCCTCAAAACGGAAGAACGGTCTATGCAGGGCTTTGTGTGAGAGGAGGCTAATTTTTAAGTTCCTTCTGGTGCAGGCGGATGTTTAACTAAGGATGGATGGGTTTTTTCCTCTTACCCACTGCACAGAAAGTCTGCCTCTTTGTATGTGTCTTAAGTCTAGTCTCATAGGAAGCAGCATTCGAAAGGCAGTTGATCTCAAGGGATCTTTGTTACCTTCTTGTCAGCTTAAAACTGCCCCTTGTCACAGACCTGCTAAAGAATGTAAGCTGCTCTCTTTGAGGAGCTGTTTTCGAGAATTTTGGTAAGACTTCCACGTTTCCTTGTGATAGAATTATATAATAGAATTATTTCCAAAGCCTTTGCTCTACGGGGGTTCTTCATACATTATTACTGTGCCTTGGAAGTCACTGGAAACGTAACCCGCAGCCATTAAAATGCTTCATCACCCATAGCGAGGGGTGGATGCTAGAAGCCATACCAGCGTCATGTCTGCTGTTAGGAAACATGAATCATTCCTTTAGGGCTCAGCTTTTTCTCTGCTGTGGCCAGGTATCGAAAGAGCAATACAGTACATCACAGAAGTGAGTGCACCCCTTCACATTTTGTAAATAGAATAGAATAACAGAGTTGGAAGGGACCTTGGAGGTCTTCTAGTCCAACCCCCTGCTCAGGCAGGGAACCCTACACCACTTCAGACAAATGGTTATCCAACCTTTTCTTAAAAACTTCCAGTGTTGGTGCATTCACAACTTCTGAAGGCAAGTTGTTCCACTGATTAATTGTCCTCACTGTCAGGAAATTTCTCCTTAGTTCTAAGTTGCTTCTCTCCTTCATTAGCTTCCACCCATTGCTTCTTGTTCTACCCTCAGGTGCTTTGGAGAATAGCTTGACTTCCTCTTCTTTGTGGCAACCCCTGAGATATTGGAACGCTGCTATCATGTCTCCCCTAGTCCTTCCTTATTTAAGAAAATCTTTTTTTTAATAGTTTTTATTGCACAGTTTTTTAAAACAAAAAAGAAACAACTTCAACAGTTTCCTTCTATAAAACATTTGCATATCAGTATACATCCATTATATGTGCATTTCTCTTCCCCCTTTCCATTATGCCATTTTCTATACATTAATTCCAGTTTTTTTTATACATACAAATCTGTTCATTTCTTGAGTTACTATCGTTTTCATTTATACATATTTATCACCGATTTCTAACTCCTGTGTCGTCTTCATTTAATCTTTCCTTAAGTTTTACACCTGTCTTCTAACCATTTATACCATTCACTCCATACCTTATAATAACCTGTTTCTCCTTTATCTTTGGCCTCTTTTGTGAGGCTATCCATCTCTGCACACTCAAGGACTTTCCTTATCGCCTCTTCCTCTGGTGGAGCAAAATTATTCTTCCATTTTTGTGCATACATCATTCTGGCTGCTGTTATGATATGTAAACATCGGAATATTGACATGGACATTTGGGGGACCCCCCCCCCCATATCTAATTTTACATATCTTAAGGATATCTTTTCATATGACAACACTGAAGAAATGACACTTGGCCACAATGTAAAGTAGTGTGTATACAGCTTGTATAACAGTGTAAATGTGCTGTTCCCCTCAAAATAACGCAACACACAGCCATGAATGTCTAAACTGCTGGCAACAAAAGTGAGCACATCCCTAAGTGATCATGTCCCAATGGGGCCCAAGTAGCTGTTTTCCCTCCCTCCTGGGTGTCACATGGTGTTATACAAGCTGTATACTCAACTACTTTATATTGTAGCCAGTTCAGTTGTGGTCACATGAAATGATACACTTAAATATTTACAAAATGTGAAGGGGTGTACTCACTTCTGTGATATACTGTAGCTGCTCAGATGCGTTTTAACTTAATTTGGGCTTACGGCCTTCCTTGCCTGTTGTGTGTGGGGGGTGGGGGGAAAGGGGGAACCCTCTTCTTTTTAACCGAAGGTGACCTGAAACAAAACACCGAAAAAACCCCACCGTGCTTTCCTTTCCTTTCCCCCCGGTGTTGTTCCCTTGCTAGCCTTCGTCCTTTTGTTCCTCCTGCGGTGCCAAAGATGCGTGCTGCGTACAAGAGAGGCACCTGTGGCTTAGCAGGTCTTGGGGGTCTTGGTTGCATTCAGCCATTTCAAGCATGAATAATGGCAGCTGTAGAAAACTGATCCATAAGCTCTCGGGCTGATTAGAGATCAAAGGTCTGGCATCAAAGTGACACCGTGCGGTGTCCCATCAAGCCATTTCCTGGGCTATTTCGCGCTTACGTCCCAGTAGGGATTCTAGTTCTTATGGAAATAATAGACTGAATTAATAACGCACACATTACTCAACTTTTTCCCCCCTTTTTATTTTCTTCATTGTGACTTGCCAAAAAAAAAATTTTTTTTTTAAAAAGCTCCAGGAAGCCTCAGCTTTTCCCAAACCTGGAACTTAAAGCCAACTGTTTTTCTATCATAGCGCTTGATCTAAGCTCATCTTTTCAATCAAAACAGAAAGTGCTTTTCTGACGTAATATGACTGTACAAGCATTACCAAAATGTGAAGCTTGCTGGAGGAGCCAAAAAAGAAAGAAAGAAAATCACAGAGAGGTGACTGTGATTGTGTGTTTTTCTTCTTCTTCTCTTGTTCTGAACATCCCTTCCTCCCTCTCCCCTTCCAATATTTTGGTCCTTACAGAATATTTTTTTTAAAGCCTACATTTGTGAACTGGCCAATGAACGACCAATAGGGCAGCTCAAAGAAGGAGGAGGAGAAGTGAGGGGAGAGACTTAAAGCTATGGAAGAGCTAAACTGCCATTTTGCTCACTTGACAGGGAGGGATTTCCTCGTAGTCCCAGCCAGTAGAACTATGATTGGAAGCAGTTTCTCTGTTCCAAATTGCTACCACTTCTAAAATAAGTTCTTAGGTTCCGTGTAACATCTGAGCCCCACCCTTTATGGGAAAGAGGTTTAGGGGCAGGTTTACCCTACATTATATTTGCAAACCTGCTTTATTGGGGTTACAGAGATTGAGGGAAGCAAAAATAAGTTTGCAGGATCTTGGGGGGTGGGGGAATGTGGCTTAAGCCAGGCAGATAGGTAGTGGAGGGCATGCGTTGTAGTCAGATTGTAGTTTCTAGCCTTTGCACAATCGTATGTCAAATATTTTAGCCAAACCTTCATTGTCTCATCTTGTTTTACAGCTGCATGAAAACTATTCATCTTTCAAAAATCTACGTTAATGACTTTAGTTCTTACTGTGTTTTAACATCTTCTATGGGAAGCACTTCTGGGTCAAAGTGACGAAGCTGCTTGGATGAGCAGTGAAATGTCTTAGTCCAATTGCCATAATTCAATCTTTGGACATCTTTGCTTGGATAACACTCTTTTGGATAGGAATTTTATAATAATAATAATAATAATAATTTAATTTCTAGACCGCTCCCTCTCCCCAAGGTGGTTTTGGTGGTTTAAATCTTTTCTGTTGTAAAAGGTTTTTTTTTCAATTTTAAAATACATACATTCCATCTTTCCTTAAGCAGTGTGTCGTTTGGGCACAGATGTTTCTGTGTGAGAGTCTTCCATAAACTATAATACATTATACAGTTAAACCTTATACATCTCTTCTTTCTTAACATGTCTTCTAGGATATCTTCTAATATATATACAATAATAACATTATTGGAAACAATATGTCTCCTTCCTTAATGGGGCCCTAACAGGAAGTTGTGAAAACAATTATCAATAATAACATTGATTATAGTTATTTTCATCATGCTCATGCTAACAATTATCATTTAATCCTTATCTCTGTCTTAATACATTCTCCATTTTTTAATCTTATTTTATTTCCAATTTCCTTTTTTGTTCTCTAACCATTGGTAAAACACCTCCCATACTATATAATAATCAGATTATTCTTTCTCCTTAGTTGCTAATGTTAATCTGTTCATTTCTGCACATTCTAATATTTTCCTAATCACCTTCTCTTCAGTAGGAATCTCTTCACTTTTCCAATATTGTGCAAATACAATTCTAGCTGGGTTTAATATATGAATAATCAAATATGCATTCTCTTTATTGTAAGTTTCAGGCAATATTGGGTGGTTTATCAAGTGGTTTAAATCTTGATTGGAACCTGCCCGGCTGGCCATGCTTGCAGACGGCCCCCTGAATAGCTCTCATTGTGGAGTCAAGGGGGGGAAAGTTACTATTTGGTTAAGTAGATGTAGTCAGAACCCTGTATGTCAGAATGGGCAACTTATTTTCATTTCATTCATTTCATTTATTCGAATTTATACCCCGCCCTTCTCCTTGTACCTCTCAGCCCCAACCCCCCCAATCGGTGCAATAAGATACCATGATCGATGGTATCAAAAGCCGCTGAGAGGTCTAATAGGACCAGGATAGAGGAGCAACCTCTATCCCGTGCCCTCCAGAGATCATCAACCAATGCGACCAATGCCGTCTCGGTGCTGTAACCGAGCCGGAAGCCGGACTGGCGCGGGTCTAGATAATCAACTTCCTCCAGGTGTCGAGGAAACTGTTGGGCCACCACACTCTCAACAACCTTCACTAAAAAGTGAAGGTTGGAGACGGGACGATAGTTCTCTAATAATGCTGGGTCCAGGGATGGCTTCTTGAGGAGGGGCCTCACCACTGCCTCTTTCAAAACGGTAGGCAAGGACCCCTCACTCAGAGATGAATTCACAATGCCCTGGAGCCAGCCTCGCGTCACCTCCCAGGATGCCAGTACAAGCCAAGAGGGGCAGGGCCATGTGAGAAACTGGGACTGTTGTGGCGTGTGGAACCAGTAGGACCCGCACATTACTGCGGAGGTGCGGTAGGCACACGTACATACAATCGGGTGGGGAGTCACTTTCAAAATAAAAGTGATGCAGTTGTATTGTAAGCATGGCCTACACTTATTTTACATTTGATTTCCTTCTTCCGATGAACCTCAAGTGAAACAGGCAGGATCAGCCAAAGGTCTGGATGTGACCCAGGGGCCGTAAAATGCCCAGATCTGCTATATGTAGTGACATGATCTGTGAATTCTCTATTAATCCTGCATTCACATCTGCCTTGAAGTGTCTTAGTTGTAGGAATTTGGTCAAGTCCAAAGTACTTTCCAAAGTTTTCATTCTTTGCTTTTTTCCCCCCTTCGCATCGTTTCATTGTTGTTGCTGTCTTCCATTTTGCCTTTCTCTGTAAAACTCCCATCAATTTGACCGTTTTTTCTTTCCTTTGCTGGTGTCTACCTAAGTGGTCTTTTGGTCCAGTTGCTTGATTCCTTTGTAAATACCAAGAGTCTGCTGCTGTAATTTCATAATCCCGATGATGGTGAAAAATAAATGCATTTGTGTACTCCGGCAAGCTGCAATGGCTGTTCTTTCTTTTCCTCCAGGAAGAAGGGAAGTTTTGTGTTCAGAATGTGTGACGCAAATATATGTTTATGTTAGTTACTCATAAGTGATTAAGGCACCAGGCTAGAAACCAGGAGATTGTGAGTTCTAGTCCTGCCTTACCCATGAAAACCAACTGGGTGACTTTGAGCCAGTCACTCTCTCAGTCCAACCCACCTCACAGAGGTGTTGTGGTTATGGGGAAAATAGGAGGCAAAAGGAGTACTAGGTGTGTTCGCCACCTTGAGTTATTTATAGAAATAAAGACAAGGTAAAAATCTATATAAATAAAAATGTAACTATGAGTTTGTTCAAAACAGGTAATCTCCAAAAGTACTGCACCGATCGCTTCCAAATTTTCACACAACATTCCTTTCAAGTACGGCACCAATGATATATAGATTGTGTACCTGTGCCAGGTACACGCAACGGAAATGTAAAAAATGTAGGTAGATGGATACAGAGAGAGCAGTGGGACACAGGTATTATGTCATCCTTTATGACATAAAATACTCTGTCCGTAGGTAGGTAGAGAGATAGAGAAAGGGAGAAATACAGTAGGTAGGTAGGTAGAGAGGGAGAAATACGGTAGGTAGGTAGGTAGAGGGATAGAGGGAGAAATATAGTAGGTAGGTAGAGGGATAGAGAGAGGGAGAAATATAGTAGGTAGGGAGAGAGATAGAGAGGGAGAGGGAGAAATACAGTAGTTAGGGAGAGGGAGAAAGGGAATAGGTAGGTAGGTTGGGGGTTATATGGTGGTTGTGTGTATGTGTGCAGGTGTAGATCTACACACAGATTGGTTGGCCATTTAAACAGACTGGACCACAGCGACGCATGGCCGGGAATGGCTAGTTAGAAATAAATACTGAAATTGAAAGTCAGCGTGTACAGTGGTTAAGATGTTAGATTCACATTGGGAAGGCCTGATCTTCAAATCCACCATCAGTTCCATGGCTGACTTTGGACTACTTTCTCAATTTAATTTACCTTACAGTGTTGTTGAGGGGAAATGGGAGGAAGTGGTACTACCGTGTTTCCCCGAAAATAAGACTGTCTTATATTAATTTTTGCTCCAAAAGACACATTGAAAGTGAAAAAGTCACTTTTTCCAGTGCTGTTGTAACTTCGAATGGTCACTTAATGAACTGTTGTGAGTCAAGGACTGTGCAGCCCCAGTCACATACACGTGTGATTTAGATTATTTACTAACGTTCCCCAGCAATTCCCTTCACCCAGCCTCAGAATTGTCTCAATTAAATCCAGCCAAAACAGGCCAAGATTAGTCTGTAAGGCAATGGTCAATAGTCCATAAAACAATGGAAAGTCACTCCCAACAAATAAGTCCACCAAACAAACTTACCTCCACCAGGCCAAACTGAAATACACCCACAAGAGCTCACTTGGCAAGAGAAGTCCAGAGTCTCCAAGGCACAAAGTCAAGCAGGAACCATGAGGAGCAAACACACAGCCAAAACCCCAAACATGTTCCCAGCAATGTGTCCCTTCATCTGCCACAACAAACAGCTTTCTGGTGCAGCCCATTAAGACGGGCGGGCCTTCTCCCGAATAATCTGCCAGATCTCCTTTGCTCTTGTCTTTTCTCTGCCCTGCGTCCTCTCGGATCCACCAAGGAAGGCAGCTCCTTCTCTTCACTGACTGTCAGTCCCTGCAAGCTGTCCCCGTCCGAAGAAGCTTCCCATAAATCTCTTTCAGCCTGCCATTCAAAGTCATCAATTAATCCAGTTCCTGATTTGCTAGGAATGAGCTCATCCTCCCTTGAGCCAATCCCTTGAGCCGAGGAAGACTCTTAGATGAGGAGTCATCTAAGGGAGATTTCACATGGACTATCTGTAAAGAAAATGACCTAGGAAAGGAGATAACTTCAAACCAATGTGGTTAGGGCTATGCCAGATCATCGAACATAGAGTTTCTTACAAGGCAGAAGACAAAAACCAGAGTGAATTGGGCATGGAGATTGCTAAAATAAAGGATAGTTGCTGGTATGCCAAACGTTGTTCTACTACACTGCATGATTTTGCTGTAGGTCCCATTTAGGTCTTTAAATTAAGCACTTGAGTGAACAATACAATACAATAGCAGAGTTGGAAGGGACCTTGGAGGTCATCTAGTCCAACTCCCTGCCCAGGCAGGAAGCCCTATACCATTTCATACAAAGGGCTATCCAACATCTTCTTGAAGACTTCCAGTCTTGGGGCATTCACAACTTCTGGAGGCAACTTCCACTGATTAATTGTTCTGTCAGGAAATTTCTCCTCAGTTCTAAGTTGCTTCTCTCCTTGATTAGTTTCCACCCATTGCTTCTTGTTCTGCCCTCAGATGCTTTGGAGAATAGCTTGACTCCCTCTTCTTTGTGGCATCCCTGAGATATTGGAACACTGCTATCATGTCTCCCCTAGTGCTTCTTTTTATTAAGCTAGACATACCCAGTTCCTGCCTTTATTACACAAGCCTTTATTACACATTCGTTCCACTTACCTACTCTGCGTTATGATCACCTATGCTTGGTAGAGAATTTTTAAACTACTCATTGGTCCAAGAAAAGTTTTCCCCCCCACCCCTCCCTTTTAGCCATGTCCACCTGTCAACAACTCACCCGGCTGTTAACAAGTCTGACAGTTCTGCATTGCAGTCAGTATTCGGGTGTTGTCTAGAATCAGCAGACACCCACATCAATGGGGGAGAGAGGCTCCTTTCAGCGAAAGGACAGTCGACAGCTTTTGTTCTGTTGACAAAGGGAAGTTGTATCCTGGCACACGTCTCTCGTCCTGCCGTTGGCACTTCAAAGTTCATTTGGTGATAACCTGCTAGAAGTAAGGCAACATATGATACAATGTAGGTTACATAGGATGATACAACAGTTTTGGGTCTTACTGGAGACAACGGCGAATCTGCATACAGACGGGAGGTTGAACAACTAGCCTTGTGGTGCAGCCAGAACAATCTTGAACTAAATACACTCAAAACTGTAGAAAAGATTGTAGATTTTAGGAGGAACCCTCCTATACTATCATCTCTTACAATATTAGACAACACAGTATCAACAGTAGAGACCTTCAGGTTTGTAGGTTCTATCATATCTCAAGACTTAAAATGGACACCTAACATCAAAAATGTCATCAAAAAAGCACAACGAAGAATGTTCTTTCTGTGCCAACCCAGGAACTTCAAACTGCCCAAATAGCTGCTGATTTAGCTCTACAGAGGAATTATTGAGTCTGCAATCTGCACCTCTATAATTGTCTGGTTTGGCTCTGCAACCCAACAAGACAGACACAGACTTCAGAGGATAATCAGAACTGCAGAAAAAACAATGGTTACCAACCTGTCTTCCATTGAGGACCTGTACACTGACGAGTCAAAAAGAGGGCTGTGAAAGTAACTACAGACCCATCACATCCTGGACATAAATTGTTTCAACAGTGCTATTGGGCATTGCACACCAGAACAACTAGACACAAGGACAGTTTTCCCCCCGAATGCCATCACTCTGCTAAACAACTAATTCCCACAACAGTCATATTACCTACTAAGACTGCATTACTATTCTTCTTCTTTTCCTTCCTAGTACCTATCTCTTCCCACTTATGACTATAACCATGTTGCTTGTATCTTTAAAATTCATATTGTTTTATTTGTTTCCTAGTATGATTTGATTGCTTATTAGTAACCTATGACTAAGTGTTGTGTCTTTTTATTCTTGATGAATGTATTCTATTTTATTTTTCTTTATGTACACTGAGAGCATAGGCACCAAAGACAAATTCCTTGTGTGTCCAATCACACTTGGCCAATAAAGAATTCTATTCTATTCTATTCTATTCTATTCTATTCTATTCTATTCTATATGCTGTTGATGGAGCTGGGAGTCATTTCTTTGGGCAACAGTGGGATTCATCTCCCGGCAAGAGGTTTTCCTTGGGAATGTGTACAGCAGAAATAGAAGCATACAAGGTGTTCCCAGGTCTGAGGGGTCCTTCCTTGGTGCTCTCTGAGCTTGCTTGTTATGCAGATGTTTGGAGAGATGTTTGGGTCTTTTTTGTTTCTTTCACCACCAGCAATGATTGTTTTCTTGCAGATGTTTCATTACTCACACTAGGTAACACCATCACAGCACACTCACTTAAATGGAATGGTATAGGGCAGGAATGTCCAACTGGCGGCCCATGGGCCGGATGCGTTATACGCAGGCCACACCCACCCCAGCTCCGTGAAGGAAAAAAACACCTTGGAAACATCATGTGATGGCAATGTGACGCTACAAGTTTGACACCCATGGTATGGGGTCTCCTGCTTGAGCAGGGGATTGGACTAGAAGTCCTCCAAGATCTCCTCTAGCTCTATTCCGCATCACGGTGGTGCAGTGATGGGAGTGCAGTACAGCAGGCTACCGTACTTTTCAGAGTATAAGACGCACCTTTTTTCCTCTAAAAAGAGGCTGAAAATCTGGCTGCGTGTTATACATCGAATACAGCCCCCATCACCAAAACAGCCATGGATAGCCTTATGGAGGCTTTTCAGAGACCTCCTGGGGGCTGGGGAGGGCAAAAATGAGCATAAAATCTGGATGCATCTTATACATCGAATTCAGCATTTTTTGCCTCTTGAAACCCCACCCCCTTCACCAAAATGGCTGTGCCTAGCCTTATGGAGGCTTCCAGAGAGCTCCTGGGGGCTGGGGAGGGCAGAAATTAGCCTAAAATGAGCTGTTTTTTGCCCCCCCCGGCTATTCATGCAAAACAAATTGACAAAAAACGGGCCGGTTTTTTGTTCTTTTTTGCGCCCCCCTCCCCGGAGCACTCTGCAAGCCCCCCCAAAGCTATTCATGCATTTTATTTGGGAAAAACCAGGCCCATTTTCACAAAAAAATGGGCCGTTTTGGGGAGGTTTGCAGAGTGCAAAACCACTTTTTTTTCCTTTCAGAAAGGTTCAATCTTTAAGTCATTGCATAGGTATCCCTTAGCTGTTGTTAGGGGCGCGGTGGCTCAGTGGCTAAAACGCTGAATTTGTCAATCAGAAAGTTCGACAGTTCGAATCCCTAGCACCGCGTAACAGAGTGAGCTTCCGTTACTTGTTCCAGCTTCTGCCAACCTAGCAGCTCGAAAGCACGTAAAAAATGCAATTAGAAAAATAAGAACCGCCTTTGGTGGGAAGGGAACAGTATTCTGTGCGCCTTTGGCATTTAGTCATGGTGGCTGCATGACCACAGAGTTGTCTTCGGAATAGCGCTGGCTCTTTAGCTTTAAAACAGAGATGAGCACTGCCCCCTAGAGTCAGGACTGATAAGTACATCAGGAAACCTTTACCTTTAGCTGTTGTTATGCTATTCAACAGCTGAGTAAAACTGCTGGCTTGCAGTCTTTGAATGGTGTAGTGCAGCCAATGTTTCCCTACTTCCCCTCTTTGAATCAGCATTTTGAATCTCGTCTAGTTTTGATGCTGGAATGGACGAGGGAGAAGAAGCTGCAATCAAGCAAGATGGAGGTGGCACTGGGGAAAGTGAACGGTCTGCTTTAAATGGGGATTTACTGTCCAAACAGATCAGGTTTGGAAGTGTTTTTGGCACCCCCTCTCCTTTGCAAGTAAAAGCTAGCTCTCCATTCTGAATTCGTTGTCCTCTTCTTGAAAGAACTTTGGAAAATCACATATGTAGCTACCAGGACTCTTCCCTCTCTGCAGAGGCAGGTTAGGAAATAGGGTTGTATTTAGTTTGGGAGGGGGAAGGATTACAGAGACTTGGTCTCTGTAGTTACAGGCGGAGCAGCTGGGACTTCCAATCTTCTGCTGTTGATTCTCTTGAACTCCTCAACGGACCAACCCCAGGGCCCCATCGGAGGAGCTGACTTAGCGAGAACCGTCCCCTAATTAAAAGCAGGTTGCTATTAGTTGGCTGGCAGCTTTAGCCCGAGTCCCTGCCGCTTCCATTTATTAAATTCCTCTCAGGCTTTGTCTCATTGGACCCACAATCACTCTCTCCCCCTCCGAGACTGGTGTCTGTTGCCACCACTCCTGCCTCTGCTGTCACAACCTTGATTGATGATGAAGTCTGGGCTGTGTTCATGCTGACATGGGGGTCCTTAGACAATTACTGCTGGCTTTTGATCTCAGCCGAGGAAAGCCAAAAGCTGAGAAGCCCACAGGCAACTGACAGCTTGGTCTTGGTCAGAAATACTGTACTGCGTGTGGGAGATCTCAGCCAGGTTGCTCCGAGGTTCCTGTCTGTGAAATGGGACTGGCGTTGAGTTGCCTTCGGTTTTTACCTTGCAGAGGAAAGCAGAACTATTTGGGATGGGTGGTGGTGGTGAAGGGTGACACAGATCTAGTACATTAGGAATACAAAAGTATGGATGGAGTTTTAGGCATGTCAGAAATGGTGCAAGGTCTCCTGCTTGGGCAGGGGGAGGGGTTGAACCAGATGACCAAAAGGTCCCTTCCAACTGTTTTAATCTGTTAATGTATCATTCTAATATAATCTGTAATATAATGACATCACCCTGCCAACAAAAGTGGATATAGTCCAGGCTATGGTTTTTCCAGTTGCAATGTACGGCTGTGAAAGTTGGACCATAAGGAAAGCTGAGCACCAAAGAATGGAGACCTTTGAACTCTGGTGCTGGAGAAGACTCCTGCGAGTCCCTTGAACTGCAAGGCGATCCAACCGGTCAGTCCTAGAGGAGATCAACCCTGACTGCTCTTTAGAAGGCCAGATCCTGAAGTGGAAACTCAAATTACTTTGGCCACCTAATGAGAAGGAAGGACTCCCTGGAGAAGAGCCTCATGCTGGGAAAGATTGAGGGCAAAAGAAGAAGGGGACGGCAGAGAATGAGGTGGCTGGATGGAGTCACTGAAGCAGCCAGCATGAGCTTAAATGGACTCCAGAGGATGGTAGAGAATAGGAAGACCTGGAGGAACGTTGTCCATGAGGTTGCAATGGGTTGGACACAACTTCACAACTAACAACAACAAATATAATCTTCAAAAGATCAATCATCATAATTCCTTATTCAGACTCCTCTGTGCAGGGTAGGCTTAAAAATATCAATGTGGTAATGGTTTGCTTATTATCTTAAACGAGGGGTCTGTGCAAGGTGTGGTTAAAAAAACCCAAAGATAGTGGCCGTGACATTATTTATTTATCAAATGCCTCCTACATCACATCTCATTATGATTGAAGCTCCACCTGGTTTTCATGAGCAGCCTACCATCTGCCCACAGGATAGTCTGATAGTAACGGCAGAGTTCCAGACCTTATGGCAATCCTTTTTTTGTTTTAACTAGTAAGGCCAATTATTTTATTTTCTTTGGGATTCAGGAAACAAATCTGGCTGCATTTGGGATCTCTCAGATGCTTATTTATTTATTTTTTAATTAAAAAACAAACATTTAACTACAGCTCTTGTCAAAAAAATTTGCAACAGGTTTAAAAGCAAGGTTAGCAAACTGTCAGGCTGATTTTTAAAATACGGCTATACTTTCGAATATTTTGGGCAACATTCTGAAAATGAGGACGTCATCCTGTTTTCCTATTCTCCCTTTGCTTCCCCCCTCCCTTTTTGGGGGGAAGTTTTGTACTCAGCATGCTTACCTAGTCTCAGATACCTAGGTGTTTCCTATAGCAACGGGCTATTCATTAGAGAGATCTTTGCTGGACTTGAAAAAGCTAAGCATGGTTAGATGATCTGCTTAGTACTTGGAAGGAGGTGGATCATGAAGCTCAAATTCTTCTCTGAGAAAATAAAATTGGAGAAATTGCCCATTCCGTTTCTCCACCTTCTGGAGAAGGTTTGTGGAGCATTGGCGTCCTGTCTGAAGTGGTGAGGACTTCCCCTATGTCTAAGACCCCACAGAGTGCACAGACTTATTTGGAATACATTTCACTGATACAATATCTGAGTTTTCACAATAGGTAAACTGAAAGGCTCTGACACGGTGGCTAAGAGGCCGAGCTTGTCCATCAGAAAGGTCGGCGGTTCAAATCCCTAGCATTGCTAGGGTGAGCTCCCATTACTTGTCCCAGCTTCTGCCAACCTAGCAGTTCAAAAGCACGTAAAAAATGCAAGTAGAAAAATAGGAACCACCTTTGGTGGGAAGGGAACAGCGTCCCAGGCGTCTTCAGTGTTTAGTCATGCCAACCATATGACCATGGAGACGTCTTCGGACAGCGCTGGCTCTTTGGCTTTGAAACGGAGATGAGCACTGCCCCCTAGAGTCAGGGCTGACGAGTACATATGTGCGAGGGAAACCTTTACCTTTAGCTGTTGTTATGCTATTCAACAGCTGGGTAAAACTGCTGGCTTGCAGTCTTTGAATGGTGTAGTAGAGCCAATGTTTCCCTACTTCCCCTCTTTGAATCAGCATTTTGAATCTCGTCTAGTTTTGATGCTGGAATGGACGAGGGAGAAGAAGCTGCAATCAAGCAAGATGGAGGTGGCACTGGGGAAAGTGAAAGCTTGAAGCGAGGTCTGCTTTGAATGGGGATTTACCACTAGCACATATGAGCGAAGGGAACCTTTACCTTTAAGGCAAAGGTGTCTAACTTTGGCAACTTTAAGACGGGTGGACTTCAACTCCTAGAATTTGAATCCTGGAGTTGAAGTCCACAGATCTTAAAGTTGCCAAGGATGGACATCCCTGCTGTAAGGTATGTTGTTGGATTGGAGCTTAGCGTGTTCAACATGAGATGCAGACCGACTCGGTTAGGACTGAGTCAATAACGCACACTGTAGTTAGGGGCACAAGCCACGCCATTAAATCTGAATCATGGAGGTTGCCTAATATCCTTCTTGGTTTGGACATGTGTCTCCTTCCTGCCTCCCATCGGATCCATGGCTGTGGGGCCCTCCTTTCTCTCTATCCAAAGAGGGGGGTGGGGGAGGAAGGGGAGAACCAAAGAAAGAGATCCCAGCAGCAGGGAATTAACATTCCAGGATTTAAGGGAAGCTATGTGGTTCTTTGGGAGGAGAGAAAGAGAGGCTGAAAGGCAGGGGGAAAAGACCCACCCAGCAGGAAAGCATGTGAAAGCAAGAGTTTGTAAAGGAGGAAGGCCTGTCGCCACAGGATCCAGCTGCCAGGCATGCTTTGATGTGGGGAGAGGGGGGTTGGTCACAGCTGGATGATGGGGAGGGCGTCTTTTCCCTTCTGCAAGCCATCTCTCCCCCCCCCCCCTCCCTGGCATCAAAGGCCTTCCTCCTGGTGCAATGATATCAAATTGCACTTAAGCTGGTTAGGCCTCCAGGGCTTTTGAAATGACAGAGGTCTCCTATGTTGCTTCATCTCCCTTTCCCTTCTGCCTTCACCTCCCCCACTCTGGCCTGGTGCTCCATTAAGTAACTCCCCCCTTCCCTTTTTTTTTAAAAAAAAAACAGAGGCTTTAGATCAAATGAGAGGCAGTCAGGGAGCCCAACTCCTTCTAAAGCTGCAAGACACAAGCAAGCATAGCATGCATATGTGGACGTAGGGGGGAGAGAGAGAGAGAGAGAGAGAGAGAGAGAGAGAGAGAGAGAGAGAGAGAGAGAGAGAGAGAGCTCTCCAAAACTATGAGCAGTTTTAGAACCTGGGCTATAAATCAGATAACAGATTATCAGAGTTGGAAAGGACCTTGTAGATCATCTAGTCCCACCTCTGCCTAAGCAGGAGACCCTACACCATTTATTTATTGATTTAGTTAGTTAATTAGTCAAACATGTACAAGATAACATGTATAAGTATAAACATGAACAAAGGAAATGAATACAACTGAATGGGGACAGTAGGTCAGGGATGGTTGGCCTATGCACACCCCCTTTTATGGACCTCTTAGGAATGGGGTGAGGTCCACGGTAGACAGTTGAAGGTTGAAGCTGTGAGGGTTGGAGGATTTAACAAGGAAGTCAGGTAGAGCATTCCAGGTGTGGACCACTCTGTTGCTGAAGTCGTATTTTCTGCAGTCGCGTTTGGAGCAGCTTACCTTGAGTTTGCATCTATTGTTTGCCCATGTATTATTGAGCTCGAAATAGTCATTGACCGGTAGGACGTTGCAGCAGATAATTTTGTGTACTATGCTTAGTTCATGTGTGTAAGTGGCGTAGTTCCAGGTTGTCCAAGCCCAAAATTTCAAGCATGGTGGCATAAGGGATTCTAATGTGAGTAGAGGAGTGAAGGACTCTTCTCATTAAATACTTCTGGACCCGCTCAATTGTCCAATAAATAGTGTGGATTCGAGGCAGATGAGCTGTATTCGAGAATTGGTCTGGCAAAGGTTTTGTATGCCCTAGTTAGTAATACAATGTTACCGGAGATGAATACAATGTTACCGGGGCATATCACCTGCAACCCACCACTGAAGTTTAGGTATCCTCTCTTTGCTTACGTCTATGATTTAGTTTATAAGATCTGTGTATTATTTAGTTTAGTTTACTTTATCGTTGTTGCACCTTGCACAACGAAATTAAATGCGATCTTCAGTGTACAATGACAGTTCAGGTTGTGGTTGTTAAGGAATCCTGTGCAGTCATCAAGCACAACATCAGGTGATGGTGGCTGGTTTCCTTATTGACGTGACTTATGGGAAGCTGGCAGTGAAGATCACAAGGGGTGATGGTGTGACTGTGGGAAGCTGTGACCATTGTAACTGTGTGCCGGTTGCCCCAAATCATGATCCTATGACTGATTTATGTGTTGCCTGGAGAAAAAAAAAGTCAGGAAAGGGTGTGTGAGAAGAGATTACATAGAACGGATACAAAAAAGATGTGGAGACTCTAGAAAGAGTGCAGAGAAGAGCAACAAAAATGATTAGGGGACTGGAGGCTAAAGCATTTAAAGAACGGTTGCTGGAATTGGATATGACTAGTTTAATGAAAAGAAAAAAATAGGGGTGACATGATAGCAGCATTCCAATATTTGAGGCGCTGCCACAAGGAAGCTTATTCTCCAGAACACCTGGGGGCAAGACAAGAAGGGTGCAAGCTTAATAAAGAGACACCCAACTTAGAATTAAGGAGAGATTTTCTGTCAGTGAGAACAAACAATGCCAGTGGGTGACGCCCAAGGGAAGGGCCTTCTCTGTGGTGGGCCCAACCCTCTGGAACGACCTACCCCCTGAAATTAGAACAATGATGGACCTCCGCTCCTTCCGCCAGAAGTTAAAGACTCACTTCTTCTATCAGGCCGGCCTGACCTAATGTTTACATTCCTAGCCGCAAAATGAAATTGTATAAAATTTTTAGGGGTATTGTTAGGGTTTTAAGGGTTTTAATAGTGATTTTAGCACAGGGGTAAATTTAATTCGATTTTAACATTTTGTATTTGTATATTGTTGTATTTTTGGATTTTTAATTGCCTGTGCACCGCCCCGAGTCCCCATGGGGGAGAGGGGGCGGTCTATAAATTAATAAATTATTATTATTATTATTAATCAGTGGAATGGCTTGCCTCCAGAAGTTGTGGGTGCTCCATCATTGAAGGTTTTCAAAGACATCGAATAGCCATTTGTCCAGAATGATGTTGGCTCTCCTAGTTGAGCCAGGAGTTGGACTAGAAGACCTCCAAGGTCCCTTTCAACTCTGTTATTCGGTAATTCTGAGATAAGATTGAATGGATGCTTTTTTGAAGCCCCCTCCCCTTTCAAAAATGGAACTAAGTTGAAGTTTTTAAGTTTTTTAGGTTTGCCTAAATTCTAAGGGGAGAAAATGGAAGAATGAGTCCCAGGTGGAGTGTCCTAATTTTTTAGAAAAAGGGGAAAGGACACAAAAGGCAACTACATGTCTTTTATCTGTATTGGAGACCTAATAAATAATAGTATGATTGTATCCACAGGATGTGACATAAAACATAATACAATAAGGCATAAGGCATAAATTGCAACAAAATAACAGCAAAACATTGTAAAATAAAGGAATACAAGGAGGATTAGGTATAAAAGGTTGCAGCAAAATAAAGCAAAGGCCACAGCTAAGAACCTAAGTAATTATTCCCAAGTTTTACATGACAGCAGAACAAAAGTAGCGACTGATGGTTTGGAAACACATTTATAAGAGGAGTGGTCATTTTCTTTTCCAGATGGGGCCAGTGATGGGATCTGGCTGGTTTAACAACCGGTTCAGCGATTGCAGGTTTTGCACATGTGTGCAGTTTTACCAAAACTTAGCTTCCACGTTACTTCTTGAAGTGTGACAACCTGCTCTGCTACGCTAATCAGCTGAGAAGATATAAGTATGTAAAGCGCAAGGGCGGGCAGGCCAACCTGATTGTCAGAGTGAACCAGTTTGCCCCCCAGCTGATCATCGAAGCTATAGGTTCACCTGAACCGGCTGAATCCCATCCCTGGATGGGGCCCTTAAATTCACCTAACATCTCAAGGGTGGACCAACCTGATTGTCGGAGTGAACCGGTTCCCTCCCCAGCTGATCATCGAAGCTACTAGTTTGCCCGAACCAGCTGAATCCACCCCTGGATGGGGCCCTTAAATTTACCTAACATCAATAATTTCGCCTTAATCTCATTGTACATGGGGCAACGAAGAACACAGGGGCTCAAGTCACAATGGACAGTCAAGAACTGGAGAATATGTGAGCTTGGACAACAGGGACCAGGAGAAATGTCTTCTCTGCTGTAGCTCTTTCTCTCTGGAACAGTTTTCCTCCAGAGATTAGGTTTGATTTTGATTTGATTTGATTTGATTTTTATACCACGCCTATCTCCCCAAAGGGACTCAGGGCGGTGCACAGGAAGTTAAAAAGTAAAAACACAACATATAAATAAATACGAACATATAAATAAATAAATACGACTACACACAGTAAAATCTAATAAAATTTGAGGTGGCCTGTGCTAAAAATATCCTAGAAAAATCATCAACAAATTAAAATCCATTTAAAACAATTTAAAACTCAGTCTCTAGAGGTGGTCTTGGGAACTAGGCTAGGCCGGCTAGATGAAAGAAATGGGTATTCAGACGTTGGCGGAAGAGGCGGAGGTCCGTAGTGGTCCAGAGTTCGGGGGGTAGGTCGTTCCAGAGGGCTGGGCCCGCCACAGAGAAGGCCCTACCCCTGGGGGTCGCCAATCGGCATTGCCTGGCAGACGGCACCCGGAGAAGGCCCTCTCTATGGGAGCGAATCGGTCGAAGGGATGTATGAGGTAGGAGACGGTCTTGCAAATAAGCCCCGTGCCTAGGGTTGGCCCCAACCCTGCTAAGTCATTAGAGAGGTGTTGAAGATTTGGCTATGTGTCCCGGTGAGGTCCCTACTGCATGAAGGGGCCCTTTTCCTAGTTCTGTTAACACTGTTAGATGTTATCTTTTATGCTGCTGTTTATCTTTAATTTCTTGTCTTTCTTTTTTGCATCGTGTTTTAATCATTTTAATTGGCGGGAGGAGGGGGGTTGTCTACCGCCCAGAGTCTGGTTTGAGATGGGCAGCTACACACATTGCATGAATGCCAATCAATCAACCCACCCAGACTTTAATTCCCATGCTTTGAAGTAGCAGCAGCCCATTCCAGATTGATAGGTGCCAGTCCAGGGGACCAAGGGATCCCTCCAGAAGCAGGGGGCACCGTTTCCCAGATGTGGTACTAGCTGGGCATGATAAGGATGGTCACCAATCACATCTGGAGCGTACCAGCTGAGGACAGCTTCGCAAAAGATATTAAGGGATGGGAGGAAGAAACCACATTAAACCCCCCCCCCTCTTTTGGGTAGCTGTTGCTGGGGCAAATAAGACCCCAGCGGAGGGAGGGGGCAGGGAAAGATTAAAGCGAGCGGGGAAGTGGGGGGGAGAGAACGGAGGGGCTTCGGAGCTCTGCCAGACGGGCGGCTCTGTCTTTAAGGGGGCGGGCTGGGAAAACGAGGCGGGACCCCCATGCCCTGCATCCCCGCCCTCTTCGCCCCTCGGAATCCTCGCATCCCATTGTCTGGCCCGGCGGATCCGTGCCGGAGAAGGGGAACGACTCTGTCTCCCCCCTCCCTCCCCATAAGCACCGGGGCTGGGAAAGCGGGGGCCGCGGGGAGGGCTGGAAGCAAAGCAGCGCGGCCGCTCCCCCTCCGGGAGAAGTTTGCCTCAGTTTTCGCGTTTCGCTTCTCTCCCCCCTACCCCGTTTTCTTTTCTTTTTTAAAGAAATGGCGCTTCTAGCCGACTGGAGAAGCCGTTAGTGGGGGGCATGTGTTAAAGCAGAGGGCGGGGGGAGACGGGGTCGCTTTGGGGAGGGGGTTGCATTGAGGGCTGGGTTGGGGACGGAGTGGGGTGGGGGTGGCAGAGCTGTCTTCTGATTGGCTGCCTGGCCCCAAAGATTTGGTCGGGTGGGTGGGTGGGAGGCAGTCAAAAGGGCAGAGGGGCGAGCAGGCGGCCAACTTCAAGCCTGGAGGGATGGAGAAGCCCCTGATGCTCAGGCAGACGTCCAGCTTTTAACCCGATTGACCGGCAGCGATAGCTTTTCACCGGTGGGTGCTTGCTTATCTTTTATTACCTCGATTGAATGATGATGCCTATGCTTGTATCTTTTTCTGCCAACCTAGCCGTTTGAAAGCATGTAAAAAATGCAAGTAGAAAAATAGGAACCACCTTTGGTGGGAAGGGAACAGCGTTCCGTGCGCCTTTGGCGTTAAGTCATGCCGGCCACATGACCACGGAGACGTCTTCGGACAGCGCTGGCTCTTCGGCTGTGAAACGGATATGAGCACCGCCCCCTAGAGTCAGGAACGACAAGCACATGTGTGCGAGGGGAACCTTGACCTTTACGCATGTACCTTACTGTCTTTTGAGCAGTAAGGATAATAGGATGGAAATGCCATAATTATTTTTCTCACAAAAGGTTCTCCAGGATCCACTCTGGCTGAGGAGTGGTCTGGAATGGATGAAGGGGTTTTAAAAATGAAATGTTTTAGACTTCAGATATATGAGTGAACATTTTTCATTGGTGGTTTCTTTTTAAAGACTTTGCCTGAGAAATAAGTTGTGACTTGTTCTCGCTTATGCTGGGCTTTCTTCTTGCAAAGAGTTGAAATGTACATCGGAAATATTTCAGGAGTGCCTTCCGTTGTAGTCAAAATGGGATGGCCATTCTAGAAAGTTAGAACTGGATTGTCACATTCTCCCTTCATTCTGTAAGTAGGTGTGACCAGAAAATTGGGTTGAGGTGTATTTATGACAAAGGCCAAGGTAGGGGGCGGGGAATGAAAACAGAGAAGAAAAATCCATTGGTTATCCTGGCAGGAGCTGATGTCCAGCACAGTGGGAGGACCCCAGGATGAGGAACTTCAAAGTTGCCCATTGTCTTAATAGTGGAGTAATCAACAAAAGTGTATAGTTAAGGCTCTGGTTTTCCCAGTTGCAATGGATGGCTGTGAAAGTTGAACCATAAAAAGGCTGAATGCCAAAGAATGGAAGGCTTTGAACTCTGGTGCTGGAGAAGACTCGGGTGAGTCCCTTGGACTGCAAGGTGATCAAACTGATCAGACCTAGAGGAGATCAACCCTAACTGCTCTTTAGAAGGCCGGATCCTGAAGAGGAAACTCAAATACTTTGGCCACCTAATGAGAAGGAAGGGTTCCCTGGAGAAGAGCCAAATGCTGGGAAAGATTGAAGGCAGAAGAAGAAGGGGTGGCAGAAAATGAGGTGGTTGGATGGAGGCACCGAAGCAGCAGGCTTGAGTTTAAATGAACTCCAGAGGATGGTAGAGGAGAGGAAGGCCTGGAGGAACATTGTCCATGGGATCGCGATGGGTCGGACCCAACTTTGCAGCTAACAAAAGAAAAAGAAAAAGAAAAAGAAAAAGAAAAAGAAAAAGAAAAAAAAGAGTAGTTTTGCTTTATGACAGATATTTGAACAGGCCAAGATCTCAATGGCTAAAATGGAATTACAGTACAAATCTTATCTTTTATCTTTATTGACCATATATTGTAAGGTAAACAAAACTACTCTTCATTTACTTTGCCTTCTCCAATCTGGACTCTGAAATGTTGTGGGTCTTTTTAAAAAGCACCTACAAAAAGTAATGTCTCCCACTCCACTCACTCATCTCAAGAGTCTCAACATTTCACTAACTGGGCAGTCAAAAATGTTAACAGTGAATTTCCACACAGCTAGAAAGTTGGCATGCTCTATCCTCATCCATAGTGGGCTCTTCAGAGACCCTATAGAATAGGGGAATGGCTTAATCCTCATGTGCTAGCTGATTCATTGAACCAGAAATGTTGGGTGTGAGAATTACGTGCAAAGCCTGGGAGCTTAGGATGGCCAGGTTGCAAAAGATAAACTTCTTCCATCATTCCAGACTTGTGCAAATGGATAACTTTACAGCTTGATCTCAATCAACCTCACAGCTTGGGAAGGTTTAGTGAGAGGTTTTGTCATGCTTGTGTGAATATATATGATCTCTGAAGCATTTTCAATGCTAAGTCCCAAAAGTGGAGTCTGAAGTTGTATGAAGTGCCGCAATCTAGTAGAAGCCAAATCAAGTTTTGGCTGGGGTGGTAAGTCTTTGGGTTCCATTCTGTGGAAGAGAAAGAGAAAGGCTAGACAGAATTTCATAGATTTCATGATTTAAGGGGACTTCAAACCATTGCATTGAATGGAATCTCCTGTTTAGGGCAGAAATTCAGATTTTAGCACTCCTAAGGAGAGTTGTCAAGTTAATCTTAACACCTCCAGAGAAGAATTCAACCCCTTCCCAAGCCATTTCCCAATGATTCCACTCTAAAAACAGTTCTTCCCACAGCAAAATTCTTCTTAAATATTCCACTGAAATTTGCTATCCTGTAATGTAAAAGGTATTTATCCCACATCCTGCACTTGGGCCACAGAAAAATATAGGTAGTCTTCAACTTACAACCACAGTTGAACCCATAATTTATGTCGCTGAGTGAGAAAGTTGTTAAGTGAGTTTTGCCCCATTTTGCGACTTTTCTTGTTGCAGTGGTTAAGTGAATCATTGCGATTGTTGACTTAGTAACCCAGTTGTTAAGTGAATCTGGCTTCCCCATTGACTTTGCTTGTCAGAAGGTTGCAAAAGGAGATCACATGACCCTGGGACACTGCAACCGTCATAAATATGAAACAGTTGTCAAGTTTCCGAATGTAAATCATGTGATCATGGGGATTATGTAGAATAGAATAGAATAGAACAGAATTCTTTATTGGCCAAGTGTGATTGGACACACAAGGAATTTGTCTTTGGTGCCGATGCTCTCAGTGTACATAAAGAATAGAATAGAATAGAATAGAATAGAATAGAATAGAACAGAATTCTTTATTGGCCAAGTGTGATTGGACACACAAGGAATTTGTCTTTGGTGCATATGCTCTCAGTGTACATAAAGAATAGAATAGAATAGAATAGAATAGAATAGAATAGAATAGAATTCTTTATTGGCCAAGTGTGATTGGACACACAAGGAATTTATCTTTGGTGCGTAGGCTCTCAGTGTACATAAAAAGACAAGATACATTCATCAAGAATCATAAGGTACAACACTTAGTGATAGTCATGGGGTACAAATAAATCAGGAAACAATCAATATCAATATCAATCATAAGGATACAAGCAACAAAGTTACAGTCCTGCAGTCATAAGTGAGAGGAGATGGGGGATAGGAACGATGAAGAAAGCAATAAAGAAAAGAAGAAAGATCAAGAAATTACAAAACAAATACAAAACCGGAGAAGGAAATACAAAATAGATTGTAGACAAAAATAGTAGGAAATAAAAGGCATAAGATGACTTAAATGTATATTTTATTTTATTTTATTTATTTTATTACATTTATATCCCGCCCTTCTCCGCAAAGGACCCAGGGCGGCGCACAGGAAATTTAAAAACATACAATTTATTTATTTATTTATTTATTTATTTAAATTTATATCCCGCCCTTCTCCACAAAGGACCCAGGGCGGCGCACAGGAAAATTTAAAAACATACAAAATACAATAAATATAATTTAAAAAACTATTAAATAAACCTATCCTGCGCTAAAACCAAAATTTAAAAACCCAATTTAAAACTACCTAAAAGTCCCCATGGGAGGTTAGGCTAGGCCGGCTTGTTGGAACAAATATGTCTTAAGACATTGGCGGAAGAGGCGGAGGTCGGTGATGGTACGTAATTCAGGGGGTAGGTCATTCCAAAGGGCTGGGCCCGCCACAGAGAAGGCTCTTCCCCTGGGTGTCGCCAGTCGGCATTGTCTGGCCGACGGCACCCTGAGAAGGCCCTCTCTGTGGGAGCGTATCGGTCTAAGGGATGTATGGGGCAGGAGGCGGTCTCGCATATAACGAGGCCCCGAGCCATGGAGCGCTTTAAAGATAGTTGTCAAAACCTTGAAGCGCACTCGAAAAACCACAGGAAGCCAATGCAGCTCGCGCAGGATCGGTGTTATGTGGGAGCATCTAGTGGCTCCCATAATCACCCGCGCGGCTGCGTTTTGGACTAGCTGTAGCTTTCGAGTGCACCTCAAGGGAAGCCCCATGTAGAGAGCATTACAGTAGTCGAACATAAATAATTTAAAATATATATTAAATCCCAAACCTGTGCTAAAACCAATTATTAATTAAAACCCAATTTAAAACTTTTCTACAGTCCCCATGGGAGGTTAGGCTCCCAATATAAAGGTTGTTAAATATGGAATCGATAGAAAAGATATATGAAACAAAATATGTATATAGATATATATGTATAAGATTTACATGTACAGATAAAGGGAACACAATAGATATGTAAAAGAAATACAATGTGTTGCAAAGATGTTATGTTTATATAAACAAAATTATTTTTTTTAAAAAAAAGGAATGATGAGAAGACTAATAGTAATAGCAATGCATCCATAGTGACTAGTTTGACAGTGTTGAGGGAATTATTTGCTTAGCAGAGTGGAAAAAACTGTCCTTGTGTCTAATTGTCTTGTGCAGCGCTCTATGGCGTTGTTTTGAGGATAGGAGTTGAAACCATTTATGAGCAGGATAAAGTGAAAAATGATCATATCACTTTTTTCAGCACCCGTTGTAACTTTGAAGGGTCACAATGCTACAGGACCAGTGCTGGAGGCCTATCTGGATAGCTTATACTTTGGGACATTTGTCTGTTTATGATGTTGACTGGGAGTCCTGGGAATTGTAGACCAACACATTAGAGTTGTAGGACAAACTGTCTTTTTGATGGAGATTCCTCTTCTTTCCCTGTCTTGTAATAGATTCTGTTTATGGATTTATAACCAATTTCATTGTAATTTTAGTACAACGACAATAAAGATTATTATTATGGATTCTGATCATCTTTTTCTTCCTCTGTCAGCCAGGAATTGCGACAATTGGCATTTATTGGAAATGACCCCTGGGGGCCTCTACGCTGGTTGGACCCTCCTTTTCTTGCTTCTGGTACCCCTTTCCTGCCATCCGTGCCCGGTTCCTTGCGAATGTTCTGAGCCAGCTCGTACGGTGAAGTGTGTCCAGAAAGAACTGACCTCCATCCCAGCTGGTATTCCTGGGTACACCCGCAACCTCTTTATAACTGGCAACCAGATTGCCTATGTTGGCAGCCAGGATCTCCAAGGACTCCGCAATCTGGTCACGCTCTCCTTGGCTAACAACAGGTAAAGCTTCCTGGTGGGTGAGGAACTAAGATGAAACAGTGTTCCGACTGAGGCTTCCCCAGCAGCACAAAGCTAAGTCCTCGTCCCAATAAACCCCTTTTATTTAATTTACAGTGAATTCCACTCCAGCAAAGTCTTTCCTCTCCCACAGTCTTTCAAGATAGTTAACAATGACCAACCTTGATCAGGCTTGGAGAGTGGCCAGACCGATATCTTTCAGACGCCGCAATACCCTTGTGATTATTGGCTACAAGGGGGAGCATATTAGGTTAAGGACCTCAAGCATTGGAGGAAAAGTACAGGTAGTCCTTGATTTACAATCATAATTGAGACTGGAACGGAATGAATCAACTCGCTGCAGCCAACTCAACATGGCCAACTTGCCATGGCCAACTCACTACAGGATAACCTGCCATGGAGCAATTCAACAATTCATTTTCATTTAAAATAATTTTAAAAGTATTTTAATGTTTGCTATTCACATTTCATTTTGTCCCTCCTTTGGTATCCTTTCTTTAATAATTATATTCCACCATTGTCAATGTCACCATGCTGAAAGAAATGGGATTTACTCCTTTCTTTATGTTAGCTGTTCAAAATATTCCTGGCTTTGAAGATGCTTATCAGCCCAAGGAGGAAGGAAAGACATTTAAGCAACCTGCACTCCCCCCCCCCCCCCAGTAAATTCCTACAGATTAAAACTGTCTGCACTACATCTTTGTTATCAGCTGTCAATCAACAATTTTCTCTTTATTAGCCACTGCCTGGTCCTTTGAGTTAGATATGGCAGAGATCCCCTTTTGAGATCTATGGAAAGTTCCTTCACCTTCCTGTTGTCTGGCTTTACAAAGGGTTGTAGCACTAACAAGATTAAAGAAATGTTTAAATATACTGTATTTTTCAGACTATAAGATGCACCAGAGTATAAGATGCTCCTTAATTTTTGGGGAGGAAAGTAAGAAAAAAAAATCTGCCTCTGCCTACTAGCATCCATGGTATTCATCTGGCTAGCGTCCTGTCAGTGTGTGAGAGAGTTGAGGGTTGTTTGGAAACAAACAGTATTTGCTGTGTGAGCAACAAGGAAGGAGACAGCAAGGAGCCTGGGCGTGGCTTGTTCTGTACTACAGCTGCATGCTGTGCTGATATCTGAAACTAAAACTGAAAGTGAAGCTTCTTTCCTCTGCTGAATTACCACATTGAAAAGCTTGCTTTTCGTATTCTATATTTACTTAATGTGTTATATTATATATAAAGAGAAGTTACTGAATCCTGCTGAATCAGTTACTTGTGTGTGCTTTCTGAATGTGATTGCTGCTGCAAACTCTTGACACATCCTTGCAGCAAATAGCAAACAGTCAGGTCAGCTTCAGCACATATCTGCTGCTGTGGCCTAGAGGTGGAGCTCTCGCCTCCCAATCAGGAGGTTGTGAGTTCAATCCTAGGTAGAGGCAGATGTAGGGTCTCCTGCTTTGGCAGGGGGTTGGACTAGATGACCTGCAAGGTCCCTTCCAACTCTGTTCATCTGTTAATCACATTATTGCAGCCTGATTCATCATGAGCAGCTGATTGGTGGGTGAATCAGCCTCCCGGAATACCCCCAATCAGCTGTTCCAGGTTGCAGGGATTACCACAGACCATGGCCTCCTCCGTGACTTGTGTTTTTCGCTACATTTGGTGTATAAGACACACCCAAATTTTCACCCTCTTTTACTCCAAAAACACGGTGTATTTCAGAAGAGGTTACTCTTTTCACTTTTGCATAATTATTTTTTCATATAAAAGGTTAAAATATACATTCTGGATTGCTTTGCTTACCATCCTGTATACCAGGGGTCTCCAACCTTTGCAACTTTAAGTCTGAAGGACTTCAGCTCCTAGACATCTCCAGCCAGCAAAGCTGGCTGGAGAAGTCTGGGAGCTGAAGTCCTTCAGACTTAAAGTTGCAAAGGTTGGAGACCCCTGCTATATACCTCTTTTGTATTGTCACCACCCTGTTTTTTTCTTTTCTTTTCACCTTCCCTCCCTTCTCTACTTCCTTCCTTCCTCCACACCTTACCTTTTCCTTCTTCCCTTGCCTCTCCCCTCCTCCTCTCTTCCTTCTCCTGCCTTCCCTCTTTCTCTTTCTATCCCTTCCCTCCTTCCTCTCCTTTCCTCTTTCTTCCTTCTCTCCCATTTCCAGATGGGGTTACTCTTGAATGATGTCAGTGTTGTCCCTCTTCATCTTCCAGGATTAATGCTGTGGAGTCCCACGCCTTCTCTAATCTCCAGAGCCTGCGCTACTTGGACCTGAGTTATAACCACTTGGTCACCATCCACCCTGATGCTTTCAGTGCTAGAAACAATTCAATCCAGGAGCTGAATCTCAGTCATTCACTCTACAACTTCTCTGCCATCCGCCCGGTGGCAGCTGCCCTTGTCCAAGGGGGCTTCCAGAATCTCTCCAAGCTTGAACTCACCAGCAACAAGATCATCTACTTGCCCCTTGGGATGTTATCCAGCCTCCCTAAACTTGAGTACTTAGACTTGAGGAACAATTCCTTGATAGATATCAAGAACTCTACTTTTTCTGGACTTCATCTTAAGTACCTTGATTTGACCTCAAATGCCTTCAAAACTTTGAGGGGTGAAGCTTTGTTTGCCCTGGAGAGACAGTCCCACCTTAGCCTCTTTCTGAAAGACAACCCTTTTGTATGCAATTGTGACATTGAAGAACTGGTCAACTGGCTGAACCAAAGCCGACAGGTAGCAGATGTGGAAAAACTAGCCTGCATTTTCCCCCAAGATCTGAAGAACACCTCCTTGGTGGAACTAGTGGGGGCAGATCTGGAGTGCCACTACAGTCAGCATAGTGAAAATGTGCTTCAGTCCTCATACGCTGCGTTGGGTATAGTTCTGGGAATAATTGGCATCATCTTCCTCTTTGTGCTTTACCTGAATCGGGAGGGCATCAAGACCTGGATGAATGGTCTACGGGATGCTTGCCAGAACCTGATGGAGGAGTACCGCTATCGTTACGAAATGGATTCTGATCGCCGCATCACACAAATCTCAGCAGTGGACATATGACCTCGGATCGTTTTCAGTATTTTCTTTGCAACGGCATCTTTTTTTTTCAAACTAAGCCTTGTGGTTGGAGATGCCCTTTCCATCAAAAACTAAATTTTAAAGCATGTATAGATTAAAATCTCTGTGGATTGAAGGAACTTCCTTTCCTAGTGACAAGGAATTTCTCTAGGTGGTTTGACTAACTGGGGACAAACGATTGCATTTTTTTAGTGCCAGTCTTGTAAAGGTGAGGGGGTAGGCAAGTCAAAATCCTGATGTCTTCAAATATTTACATTTCTAGAAGAATAGGTGTCCTGGATTCTTGCAATCAGTTTTAACTAAGAGAATTTAGCTTGTTGTCTACCAAGAAGACCATTTATCTAGCTTGCTTGTTGGGGAAACCAATCCCTTAGTTACATTGGGACTTTGGTTCGTCACATCTTCTGAACTCTAGACCAGGGTGTCAGCCCTGGTCCACTTCTAGATGTGTGGACAGAAGCTGCCAGAATTCTGAGAATTGCAGATTCTACATCTTAGTAGCACAGGTTGAGAAATCCTGCTCTTAGCAGACAGATGGAACATTATGTGAAGAAAGAACAATAGTGTGCCAATAATTCAGATCTTCTTATAGAAGAGGGGGGATAGCAGTAGATTAAGAAAAAGCAAACATAATCTTGACTCCCTCATCCTGAGAGAACTGCCAAGAAGACTTTTCTTTACTGATGTGGTATCAGAAATTCGGACAGTCCACCCAAGACCCGCCTTCCTTGCAGGCAGAAAGAGACAAGAGCAAAGTTTATCCTTCAGAAATAGTAGATCTCTGATTAGGGATCAACAGCAGGGAAGATGGTTGAAATCAAGTCCTACTCATGAGCATCTCAAAGGAATCTGACTTGTCCATTATAGGAATCATAAGGTGGCGCAGTGGTTAGAGTGCAGTATTGCAGTCTACTTCTGCTGCCTACCAGGTGCCTGCAATTTGGCAGTTCAAATCTCACCAGGCTCAAGGTTGACTCAGCCTTCCATCCTTCCGAGGTGGGTCAAATGAAGACCCAGATTGTTGGGGGCAAGAAGCTGACTCTGTCCGCTTAGAAATGGCTGTAAAAGCACTGTGAAGCGGTATATAAGTCTAAGTGCTATTGCTATCACACTGCTTGACTTTCTACATATCCATGTGTTCGGCAGAGCCTGTGTGAAACTCAAAAGCTTGATTCACAAGCATACTAAGATGAGATCTGGTTTACTACTCCCTTATGGCTTACAGTCTATGCGAACCAGCCAATGTGATTTTACAACTGTGGACTGTGATTTTATATGAATATATTGTGTGAGCACACCTAACTGCGTAGGCATGTGCGTTTTAGTAAACCAGAGTTAAATAAACTACAGGTGAGCACTCACTGCCTTAATTCAAAAGTATAAGTGACTTGGCATGTATGACAGTAGAAGGAATATGTATGAAGTTAGAAATCTGTTGGGCTTAATTCATTCCATGAATTCCACTGAATTAAATCAACAGAATACAGACTTAGCATTAAAAGGAGGATCCTATGTACATGTACTTTGATGAATGTAGCATGAGCCTTGAAGCTGGCTCAGTGGGGAATTCTGGGAGTTGAAGTCCACACATCTTAAAGCTGCTGAGGTTGAGAAACATTGGCTGTTGTTTTGTGAGGTACGCAACGGGCAAGAACGTTTAATACGGTCCAGAGTCCAAGTTGATATAATAAGTAGCCACAATTTGGAGGCCCGGTTGCAGAATTCAGATGCAAGTATAGACTGGGCTCTCAAGCTGGCATTTGATGCCATAATGCAGGCATGCAGCTGGTGAATTAATCGAAATTAAACTTTCTCAAATCATATTGTATTCAGTCTTGGGGAAATACAACATGTGGGCAGGCATCAGCTCTAGACGTGATGCATTAAAACAAACACCAATTTCCAAGGCTGCCAAGCATCTGGTACAACATTGTTTTATTGTATTGAAAAAAAAAAGTCATAGTAAAAACAGTTTTTAATGCAGTGATTCTACACATGTTTTTGCTTTCTGTTTTAGCTGATTTTTCCACTCTGCTTGGGTCCCGGATTGTATAGCCTTCTGCTTGAAGGGCTTATATCTTCGGGGAACTGTCCAATCCAATGTTTCTCGACCTTGAAGATATGTGGATTTGAACTCCCAGAATTTCCCAGGCAACACAGTTTCTGAGAATTGAAGTCCAAACATCCTCAAATTGCTGAAGTTGAGAAACACTGGTCTAACCAAAGTCCAGCACAAAGAGAAAAGACCCAATCAATCAATGGAACAGAAGTTGTCTTCAGAAGTTGTGGGAGCTTCATCACTGGAAGCTTTCAAGAAGAGACTGGGCTGCCATCTGTCAGAAATGGTGTAGTAGGGTCTCCTGCTTGGTGGGGTGGTGAGGTGGTGATGGACTAGAGGACCTACAAGGTCCCTTCCAACTCTGTTGATTTGTGAAATCTGTTTGACCCATAAGAAGGAATAACGGCTTGCTCCTTGAAACAGATCTTAAGATTTTTGTGGTAAAGCCATGCTACATAATTTTATATATGATACACTTGGCTGTTTTCCCTACTAATTCTCTTTTGTTAAAACAAAAAAATAAAAACAATCGATCCTACAGGAAATGCCAGTTTCCCAACCACAGCATCCTACTCTTACTTCCTACCACCTACTACAGGGTGGTTCTGAAGACACTATTCCCAGCTAAACTGCCCTGCTTTTCCAGAATAAAAGAAAGCGGGGGAAGATCTAAAACTTAAAAATAAAGTTTTCCATTCATCCTTGGGAAGAATCTATGCTTCTCTTTATCTTCATCCAAGAGTTGGATCAAGTTCAGCTGTCATTTCTTTGCAAAGAATAGTTTCTTTAAAAAAAAAAAAAAAAGCTCATCTTGGTTGAGCAAAACCTCAAAAGCAAAGTTGTTGTTGTTGGTTGCAAAGTCATGTCTGACCCATCGCAACCCCATGGACAATGTTCCTCCAGGCCTTCCTGTCCTTTACCATCTTCTGGAGTCCATTTAAGCTCAGGCCTGCTGCTTCGGTGACTCCATCCAGCTACCTCATTCTCTCGTCCCCTTCTTTTGCCCTCAATTGTTCCCAGCATGAGGCTCTTCTCCACGGAGTCCTTCCTTCTCATCAGGTGGCCAAAGTATTTGAGTTCCATCTTCAGGATCTGGCCTTCTAAAGAGCAGTCAGGGTGGATCTCCTCTAGGACTGACCGGTTGGATCGCCTTGCAGTCCAAGGGACTCGCAGGAGTCTTCTCCAGCACCAGAGTTCAAAGGCCTCCATTCTTTGGCCCTCAGCCTTCCTTATGGTCCAACTTTCACAGCCATACATTGCAACTGGGAAAACCCTAGCCTGGACTATACGCACTTTTGTTGGCAGGGGGATGTCTGTGCTTTTTAGTATGCATTACCTTGATTTAATTTAATATTGTCTAGCTGTGGTTTGTGGTTGAGGAACCTTGTGCAAATTCCAGCCAGTGTGCTGTTTGAGGAAGGGGGAGAAGCCAGTGGTGCGTAAGGGCCCCCCATAACTTTAACCTTCAACTGCCTACTATTGACCTCACCCCATTCCTAAGAGGTCTCTAAGGGGCGTGCATAAGCGCATCATGGTGCCTACTGTCCCTCTCCTACCTTCCCCACTGATTTGTCCCCATTTCATTCATACTCGTGTTTATTCTTATACCTATTGTAGGAAGTTAAAACCCACCCCTCTACTAAAAAATGAAATATTTTGGGAAATATTAAAAGGGCAGAATATTTCCTCTAAAAGGGAGGCAGAAACTCAGCTCCCCCTCTCCTCCGCTTTCTCAAGGAGCCATTAAGGCCTGGGCCAGTCTATTCTACATAACAAAGGTAGGATCTCAACACAGGGCACCTGGGAGGATTCCATCAGCCAGCAGGACAAAGAGGCTTGGGTCTCAGCACAGCCTACAGCAGTGATGGCTAACCTTTTTGGTGCTGAGTGCCCAAAGTGCAATGTGAGTGCCCCCACCGCACATGTGCACGCTTCTCCTCCTGCATATGCTTTGCCCCACCCCCCCAAATTTTTGGCTTCCAGGTTGGTGCAGGTGGCTTTCCAGGGCCAAAACGGGGCATGTGGGTGGGAGGAGGGGCTGCAAACTCACGAGAACCTCCAAAATGCAATGTGAGCCCCCACATGTGCCCCACCTCGCATGGGCCTCGGACTCTCTGCATGCATATATAATAATAATAATAATAATAATAATAATAATAATAATAATAATAATAATAATAATTTTTAATTTATAACCCGCTCTCTCTCCCCGAAGGGACTCGAGGCGGGGCACAGGGAATTAAAAATACAATTAAAAATCACTAACAAAGTACAATGTTAAAACGAATTAAACTAACCCTGCGCTAAAATCCCATATAAAAAACTAAAACTAAACCCTAAAAACCCCTAAAAACAGTTAAATTACCCCAGGCCGGCCAAGCAGAAGAAGTGTGTTTTTAATTTTTGCCGGAAGGAGCGGAGGTCCGTGGTTGTTCTACTTTCAGGGGGAAGGTCGTTCCAGAGGGTCGGGCCCGCCACAGAGAAGGCCCTTCCCCTGGGCGTCGCCCGCTGGCATAGCCTAGTGGACGGCACCCGGAGAAGTCCCTCTCTGTGGGAGCTAATCGGCCGCAGGGATGTATGGGGCAGAATCCGATCCCGCAGATAACTAGGTCCCGTGCCATGGAGCGCTTTAAAGATGATGACCAACACCTTGAAGCGCACCCGAAAGACGACATGCAGCCAATGCAGCTCGCGCAGGAGCGGTGTTACATGGGAAAACCTAGAGGTTCCCATAACTGCCCGCGCGGCTGCATTCTGGACAAGCTGAAGCCTTCGGGTGCACCTCAAGGGGAGCCCCATGTAGAGAGCATTCCAGTAGTCCAGTTGGGATGTCACGAGGGCATGAGTGACTGTGCAGAGGGCATCCCGATCCAATAGGCAGAGACACAAAGACACAAAGGCATAGGCATGGCAGAGACACAAAGAAAAGCTGGCCGGCAGGAAGCGCATGCGCAGGCATGGTGGAGCTGGCCTGGGGTGACGGCTGGCGTGCCCGCAGAGAGGGCTCTCTGTGCCACGCGTGCCATAGGTTGACTATCACGGGCCTGGGAGTCTCACCACCAATCAGAATGCATTTCTTACACAGAACTTGGGGGGGAGGCGCTCTGGGGGGAGGGGCAACAGAGGGCATAAAAACCAGGGCCCTGTCAGCATCTCCGGTCTCTTTTTCTTCTTCGCCCAACCTCTGGAAGCCTGTGGTCCCCCTTTCCTGTTCAGGAGCTCAAGCCATTAACCTGCTGCTGTGGCCTAGAGGTGGAGCTCCTTCCTCCCAATCAGGAGGTTGTGAGTTTAATCCTAGGGAGAGGCAGATGTTAGGGTCTCCTGCTTGGACTAGATGACCTGCAAGGTCCCTTCCAACTCTGTTAATCTGTTATCCATGTGGTCCTGTCCATCATTAAAACCATCTTTCCAAGCAGCCTCCCTGTTTCCAGGGTCTTCCCTCCTCCCCCCCCCCCCCCGCCCCCGGCCCCACTTGGAACTGAACCTAGAAGGACATTTCCCCCAACACTGTTATTATCTTGTAAACGATGGACAAATCAAATCAGTAAATAAAACACATGAATACATAAATAACATCCCACTACTACCACCATCACCCAGCTTGCTGCTGTGGCCTAGAGGTGGCGCTCTCACCTCCCAATCAGGAGGTTGTGAGTTCGATCCTAGGTAGAGGCAGAAGTTAGGGTCTCCTGCTTGGGCCGCTTCCAACTCTGTTCATCTGTTATCTGTTACTCCCCCCCCCCCCCCCCCCCCACGAGCGCCTTCGACTCCGCTCCAGTTCCGCCCCAGCCAGCCTCTTGGACTCCAGGCCTGGTTTCCCGGCGGCTGCGCTGGGCGGTGTCTCCCTCCTGCTGCGGTTGGTTCAGCTGGGTCTCCTCTCCCTGCCTCGCCAGGCGCCTAGTTGAGAAAGGGCTTGTCCGGGCGGACGCAGGGCGCTCGCTTCGAAGAACGGGCTTCCTCTCCGACTTCTCCGAGGGAAGAGCTCAGTGGCTTCGCCTCGCCTGCTCCCGCCTCGCTTGCCTGTGGCTGCTGAGTCCTGCAAAAAGGGAAGGGACCCCCCTACCTGGCCAGGTAACGCGCGCGCGCCCCCTGCACTTCCCTCCCCCAACTTTTTGAGTTGGCTCAAAGTTTGGCGGCTTGGCAACATATGGCTGGGTTAGGGTTAGCGAACCCAGAGGGAAGCCCTTGAAGAGCGAGGCAAACAGGGCGGCGGGCGCCTTGCTCCCTCTTGGCTGGCCGGATCCTTGTTCCATGGTGCGCGCACACCTGGCTGGGCACTGGCCAGGGCAGGAAAAGGGAGCCTTGGGGGGGGGGGCGCGCTTGTTTGGGGAGCGGTACCTGCGGGGCGTGTTCAGACAACACGCTAAGCCTAGGTTGGGTTTCTTCAACTTGGCTGGACTTGTGCAAGACGTCGGAGCCAAGGAGTCACAAGGCTGAGCTGGGAAAACCCAGCCCGAAAGGCTGCTGGCTGCTTTTCCGGAGCTGCCAAGGTTTGGCCCCTGATATCTTCCGCGGGGTCTCCCTCTGGATAGAGAGTGGGGTCTCCAGCCTTGGCCACTTTAACTCTGGCGGACTTGATCTCCCAGAATCCCCCCAGCCAGCTTTGCTTAGAAGCTTTGCTGGCTGGGGAATTCTGGGAGTTGAAGGCCGCCAGGGTTAAAGTGGCCAAGGTTGGAGACCCCTGGAATAGAACGAGGGGTCGTTTTGGAGCTCAGACCCAGCGCGCTTTCCCCTTCCAGTCTCTGAGATAGTCGATCCCTTCGCGTGTGCTGAACTTGGTTTCTCTTGGTTAGTTTTGAGGCGGAGAGGGATAGGTGGCGGGAACTCAGTTTGATTAGTTGAAGGTTCAGTGTGTAGCTGACTCTGGCAACTAGAGTGGTTTGTTTGTTTGTTTGTTTGTTTGTTTTGTCAAGCATATATATAAGATAACAGATAAAAGTATAAACATAGTTTTGATCTAATTGCCAAAGCAAGCAGGACATTTCCAGCAATTTGCCTACGAGAAAAACAACAACAGAGGAATGTTAAAGTTTAGAGCTTGACTTGTATTTAATGTGGGTTATAAAATGAGGGAAAAGCCCCCAAACTCTTAAGAGAGATGCAAAACATGCCATGCTCAGATTGTTTTACATACTTCTACCAAACTCTTTTCTGCAAAACCCGACAGAAAACTCCGGCTCCACCTTTGTGACATTTTATTTATTTTATTTTTATTTTATTTAGTTTGTCAAGCATGTAAATGATAACAGGTGTAAGTATAAACAGAAATATGAACACAGTAAGTGGGTATGACAGTAGGACAGGGACGGTAGGCACACTGGTGCACTTATGCACACCCCCTTAGGGACCTCTTAGGAAAGGGGTGAGGTCAACAGTAGACAGTCTTAGGTTAAAATTATGGGGGTTTGGGGAAGAAACCACAGAGTCAGGTAGAGCAGGGGTCTCCAACCTTTGCAACTTTAAGTCTGAAGGACTTCAGCTCCCAGAATTCTCCAGCCAGCAAAGCTGGCTGGAGAAGTCTGGGAGCTGAAGTCCTTCAGACTTGAAGTTGCAAAGGTTGGAGACCCCTGAGGTAGAGCATTCCAGGCATTGATCATTCTGTTGCTGAAGTCGTATTTTCTGCAACCGAGTTCGTTGCGGTTTACCTTGACTTTGTATCTGTTGTTTGCTCGTGTATTGTTGTGGTTGAAGCTGAAGTAGTCATTGACAGGTAGGACATTGTAGCAGATAATTTTATGTACTACAGGTTAACGCACTGGTCCTGGAGTGGGTCTTACACAGCCATCCCACACGCAAGTGTCCTTGTTCTTTAGGATTCCAGGGTTTGTTCTTAAAGATGGTTAGCCAGCTCTAACCCTTCATCCTTTTCTTCTCCTGCACCTGAGTGGCCTACTAAAAATGCCCTGGCCACACAGGTTGTGCTAGGCTCCCAATGCTGCTACCCTTTAAACAATCCAAAGAGAAGTCAATGTTTGTAATGCGATGATGAAAAGATCGGAAACGGCTCCGTTACCTTTCCATTTTCTTTTTTAAAATTTTTCTGTTGCTAGCACTTTTTCTACTTTTCTGTTATGTGTTTTTCCCCCTCCCCTTGTTTATCTTTTATGGTGTAAAAAACCTTTCCATAAAACTTACCCCAAGGGAAAGAAGCAAAGAGGTGCAATAAGGGAGGCTGCAATCCCTTTTCTTGCTGGGTTCCTCCTTGCTTACCAAGTGATGCTCTTAACAGGCAGACATCAAACAGGGAGAGCCGCAGTGGTGGGTTTCAAATTTTTAAGAACCTACTCTGTAGGTGTGGCCTATTTTGTGGGCGTGGCTTGGCAGTCATGTGACAGGGTGGGAGTGGCCACCTTTTAAAATGTGGTGAAACTCATTTAACAACCGCTCTTGTTTAGCAACCAAAATTTTGGACTCAATTGTGATGATAAATTCTTTCTTTCTTTCTTTCTTTCTTTCTTTCTTTCTTTCTTTCTTTCTTTCTTTCTTTCTTTCTTTCTTTCTTTCTTTCTTTCTTTCTTTCTTTCTTTCTTTCTTTCTTTCTTTCTTTCTTTCTTTCTTTCTTTCTTCCTTTCCTTTCCTTTCCTTTCCTTTCCTTCCCATTGGGTCACTGGCAGCGGTGGGCCAGATTTACTTCCAGGTACACCGGTGGAACCCCCTCTCACCGGTTCTCTAAATTTCACCAACCGGCTCTCGCGAGTAGGTGTGAGCCTGCAGAAACCCACCACTGGAGAGCCGGCTACCTATTGCTGCACAACTTTGCAGGACGCTGCTTATTTTGGACTAAAGGTGGAACAACAGTACTTCTGTCTTTGACACAACTACTTCCTCCTCTTTGTTTCTTTCCTGTTTTCTTTCTGGTGAAACTTGACTTTTGTTTTTGTAAATCCAAAACAGAGCAGCTTTTCAAAGAGAAAATATTTTATTTTCATTTTTTACAAAATGCCTCTTTGCTCGTCTAAACAAACATATTAAAGGCACAACAACCACCCTTTTGCAACAACAGGACTTGGAGCTAAATAATGTGAGGCTTTGCACTGAATGTTATTACTCCAACTTCCTTTTTATTTGCTCAAGATGTGGTAAGCCCCAAAGGGGGAGGAGAAACAAACTACCTGCACATGTTGCTTAAAGGGAACTTTTACTTAGAATTTGCATTTTGCTTAAAACATTTGCGCCCTTTCTTACCGTCCCAAGACTCTTCTGGCAGGTTCAGAAAAGAAAAAAGATAAAATGTATTCTTGAGTGGTGACCTACAAGCCATTTAAAAAGGAAGGTAAGATGTGGAACCAGTCTGGTATATAGTGGTTAGGTTGCTGGCCTAGATAGCAGGAGACTGAAATTCTACTTCTGTCTTAGGTACGAAAGCTGGCTGGGTCACTTTGGACCGATCGCCAGGAGACTGTGATTTCTAATCCTGGCTTAGGTGTGAAAGGCGTGAAAGCCGGCTGGGTGACTTTGAGCCAGTGTCTCTCAACCCAACCCACCTCATAGGGTGGTGGTTGTGGGGAAAATAAGAGGAGGAAGAAATATTTAGTGTGTTTGCTGGTGTTGTGGCCTGCCAGCGACCAGTGGAGCTGGCAGCAGATTAAGACAATGAGGAGGTTGGGGAGGAACATGGGCCAGTCCTGGAGTCTGGGGAAGGCTCGGATGAGGGCTCTGTGGGGGAGGCAGAGAGGGGGCCAGAGCCGTATGCCAGTTATCAGCTGCCTTCGGAGTCAGACATCAGGGAGGCAGACGAGCAGCTGGAGCCTGTTCCCAGTGTGCACTTGCGCAGAGTTGCCAAATGAAGGGAACAGCTAAAGAACAGGGGTTGACTTGGGAGTTAAGGCCACCGGTGGATGATGAATGGCCCCCTCCCAGAGGAAATAAAAGAGGAGCGAAAGGGGAGTGGAGTTTGCAGGAGACAATTATTTCGCTTAATTGGCTCGTGAGACTCCTTGCCAAGTTTTGCATATATTGGCCTGTCAGCTCTCCAGGCCAGATAAGGTCTGTGACTGTAAATCCTCCCTTGAAAGATTTTGCCAGCTGTGAATGAGCAGAATTCACAGTAAATTGATAAAAGGGGTTTTTGCCTGGGAAGGAGTTTGTTTTCTTCGGAAACCTTCGGAACAGCTGGTTTGAGTAACCCTTAAGGTGGGATAAACATCTAATAAATCCATGCATAGATACCTATCCAAGCAGGCTGCACAATAATTTTAAACACGGTCATCAACATAGCTACCTGAGGAGAGAGGTAATTGAAAGGTAAGAGGCGGTGGATGCTATGTTTCAAATGCCAGAGTTCAAAACATGGGTGGCTTCCAGGTACCCAAAGTTGAAGAACAGGGGAGACAATCAGATCTGCAGGGGAAGGTCATTTCCAAACTGGGGGCGTCTTCCAAAAGGAGGCGTCTACTTAATCCAGGGATGTCCAAACTTGGGAACTTTAAGACTTGTGGACTTCAACTCCCAGAATTCCCCAGCCAGCATGCTGGCTGGGGAATTCTGGGAGTTGAAGTCCACAAGTCTTAAAGTTCCCAAGTTTGGACATCCCTGCCTTAATCTCTCTGGAGGAGAACACAAATTGGGACATCTTTTACTGCCCTCTCCCCTTTTTGGAAGAGCTTTACAGCTGCCTTAAGAAAGTTCAAGACATTCTTAAAGATCCAATCTCATCCTGGGCACCCTTTTTTTGAACTATTGCCATCTGCCAGATGGCACAGGATAATAAAACAAGGACGAATAGGCTGAAAAACAGCTTCTAATCCCAGGAGAGTAACCACATTGAATTCTGCTGTATAGTGGAATATGAATGCAATATCAAGAGTTTTCAATTCAATTGAATAGAACAGAGGTCTTCAAACTTGGCAACTTTTAAGACTTGTGCACTTTAACTTCCAGAATTCTGGGAGTTGAAGTCCACAAGTCTTATACGTTGCCAAGTTTGGGGACCCCTGGTATAGAATGTGAAGGATGTGTGTTTGTGTTTTATTTTTATAGTCATAATATACACCGAAGGTGATGTTTAATTTCGTTGTAAGAGCTGCAATGAAAGTAAAATAAACTAAAAAAAAAGGAGCATCAGAAGATAAAATTACTTTGCTTCCTTTGAGGCATAACCTGGCTATGCCTGCCTAAAAACTATTTCAGTGTTGGTTTTACTCCAGAATCAGATGTTATTAAGAAAAAGTACAAGGCCATTAGAGGAGCTGGTCAGCTAATCCCAAACATATTTATTACTTCGCCATTCCTTTTTTAGTTCGGAGGTTTTCAGGAATTTAGGAATTCTGTTCAGATGGTTGCATTATTTTATCTTCAAACTTGAGTTGGATCAAGTGCAGCTGTCATTTCTTTGTAAAAAATAGGTCCCCCCCCCTTTTTAAAAAAAGCTCTCATCTTGGTTGAGCAAAACCTCAAAAGCAAAGTTGCTCACACCGGCTGCTTTGGTGACTCCATCCAGCCACCTCGTTCTCTGTTGTCCCATTCTTCTTTTGCCCTCAATCATTCCCAGCATGAGGCTCTTTTCCAGTGAGTCTTTCCTTTTTATTAGGTGACCAAAGTAATTTGAGTTTCCTCTTCTGGATCTGGCCTTCTAAAGAGCAGCCAGGGTTGATCTCTAGAACTGACCAGTTTGATCTCCTTGCAGTCCAAGGGACTCGCAGGAGTCTTCTCCAGCACCAGAGTTCAAAGGCCTCAATTCTTTGGTGCTCAGCCTTCCTTATGGCCCATCCTTCACAGCCATACATTGCAACTGGGAAAACCATAACCTTGCCTATACACACTTTTGTTGGCAGGGTGATGTCTCTGCTTTTTAGCATGTAAGAAAAAGTACAATGCCATTGTAGGTCAGCTAATCCCAAACATTTTTATTCCTTCGCCGTTCTTTTTTTTTCGTTCAGAAGTTTTCAGGACTTTAGGAATTCTGTTCAGATGCTTGCATTATTTTATCTTCAACCGAGAGTTGGATCAAGGGCAGCTGCCATTTCTTTGTGAAAAATAGTTTCTTTTAAAAAAAAAAGGTCTTGGTTGAGCAAAAGCTGAGAAGCAGATACCCAAAATAAACAACGGTTCTCTTTAATATTGTTTTTCTACTGAGGTTGCCCCTTTCTATGAAGTTGCTAAAAGTTTTCAACCCATTCAATACAAGGCTTGAAGGAGGCGGTCCTTAATGGCTCTCAGTTGCATGGTGTGTGCACACAAAACCCCTTAGCAAGGATATCCTTTGTTTACAAAAGGGAGTGCCTGTGTTCCAACAGGTGAAGCTTGTAAATACCTGAGAAGGAACCTGCACAGTTTCTCCCGGACCTTTACAGATATTTTCATGAGCTCGTCCATACCACTGTTTTTGTGTCTTCTTTGGTTTTCTTAGTACCAGGCTGTTTATTTATTTTCTTTCCATACCACCCACATCTTCAGTCGTGGTCGTGTTGGGGAGTCCCGGTGGGACCACAATCAGCACAAGGGGAGAAGTGCGCTATCAGCACTTTTTGTGTAGATGTGAAGTGAGGTGAGGTGTGTGCATTGAAAGCCTTAACTTTATCTAAACAGGATGTGGGTGCTCTGTAGCATCTTACCTTGCTTTGACAGTAACGCAGGAGTAGCTTGCAGAAAAAGATAGACTATAACTCAGGGGTGTCAAACTCAAGCCCCGCGGGTGGGATCCATCCCACAGGGGTGCTTAGATCTGGTCCGTGGGACGGACAGTGAAGGACTGGCCCGCGATACTTCTGCCAGTGAAAATGGAGCACGGCCCTCTCAGGCTCCGTTTTTGGCTGCAATGGTCTCCTGCAGAGAGATGCAGGAGCCTGTTACAGCCAAAAACGGAACCTCGAGGGACATCAAGCTGGCCATGCCCCCCCCCCGCCAGGTCAAACCTAACCCTGATCTGGCCCTCATTTAAATCGAGTTTGACACCCCTGGTCTAACTGGACAACTGGTGATCATCCAGCCTTAGGATCATGATGGCGAACCTATGGCAAGCATGCCAGTGGTGGCATGCAGAGCCCTCTCTGTGGGCACCCATGCTGTTTCCAGCTGCTTTTCTGGTTTCCGGTGCACACATGTGCACCGGCCAGCTGGTCTTTGCGTGTGCTGGAGTGCCGGAAACCAGACGACCAGCTGGCTGGTGCATACGCACACACATTCCGGTTTGGGCCCTTGGTGCTGAAAAGGTTCACCATCACTGCCTTAGGCCAGACAGAGAGTAGAAAAAAGTGCTCAATAGCATTTCCTGGTTGTGTTGCTCAGAGTTGGTGTTTAGTACTACCATTACTTTAGTTAATAAAGGTAGCCTTCAACCAGAGGTGGGTTCCGGATCCCGTCACAGCCTATACGCTGCGATGGGGCTGGGCGTCCACCATGCACACTGCGCACGCATGCGCCCCTCCAGCAGATCACCTCCTATGATCCTCGGTGGAGCATTGCGCAGGTGCCGTACGCTGTGCGTACATGCACAAATGGCCCGGCAAGGTCAAATACCGGTAAGGAGAGCAGGCGGGCAGACGGGCCCTCCGCAGCACTGTACCGTAATGGTACCTGCTCCTCCCACTGGGCACTGGTACGCACGTACCCGGGCGTACTGGCCATAACCCACCACTGTTTTCAACCCTCAACAGCTCATTTAGTGGCAGAGGATATGAGACTGCTTTACTATTGGAAAGATACAGGTTGATGGATGGAAAAGTTTAAGTCAAAATTAGTTGAATTTTGGACATGGTTAAATAAACAACTGGAAATGGTAACAACGTATACACATGTATTAGTATAACTAGTAATTAGATGTGAATATTGAATGGCACTTATGAAAGGATGATGGTTAATTGTATAAAGATTAACAAAAAGAAATTATGATAATAGATATAGTTAAATAAAGGAGTAATTATGTTAACAATCATAACAATGTATGTATAGGTATGGGTAATAACATGGGAAAACTGGATGTCAATTTTAAATTGTGATTTGATAAAGAAGATTAGAAATTCTCTGTTACTAAATATTATTGATGCTTGGTTAGAACAGGCTACAAGGAACAGTGGTATTGGAGGATATTAGAATTGGTAGATGAGATGCTAGTATGTGGTGTATTTCTAAGTTTTTGGGATTTTGGGTTTACTATGAAGGACGTATAAACAATTACAGTCAAGTAAGAACGGAGGTATGATGAGGGTAATATGTATAAACATATTTGAACTAAAATACATGAAATAATATGAATCTTAGATGATCGTGGAAGAGCTGCATAAAAATATTTTGTAACCAACTGATACACTCTCAAAAGTATGTAAAAAAGGGGATTTTTATGTTGTGTTTAAAATTAAAAAAATAAATAAAACTTGCAAAAAACCCAGCTCATTTAGATCGAAGTTACAAGGGCACCGAAAAAAAGTGACTTACGGCCATTTTTCATGCATAGTCACGTGATCAACATATGGACGTTTGGCAACTGGCATGCATGTATGATGATTGCAGGGTCCCTGAGTCACATGATCACCTTTTGTGACTTTCTGATGAGCAAAGTCAATTGGGGAGCCAGATTCAGTTAACGACTGTGTTACCCACTTAACAACTGCAACGATTTACTTAATAACTGTGGCAAGAAAGGACACAGTTATTGAAATGGGGCAAAACCCACGTAAACCGTCTTGCTTAACAATGGGAATGAATGTACAGGTAGTCCTTGGCTTACAACAGTTCATCGAGTGACCGTTGGAAGTCACGACGCCGTGACTTAAAAATGTGACTTATGACCATTTTTTACAGTTATGTCCTTTGCAGCATCCCCCTGGTCATGTGATCAAAATCGAGTCCCTTGGCAACTGGTTCACATTTATGACCGTTGCTGTGCCCCCAAGGTCATGCGATCCCCTTTTGCGACCTCCTCAGAAGCAAATTCCATGGGGAAGCCAGATCCACACTTAACAACCGGGCTACTAACTTATCAATTGCCGTGACTCACTTAACAGCTGTTGCAAGAAAGGTCGTAAAATGGATTCAAAACTCACTTAACAAATATCTCACTAATACAAGGATATGAACGCAAAATATACTAAAGTAAACACTGGCTCCTGTTGCTTTTAAATCGTTCCATTATTATGTTGTGGCCGAGCAGGATTTTTAAAAAGCCAAGTTACTTTTTTTTACAGTGCTTTTTATCTATTTGTGCTTGCATTTCCCGAAGTTTTTCTTGAACGGTGATAAGCCAGCTTCAGACGCCAAGGTAAACTCACACATGCCAGGCGTTGCAAAGAGATGGCAGTTTTTAGCAAAAAAGAAACCTGCGGATGATATCTATGCACAGAGGAAGTAAAGGTGTGAAGATGGGGCTGTCACAAATATAAAACGTGTTCTTATTTTTCCTCTGAAAAATACAGGAGGCTGGAGGAGAGCTGAGAATATAATGCTTGTTCTGCAGTTTCATAGTTGCTGCCCTGATGCTTAGCACACATTTTTGTTGCTGTTCTGCAAGATGCATTATTTGGCTGTTTATAAGTTGTGCTCAGTAGCCCTTGAATAACCAATCCTTCCAGTATTTGGGGGGACGGGGGGACGGATGACTGACTGCATACAGTTTTGGGCAATAAATGACCCTATGTCAGTACAGTATTTCTCAACCGAAGATACTTTAAGCTGTTGGACTTCAACTCCCACAGTTCCTCAATCAGACATACTTCCTGCTGTCCTGTATGCTAGAATAAAGAAGCTGGGCTTAATTTACCAACAAACCACAGGAAGAAGAAATGGTCAAATCGGTTGTACTTGCTGGCTGGGGAATTTTGGGGGTTGAAGTCTACAGAGTTTAAAACTCCTCAAGTTGAGAAACACTCTCTTATCTTGAAGACGATGGCCAACAGGTGTTCCAATACTGATGAAATATATAGCAGGCTTCTATTTTGTTAACCGTTCATTTGACCTAAAGGCATTAAGGCAATGTGTCTCAGTCTTAGTTGCTTTAAGATGTGCACTCTTCAACTCCCAGATTTCCTAGCCGTCAGGGGCTGGGGAATTCTGGGAGTTGAAGTCCACACATCTTCATGTAGCTGAGAAACACTGGGTTAAGGTGATGGACTTCGGCTCACCTTCAGCTGTATGATGACTTTGAGCCAGACAGTCTTTTTTTATTTTTATTTTATTTTATCGAATTTATACCCCGCCCTCCTCCTTGTTAGGACCCAGGGCGGCGCACAGGCATTATTAAAACCACAATAAAACAATATACATCGTTAAAAAACATATTAAATTATTAAGCCCGTGCTAAAAAACCCATTTAAAACCCTGCCTAATTACAATTTATATATAAAAAGCCAGAAATTGGGGGCTATGCTAGGCTGGCCTGTTGGAATAAAAATGTCTTAAGACGCTGACGGAAGAGGCAGAGGTCCGAGGTGGTGCGTAGGTCGGGGGGTAGGTCGTTCCAGAGGGCTGGGCCCGCCACAGAGAAGACCCTTCCCCTGGGTGTCGCCAACCGGCATTGCCCGGCCAACGGCACCCGGAGAAGACCCTCTCTGTGGGAGTGGATCGGACGAAGGGATGTATGGGGCAGGGGGCGGTCTCTCTCTCTCTCTCCCTCCCTTCCTTCCCCCCCCTCTCTCCCCCTCCTCCCTCGCAGGCTAGCTGTTGTGGAAATAAAAGTAGGGGAAACACAGGATACCAATGGAGTACAGAAGTACTTTAGTGTTTTCCGCTAGGGCAGAATAGAGACGCCGGTGTTACTCTCCAATAAACCACAGGAAGAAAAAACGGACACATTGGCTGTTCTGCATGGTGCATAACACACTTCAAAGAGCCATACACACATTCTGTCTGCCCTAGGCCTTAAGCTTCTAGTTTGCAGCAGAGTGCAAGTTTTATTTACTCAATTTATTTATTGCATAGCCACCCATGTCATGTTTGGGATATTTGATTGTAGACCAAGGGTCTAGCGGACAGATGCATTTTGCTATTGTGGTTGAAGGCAAGGTTTAAAAACTTCTGAATGCAACAACATTTGTTCGTTTGTTTCTCTTTCTCTCTCTCTTTCCCTCCCTCCCTCTGTCTCCCTCCCTCCCTCCCTCTTTAGAAAGCCATCCAATTCAAACTATTTGACTGGTGGTTTACAGCAGTAAAAGAAGGCCCAAACAACATAAAGCAAGCAGATTACATAATTATGTAAACACAAAATATAGTTAGGTTACTTTATTGATTACCCCATAGCTAATTGTATCAAAGTGCAGAGTTCCAAAGAAACATGACTAAAATCTGATAAAAACAATTTAAAATTCAATTGGAATAAAATACAATTTAAAATTCAATTGGAATAAATTTACAATTTACAATGAGCTTAGAATGAAATACAATGATTTAATACATGGATAAATACAATATGGTAAAATTATATTTCAGTGTCACCCTTAAAATCTACCCCAATCAATCTCACATGCTGATCTCAACCAAACCATTCACAAAATATAAAATGGCAACCCAGCCCAATAGGAAAGTCAATTGATCGTATGACCATGGGGGTAGAAACGCAAATAAAGGTTCATGAAGCATTTTTTTCTAAGACTGTTATACCTTTGGTTGTTAAATGAATGGCCATAAGTCAAGAACAATCTGTGCCTCTCTTGTATGGGAACTACATGCTGAACACAGTGGTGGGTTTCAAATTTTTTAGAACCTACTCTGTAGGTGTGGCCTATTTTGTGGGTGTGGCTTTGCAGTCATGTGACAGGGTGGGAGTGGCCACATTTTAAAATGTGGTGAAACTCATTTAACAACGCTCTTGCTTAGCAACCAAAATTTTGGACTCAATTGTGATCTTTCTTTCTTTCTTTCTTTCTTTCTTTCTTTCTTTCTTTCTTTCTTTCTTTCTTTCTTTCTTTCTTTCTTTCTTTCCTTTCTTCCTTCCTTTCCTTTCCTTTCCTTCCTGTTGGGTCACTGGCAGCGGCGGGCCATATTTACTTCCAGGTACGCCGGTGGAACCCCCTCTCACCGGTTCTCTAAATTTCACCAACCGGCTCTCGCGAGTAGGTGTGAGCCTGCAGAAACCCACCACTGACATACAGTAAACAGTCTGTAATTCCATTATGGTGTTTGATACTATACATCACCTTGTTCTTTGGTTGAGGTTTCTCCATTTTCAAAACATGCAAGGAAGAGGAACACCTTCTTTTAATATTTTTTTTCACAGACCACAATTGGTAGGCCTCCTTGTAATAAAGGTGAAGATAAAGGTTCCCCTTGCACATACGTACTAGTCGTTCCCGGCTCTAGGGGGCGGTGATCATCCCCGTTTCAAAGCCGAAGACCCAGCACTGTCCGCAGATGCCTCCGTGGTCATGTGGCTGGCATGACTCAATGCCGAAGGCGCAAGGAACGCTGTTACCTTCCCACCAAAGGTGGTCCCTATTTTTCTACTTGCATTTTTACGTGTTTTCCAAGTGCTAGGTTGGCAGAAGCTGGGACAAGTCACGGGAGCTCACTGCGTTACGTGGCGCTAGGGATGCGAACTTCCGATCCTTTCTGATCGACCAGCTCAGCGTCTTAGCCACTGGGCCACTCCTTGTAATAGGTGTTTGCCAAGCAAGAGGCCTAGCTTGGAATCAAACAGTTGGAAGCCCACTGAGACCAACCCCAGTGCTGAGGGCAAGAATCCAAATTTAATCTTTCCGTGCAGATGGCGTCCCAGCTTGTGCCTCTATGAATTCTGTAGCAGAAGCGCACCATCTCCTTCTGTCATTGCTTCTTCTGCCAAACTGGTTTGATGCGTCGGATTTTGTTTTCTTGTTCAGTTGGAATCTCACTTCCCATAACTTAATCATTTCTTCAGAGGTTTTCTTGCAGGAATGCCTTCATATCATATAAGCCACTTAACAATTTCTGTGCTCTTTTAAAGGGGCAAACTCTGATTCCTTCCACAGAGAAATTTCCAAGCTTGGCCAAAATTAAGTCTGGCAAACTGAAGGACTTTGCAGAAAGAAGAAGAATAGAAGAATAGAATAGAGCTGGAAGGGACCTTGGAGGTCTTCTAGCCCAGCCCCCTGCTCAAGCAGGAGAACCTATTCTATTTCAGATATGTGGCTGTCTAGTCTCTTCTTAAAAACATCCAGTGATAAAGTACCACCATTTCTGAAGGCAAGCTTGTTAGAAAGTCTCTCCTTAATTCCAGGTTGCTTCTCTCTTTGATCCGTTTCCAATCATTGTTTCTTGTCCTGCCTTCTGGTACTTTGGAGAATAATTTGACCCAATCTTCTTTGTGGCAGCTCCTCAAATACTGGAAGACTGCTATCATGTCACCCCCTAATTCTTATTTTCTCTAGACTAGCCAAGCCCAAATCCTGCAGCTGTTTCTTCACATGGTTTAGTCTCCTGACCTTTGATCATCTTACCTGCTTTTCCCTGAATAACTTTTTCTCTGAACAACTCTTATAGTAATACTATTTGGAAAGTAAATCCGTTGACGTAACTTATCAATTTCTGGGGCATTTGCAGCTTCCAACCCCTTGTCATTTGGGCGGTCCTCCTGGACCCCTTTCCCTAGCAGCTGAAATCTGGCACAATGCGCCATTATTAGCAGCACATTGAAAAGGCAGGAAGCAGCATAGTAGGAATGCTGAAAGAATGAATTTATTTTACTTGCACAGACTGTACCTACCCAACATCAGACGTTTCCACTCTGTTCCCTCTAGCAAAATCAATGTATTATATCTATGCGATTTCTTGGTAATGAAAAAATTGGCAGTGAAGGACATTAGCACCCACCCCTCTCCTAGAAGAGTGAAATATTTTAGGAAACATGAAAAAGGCAGAATATTATGTTTCCCTGGATGAGAAAAGGAGAGACGTGTTTTAAAGACAAAGCAGCTTCCTGCAGCTCCCTGCCCACCCTTCAACTCAAGGGTGATGGGATTAAGACGTGGCCCTCAGGACATGATTAGCCCTCTACTCATCTAGCAACAGAACTCACCACATGGCACCTGGGGATCACCCAGCAAGACTCAACCACGCCTGGGACACGGACAGCCTACAAAGTTAGCTAAGACCCCCCTCCCCGTGGGAGTCTAACAGCAAATGGGATTCATTTCTTGGATAGGAACAGGAAGTTCCAAGGCGGGGCTCAAGAGAGGGTATAAAACTCAGGCTCCCTCAGCATCTCTTCCCTTTTTTGTCTTTAAGTTCTTCCAGGCATGTGATCCAGAGGTAGGTTGCTACCGGTTTGGGTGAACCGGTAGTGGAAATTGGAACTGGGTTGCTGAACCGTTAGGGATGGCAGGCTGCCCACACCCCCGGACTGGTTCCCTGGTCGCTGCTGCTGTCACCGGCTTGTTTTTCAATCATTTTGTCATGTTCCGCGCAAGCACAGAACAATTTACAGGCAACTATGCAGCGCGCAAAGCGAACTGGCAGCAACATCGGCAGCAACTCACCCCTGATGGGATTCCCTTTTTTTCTCAGGATCTCAGACCATGCAGTCCTGTCCACCATTAAAACCATCTTTCCAAGGAGCCTCTGTGTTTCCAGTGTCTTTCTCCCCACTTGGAACTGAACCCAGAAGGTCTTTCTTTCTTTCTTTCTTTCTTTCTTTCTTTCTTTCTTTCTTTCTTTCTTTCTTTCTTTCTTTCTTTCTTTCTTTCTTTCTTTCTTTCTTTCTTTCTTTCTTTCTTTCTTTCTTCCTTCCTTCCTTCCTTCCTTCCTTCCTTCCTTCCTTCCTTCCTTCCTGTCAAGCCATGTGCTCCTGTCCACCATTAAAACCATCTTTCGGACTTCCGGTATCCGGCTCCAGCGGAGACGGGCGAGCCCAGGGCTCGCTCGCCGCTTTGTTGCCTTTTCTGCGCCCCCACGGGGGCGAAACTCTCCGGTTACCGGAGGTTTCCCGTAGGGTCGGCTCAGAGGGAGCGGCCTCGTCACGGCGGTGGGGAGGGCGCTCCTCTCTGCGACCTAGGTGGAGAGGAACATGCTAGCGGGGGTTTTTTCCTTCTCCAAAGGTTGTCGGTGCCATCTGCTTTAATGGAGAGGGCTGAACGGAGAGATCGGGCGGATCGCCGAGGCTTCAGCTGCGAGGGGGAGTGAGTTTAAAAGAACACCTTTTTTTTTCCTTGCTGCCAGCCAGGCTGAACGGACTGGGAGGGGGGTGTTTATTTCTAAAAAAAAACCCCTCGGATTTAAGCGGCACGTTAAAATGGCTTCTCTGCAAAGAGAAAGTGGAAACTTTCACTCCGGACTGTCTTTAACAAGGGAAAGTGGAATGCGATTCTTTGCAACATTGTTTCTAGGTCTGGCTGGTTTTAAAAAAAATTCTTATTTTGTTACTCTCTCCCTCTGGCTTTGAGATGGGCGGTGGAAGCGGCTTTTCTTTGTCCCTGCCTGACTATTTTAACTAAGGAAATTTCCAGCGTCTCTTTGAAAGCAGGACTCCCTCTGGATTTTTGAAAAAAAATTTCTTTTGATGGATTTGTGACTTCTTCTCTGGAATACCTTCGTTATTACTATTTGCTGACCTGGGAAACTGTGTCTCTTTTGGTTTCTGAATTGTTTGCAACTTCACAGCCCTGAACTGAACTGAGCTCCTGGTTTGCCCCACCAGCCCCACCCGGAAAACGCCATCTTGGTGGCAGTGACTCTAACTTTTAACCATGGCACAAGAAGCAGCACTTGTAAATCTGGAACAAAGAATGGCTTCTCTTGAAACCTCTATGCTAACTTTGATATCAGAAATAAAGGCCCAGAGGGCTGAAAATATTATCTTCAAGAAGGAGTTGTTGGATACAAGAAGACAAGTGCTGGATAACACACAGAAGAATAAAGAACTGGAAGGGGGGTTGGAGGGGGCTAAGGGGGAAATTAAAAATGTTACTAATGAGGTTGTGGAAATATATGGGCATGTGTCTAGGATGGATATGGAAAGAATGACATACTTTTTGAGATTTCAAAATGTTTCTGAGGAATCTGGTGAATGCCTCCCTGGTCTTATGAGCACAATTTTAGCAGACTATTTACAAAAACCTAAGGATGAGATCAGGGGGGACATTGACCTAGCCTACAGAATTAATTCAGCATATGCCAGGATAAATGAAGTGCCTAGAGAGATACATGTGAAATTTGTTAGAAGGTCAACCAGAGAGGAAATCCTGAAAGCGCAGAGAGAGAAACCTTTAACTTATCAACGAAAAACGGTCACTATCTTGAAGCAGATCCCTAGAAAAATTAGAGATTCAAGAAAGAAATTTTCTTTCTTGTCTAAAACCTTGTTTGATCACGGGATTTGGTTCAAGTGGATGACGCCTGAAGGGATGCTGGTGTTCTGGGAAGGAGGAAGAGTGAGGATTAAAACACTTGCTGAGGCGGAAGCCTTTTTAAAAAAACATTCCTCTGTCCTGGGGGAAGATCCAGGGGGGACGGAGGGGGCCACGGCCCTGCCCACGGGGGGCCAGGGAGGAGAGAAAGAAGATACAATAGCCAAGACTTAGATCAAAAAAATAACTTTGCCTTGATTTTTCTTGAACAACTTTGCATAATATTTCTATCTGGACTTTTTGTAAATGTCTGACAGCATGGAACGGAGAATTTTGGTAAATGTACTTGCTTTCATCTTGTAGTGGTATGGAAAATGTTTTCTATGATAACTTTTTTATTGTGTATTTTGAGGTCTCGGAAGGTCCGACGACTCTAACGTGAATGCTCTCAAAATTTCTTTGTAACCATTACCCTATCCTGTTAAAAAATGTAAAACCAATAAAACTTTTTCAATTAAAAAAAAAAAAACCATCTTTCCAAGCAGCCTCCGTGTTTCCAGTGTCTTTCTCCCCACTTGAACTGAACCCAGAAGGACATTTCTCCCAACAGCAGGGAGATTGGGGAGGTGGTTGGCTTGTGTCAAATGAGAAAAGACTGAAAAAAAACTGAGATGCAGCATAATGGTTGCATTTATCTACATTAGTGTGTCTCCCCCCCCCTCAGGTTCTCTTTCCTCTTTTAAAAATTATGGAGGACCCCCAAAATAACATTATATTGACAAATATTTGCCATACTAAAAATTAAATTTGATGCATCCACTGCTACTGCCACGTCTCATGATGGTTTTATTTTGTTTTTATTATTTTATTTTTTATTTATTAGTTTATTAAGTTTCTGTGCCATACACCCCCCTTATAAGTTGATTCTGGTCGGCTTACAAGTTATAAAGAAAGTAAAAAATAATAATTAAAATATTAAAACATTAAAACTACACAGATTATGATGATAAAACTATACTGAAACTCAGAACCATGGAGTTTTATATGTTATGCTTTTTTTGATTTTGCAGAGGGTCTGGGGAGAACCCCCAAGAATCTTAGGAACCACACTTCAAGACATTAAAGTGTGGTTGGCAAAGGGGAATTGCTGTGCCAGACAACCAAACAAAGTATTAATTTTCTGCACCAGAAATTATCTCCCCTGCCCCCCCTCTTGCTTGGTTGGCATTGAACAGACAGCAGTTATATTACCCCAACCACAGAAAAATAACTCCTTCAGTTGTCGATTTGCAAAACGTTGTTTTCTGTTCATTATGAGCTATGTGTTTTGCTTGTGGGTTTGAAGGTTGGCTGTTGCTTAATATTTTTGTGGGAATGGGGAATTTATGTAGGTAGATGACAGATAACCGCTTCGTATCTTTAGGAGTTAGCTGTTTTTCTTGTTGGGTGTACTTACTTTGTTTTTGTTTGGTATGACGTTTTGCGGGATGATTGTGAGGCTTTGTGGTGTGTGGCACCTCTATTTTTGAAGCGCTACCTGTTGCCTTTTGGGGGAAGGTGTGTGTTTGGCATTCAGAGTCCCACTCTTAACATCTGCTGCATACAGGTGCATTCTTGTCTTACAACAATACAATACAATACAATACAATACAATACAATACAATACAATACAATACAATACAATACAATACAATACAATACAATACAATACAATACAATAGCAGAGTTGGAAGGGACCTTGGAGGTCTTCTAGTCCAACCCCCTGCCTAGGCTGGAAGCCCTATACCATTTCAGACAAATGGCTATCCAACATCTTCTTAAAGACTTGCAGTGTTGGGGCATTCACAACTTCTGGAGGCAAGCTATACCTACTGGTTAATTGTTCTAACAGTTAGGAAATTCCTCCTCAGTTCTAAGTTGCTTCTCTCCTTGATTATTTTCCACCCATTGCTTCTTGTTCTGCCCTCAGGTGCTTTAGAGAGTAGTTTGACTAGTGACTATTCAAACATGCAACGGCCCTGAAAAAAAGTGACCGATGACCATTTTTCACACTTACAACCATTGCATCCCCACGGTTCAAATTCAGATGCTTGGCAACTGGCTCATTTGCCAGATCCTCCTATGTCCCAGGTATCATGGGATCACCTTTGGTGACCTCCTGACCAACAAAGGCAATGGGGAATCTGTCTCCGGAAGGTCGCCACGGGTGATCCCATGACACCTGGGACATAGGGTGATCGCCATAAATATAAGCCAGTTGCCAAGCATCTGAAGTTCACATTTAACAACCATTATAGCATCATGTGATCAAAATTCACATGCATGGCAACTGGCTCCTATTTATCATGGTTACAGTGTTTCTGGTGTCATGGGATCCCCTTTTGTGACCACCTGACAAGGAAAGTTAGATTCACCTCACAACTGCGTTGCTCTCTTAATCCAAGCAAAGTCAGATGCATTTACCGTATTTTTCGGAGCATAAGACGCACCAAGATTTTGAAGAGGCAAAATTTTTAAAAAAGTTTTTGCATTCTGCAGACCTCCCAAAAACGGCCCGTTTTTCACAAAAATGGGGATGCATAGCCTTTAGGAGGCTTGTAGAGTGCCTTCTGGGGGGTGCCCCCCCAAATGGCCCGTTTTTCATGAAAACAGGCCCATTTTTGTGAAAAATAAGGGTATGCATAGCCTTTGGGAGGCTTATAGAGTGTTCCTGGGAACTGGGGTGTGTGTGCAAAATTGAGATAAAAATGGCCCATTTTTGGCTCATTTCTGCCCTCCCCAGACCCCAGGAGCACTCTGAAAGCTGCCTAAAGGCTCTGCACGGCCATTTTGGTGAAGGGGGCGGGGTTTCGGGAGGCAAAAAATGCTGTATTCAGTGTATAAGACACCCGGATTTTCACCCTCTTTTTTGAGGGAAAAAGGTGTGTCTTATTCTCCAAAAAAGATAGTAACTCTATTATCCTAACAACTGCAGAAGTGGTGGGTTCCTACCGGTTCGGAACGGTTCAGCCAGACCAGTACTGGTTTGACGGCCCGGGTCGCTGGAATCCGCAGCAGCCCAGGCCTGCCACTCCCCCAAACTGATTCTCCTGGCAGTGCCATAGAGGCTGCCATCTTGTTTTTGGGTTCTGCGCATGCGCAGAACAACTTTAATCGCATTGTGCATGCGCGCGCAGCACGTATCAAGCACTCACGCAGCACGTACACAAGCAAACCAGCAGTAGTGCCTGCTGGAACCCACTCCTGGACTGCAGTCATTCATTTAACAACGATGGCAAGAAGGGTTATAGAATGGGGCAAAACTCAACAACTGTCTCATTAGCAACAGAAATTTCAGGCTCAATTGTGGGCCTAAGTCAAGGAGTACTTGTACTGACCATTTTATTGCCCCCAACATTCTGGGTCCTCATTTGACCCACCTCGGAAGGATGGAAGGCTGAGTCAACCTTGAGCTGTTGAGGATTGAACTTCAGGCTATAGGCAGGGTAAGCCTGCAATACTGCATTCTAACCACTGCGCCACCACAGCTCTTAAGTGAATTGCTGCAGGTCTTAAGTGAACAGCAATAGTACTTAGACTTATATACCCTTTCAGTGCTTTACAGCTCTCTCTAAGTGGTTTACAGAGTCGGCTTCTTGCCCCAAACAATCTGGCTCCTCATTTCACCGACCTCGGAAGGATGGAAGGTTGAGTCAGCCTTGAGCCAGTGAGTATCGAACTGCTGAACTAGACTGCAGTACTGCATTCTAACCACCATGCTATTAAAACCCCACTCCCATGATGCACATCAAAAAGGTATGGTTATGGTTGTCATCTGGACAACCTACAGGAGTGTAGGCCGAGCAGGAGCTGCTGGGACCCCATCTCAGAATTCCCCGGCAGCTTGGACCATATCTGCAAATTTCAGCAGTTGTGATTGTGAGTGAGTGAGAAGAATCTCACTGCCCTGTGAAATGGCTTTTGAAGCACTTCAGGTGTCAGGGTTCCAAATAACACCCCACAACGATAGAAGACTCTGAGGCTTGATGTCAGGCCTGCAGCCATTTTTTCTTTTGGATCTTTGGCCTGCCACACTTTCTGTTATTCTACATGCCTTTTCTATGGTGGGAAAATGGGAGAAGGGATTGGACGGAGATAGATGTTATGTAGCCATAACAAAATTCTTTCTAGAAAGCCAAGGTCATCCTTTGTCTTTGTACCTCTGTACCTGACCAGAATTGGATGGGTGGAACTGCCAGCATGGCAGTGGGAGATTGGACCATGGGATGGACTGGTGGGTGTGGAGGGGGCAAGATATTGAACTTTCAGCTAGGTGGGGAAAAACGGGAAGCTTTCAGATTCATATTTTCCCAGATGTGCCAACATGGCTCTCTTAATACATTTGAACTTTGAGCAATACTTTGCCTTGGACTCTGGTTTACTTTTTGATGCTATTTGGAACCCTGACACTTGAGTTTCCTCAAAGTTCCATTTTATTAGAGATGTGATATTGGCACATCTGGGAAAACCCGAATCTGAAAGCTTCCAAGTTTTCCCCACCCAAACAAAAGTCCAAGTCCCTACCCAGCACCCAGATGTCCATCACATGGTCCAATCAGGTACTGTTCCAACTGGAGATGCCTCCCAGTCATACCCCTCCAGGTGCAGGATAAGACGTCCTTGACTCTCTGAGAAAGGAATGTTATTTTGAGTATATCTCTCTCACGCTCCATATAATCCCCCCTCCCAATTTCCCACAGCATTAACTGTGGCAGGCCTGAAGGCCCAGCGCAAAAGATGGCTTCCAGGCCTGACATCAGGGCTGTGAAGCAGCTGGCTTCATGCCCTCACGCCATTCTGTTGCTTCACAGAGCAGGCCAAATCTTTCTAGCTGTTTCTTTAGCGGTAGTCTTCCTCCACCGATTGCCCAAGTATTTGTGTCTTTCCCAATCAAAGTTGCAAAAGGCTACGCAACCGAGTTGCTGACTGTAAGATGTGTATGAACTCGCTGGCAAACAGGCAAAACTGTGTAACCTTTTCCTCACAATTGCATTTTTAAACACCGCATCTTTCACATTCTGGAGCATTCTTCTCTAGACGAGATGAAGTGCCTTGTATTCCCCTAGGGCAGGGGTCTGCAAAGTTGGCTCTTTTAAGACGGGTGGACTTCCACTCCCAGAATTCCCCAGCCAGAATTCTGGGAGTTGAAGTCCACCCGTCTTAAAAGAGCCAACTTTGCAGACCCCTGCCCTAGGGATTTGTAAGATCCCAGGTTGAGGAAGACTTTTCCAGATAAAATTCAGTTTATTAATCATCCGTAGTTGCTACCCTCCAGATGTAGTGGTCCAAGAAACCCCCCCCCCCCAATTCCTAGCCAATGGCCGTACTAATTCCAGCTTCTACGTGTTGCAGTCCTCTCATATATTAAATCTCTAATAGAACAAACTAGCAAATTTATCAGCACATCATTAAGCCACAGTGGGGCAGTGGTTAGAGTGCAGAACTGCAAGCTACTTCTGCTGCCTGCTGCCTGCAATTTGGCAGTTCAGATCTTACCAGGCTCAAGGTTGACTCAGCCTTCCATCCTTCTGAGGTGGGTAAAATGAGGACCAGATTGTTGGAGGCAATAGGCTGACTCTGTAAACCGCTTAGAGAGGGCTATAAAGCAGTGTGAAGTGGTATATAAGTCTCAGTGCTATTGCTATTAAGAAATGTGTTTTTACCTTGGCTCTCATATCAGCCAAAATCTTCTATCCTGAGTGCATTTGCTTCTTGAAGCTGCGAACGGCCTTAACCCATTCACACTGCTCACGTTACATATAATTGCACCCTACGGATTTCACTGCATTTAGATAATCCTTATTTTTTAATTGAGAAATAAATTGATATATATTTATTTTGTTCTGGCATTAAGACCCTTGTTGATCCCAAGTGAACATGGCTTCTCTAAATCATTAACGTCTTGTGATCTGAGACTAAAATCAAGCCTCCATTAAGTTGCCTTGGATTCTTTGGGAATTTATGGATGTGGCCATGTAGCTGTTTTGGCAACAATAGAGAAGTGGTTTGCTGTTACCTTTTGGGGAAACATTGCAGTTTGAAAGCAAGCAAATGCAAGTAGATAAATAGGTACCGCTTCATTGAGTACTTTCATGCGGGCCACAAAAGATGACAGAAGTGTCTCTCATACAAGGCAGGCTCCCTCGGCTGAGAATCGGAGATGAGCTCTGCTCTCTTGAATCAGTTACAATTGGAGAGGGGGAACCTTTAAACATTTGAATTGAATGTTCAAAGCTGTATCTCGATGACTCTAATTTAGATCAACATTATCACCAGTCTTCCTAAGGCACGTCTTACGATCATGCTGCAGCTGAGGTCTGTAATGAGGGCTGCTTGGTTCTCTCTGAGCTTGCTTGTTTTCATGCAGACGTTTCATTACCCAAACTAGGTAACATCATCAGGGCTATTAAGGGGTGCCATTTGCTATCAGTTTATATTCTAGTGCAGGGGTTCCCAACCTTTGCAACTTTAAGTCTGAAGGACTTCAGCTCCCAGAATTCTCCAGCCAGCTGGAGAAGTCTGGGAGCTGAAGTCCTTCAGACTTAAAGTTGCAAAGGTTGGGGACCCCTGTTCTAGGGGCTTGTCTGTCAGTGTTGGTGGAGGTGGTCTTAGAGGTTCTTTAGTCCGGCTATTTACTGTTGGCTTCTTTGGCAGTTTCTTTCCTGATTGGGGTATATTTTAATATAATTGTTGGTCTGAGGTTAACCTCGGAGTTAATCTATGCTGATCTGGATGCAGATTGCTGGTGGAGTCTTTTCGTTCCTTTTTGGATTGAGTGATAGTCTCTCTTGCCTAGTCTATAGATGCTGTTAATATCTATGTGTCTATTTTTGTTTTTTGTTATAAGCTTTTATTTTATTTTTTTAACATACAAAAATTCCAATTTCAATTGAACCGTGTGTTGTCTGGGTACAAATTATTTTAGGAAATAATAAAGTGTTTACAACAACATTCATTGCATCAATATCAATTATATCAGTGTTTCTCAACCTTGGCGAGTTTAAGACGAGTGGACTTCAACTACCAGAATTCCCCAGCCAGCTGGGAAATTCTGGGAGTTGAAGTCCACTCGTCTTAAACTCGCCAAGGTTGAGAAATACTGAATTATATTAATATTAATAACAGTAATAATAATACTATTTATTTAACCAAGATAACCTATCTTCCATATATCAATGATCCTTTCACATATTTCTCTGTTTCTAGCTCCTGTTTTTATTAGCTAGCCATTGATAGAATAGGTCCCAAGCCAAAATATATTCAGTTTGTTTCCCCCCCCCTTAATTGTAAGTGTTAGCTTATCCATTTCTGCACATTCTAATATTTTTCTAATCACATCTTCATCAGTTGGAATCTCTTCACTTTTCCATTGTCGTGCAAATACTATTCTCACGCCAGTCAATACATGTAAAATCAGATATATATATTCCCTTTGTTATACTTGTCTGAGTGGTGCAAATGGTTCCTGTAGTCTGCAATTTCTTTTTCCTCTGGAAATCCCTTCCTACTCCCACACCATCCCAAGGGTCTTCATCCCAAATTGTATAGCTAAAAGTCTGTAGAGATGCTCAGTCATCCAGGTCACGGTTGTCCCATGTTGACCCTCTAAAAGGATGCGAATGACCAGCTGTCTGCAAGGGATATAAATCCTTCCATTTCCCACTGTCCTGTTAGAACTGAAGAAGCTTCTTGGATGAGAAGTGAAAGATCTTCAAAAGAAAAAGCAAGAAAGTCCAGTTGCCTCCTGAAAAAGCACCTTTGGGGCAACCATGACCTGGATGACGGAGAATCTCTACAGACAAGGGGGTGAACGTATCCAACATATCTTCTTCCTCCAATATTCTGCACAACAACAACTCTGTGATGTGAATTGGGCTGAGAGTGAGTGACTGGTTCAAAGTCACCCAGCTGGTTTTCATGGTTAAGGTGGGACTTGAACTCACGATCTCTTACTTTCTAACCTGGCGCCTTCACCACTAGACCAACCTGGTTAGCTTTCAGAAGTGGTTCTCTTGGTCTGGGTGGCCTGGGAACTGTGACTCCTGTTTGTGAAAAAAGGCCTCCTCTGGATGATTGTGACACAAGGACTAGTTGCTCAAGGTCTCTTTCGTCATCTACAGGAAGTCCACTAAGAAATTTATAGGTTGGGCTGAAAAACAGTTGACAAGGAGAGAAGTCCATATAGCAAGAATGCAAAAGCTGCATTCTGCATTTTTTTTAAAAAAAGGGCTTTATTTTGGTATTTTTTGCATTTCTGTGTTGTGGTCCACCAGTGGCCTGCAGTGCTGGCAACAGATTCGGACTGTGAGGAGGTTGGGGAGGAACATGGGCCAGTCCTGGAGTCTGGGGAAGTCTTGGACAAGGGCTCTGCGTCGAAGGCAGAGAGGGGGCCAAGGCCATCTGGGAGTTATGTGCTGCCTCCGGAGCCTCCAGAGTCAGTGGAACAGAGCCATCAGCGAGGCAGAGGAACCAGAGAAGCCTGTTCCCAGTGCGCACATGCTCAGAGCTGCCAGAAGGCAAGAACAGTTAAGGCAAAAGGGGCGACTCAGGAGTGAGGCTTGGAGATGATTGGCTCCTCCCATAAGACATAAAGGAGGAGCAAAGGCATGTGAGCCTTTGCAGGAAGCAACTTTGTTCGTTCTGGTCGGTTTAAACTCTAAAGCTCCGTTTTGACTCTGTGTTCTGTTTGGCCTTGCAAAGCTAATTGGCAATGAAATCTTTGGCAGCGTGTCAAGGTGGGTGCTTATCAGCCTTATCCTGAAAGACTGTGGCAGACTTCTGTTGGACCCTTTACAAACTATTTGTGACTCCTTCAGGGCTGTGAATGAACATAAGTCACAGTCGTTTGAATAAAAAGAGGGTTTTTGGGACTAAGCGTGTGATTTTTACTGTCTCAGGAAGCCTAGCTCAGAACATTCTGTTAGTCTCTGGATTCTAAGAGGTATCTTTACTTCTTTGCAGGCATTGCCTGTCTCTGGAGTTTTGTAATTCCATGCCAAAGCGTTTTTAGCAAGTAGAGTAGGAAGTCAGTTGGTCATCAAAACAAACAGTTTTCAAAACTTTCATTCATTCTTTTGAAGCGTGCATGAAAGAACCTTTTAAGGGACTGCCAAGTTATTCAAGCTTTATTTCTCTTCTCTTCCCGAGCAATCACTCTTTTGAAAGGGGATTTGCCACAGACTTCAGGGCAATTTTCCATAACGACAGAAAAGTCTTTACAAACACGAACAGAGAATTCAAAACGAATAAAATGCAATTGTGCAGCCAAACAGCCATTGATTGTAATGACTTTTTTTTTTAAAAATGTTATGGTGGAACTGGGCATTAGTACTTCACCATTGTTCCTGCCTTTTAAGAGTGAATGCAGATGGCGGGAGCGACAGAGGCAAGGAGCAAAACAGGAAGCTTGAGAAAGATGAAAAAGACACAGCCAAGGAAGTGTTGAGATGGACTGAACCACAATAAAGAGTCCTGTTATAGAAATACAACCTTATGGATTCCAAAACAAACAAAAGCTTCCCTCAAACCTTCTCTCTGTTGGGCACACTCTGTAAGTCACAGTATGCTGAATGTTTGTTCTAAAAGAAGAATAAATATGAAGGCAGAGACAGCTTTGCTTTACAGCTGCTGGAAGGATTGGTAACCCCAAGCTCCATCCATCCATGGCTTTCTTGATCTTCTCCTTACTCTTCAAATTTCCAAATTTGATTCAAATTGGGTTTTTTACTACCGGTTCTGTGGACATGGATTGGTGGGCGTGGCTTGGCTTGATGGGCGTGGCAGGGGAAGGATACTGTAAAATCCCCATTCCCTCCCCGCCTCACTAACCTGCTTTCCAGCTCCATTCTCCTGTGCAGGGCAATAGAAGAAGACCCAGCCGATCAGCTGGGACTCGGGAGGCAGTGAATAGATGGGGCGGGGCCAGCCAGAGGTGGTATTTGCTGGTTCTCCAAACTACTCACAATTTCCGCTACCGATTTGCCAAAACTGGACAGAACTGGCTGAATACCACCACTGCCCTTGACCCATTCACTCTTCTTTCACAGATTCCTTTTGCAATTGGGTCCTCGTGGATTCCCGCTATAAGACCACACCGCTTTCTCCAAATATTTTTTTCTTGTCCCAAATTTTGCAAGTTGGGCATGTTCCAAGTCACAACTCAGGGATGGAAAACTATGGCAGCTTTATACGACCTGTGGACTTCAAGTCCCAGAATTCCTGAGCCGGCATGAATGGGGGGGGGGGGGTCGAAGACCACAGGTCCCAAAGCTGCCATAGTTTTACCCGCTCCATCTTAACTAGTAAACAGTGCCCTCTGCTGGGTCCCTGAAAGCATGCCTTCTCTTTTGCAGGTTCTGCTTTATGGAACATCACATCCCTTGATACAGTGGTAGTAAGTTGGTACTCAACTACTTTGCAACTCGTCAAATTTGGTACTCAATGTATTTTGATGTGAAAATTTTGTCCTGGTACTCATTGCTTCCTTGGTACTCAGTGCACAAGCCAGAATTTGTCAATGTCAGCTGCCTTATGACTCACTACATTGTTCCTTTTGGGGAAAAATGCTTTGGTACTCATTGTTTTTGGTAATCATTGTGCCTCCCAGAACCAATTAACATTGAGTACCAAGGTACGACTGTATTTGCTTGGCAATAACCCCACTGGCATTTTCATAAATCCTTGAAGAACTTTTTGTTCTTCCAAGTGTAAAGTCGGGAGCTTGGATGAGCCCATTAGTATAATGTTTCTTATTACGATTATTGTTGTATGGATTAAGTTAGATTTTTTTCTTGGGTGCCAATTATGATGTTACTGTACTGTTATAATTATTTTCCTGCATTGCTTCTGTTGGTTTTTAATTCTATGTTCAACACTCAGAGTCGCAATTGAGAAATAACAGAATAACAGACTTGGAAGTGACCTTGGAAGACTTCTAATCCAACCCCCTGCTCAAACGGGAGACCCTATACCTGTGAGACAAACCTATGGCACATGTGCCAGAGGTGGCACCCAAAGCCCCCTCTATGGGCATGCGTGCTGTCGCCAGCTGCTCTTCCTGGGTGCTAGAGTGCCAGTAAATGGCCTGAAAACGGCCCCAAGTGCAGCCAAAAACGGCCCAAAAACCACCTGAAAATGTCCACCAAAACAGCCAAAAACAGGCATGTGTGCTGGCCAGCTGGTCTTCAGGTTTCCAGCTGAAGTGCATGCATGCACTTTCTCGTCTGGGCAGTTGGTGCCGAAAAGGTTCCCTGCCCTATTCCATTCCAGACAAATGGTTGTCCAGTTTCTTCTTAAAAACCTCCAGTGTTGGAAAATGTACAACTTCTGGAAGCAAGTCATTCCACTGATTCATTTAATTTAATTTAATTTATTTCAATTTGTATACCGCGCCTATCTCCATCGAGATGGACTCAGGGCATTGTTCTAACCACCAGGAAATGTGTCCTTAGATGTTGGAACACTGCTAACCTGTCACGGCTAGTCCTTCTTTTCATTAAACTAGACTTACCGAATTCCTCTAAACATTTTTCATATACTTATCATATTTATCAACTAATCATATTTGTTGTTCTTCTCTACACTCTTTTTAGAGTCTCAACATTATTTTTTTTTAATATCATGGCAACTGAAACTGGATGCAATATTCCAAGCGTGGTCTTACCAAGGCATTATAAAGTAGTAATAACACTTCACATGACCTTGATGTTATCCTTCTGTTAATGGAGCCTAGGACTGTGTTGGCCTTTTTTTTGGCAGATGCAGCACACTTCTGGCTTATACTTAAGTGATTGTCCACTAGGACTCCAAGATCCCTCTCAAAGATGGACAGCTATAATATATTGATATTATCACAGAGAATAAATAATAATGTAATCCTTTCAAACTAGTCACTCATGTTTGGATTCAATCCACATTTATTAAGCACCAATTTATTTTAACCCTCTCCTTTCGTGTTTTATGACGCGCGCTTCCTACGTATCACCACCTTGGTGCATTCATTTATATTTTTTGACAAATTCAGCTCCAACATTCATATAGCAATTTGTGGAGGAGCACACTGGGGCGCGGTGGTTCAGTGGCTAAGACGCTGAGCTTGTCGATCAGAAAGTTCGGCAGTTGGGTGGTTCGAATCCCTAGCGCTGTGTAACAGAGTGAGCTCCCATGACTTGTCCCAGCTTCTGCCAACCTAGCAGTTCGAAAGCATGTAAAAAATGCAAGTAGAAAAATAGGAACCACCTTTGGTGGGAAGGTAACAGCGCTCCGTGCGCCTTCGACGTTTAGTCATGGCAACCACATGACCACGGAGAAATCTTCAAACAGTGCTGGCTCTTCGGCTTTGAAATGGAGATGAGCCCCGCCCCCTAGAGTCGGGAATGACAAGCACATATGTGCAAGGGGAACTTTGACCTTTACCTTACACTGCTATTAGACAGCCCATTGTTGCATCTTCCAATAAGCACATTGTTTTTAGAATAGAATAGAATTCTTTATTGGCCAAGTGTGATTGGACACACAAGGAATTTGTCTTTGGTGCATATGCTCTCTGCATACATAAAAAGACAAGATACATTCATCAAGAATCATAAGGTACAACACTTAATGATAGTCATAGGGCACAAGTAAGCAATCAGGAAACAAACAACATCAATATAAATCGTAAGGATACAAGCCACAAAGTTACAGTCCTGCAGTCATGAGTGAGAGGAGATGAGTGATAGGAACGACGAGAAGGTTAATAGTAATAGTAATGCAGGCTTAGTGAATAGTTTGACAGTGGTGAGGGAATTATTTGTTTAGCAGAGGGATGGTGTTCGGGGAAAGACTGTCCTTGTGTCTAGTTGTCTTGGTGTGCAGTACCCAATAGAATCGTTTTGAGGGTAGGAATTGAAACAACTTATGTCCAGGACGCGAGGGATCTGTAGATATTTTCACAGCCCTCTTTTTGACCCGTGCAGTGTACAAGTCCTCAATGGAAGGCAGGTTGGCAGTAATTGTTTTTTCTGCAGTTCTGATTATCCTCTGAAGTCCGTGTCTGTCTTGTTGGGTTGCAGAGCCAAACCAGACAGTTATGGAGGTGCAGATAACAGACTCCATGATTCCTCTGTAGAACAGAATCAGTCACTCTTTGGGCAGTTTGAGCTTCCTGAGTCGGCACAGAAAGACCTTCCCCTCCCATCTTTTTTAAAGAAAAGCTATCTACATGTGCATCAATTTGAGTGGCCCATGGGCCCTTTTGTTAGCTTTAAAAAAAACCCATTCCTTTATCTTTTTCCCCAGTAGGGTGCATCTTCCCTGAAGGCAACCTGAATGGAGAGTCACCCCCCATGCCTCATCGCTTAGACTAGCCAGGTGCTTCCTTCTTCAGAATTGTTCCTGTACCTATGGCAACAAGGAGAACAATAACGTTTGTCTGCTGGCTGGACCTTCCAGTTCGACACTGAGGATGTACCGGCAGGAGGAAGCGAATGTTTAGCGAGCGCTGGTGGGATTAAGAACTGCATGGTGTTGACTCGAAGCATCCTTGCCAAGTATTTCCCATGGATCAAGACATTGGCATCGAGGCCCTGCTGGACCTCAGCTTCCTGACCGAGGAGGAGCAGAATGCTATTGTGGAAGTTTTGCACAGAGACCTGCAGCTCCAGATGTCCGAGGAAGGACGTATCAAGTGAGAACCTGTTCGGTGGTGGTTGCCTCAATAGGTTTTGGATACTTTCTTAAAGTGGCCAGATCAGTACGATCTCTATTTCTAATGGGTGGTGGTGGTGGTTCTTCCCTTCAAGATGTCTTCCATGGTTTCATTCATGGAAGCCATAGATAGGCAATCTATGGTCATCAGGCTACATCTGGGACCTGGTACGCCTTTTGTATTGGCCAGGCCATACTGGAGTGCAATATTTGAGTGGGGCATTGTCTTCCCCATGTGTTTAAAGGAGCAGCTCAGAAGAGCCCCCATTACATTATTCTTCTTTTCCTTTTTCCCTTGCAATATCCCCACCCTAGGTGTTAGCAACAAACCTATAGCCATTGATGCTTAGACAAACAAATGCTGCTGTTGTGACCCGCCAGCGGTCAGCAGAGTGGCAATAGATATGGACAGTGAGGAGGTTGGGGAGGAACATGGGCCAGTCCTTGAGTCTGGTGGAGGCTCTGATGAGGGCTCTGTGTCAGAGGCAGAGAGGGGGCCAGGGCCATATGCCAGTCACCAGCTGCCTTCGGAGTCAGACATCAGTGCGGCAGACAAACAGCAGGAGCCTATTCCCAGTGGGCACATGTGCAGAGTTGCCAGACGAAGGAAACAGCTAAGGAACAGGGGTCGAATTGGGAGTAAGGCAACAGGTGGACAGTGAATGGCCCCTCCCATAGGGAAGAAAGGGAAGTGGAGTTTGCAGGAGACAATTAGTTCATTCTTGCATTCTTGCCAAGTATTGCAGCGTCTGAAAGAGATCGGCCTGGCCACTCTCCAAGCCTGATAGAGGTCGGTAATTGTGAAAGACTGCAGGAGAGGAAAGACTTTGCTGGAGAGGAATTCACTGTAAATTAAATGAAAGGGGTTTATCAGGATGAGGATTTGGCTTTGTGCTGCTGGGGAAGCCTCGGTCACAACATCTGCTTTTGTGCCCATCCACATATATATCCCTCCTAGCTTATCTATCTTAAAAACATGCAGTGTCTCAGCTTCGATCATGCCAGCTGTGATTTACCCGAGTCTGAAAGATGGCACATGTCCCCCTTGGCATATGGGTTACTGTCCAGTCTTATGCCCAACAAAAAAGTCATCTTGAGTTCAGTTGAACTTACTTCCAGGAAAGCAATCACAAAGTTGCATTTAGCTACTATGGCTTCATCTTTCCAGAAGCATTGGCGTCTCCTTTTCCCAGATTCATCTTGGCTTGAATTAATAATTTTAACTGTTTTGATGCCCTTCAAACTGCCTGTGTTTTGTCAGCTGCCTTGAAAGCTTGCTGGGCAAAAGAATTGGATTCTAAAGAGGTGATGATGATGATGATGATGATGATGATGATGATGATGAGGAGGAGGAGGAGGAGGAGGAGGAGGAAGAAAAAGAGGGGTTTCTGGCCCAGAGAAGCTTCCCAACCTGCCTGTTTCTCTTTCCTTCTCTCTCTGCCCCCCTCAAGCAAACTGCGCAACTCTATCTCTGACCCGAACTGGCTGAAGATCTTTTCTGGCGAATGGTTTCGGGATGTCCGTTCCAAACGGCACCAGCGCAACCTCTTTGGGGCAGACATTGTCCGAGCTTCCATCCGCCGGAAGAAGAAACCCAGAGGTAAGTGAAAAAGCTGCTTGACTGTCCTCTTGTCCCAAAGGTGCTTTTTTCAAGAGGCAGCTGGACTTTCTGGGTTTTCTTTGAAGATGTTTTGCTTCTCATCCAAGAGGCTTCTTCAGCCAACCATGACCTGGATGACTGAGAATCTCCATAGGCGTTGGACTGGCCTCTTATTCCTTAGGTACCAAGATTAGGGAAAAGGAAACAAGAGGACAGGGTGGTTCTGACAGGTTCTGGAGAACCGGTAGCAGAAAGTTTGAGTAGTTTGGAGAACCGGTAGCAGGAATTTTGAGTAGTTCAGAGAACCGGCAAATGCCACCTCTGGCTGACCCCAGAGTGGGGTGGGAATGGAGATTTTGCAGTATCCTTCCCCTGCCACGCCCACCAAGCCATGCTCACCAAGCCACGCCCACGGAACCGGTAGTAAAAAATTTTTGCATTTCACCACTGCAAGAGAAGCAATCTTTTGGGAGCTCACTAACTTATGAAGACTGCTCCTCAAATAGTCATATAATCTTCAGGAATCTCCAAACCTGGCAACTTTAAGACTTGTGGACTTTAACTGGCAGTATTCTTCAGCCAGCCATGTTGGCTGGAGAATTTTGGGAGCTGAAGTCCATGAGTCATAAAATTGCCAGGTTTGGAGACACCTTTTTTGGTCCAAGTCCCTGCCCATTACAGGAATCTTCATACCAATCTGGCCAAAATGGTTTTCCCATCCTGTCTTGAAAACCTCCAGTAATGGAACATTCACATTGTAGGAGGCAGGCTGTTCCATTGCTTAATAACTCTCACAATCATAAAATGTAGCTTTGAAAGTAGTTTTTAAAGGAGAAGATGGTCTCGGGTTTGCACAGGACCTGAGCATCCGCATGGTGAGGACGGATGATTTTTTTAATGTCTGATCTTCGTTTTCTGGGGTGATGAGGAGAGTAAACTTCAGTCTGGAGTTCTCATCACTTTGGATCAAAGTGCCTTTGGTTAATGTTCACTTTGCGATGACGCATAAAGCTAGGCAGTCAAAGAATACAGAGTATTCTTTTAAATAACAGTGTTGGAAGGGACCTTGGAGATCTTCTAGTCCCGTGATGGCAAACCTATGGTATGCGTGCTGGAAGTGGCACATAGAGTCATCTCTCCAGGAACGCCAGTCATTGCCAGTTGCTCTTCTGGCCAGAAACCGGATAACCAGGTGACTGGTGCACATGCTGGAAATTGGAAGTTCAGCTTCCCAGCACGCACATGCACACTGGGGAACTGCTCTTCCAGTTTCTGGTGCTCCCATGCATGCGTGCCAGAGAGCTGCTCTGTGTGTGTGTGTCCCCCGCACATGTGCTTGCTCCCATTTTGGCACTTAGTGCCAAAAAGGTTCGCCAACACTCTTCTAGTCCAACCCCTAGTCAAGCAGGAGAGCCTATTCCATACCAGACACATGGCTATTCCATCTCTTCTTAAGAAACCACAGTGTTGGATCACCCAACACTAGGAAATTTCTCCTAAGTTCTAGGTTGGATCTCTCTTTGATAAGTTACTACTTTCCCTCTACCAAAGCAGATGAACAGGAACTCAAGCAACAAAGCAGCCTGAAGAATGTAGATGTGATCAGTGAACCTGTGCCAGAGGTTCAGAAGACAATGGAGGCCATGGATGTGCCAGGGGTTCAGAAGACAATGGAGGCCATGGATGCGCCAGAGGTTCAGAAGACAATGGAGGCCATGGATGTGCCAGGGGTTCAGAAGACAATGGTGACCATGGATGTGCCAGAGGATCGGAAGACAATGAATGCCATGGATGTGCCAGAGGTTCAGAAGACAATGGAGGCCATGGATGTGCCAGAGGATGAGAAGACGATGGAGACTATGGATGTGTAAGCAGCTTTCATATTCAGGGGGAAGGAAGTTGTGTTTTTTGCTATGAAAATGCAAGCTTCTCTAAAAGTGTTCCAATAGCTTAAGCTTCATTCCTATAGCAGAAAACATTACCTAAATTATCAAGGAGGAAGAGCTATTCGAGAAAGCTGTAGACATTTTTTAAAGGGTCTTGACATAAAAAGGTCTTGCAAGAGAAGCTCAAGCAATGAGCTAGAGATGGAAAATGTGGCAGCAATGGCTCTTGAAACAAGTTTGGCCAGCAAAAAGACATGTCAGCCCAGGCATTGTAATTAAGTTCCTTGGTTGAACACATAGTTTGAAGAATTTCAGAACAAGATATTCCTTCTGAGCCCTTGCCCATCTCAAAGATTTGATTACATTACTAGAATCAGAGCTTAATCTAGACCAGGGGTAGTCAACCTTTTATACCTAGCGTCCACTTTTGTATCTCTGTTAGTAGTAAAAGTTTCTAACCGCCCACCGGTTCCACAGTAATGGTGATTTATAAAGTAGGGAAGTTGATTAAATTTAAAAAAGGAAAGTGCTTCAGTATCGGACAGAACCCCTACCACCCACCATGAAAGCTGGAACACCCACTAGTGGGCGGTAGGGACCAGGTTGACTACCACTGCTCTAGTCCCTTCAAAAATAAATGTATTCCTTTCTTTGATTTAGCCTAATAGAATTATTTCTCTTACTGTTAAACTTTTGAGCATCTTGCTGATCACCTGCATATCATGTGGGCTCTGCTTTCTCCCATTTGCAGTTTTTGAGAAAATCCAGAGGTAGAACATTCCCAAGACATAATAATTTAACTTCTTGAAGATTTCAATTGAAGAGAAAGTCCCTGAATCCATTATATTAGAGGAGGTCCTGTGCCCTCCAGATCAGCGTCACCATCTAGTGGTCCATGAACTACTGGTGGTCCATGAGAAAAATTTGGTGGTTTGCAGAAAAATCTCTGCATTTTTGCAGGGATCCTCAGACTACGGCCCCTGGGCTGGATACAGACCGCCAGAGCAATTACTCCAGCTCGCTGACAGTGGGGAGGACAGGATGGGGTCCTTCAGGCACTTAGCTTGGCTGCCTGTTTAGTAGCTTCAGCCCTTCCCTCCCTCCCTCCCTCTGTGGGAGTCCAGGCGCTTCAGTGAGCGAAACGTCAGCTGGGTTCCTCGAAAGACAGAGTTTGCAGGCGGCCGATCTAGCACCTGGGCTGCCTACAAGACGTATGTTTATTCTTGGCAGTATTTGAGATTCCTATGAACAGCAAATCTAGGGTTGACTCCGGGCGCTTCTCTCCACTAATGGGCGGCCAAGCGAAGTGCCTGAAGGACCCCATACCATCACTAATTCATATTAGTGGTCCACGGGATTTAAAATTATGAATTTAGTGGTCCCTGAGGTCCGAAAGGTTGGTGAGCCCTGCTCCATGTGATACTGAACTACAGCTCTCAGGAGCACCCAGTGGCATGGTCAGGAATAAGGAGAGCTGGGAAGTGTAGTTCAGCGTCAACTGCTGAGCTATGTGCTCTCCACTCCAATTGGCTTCCACCCCGGTTTTAACGGCTTCTACTAATAACACTTTTCAGTTGAAATGAATCCTTATCTGGGGCAAAAGAAGACAAGTTGTTTTCTTTTCCTATGTAAAAACCCTTCAGGTGTTTGAAGAATGGCACTGACATTGTCCCCCCACGGTCCTTTAATATTTTCCAGAAAACAAATCTTTCCTTTTAGAACACGTCTAAACCCTTATCATATTTAGTGCTGCTATTTGTAGAATGACAAACCCCTCAGGACTTTGGGTGCTTTACACAAAAGATGCTTCGGAAAGAATATCTAGCAAACGAATGCATACAAATAAAAACATCTGCAGATTATAGAATAAAATGATATGAACCAAACAAAGCCCATCATCAAACCAGGATGCAATCCAGGTTTGAATCAAGGCCAAATGTCCTTATGAGCAGCTTTTGGAAGGCATTCTGGGTGGGACTCAAGCAGACAGTTTTTGTGGATGGAGCCGGAGAGCTTGCTATGAAATTATAATTTTAATCCCCTGTCCGTTTCCTTATAGACTGCTCCCTGAGAATGCTGTGCCTCAGTCATTCCAGCTGACAAAGACCCCGGTAAGTGGTTTATTATGGCCAGGGAATCCTTCATTCAGAGTAGATAGTAATTGTTCTGACCTAGGCTTCCCAAGATCATGAAGCAGATTCCTTGTCCTGATAAAACCTCTTTTATTTAGGTTAGAGGGAATTCTTCACCAGCAAAGTCCCGTCCAACAGTCTTTCATGAGATTTCACAACTACAGACCTTTATCAGGCTTCCAAACTCCATGCTGTAGCAGCAATTCCTTGGCAAGAAGTCAGGAACAGATCTTCGCCCTAATGAATTGAACTGATTGCCTCCTGCAAACTCCCCTCCCCTTTCGCTCCTCTTTATTCCCTATGGGAGGGGGCATTCACCATCCACCTGTGGCTTTACTCCCGAGTCAGCCCTTGTTCCTTAGCTGTTCCTTCTTTTGCAGCTCTGCTTATGCACACATTGGGAACAGGCTCCAGATGTTTTTCTGCCTCACCGATATCCGTCTCCGAAGGCAGCTGATAACTGTTGGACGGCCCCCTCTCTGCCTCCGATGCAAAGCCCCCAGAGTCCAGAACTGGCCCATGTTCCTCCCCAACTCTCCTCACTGTCTGAGTCTACCACCAGCTCCGCTGGCAGGCCAAAAGACTTGTGAACAATTTGTGCCAGTTGTAAAAGGCAGTGGTACCAAGGAGGTAGAACAGTAGAGTTAAAGTGGTGGAGCAGGAGGAGAGTCAGGGCAGCTTCCCGATATGCTCCTTTCGAATGCTCTCCCTGCCAATAGCACACGGGGAGCAGGAAGTGAAGAGCTGAGCATCACTTCTGAAATGCAGAAACATTGATTCAGCTCCAGAAACCCAAGCTTCTGTACTTCCAGTTCTCACTTAGTCATAAAGAGACTAAATGTGGCAAAATCCAGAAAGCCACTGTTTGCCTTTCGCTATTAAATTGATCCCCTTCAAAAAAAAATCTAGATTCTTTGTTCTGAGGGCAAGGATGGCTTTTGTGCAAATAACATCTGCAAATCTGCAAACATCCCTGGGGACATGCGGATTTCAGAGCATTTGGTTGTTGTAAACCCTTGGCTACTGTGACAAATGGCTCAGGCTGCGTAGCTCAGGAGTTACAGGCCCTGGCACAGTTTGTCTTATGCTGCTAAGGATTTGGAAACACCTTTGTGTTCAGATCACCTGTGTTCAGTAACCACAGCAGGTCGCTTCTCTTTCTTTCTCTCCTAGGAGGCCAACCTCACGTCCAAGGATGTGGTCTGCTTCCCAGAGTTGGCTGTTGAAAACACTCTAGGTAAAATCTCATAAGAAACGTACATCTGTGTTGGGGGGAAACCACAAAACGGATAACATGGAGAATGTATTCAATTGCATTAGTATGTGTGCTTTCTTTCTGGTGTAAATACCCACGCAGGTCGCCCTGAACTAGAGGGAGGATTGGGGCCTCAGGGATCAGAAAAAGGCAGCTGTATTCACATCCTCAGAGCCATTATGGGGGGACTCATCATTAATTGGTTCTGGGAGGCACGATGAGTACCAAAAGCGATGAATAGCAAAGGCATTTTTCCGATAAGATACTACACTTGATCTTAGCCAAAAGGACGAGAAGCGATATTCCGATAAGGAATAATGTAGTGAGTCACAAGGCAGCCAACACGGACAGGTTCTAGCTTCAGTTGTGGTGGCGCAGTGGTTAGAACGCAGACCTGCGGGGATAACTCACTGCTCACTCCGGCAGTTCGATTCTGAGCGGCTCAAGGTTGACTCAGCCTTCTTTACGAAGTTGGTCGAATGAAGATCCAGACTGTTGGGGTCAATTTGCTAACTCTGTAAACTGCTTAGAAAGGGCTGTAAAAGCACTGTGAAGTAATATGTAATTCTAAGTGCTATTGCTATTGTGTGCTGAGTACCAAACAAACAATGACAATACAATACAATAGCAGAGTTGGAAGGGACCTTGTAGGTCTTCTAGTCTAACCCCCTGCGTGGGCAGGAACCTTATACCATTTCAGACAAATGGCTACCTAACATCTTTTTAAAGACTTCCAGGGTTGGGGCATTCACAACTTCTGGAGGCAAGCTGTTCCAGAGGTTAATTGTTCTAACTGTCAGGAAATTTCTGACAATGAGTACCAGGACAAAATTTTGCATTAAAATGCGTTCAATACCACATGTTTCATGACCTCCAAAGCAGTTGAGTACCAAGGTACCACTGTAATCTGATAAAAATTCAGTTCTTCTCCCAGTCAGGGTGCTTATTTTGAGGGAAAGCACTTCCCATCTGTACTCAAGAAAGCCATTTCTCAATGTTGGGGAGAAAAGAATATAGCGAAGGTCCCAGAAAGCACCAATAAGAATTCGTCACTTGTGGCCCTAGGACCTTCTCTCCCTGACCAGCTCTTTGTTGTTTTCCAAAGCATGAAGCAAGCTATCTGCAAAAAGCAATAGTCAGCTTCTTCTCCTCCATCACTACTGTGCACAAACCCATTAGCAGCCACGCTTAAAGTTCTTTTAGCAAGTCTTAAAGTTGCCAAATTTGGAGATCCTTGCTTTAGGAAAACAATCTTCTAAAACTGTGATGGCGAACCTATGACACACGTACCAGAAGTGGTACCCAGAGCTGTCTCTATGGGCACAGGCAGCTTTCCAGCAGATGCTCACCAGCCAGCTGGTCTCTCCAGGCACCAGAAAATGGCCCCAAAACAGGCTGTTTTTCAGACCCAAAACAGCCTGAATAATGGCCTGAAAAACAGCGAAAAAACAGGCATGTGCGTGCCGGCCAGCTGGTCTTTGGGTTTCCAACGCTCCAGCGTGTGCGCATGCACAAACATGCATGCATGTTCTGGTTTGGACCCTCGGTGCCAAAAAGGTTCCCCATCACTGTTCTAAGATTTGGGGGAAGGATCTAAAACCATCTAATGATGCATAAGCATGACCCCATTGTCTCTGAGCAGGTGTCTGGGTGTTGGGTGCAAATGACATGGCAAATGACAAGGAACTGTCTGGCTGGCATTCTGAACAGGAACATCCCATGTTGTGACATTTTGTGGCAGTTCTCCTTTGTGCTGTCTCATATGACCGGATGGCAGCATTCAATCTTGACACAGAATTGTTGCGTTTCCAAGTCCCGTGCTTCATTTTGTCCTTATCCATTAACCCAGGGGTCTCCAACCTTTGCAACTTTAAGTCTGAAGGACTTCAGCTCCCAGAGTTCTCCAGCCAGCAAAGCTGGCTGGAGAACTCTGCGAGCTGAAGTCCTTCAGACTTAAAAGTTGCAAAGGTTGGAGACCCCTGCATTAACCCCACTGACCATTGCAGAGAGAAGCAGCTCATTTAGCAGCCTGAATTCCGAGATGGAGGAAGAAGAGCAGCCTGGAGTGGAACCAGCTGTCAAGGACCCAACGCAGGTACAAAGGCAGAGATGGCCTCTTACTTCTTCTTTTAACGACCCTGTAACCCCTTGTGTCAGGGTGGACTTGGGGTGGGGGGGACACTGAATGGAGCTTGAGCATTTATATATAAATCCATACAAGCATGCACATATACATATATTCATCACAGTCCATACCAGGCGGTTAACTTAATGCACGCCATTTGTGTTGTTTCAGATCGTTTGGCTACTTGTATAACGAGGCATGTAGCATATATTGTCTGTTGCTTCTCTACTCCCTGAATGGGGATGGGTAGCATTGAACTTTTACTCCAACTGGGAATTCACATACAGAAGGACATACTAGCGCAGGGGTGTCCAACACATGTGTCACATGCTGGCTACACCCACCCCCATTTTACCAAAGGGGGAAAAATGGGGATATGTCACCTGGTGACAACATGTCATCACAAGTTTAACACCCCTGTACTAAAGTTTTGATGTACGGTCTCTTCTTGTATGTATCCTTCTGAAGCTAGAATTTCACAATGATGAATTTTAAGATTAGGAGATTGCTATATTGCAAGTATCTTACGAGAACAATTCTTTCTCTTTTCTTCTTTCAATTATTAAAAAAGAATAGAGTAGAGTAGAGTAGAGTAGAATAGAATAGAATAGAATAGAATAGAATAGAATAGAATTCTTTATTGGCCAAGTGTGATTGGATACACAAGGAATTTGTCTTTGGTGTTGATGCTCTGCGTATATGAAAGAAAAGATACATTCATCACAAATCATAAGGTACAACACTTCATGATAGTCATAGGGTACCAATAAACAATCAAATCATACTAGGAAACAATATAAATCATAAGGATACAAGCAACAAAGTTACAGTCATACAGTCATAAGTGGGAGGAGATGGGTGATAGGAACGATGAGAGTAGCGCAGCCTTAGTGAATAGTTTGACAGTGGTGAGGGAATTAGTTGTTTAGCAGAGTGACGGCATTTGGGGAAAAACTGTTCTTGCGTCTAGTTGTTCTGATGTGCAGTGCTCTATAGCGTCATTTTGAGGTTAGGAGTTGAAACAATTTATGTCCAGGATGTGAGGGGTCTGTAGATATTTTCACAGCCCTCTTTTTGACTCGTGCAGTGTACAGGTCCTAAATGGAAGGCAGGTTGGTAGCCATTGTTTTTTCTGCAGTTCTGATTATCCTCTGAAGTCTCTGTCTGTCTTGTTGGGTTGCAGAGTAACAACCGATTTGAAAATGGACAAGAGTCGGCTTTGGTTTCATCTTCTTCAAAGGCCAATCCAGTGAGCCCCCTAAATAAAGGGCTGAATGCTAGCTCTTCTGCCTCCAGTTTGAGTTCATCCACGGTATGTGATTTCATGGTTGCAAGAAGATCGTAATATTTTCTGGGCAAGCTAAAAGCTCGCCCAGAAATCACATTATATAGGGTGATGATGCAAAACATTCATAATGACAATAATATTTATAACACCTGAAGACAACAGAAGAGAAGAGAAAGAACAATCCCAAATGGCATTGATAGAAACCTGCATATTTCTAGGTATCCCACATTACAGTACGTTGTTGCCAATCCCAAATTTTAAGTCAATACTAAAATAGATCACAATTAAAATCAGAGTATTAGGCAGCATTTCACAACTATAACTATGACTCTAATTTTAAGTTATAAACGAGGGTAAAAAATTGCAACCCTTTCTGCTTAATGTAAGGAATTTGCTGAATTTAGAAGATCATAAAAGAGATCAATAGCTTAATCTTCATTACTAATATTAGGAAAACTTTATCAACGGTGCAAACCTATTACAGGTTTATAGTTCAAAAGTTGATCCCACGTTGAATTAAATTCTGTATCAGATTTGTTTTCCCCCCCACAAATAGGAAATTAGCTTTGGTAATTTCAGCGCATGGGTTTGGGGAAAAAAGTTTGTCCTGGCATTTTAAAATGTGTTAAGCTTCGTTTAGGACTTTCGTTTCTCTGTGTTTTGTCTTCTCCATATGGCAGGAAACGGTGTCACTGGTGTTGTTTTTTTTAGCAGTTATGGGCAAAACAGGTTCCAAGAATTATAAAAATGGTTCTTGGGGTGAAGGAATTACCGACTGCTTCGCTAGAAAATGCTAATTTCCCTGGATGGTTTTCAGTCCTAGGGTTGGGTGTTGGAGGGCAGGGGTCTTTAGATCATCCCGAACAAATGCCTGTTGGAATAACTCCAGGAGGAGGGAGGCTCTGCCACTCGCTCCATTAGAAAATAACTCCTTATTTCAAGTTTGGATACATCTGCATGCAAATCGTTCAGGGTTTGGTGTTTATCCTACCTTTAGACACTGTAGTAGAGACTAAATCTACCTTCTCTTCCGGGTGGCAGCCTTTCAGGCTTTGGAAGACTGCTACCGTTTCTATCTTTTTTCTTCTTTAGGCTAAAGGTACCCAGTGGTTTAAAATTATAATCATTAGGATTCAGCCTCCAAGTTTCTCATCAGTTTTGTTACTCTTCTTTGCTTGCCCAGCATCTTTTCATGATGCCTAAGTGGAGGGAAAACTGGGATGCAGGAGAATTTATCTAGGACTCTCTGTTAATTTTGATCTCCTCTCCTCTCCCATCGTTCCCCTCTCCTTCCCTTCTCCCTCCCCTCCCCTCCCATGCTCTCTCCCTCCTCCTCTCCCCATCCCACTCCCTTCTTCCCTCTTCCTTCTCCTCTCCTGTCCTCTCTTCTCCCCTCTCCTTTCTTCCTTTCTCCTTCCTTCTCCTTTCCCCTCTTTCCTCCCCTCCCATGCCCTTTCCCTCCTCCCCTCCCCATCCCACTCCCTTCTTCCCTCTCCTCCTCTCCTCCCCTCCTCACCACACTCCCCTTTTCTCCTCCTCTCCCCTCTCTTCCTATTCCTTTCACCTCCTTTCTCCTTCCCTCTTCCCTCTCTCCTCCCCTTTCCTCTCCCCTCTTCCCTTCATCCCTTCTCTTTCCCTCCCCTCTCCCTCTCCTTTCCTCCCCTGCCCTCCCCCTGCCTTCCCTCTTCCCCTGCCCTCCTCACCACCCTCCTATTTTCCTTCTCCCCACCCCTCCTTTCTCCTTCCCTCCCCTTCCCTCTCCCCTTTCCCCTCCCTCCCTTCTCTTTCCCTCTCCCCTCCTTCCCTGCCCTTCCCCTCCTGTCCCTTTGCCTCCACCTCCTCCTCTTCCTCCTTAGGGAAACAATTTCAGTCAGCAATTCTTAGTTTTAAACTGGGTGTAGCATAGCTATTGAACAGTGTTCAGTTTTGTATTGTTTGCAATTTCCTTGAAAGATTTCACCCTCTCGAGGTCAAAACATTGTCCTTGACCTACCTTGGGAATCTGCCTCTTCTTTTCTTGATCCTTGACCGTTCTCACCTCACTGCAGATGAGTGGCAGTATGGCAAGCATGTTCAGCGACAACGATATCGGGAGCATCGACGTCCGTGGTTGCGTCCAGTTCTCCTTGCGCTACGACTCCTCCAAGAAGGAGTTCCACGTCCAGGTCATCCAGTGCCGGGATCTTGCTGAAGCTAGAAAACAGCGGTCAGATCCGTACGTGTGGGGAAGGGGGAGGGCTGGTTCTTCTTAGCTGCAGGTCAACAGCGGCCACATCCTTGAATGGCTGGAGGGTGTCTGGTTGTGTGTCTCACAAGTTAGGAAGGATAGAAGCTGTTCCAGTCTTTCAAGGGACTTATGACCGCTGCTAGCAGGATGATACCATAGTCAAACCAGAGGTAGTATTCAGCAGGTTCTGACCACATCTGGAGAATTGGTAGCAGAAATTTTGAGTAGTTCGGAGAACCAGTAAATACCACCTCTGGCTGGCCCCACCCCCATCTATTCTCTGCCTCCCAAGTCCCAGCTGATCAGGAGGGAATGTGGATTTTGCAGTAACTTTCCCCTGCCATGCCCACCAAGCCACTCCCACCCAGGCATGCCACGCCCACCAAGCCACGCCCACAGAACCGGTAGTAAAAAATTGAATCCCACCACTGAGTCAAACTTTGATTTAATAGACCTCCCTTTAGCAGATTGTGTTTTACTTGAGGAAATCTGGATTTGGACATTCCTACAATACAGGTAGTCCTCGGTTTACAACAGTTCATTTAGTGACAGGTTTGACTAATATCCTGGCACTTATGCTTGGGTGAGCAGCCATGTGTTTAAGAGCTTTTTAAAAAACCAACCCTGATAGGCCATGAAGACATTGCTGGTAGTCCTCAACTTACAACAGTTCATTGACTGACTGTTCAAAGTTACAACGGTACTGAAAAAAAGTGACTTATTACCATTTTTCACACTTATGACCTTTGTACTAGCCCCATGATCATACGATTAAAATTCAGATGCTTGGCAACTGATTCATACTTACGACCGTTACTGTGTCTCAAGATTATGGGATCACCTTTTGCCACCTTTTGAGAAGCAAAACCAATGGGGGAGACAGATTCGCTTAACAACCATGGTGCTAACCTATCAACTGGTTTGATTCACTTAACAACTGTGGCAAGAAAGGTTCGTAAAACGGGGCAAAACTCACTTAACAAACGTCTTCCTTAACAACAGAAATGTTGGGGTCAATTGTGGCCGAGGACTACCTGTAATGAATTAAATCTGGATATTCTGATAGCTTTTGCACCGGTGTAAATCTGCAGGAGGTATTTGCATATGTTGGCATCGTTTGCATAACCAGGTAATATAAATTTTACCTAATGATATACTTAGGCAAATGAGGTCAACTCGAACAACTCCTGTAAACTGATGGCTTGTCTGCAAATTGACATCAAACGTGATTGGCCAAAGGCCATTACACAAAGCTGTTTGTACATCATTGCTGATACGAACCTTGTATTTTACAGAAATGTCTCGGATGATTAAAACCTCATTCCAGGGCATCAGGTGCCAAATTAGGGCAAGACTGTCATGGTGACTTACACTGACTTTGTAATGCCTTTCTCGCCCACCCAGATATGTCAAAACCTACCTGCTTCCTGACAGATCCAATCAGAGCAAGAGGAAAACTGCTGTCAAGAAGAGAAGTTTAGATCCTATCTTTAATGAGACTCTTAAGGTGAGGGAGAAGCAGCAGCTTCGGATGTGAGCTCCTACTAATCAAAACCAAAGTTGTGCACAAAGTCACCTTTCCAAGGACAAAGCCTTGAGGCCTGCCTTCCTTCTCTTCCTCCTCCTCCTCCTCCTTCTGGTGCCATACCCATCATCGGACATTGGCACTCTTGTCGTCAATCCTATTTTTATCAACAGCCGTATAAAAAAGTGCTGTTGATTTTTGTCCAAACCGGTCCCTTGAGATTTTGAAGCCACAATACAATAATACAATAGCAGAGTTGGAAGGGACCTTGTAGGTCTTCTAGTCCAACCCCCTGCGTGGGCAGGAGCCTTATACCATTTCAGACAAATGGCTATCTAACATCTTAAAGACTTCCAGGATTGGGGCATTCACAACTTCTGGAGGCAACTTCTGTTCCAGAGGTTAATTGTTCTAACTGTCAGGAAATTTCTCCTTAGTTCTAAGTTGCTTCTCTCCTTGATTAGTTTCCACCCATTGCTTCTTGTCCTGCCCCCAGGTGCCTTGGAGAATAGTTTGACTCCCTCTTCTTCGATGTTTTCTTCTGCCTGGACCTTGTTTGCCTTCAGTCTTTCCCTGGAGGATTAAGTGAAGGATTTTTCAGGGTGTCGCATCACACATCCAAAATATTGTAACTTTTTCCTTTTTTAATGGCTTTGAGCAACCTTTTTATACCTACCGCCCACTTTTGTATCTCTGTTAGTAGTAAAATTTTCTAACCGCCCACTGGTTCCACAGGAATGGTGATTGATAAAGTAGGGGAGTCAATTAAATTTAAAAAAGGAAAGTGCTTCAGTATCGGACAAAACCCCTGCCGCCCACCATGAAAGCTGGAATGGCAACTAGTGGGCGGTAGGGACCAGGTTGACTACCACTGGCCTTGATTTTTTCCCTTGGCTTTCCCAGGCGGCTTAAACTCCTCATTTGTGATTTTGTCCACCCAGCTTATAGGTAACAGCCGCCTGTAGATCCACATTTCAAATACTTCTATTCTTTCTCCTGGAATTCCTAATGCAGACATTTCCTGGTAGAGAGATTCGGTAGCTTTTCAGAAGCAAGCCATTTCTGAAAGGTGGCAAAATTCACTTCACTGTCTTGCTTAGCAACAGAAAATTTGGGCTCGATTTTCGTCATAAGTATATAAGGGCTACTTATATACAGGAAGCTGCACAAAGGCCTGGGACACACATGCTGTAGTAGGGATGAGCAACCGATGGGGTGCATAGATCTCCCAATTTAAAGCCCTCCTGTGTTGCCACCAATTTTAAAACCATCTCACCTCTCAATAAAGGTGAAAATCAGAGCTTCTGGTGGCCACCTGGTCCCAGTCCTTTTTTGATTGCCCACTCAGAACCAAGGAAAAATAAGATTAAAAGATTCAGTCTCATCTTTTCTGGTTATGTGAACAGGTGGCTTCCTGAAGCTCTCCAGTCAATGGAGTCCTGATCTTTTGCCCAATCCTGCCCTACATAATAAAATTAGAAATATATCAAGGTTGGAGAGGAGACACTTAAGGGGAAGATGCTCACTGTTTTCTGCTAACTACCGTATTTTTTGGAGTATAAGAGGCACCAAGGTTTTGAAGAGGCAAATTAAAAGAAAACGTTTTTGCACTCTGCAGTCATCCCAAAAACGGCCCCGTTTCCCCCAAAAGGCATGAATAGCCTTTAACAGGCTTGTAGAGTGCTCCTGGGGGCTGGGGGGAGGGCCTCCCCAGCCCCTGGAGTATTCTACAATCATCCTAAAGGCTATGCATGGACATTTTGGTGAAGGGGGCGGGGTTTCGGGAGGCAAAAAAATGCTGTATTCAGTGTATAAGACGAACCCAGATTTTCAGCCTCGTTTTGAGGGGAAAAAGGTGCATCTTATACTCCGAAAAATGTAAATCAGGAATAGGAAGACACTGTCTTTTAGATGTTTATGAACAATTCGTCTACATCAGGGTTCCCCAATTCCTGGGCCACAGACCGGTAACAGTCTGTGGCCTGGTGGGAACTGGGCCGTGTAATTAAGTGAAGCTTCATCTGCTTCATAGCACACAAAATCACCCTCCTCCTGCACCATGATTCATGGAAAACATTTTTTCCTGTGGAACTGCTCCGTGATGCCCCAAAGGTTGGGGGTTAGGGTTAGGTTCTACACAGTGGTGGGTTTCAAATTTTTTTAGAACCTCTTCTGTCGGTGTGGCCTTTGTGGGAGTGGCTTGCCGGCCATGTGACCGAGTGGGAGTGGCTTGGCAGTTGTGTGACCGGATGGGCGTGGCCAAATGTGGTGAAACTCACTTAACAACGCTCTTACTTAGCAACCAAAATGTTGGCTCAGAAACTCTGGCATTTGAAGCACGCAAGTCTTAAAACTGTCAAGTTATGACACCCTGGCACCCCTAATCCTTTAGAAAAAAAAAACACCAGGGGCATTCAAACTTGACAGCTTTAAGACTTGTGGACTTCAACTCCCAGAATTCCTCCTCTCGCTCTTCATCTCGATGATGTGCAGACAGGTGGGGGGAGGGAGCTGGAACCGATTCTAAACGGCACTGTAGATTTGTGGAACCTCTTCTATAGAAGAGGCTAGAACTGGCAGGAACCCATCCCTGGTTCTTCATGACCATTAGGTAGACAGTTGGAGTGTCCTCTAAAGTTGTCCATGTTTTCTCCTTCCCTTTTCTCCTCTTTTTCCACCCGTCTTGATCTATAGTACAAGATTGAAAGGGCTGAACTCCAGGGGAGGATCCTGAACTTGTCTGTCTGGCATCATGATTCACTGGGCCGAAACCTTTTCCTGGGAGAAGTGGAGATGGCCTTGAACACCTGGGACTGGAGCAACACAAGTCCAAAGTGGTTCAACCTGCAGCCCAAGGTGAGTGACCCCAGTTGGACACGATGATGGGGGGGAAATGCCCTTCCTTGTATTCGTTTCCCGAAGCATCTGTAGCATCTCACCTTGTGTAGCAACAGAAGGGGAAGTTTCGTATGCAGGTGATGGAGATTAGATATCTAATTCTCCATGAAAGTGGGTATCAGAATTTCTTCCTCCGGGAAAAGTAAGATGCTACAGCTTTCTCCTCGGTGTTTTAGTTCTGCTCTGCTAACCTAACTGATTCTGTACCGAGAGCAGTTCTATTCTTTGAGTTTCTATCAGCGTTTTGAAAGTCATGTAGGTCAGATACAAGCCTACCATTTTGATGACAAGGAAATGCTTTCCCAAAATATTTCCTTCTCTCCTTCTGATCATCTTCACACAGGGCTTAGTTAGTCCTTCCTTTTTGGACCACGATTAATTGAATAATCCTTAATGCTTGGACTCCCACTGCATGCCAACTAAACCAAAATCCTGGTTGCAACCAGGTTTGTTTGCTTGTTTATAGCACTTAGGTGCCAATTGCCTCATCAGTTTATAATATAATTTATATTGATTGTTTCCTAGTATGATTTGATTGTTTATTAGTAACCTATGACTTTCATTAAGTATTGTATCTTATGATTCTTGATGAATGTATTCTATTTTATTTTTCTTTATGTACACTGAGAGCATATGCATGAAAGACAAATTCCTTGTGTTTCCAATCACACTTGGCCAATAAAGAATTCTATTCTGTTCTGTTCTGTTCTGTTCTGTTCTATTCTATTCTATTCTATTCTATTCTATTCTATTCTATTCTATTCTTTATGTACACTGAGAGCATCTGCATCAAAGACAAATTCCTTGTATGTCCAATCACACTTGGCCAATAAAGAATTCTGTTCTGTTCTGTTCCGTTCCGTTCCATTCCGTTCCGTTCCGTTCCATTCCATTCCATTCCATTCCATTCCATTCCATTCTATTCTATTCTATTCTATTCTATTCTATTCTATTCTATTCTTTATGTACAATGAGAGCATCTGCACCAAAGACAAATTCCTTGTGTGTCCAATCACACTTGGCCAATAAAGAATTCTATTCTATTCTATTCTATTCTATTCTAGTCTAGTCTAGTCTAGTCTAGTCTATTCTAGTCTAGTCTAGTCTAGTCTAGTCTAGTCTAGTCTAATACAGGTAGTCCTAGAATTACAACAGTTCATTTAGTGATTGAAATTATCATGGTACCAACAAAGGTGACTTATGGCCATTTTTGACAGTTGCAGCCTCACTGTGGTCACGTAATCACAATTTGGATGCTTGGCAACTGGTTCACATTTATGACGGTTGCAGTGTCCTGGGGTCGTGTGATTACCTTTTGCAAACTTCTGGTTAGCGGAGTCAATGGGGAAGCCGGATTCATTGAACAACACTGAACAACTGCAGTAGTTCACTTATCAACGGAGGCAAGAAAGCTTGTAAAATGGGGAAAAGATCATTTAACCAATATCTCATTTAGCAACATAAATTTTGGGCTCAGGAATACCTGTAAAAACCAACAATGTCCCTTTCCTTAGATCTAAATCTAAACAAAGTTTAACATGAGAGGAAAAGGCACTGATCCAAGCACCACTCTTCAGTAAATGTAATTTATTTATTAAAATATTTTACATATGCAATGAGAAATATATTGAAAGAAAACAATATAGATAAGGTAAAGGTTCCCCTCGCACATATGTGCTAGTTGTTCCTGACTCTAGGGTGTGGTGCTCATCTCCATTTCAAAGCCGAAGAGCCAGCGCTGTCCGAAGATGTCTCCATGGTCATGTGACCGGCACGACTAAATGCACACAGAACGCTGTTCCCTTCCCACTAAAGGTGGTTCCTATTTTTCTACTTGCATTTTTACATGCTTTCGAACTGCTAGGTTGGCAGAAGCTGGGACAAATAACGGGAGCTCACTCCGATACGCGGCGCTAGGGATTTGCTGAACTGTTGATCTTCCGATTGAGCAGCTCAGCATCTTGGCCACTGAGACACCGCAAAAAGGCAATGAGCTGTGATCCAAGCACCATTCTTTTGTAAAAGTGGTTTTTTATTAAAAGATTTTACATACACAATGAGAAATATATATTGAAACAAAATAATGTATTAAATGTGAAAAAAGGGGTGAAGAAAGGAAGAGAGTCAAGAAAAAAAGGAGAAAGGAAATAACAGAGAACACAGACCAGAGAAATTACCTATTTTAGAATGTGTAAAAGCATTCCAGAATTATGTTGCAAATGTAACAACACGAAGGGACATTTTATCATGCTTGGGGGACATGTAAAATAGCTTTAAAAATGGATTGCCATGGATACATTGAGAGACAATTTTCAAATGTTAGTATATAATTGAAGCCATAACTTTTTGGACTGATGGCTATACAGTTAAAAAAGAGTCATGGAAAGTTTTTCTTTTGTACTATATAAATAGTGTGGCAAGATTATTTTAGTTGCAAAGGTGGAAATAGTTGGCATTACCCATTGTAGAGCAATAGTTAGTGAAATCGACAGAACTTGTTGAGGTGGAAAAATTGACGTTTGAGGAAGGTCATTATTGACCTTCATCATTGCCTGGAAACTTTTTATGGATTTCTTTTTGTGTAAATATTGTGACTTACGGTTTAGAAAGAATAGATTATAGAAAGAAGGGAATCATAGTAAAATCTTAGAGAGGTTTGATTAAAATTATATATGTAACTGCGGAGGGGAAGATTGGAATCCCTGAGCAGTCCTTTAGCGTATCCATTTTCTCTGAAGTGGTGTAGGGTTTCCTGCCTAAGCAGGGGGTTGGACTAGAAGATCTCCAAGGTCCCGTCCAACTCTGTTATTCTATTCTTATCCTCAGGGAATCATGGGTTCACTTCACCTTTGAAATTCGATATCCAATTAAGTTCAGTTGCCAACCACAGGAAGCAGTGGAGACGACTGTTTTCTGCTTCCGTTGAACGTCAGGCCGAGACAGGAATTAATTTTGTGTAGGTGGGTAAACAAACGTGGCTCTTTGAAGTGGAAAAGTCCGCTGAGTCATAGAGCTGCTGCAAATTGTGACGGAGGGTCTGTGGTTCAATGCAGAGTGCAAGTGATAAGCGGTGAAACCTCCCAGCCTCAATATCTTATCCTAGAATCCAACGATTGCCCTGTTTTGCCATCTTACTCTTTGTGGGTGATGAAACAGACAATTTTATATGTACAGACAGTCCTCGACTTAATAAGAGTTCATTTAGTGACTGAAGTTACAACGGCACTGGAAAAAAGTGATGTGATCATTTTTATTTTACTTTATTGTCACTGCGCCTCATACAATGAAATTAAACGTATAAAAATAAAGCACAAACACACCTGCTTCACAGTCTATACAATTGAATTGACAACCCCTGATATTGCATTAATAGTGCACTATAAAGTAGAATTCAATATGGTTACTCTCCTGGGATAGAAGCTGTTTTTCAGCCTATTTGTCCTTGTTTTTATTGTCCTGTACCGGCTGCCAGATGGTAATAGTTCAAAAAAAAAGGGTGCCCAGGATGAGATGGATCTTTAAGAATGTTTTGAACTTTCTTAAGGCAGCGGGAGCTATAAAGCTCTTTCAAGGAAGGGAGAGGGCAACCCATGATCCTCTGGGCAATGACGTTAACCCATGACCGTTGCAGCGTCCCCATGGTCACATGGTCAAATTTCAGACATTTGGCAACTGGTTCATATTTATGACTGCTGCAGTGTCCTGGGGTTATGTGATCCCCTTTTGTGACCTTCTCACAAGCAAAATCAGTGGGGAAGCCAGATTCACTTAAGCACCACATTATTAACTTAAGAACTGCAGTAATTCGCTTAACAACTGTTGCAAGGAAGGCCATAAAATGGGGCCAGGACTACCTGTATTCTGCATGAAATGCATGAAAAACTGCAAAAGGCCTCTCGTGGATTGGTAATTACTGTTGTTTAAAAAAATAGGAAATGGAGAAAGGGGAACTGTTGGTTGTAGGTAGGAATTCTGGGAGTTGAAGTCCATACATCTTAAAGTTGCTGAGGTCGACAAATACTGGCCTAAAGGCAGAGGTGGGTTCCTACCGGTTCGGACAAGTAGGTAGTAACTTGGCTGCCCACGTCTCCGAACTGGTTCTATTGGCGGCGTTGTAGGTGCATAGTGCGTATCAAGTGTGTGTAGTGTGCATCAAGCGTTTGTAGTGTGCATCAAGTGTGTAGTGTGCATCAAGTATGTGTGCATCAAACATGTAGTGTGCACCAAGCATGTGTAGTGTGCATCAAGCATGTGTAGTGTGCATCAAGCGTGTGTAGTGTACATCAAGTTTGTATAGTGCACATCAAGTGTGTAATGCACATCAAGCATGTGCCTCATACGTCCTCACGGCCGATTCGCTCCCACAGAGAGGGGCTTCTCCGGGTGCCGTCCACTAGACTGTGTCAGCGGGCGACACCCAGGGGAAGGGCGCTCTCTGTGGCGGGCCCGGCCCTCTGGAACGACCTTCCCCCCGACATTAGGACAACTACGGACCTCCGCTCCTTCCGTCTTAAATTGAAAACTTACTTTTTCCGTCTGGCCGGCCTGGGATAGCCTCCTTGCCTTGGGATTTTATAGAATAGGTTTTAGTTTAATCGGGATTTTAGCACAGGGTTTATTTAATTGGTTTTTAAATTTTGTTGTTTATTTATTGTTGTTGTTATTTATTGTTTTTATGCTACCTGTGCACCGCCCCGAGTCCCCGTGGGGAGAGGGGGCGGTATAGAAATAATAAATTATTATTATTATTATTATTTATTATATGTAGTGCGCATCAAGCATGTGTAGTAGCGTGTGTAGTGCACATTAAACATGTGTAGTGCACATCAAGCATGCCTACTGTGCATCAAGCATGGGCAGCGCACATCAAGCATGTGTAGTGCACATCAAGCGTGTGTAGCATGCATAGAGTGTGTGTAGCATGCATAAAGCGTGTGTAGCATGCATAAAGCATGTGTAGCGCGCATCAAGCGCCCGTGTGCTGAAGCGCATCCCTGAACGAAGTGGCAGTAAAACAGTCCAGAATCCACCCCTGCCTAAAGGAATATTATCTTCCTGGGTGTGACAGAAGAGAGAAGGCAGATGCTATTTGCCATCTTTCAACATGTTCTCCTCAGACAGACAAACTTATAGTTGTGATCATTTGAAGCCAGGAAAGTCCTGGCTTTTTCAGCAGAGATAATCTCTCCAGGGAAGGGAAGCTGAAATAGTCGAAGAAGCGAACGGGAAGTTAGTAATGTTGAAATTGGATTCAGAGAGGGAAGAGAAATTAAGAGGAAATGACTAGCAAGCAAAGATGAAATTACACAGTCATGAGCTGCTGAAAAGAGACAATTTCCAGGGTAATTCAAGATCACGGAAAATGAGTTTATTTATATGCTATCTCTTCAGCGAACTTGTATCTCCTGTTGCTTCATCCAGCCTTCCTTTCTCCCATAGATCTTCTTTCTTCTTCTTCTCCAGCTCTCTTCTTGAGGATTTTGACATCTCGTTCATTTTCCGTGAACTCTTCTTTATTGATGATTCCAAGCTCCGTTAATTTCTCCATCGCCATCTCCTTTGTTTAAACTCTATAAAATCTTCCTCCATATGGAAGTTTCAAAAAAACTGGATAGCCCCAGCTATAATTAATATTGTTTTTCTTTCTAAATTGACAAACTTGCCGCATCTCTCTCCTCCATTGTAAAGTCACGTAACTTACTGTATTTTTCGGAGTATAAGACGCACCAAGATTTTGAAGAGGCAAATTTTAAAAAAAAGCTTTTACACTCTGCAGACCTCCCCAAAATGGCCTGTTTTCCAGGCCTGTTCCCCCCCCCCCCCCAAAGCGGCATGAATAGCCTTTAGGAGGCTTGTAGAGTGCTCCCGGGGGGAGGGAAACTAGCAAAAGCCCATTTAAAAAGAAAAAAGGCATGCATAGCCTTTAGGAGACTTAGAGTGCTCCTGGGGGATGGGGGGGGACGAAATTGCGCAAAAAACGGCTCATTCTTTGCTCATTTCTGCCCTGTCCAGCCCCCAAGAGCACCCTGAAAGCCTCCTAAAGGCTATGCACAGCCATTTTGGTGAAGGGGCGGGGTTTCTGGAGGCAAAAAAATGTTATATTCAGTGTATAAGGCACAAACAGATTTTCACCCTCTTTTTTGAGGGGAAAAAGGTGCGTCTTATACTCTGAAAAATACGATAAGTGTGGAAAAACCTGTATCTGAGGATCCCCAAACACTATTATCACCATTTCATAATTTACACCTCAGTTTTTTTTTTTTTTTTGCGTAAACCAAAATCTTATCACAATGTCTCTCGGTTAGCTTTTTCCTGACCTTTTTGGGCCGACTCTTATGTATTGCATCGTTATCGTATCTTGTAAAGGGGGCATCTGGGAGGATTGAGATTAGAGAGCAATCAGGAGGAGAATGACATGGCATGGGATCTGTCTTCCTGGCACAGATTCTCAGCAGAAGAGGATCTGAAGACAATGAAAAAAAGATCAAGGTTGCCTAGCCAATGGAAGGTGCTGTTTTTTAATCAAGTCCTTGATTAACTCTTTGGGGAATGTCAGGGACCTGGCCAAGGCTTGGTATAGTCATGCTTTCTTATTAGGAGAAGCAATTCTAATGCAGGCAGGAAGATGATTCATGGTATAGCAATTAGGCCATAAAGCAAGCAAGCATAGGAGGACAGAGAGATAGGTGAAGCTGGATGCTGCTTGCATAGTTATGCGACTGAGTCGGTCTCAATAAGAAACTCCATAACTTCTGTCATTGATATGTTATATATTAAGAAAATGTTACCTGATTCACAAAGATAGCCTTGCATTCTGTGTGAGCAGTCCTGAGAATAGAAGAGAGGAGAGGAGAGGAGAAGAATAGAATAGAAGAATAGAATAGAGGAGAGGAGAATAGTAGACTAGACTAGAATAATAGAATTCAATTCACTTCTTTTTTGGCCAAGTGTGATTGGACACACAAGGAGTGCACAGTGCATATACAAGAAACAAGTGATAAATCACGATCACAGTCATCTTAAAAATACATCATAAATCATATGACGCAACACTTAGTGATAGTCATAGGGTACTAAACAAGCAATCAACAAATCATACCAGGAAACTAAATAAAACAATATAAATTGTAAAGAAGGGTTCGCAATTGTCCTAGAGAAATATTGCACGTGTGGACAAACACATATGACCATTGTAATTCTGACTTGCCATGTAAAGCTGCTCCTTGAGGATCTACTTGGGGAAAAACCAGAGAACAGAGGGAGGAGATTGCTGTTAAATCTTACCATTGCATACACATATCCATTGTGCCCCCTGCTCTGGGTTTACATCAGCACCAGCTGTCCCTGGACAGCTCCCAAATCCCCAGCTTTTCAGCCTATCCATTAGGCAGGGCTAATTAGGACTTCTGATAGAGTCCCTATCAAATTTCCCATAATAGTCCCCAGCAACCTTCCCCCCAAACTGTAACCCTGTGCACAGATACGCTAGGATTGCAGTTCCCAGAATCCCCATGTTGAGTGGTGATTCTGAGAACGTAATTGCAATGTTTTCTTTCGTGTAATGTTACCGATTTTCAAAAAAACTACAAACTCAAAAGAAAAATGGAAAAAGATTTGGAATAAAAAAGCTCAGGAAAGAAAAGAGGTTTTAAAAAGTAAGACGAAGAGAGTGGGGGGAAAAGTAAAAAAAGATAGAAAAAGACAGACTTCCAACTTTCTTTGGTACAAATATAGATTTTAAAAAATACATCTCACACGTATCCAAAGTTTTAATATTTATTTCAGTTTCTTGCAAAAAGTCCAAAAAAAAATGATTTTCAAGTAGAAAATAAAATTTGTCAAATTTTGCCTTTTCTTTCATCGGCTGTCAGTGTTTTTCATCTCTGCCAATTCTGTCAGCTTCACCATCCGTTTTTCCTGTATGAGTATTTCTAAGTTCTTCCAGCTTTAAGCATATAAAAATGCCATTATCACATATGAAAACAAAGTTTCGTGATAAGTTTTTATTTGTTATCCATTAAGTCCAAAACAAAAGCCTCTGATTTGAATTGTACATTCACGTTTAAATCTTCTGCATCAACGTTCATAGTTGAACCCAATATTTTCTAGCTATGTGGCATGTCCACTAAAGATGAAATAATGTTCCTTTGGTTTGCTTACATTTCCAACAAATATTTCAAGTCACACACTTTTGACAATTTATCCAGTGCCATATACCAGTGATACTGTTGAAGAAGAGACAGAGCCTGGAGGTGGAGTCATGGGAGGACGTAGCCTAGAATTGGTACATGTTCATAAATGCTCCCAAGTCCAGCCCCTTTTGAATTCCATTGAATCCATCTAGGGCCAATCTAGTGCTGACCATTACTTGACTAGATATTTGTGTATAGGCTTGACCAATAAATCTTAATTGGAACTTAATGTAGAGTCCTGATTCTTTGGACTGATACATCATTTTATAAATACCCTCTTTAAAATGGTAATTCAATATAAATTTCAACCCTTTCTTCCACATCCCCTCCCACTAGTTACACTTCCAATATTTTCAGTGAATGTCTGGTTGAATAAAATTGCCCTTTAGCAATGCAACATTGTGGACCTATATAATGCAACCTATATAATGCAATTAGAAGCATCAGTAGAGACGTGAGCAATTTGCCTGGAGTTCTTGCAAACCTACAACCCTTTTTGGAACAGTGTTTTCATAGAGTTATATAGTAAATTTTAGATATCATGCTTAATATAATTTTAGTGTCTACATTATAATTTTGCATAGGCTACATCCTGGATTTCCCATATTAGCTGCTAGATAGATTATTTTAAAGGATGCAATGGCTCAGTGGCCAAGATGCTGAGCTTGTCAATCAGAAAGTTCAGCAGTTTGGCGGTTTGAATCCCTAGCGCCGTGTAATGGAGTGAGGTCCCATTACTTGTCCAGCTTCTGCCAATGTAGTAGTTTGAAAGAATGTAAAAAATGCAAGTAGAAAAATAGGGACCACCTTTGGTGGGAAGGGAACAGTGTTCTGTGCACCTTCGGTGTTTAGTCATGCCAGTCACATGACCACGGAGATGTCTTCGGACAGTGCTGGCTCTTCGGTTTTGAAATGGAGATGAGTACCGCCCCCTAGAGTTGGGGACAACTACTGTAGCAAATATGTGCAAGGGGAACCTTTAGCTTTACGTTTAGGTTATTTTACAAATGTATTTTAACTGTGTCTTAAATTTTATTTGTTTATTATCTGTACTGGTCATTGCCCAAAATAGATTGTATTCAATGATTGATTGAATGAATGAATGAATGAATGATATAGAAAGAGGGAACCTTGGAACTCATAATCACATTCCTGCTGTTGGCTGAATTTTTCCTTTCCGCTTTTTCAGGTTCCTGCTTCACCAGATATGATCCCCAACCATGGTAAACTCAACCTGGCCCTGAAATTTATTCCAGCTGGATCAGAAGGTGAGATTTAAAGATCCCTGGGATTGTTTTAGGCATTCTCCTTTACCTGCTATGATTTCAGACTGGAATGGAAATATCCATTACTTCTGCAATACCCACCCTTATGACTCCCAAAGGAAACATATCTTCAACTGATCTCAAATAGAGTCGTGAGAATGAATGAAACTAGTATTTCATAGGGTCATAAGACTGGAAGGGACGTTGGTGATTAGTCTTTGGGTGATTTTGGTTAAGGAGGGCTATTGAGCTAGAGGTTGGTATTGTAATTGAGGGTGGAGGGTACACCTCCCAGAACTCCCCTTTCTTAACACAATTGTATTTCAGAGCCAGGATTTCCTCCCAGTGGAGAACTCCATATGTGGGTCAAGAATGCAGAGAACCTTGTATCTCGGTGGGGGACCACAGTAGATGCCTTCGTTGAATGGTAACTATCAGTGGTTGTAAGTCTCTTGTAATGGTGGAAGATTTGGGTTGGCTAAGAAACTGAAGGCCAGGCTGGTTTTAAGTATTACATAGCTTAATGTGTATATAGATGTCCCTTGCCTTTCTCAGTAGGACAATCAGAATCATTCATTCTGTCTGCCTGTCTCTCTTTTTCTCCTTGTCTCACCAGAAAAATCGGCAATATATTTCTTCTCTCCTTGTTCTTTCTGCAAAGCTCTTTTTGGACGACAAATGTATTTAAAACAAATGTATTTAAAATGAATCTGTTATCTATACTTGGAAGGGTTGTAGTTGGTTATAAAAGTTGTTGGTGATAGTTTATTCAGAGGTTCTTCTTTCTTTTAAAAAAAGAATCAATGACACACTGATTGTGTTTACATGACACAACTGGGCAGGTTTGTTGCTTCCTGTTGTGGCCTGCTGGACTTGGATGATGAGGAGGTTGGGGAGGAACATAGGCCAGTTCCCCAGAGTCTGGGGAAAGCTCTGATGGATGCTCAGTGTCGGACACAGAGATAGAGCAAGCGCTGTCCAACATTTCCCAGCCACCGGAGAGGCAGCTGCCTTTGGAGGCTGATATGAGTGGGGAGGAAGAACAGCTGGGACCTGTTCCAGATGTGTGTATGCGCCGAGCTGTTAGGGGAGGTGAACAACTGAGGACAAGGAGTCAACTCGGGAAGCAAAGCACACATGGATGCTGAATGGCCCCTCCCTGGCTGGGGAATAAATAGAAGGGGAGTGGTGGTCGTAGGAGACAACAGTTCGTATTTCTGGAGATTTTGCTCATTGTGTTTCATGCATCAAAGACTGCTTGCCAGAACTTAATTTGCAGCCTTTCCCTGGGATGCTCATTATCGCAACGAACTGATAAGGTTTGTTACTGCAGTTAACTCCTTGAAGGACTATTGCCTGGACTTTTTTGGTGAGTGAATGCAATTAATTCACAAGAGGTAAATAAAGGTGGGGGGGTTTTTGTGACAAGGAGTCTGTTTCTTGCTTCTGCTAAAGCTGGATCAGAACATTTCCCCAGGATAAAAACTATAGTGAATAGCATGAGACAGCCGTGGAAGCTCTGATGATAAGTAATAGCTGGCTTCTTTTGGTTGCCTATCCTCCATAAGTGTTGCTTTCAAACTAGCTGTTCTTATTTTTCTATTTTCTCTCTCTCCCTTTATTTTTTTGGGCGCAGAGAATCCATGGTGACCCAGTTAGTATAGGAGGGGATTTACTCATCCTCCATCTTTTTTGCCCTATTTAACCCCATGTACCTATAAGAGGGGAGGTAAAAATTCTAAGAAGGAATTTCTAGACTGACCTTAATCTATTTCACCATCACCCAAAAGACAGTTAACTAATAAGTACTAAAGTCTTGTAGAAGAGCACTCAGATCACGTGTTAGTTCCTTTTCACCCAGTGCCGGGGACACACAGAAAATCCCCCCCTCATTTGGGCCAAAAAGGGGGGAAATATGGACACACATGGTTGTGAGATCCTTGGGGCAATCAGAGCTTGGTTGTTTTCTTGCAGAGAATGGGGTTTGTTCTCTGTTTACATACAAGTTGTTTGCCCTGTCTGTGTTGATGAGTATTCTTGGTGGTTGCTCTATTAGGCTGTTGTTCGATTGTTTGAGTTGTTGATAGTTTTTTGATTGGGGTGTTGTTTACAATTTGGTTGGTTGCCTGGTGTTAATCTTGATGTTAATTCTCTTTATCTGGGTGCTATTGCTCATAGAGGTGTTTTGGTCTTTTTGTTCATTTTTTGTTTTTGTTTTAAATTGTCTTTTAAATGGCAAGTAGATGTTGTTTATCTCTACATGACTGTTGATAGCTGATTTGTCTGACTTTCGGGCTTCCAGAAATTCTCTAGCATTTTTGGACCTGGCTTGGTGTAGGATGTTCCGTTTCCCAGTTGAAATTATGGTTAAGCCCATCTCTGTGTTGTGCGATTAAGGAATTCTCATCGCTGTGCCTTAATAATCTGTGTCTATTGCATGGGCTCCTGCATGACATAGAATGCTAGTCTTGATGGGTGTTTGCGCAGTGGTGCACTTGGATAATTTTAAACTCTGGACTCAGTGAACCCGATGGAATTCAAACACCCTTATCAATGAATGGGCACTTCTCTTTAGATGTAACTAGACAACTGTGTGATTTGTTGGGTCAACCTTTCAAAGAAAGGTAGTGGAATCTGATGTGATCAGAATGAACATTACATTTTAGGTTGTGTGTGTGTGTGTGTGTGTGTGTGTGTGTGTGTGTTCGTAACTTTTCATGGGTGTAGGTATGCTGGTCTTGTTGTATTCGGGTCTTTTCCCGTGTAAGATTGAGATTGTCTTGGCAACATTTTGGCGAGGTCCCACTCGCCATCTTCAGGCTAGTGTTTTTGGCTTCGTGTTTGTGTGAGTAAGGCGTGGTTGGAGCTGCCGTCTTTCTATAAATCTTGGTGTGTGTGTGTGTGGAGTGCTGGCTTTGTTGCTGTAAGTGGGTTGATTGGCTATGTAGTTGTATCATGATTAGTAGATTGGTGCTGATTAGTGCTGGCTGTGTGTCCGTTGTTCTTTTGTGTTGTAACGACCTCGGTGGTGGGTGGGGCTCATTTGTTGACTAGGGCTGGTTTCCAGATGTCTGGTAGGTGGGAGGTATCATCATGTTTATTCATGTTGTGGGGGTATTTCTCTATTTCAATGGCTTCCATAATTCTCTTGTTGAAGTGTTCAGTTTTGGAGATTAATTCTGAAGAAACCAAATTAATCTTTAATCCCTCTTTGTAACAGTCTTGATCCAGCTCATACACATACCCTAACCCAGAGTTTCTTTTTGTTAAATAAAAGATGTTATTAGTTTGGATCAGTTAGTTTGATCCCTAATTTCTCAGTGTTCAGCCCTCCCTGAAAAAAGTCTACTGGACTGAATTCAATGGACTAAATGTCCATGCGAAGAGCTCAGCTTTCCCTGTGTTAGTTTGATAACAGCAAACCAGGAACTTGGAAGCTTGGCTATTATTAAAAGAACAGCTTCCAAATTGGAAGCACTTTTACCTGTCCAGTTCAGGCCGAAACTTCAAAAATAGCCATCTGATCTCCTTTATCCTCTTTTAGCTACATCCTTCCTGATGACAGCAAGCTGAGCCGCCAGAAGACCCGAATTGTGAAAAAGAATCTCAACCCCAGTTTCAATCACACGATGGTCTATGATGGCTTTGAGGTTAAGGACTTAGTCGAGGCATGTGCTGAATTCACTGTGTGGCACCGGGAGACTTTCTCAAAGCATCGACTTGGAGGTATCCGGTTGAGTCTTGGCAGAGGTGAGACCCCAAAAGCATTAAAAGAAGGAAGGATGGAGGTACAAAGCCTGCTGTTCTTGAAAGAGAACACTGGAGAATTTCATCATGTTCCATTCCCCCTCTGTTCCATGTGAGTCTGGGGTAATTCTGTTAGGTTTTCCGGAAATTAACTCTCCTACCTGTTCTAGAGCAGTAACCCAACCCCAAAATAAATGTCATCTATAACATAATGTCTTGAATACTACTTCAGGTCATATGATTTGGAGAATTAATGTTTGGAAAACTAGCCAAACATTCCCCAAATCAAGACACAAAGGGGGAACAGTAAATTTCTCACATCCTTGAAAAGGTAAAGATTCCCCTCGCACGTATGTGCTAGCCATTCCTGACTCTAGGGGGTGGTGCTCATCTCCGGTTGAATGCCAAAGAGCCAGCGCTGTCCAAAGAGGTCTTCGTGGTTACGCGGCTGGCATGACTCAACACCGAAGGTGCACGGAGGTTCCTATTTTTCTACTTGCATTTTTTCCCTGTGCTTTCGAACTGCTAGGTTGGCAGAGGCTGGGACAAGTAATGGGAGCTCACTCCGTTGGGCGGCGCTAGGGATTCGAACCACCAAACTGCCCATCTTTCTGATCGACAAGCTCAGCGTCTTAGCCACTGAGCCTCCACCTCCCTAGAGGTAGTTAATTAAATAAGAGGAGGTCTACAACTCCTTGTTGAGGACTCCGTAGCCAGTGCTGCATGCACACGGGTCTTTGAGGATGTGATTGTATGCCCTGATCTTAGGAGCAACCGTGACATTCCGTATGTATTGTGTTCTACTAGTTCTCATCTAGAGGATTTGTTTTAGAAATCAGATAACCTGCCTGCAAAATATCCTGCCGCCTCTTGCTTTTCAAATATATCTGACTGGAGACTTCTGCTTTTAATGCAGGAAACAGTTACGGTCTACCAGTCCCATGGATGGATTCAACAGAGGAAGAGCGTCACACCTGGGAGATGGTATTCCAACAACCTCAACAGTGGGTGGAAGCTACTCTTCCCTTGAGGACCAACCTGACTTCAAGGACTTCATCCTAGCTTTTGGCTGAGGATTCCTCTGCTATCAGGAAGAATCAGTCTGGTGGCCAATTGACGACTGTAACCTTAAGGAGGCTCTCATTACAGACCCCTTGGTTTTGAGAGGTTTCTTTCCCCTAGGATCAGGTTCCAGATGCCGAGAAGAGCTAAGGGCCCTGGGACAAAGGCAGAATAATAACTGTGTTGCTATGTGAAGTCTGCCTCCTCTTACCGACTTAAGGAGAACATTGTGTGGCTTCTACACAACTCTTGTGAAAAACCTCCACACTGGGATGACCAGAACGCCCACTTTATTTCAAGGAAATAAACTGCCTTATGGTGACCGTTGCCCATTTCCAGTATCCTCCATGCACATGGTCAATGAGTCATGCTATATTTTTAAATAACCGTTTTTATTAAACTTCTCTGCACACCCCACCTTCGTTCCTGGTAGCGACCCAGAGAAACGTAAGCAGTCCCGTTAAGTCCTCTTTACTTTCTATAGGTCCCTCAAAGCCTTGCTCGCGGTGTCGCTCACTAACGCACCCCCAACCCCTACAGCCACATTGCTGGGTTTGTGCTAGAGGCTGCAGGCTTGGAAGAGGGGAGAAGAGCTTGCCTCCAGATGTTGTGAATGCCCCAACACTGCAAGTCTTCAAGAAGATGTTGGATAGCCATTTGTCTGAAATGGTATAGGGCTTCCTGCCTAGGCAGGGGGTTGGACTAGATGACCTCCAAGGTCCCTTCCAACTCTGCTATTGTATTGTATTGTAAGACGTAGAGCCGTCCAAAACGGCCGAATTGATCTCAGTAGCCAAGATGAGGCTCCAACAGAGAAGTCCTGCTCCCTGGAACAGCCTCTCTCTAAATAACAGTAGAGTATCACAACATTCTTCAGTCCTTTTTTTGAGGGGGGGGGGACGACTTACAGCATGAAAACGTTTTCTGCTTTTTCTCAGTCCATGGTGCATATTGCTAAATTTAGCAGAAAGTCTTTCTCCCAGCCTCTGCGAGGTTCTCCCCAAATCTGTTTGCTCTGAAGATGATTTTTTAAAAAAAAATTTGGTCATTTTCCTGGGCCAAGGAAAGATGAAAAAGCCAGTATCTGACCTCAATATGAGGACTGACAACTTAGAACATCTTTCCAGCCTCATAGCTGCACTGCTGGTGAGAAGATGGGACAGGCGACCAGAGATTGTGGCCTTGCAAAAATAATAATAATCCGAGGCTTCCACCCTTTCCTCGTTCTTCTCACTGTTGCTGGTGTAGCTGCTGCTGCTGGGATAGGTTTTGTCGGTGGTCCATGATGGCTTTCCAGATACGGCACACCATTCCCCCTCTGCCAAAAGAAGACAACTGATTAAACAACCGGGATCTCTATGGCTGTGGAACTGAACATTTTTTGGGTAGGTCGAAAGTAACATCCAACAGAACAAAAGGCAGCTTCCTGTGGTCCATCCTTATGGATATGCGGTGGACTTTTAAAGGAATTAATTGGCTTTGCAATTTCTTATTATTGCAGAATCACAAGATCAATCCCCAGGAGCTCCCAAATAATATAGAAACAGCACCTTCTTTGAAACGTTACAGATGTTCTGCTTAAATATGCCTTTTTATCTTAGTAATCAGAACTCACAAGGATAATACCAAGTGATCTGCAGGCAGGTGCAGCATCTGCATGATGAGTGGGAGGACACTTAAATCTTACCTACATAATGATAGTACCCAAGCTTTTCAGGATTTAAAATCTTTTTTAAAAAATGAAATTATTTTTGGAGCCTTGCTTATCAGACAAAATTACATGCCGGTCCTGAGATGATTGCCATTTATCCACCTTACCTGATGCAGGTGTATCGGAGGTCATCGATGGTAGCCAACTTCAGCAAATCATTCAGGGTGAATCCATGGTAGCAGAACTTTTAAGAGAAGAGGATAAATTTAAAGGCTCGATCTACATCCTAGGTTTCCTGCAAGCTCAAGTGGAATTTTGGACGTGGGATATTCCCATTCCCCCCGCCCCCCATTGATTCTTAAAGCCACTGCCTTCCATCGCTTTACCAAAGAGGTGGAATGGCAAGCAAGAAAGGAGGAAAGGCCTCAAGTTGTCTGAGCAAGCTCCACAATTGAATGGAGTCTTGACTGCAGGCCTCCCCTGGTCTTTGTCTACTCTAACCATTATGCCACTCATCCGGGGAAACAGAAGCTCTGCCTTTCAATGTGGGCATTTTGTTAAGGCAAGTTTTCTACTGCTACTTTGAGGCTAGAGTAGCCTTTTGTTTGAGAAGACAAAGTTTAGCCTAGAGTGGCCATCTTTTCATCCCCACCAGTCTCACTGAAGTCGGGGCAGATGTTGATACCACCACTTGCTGCTGAATCAGACCTACCACTGCCACTGTGGCTTTGTCGGCACCCTGTTGCTCTAACCACTCTGCCAGGTGGGGATCTCCAGCATTTTCTTCTTGGTCCCAGGAAGTTGGAGAAGGGGGGATTTCTAGGAAGGCAGATGGAAAAGAACCAAATCAAAGCTCCTCCTTGGACCAGCTCTGTTCCCCGAAATTACACTCCACGGGTTCCCCACAATTCCTCGCTTCATATGGCCTTTAGTGTTGTTCCCAAAGCTGCATCCAGCTCTCCTCCTTGGAGGAAACAGAAAGCTGGGAAGGACAGGCAGAAGGAGCTGTGTGATTTCACAACTGGGAAACAGAGACACAAGTCTGGAAGACAAGACTTGCTTCTCTACCACTGCAAAGCTCAGTCTGTGTGGACTGCGTGTTGCACCAGGCCAAATAGGATCCTGAAAGCAGAAGGCTTCAAAGGGAAGCTTCTGGTTCTTCTGCTCAAGGGTTTGAGAATCACATGTAGACCCCTCCCCTTTGCTACTGAATCCTAACTTTAATACTATCAATAGATAATATTAAATACTAGCTGATAACCCGGTGTTGTCCAGGTATTTATTTATAGGGGGAAAATGTCTGGATCAAACGTAATTTCTAATGTTGGATTTTCCCCCTTACCAGAGGGAGCCCCCTTGCGGAGCATTGTGAAGCCATTACCATGGCAACTCCGCTGCACTGTACAGTAGAAGCCATTTTACGGCAGTACAGTAGAAGCCATTTTAAGGCATAACAGGCTGTATCTTAACAGGGCACACACACCGAGGGATGTTGGGGTGTCTTACCCCCACAGTGTTTGTTTCTAGAGAGTAAGTCATCTGTGTACTAAGTTTGGTTGAAATTGCTTGAGGCGTTCCAGAGTTATGCTAAAACATGCACACACACACCATGTATGTATGTATTGTGTCACAACACCTGGTATGCCCAAATATGGGAGGGAGCAGAACTGCTTCCCTTTTCTGTCTTTCGGCTCATCCTAGGAGCCATCCAGGCAGAAACTATTTCTTTATGTTGCCTTTGTTACATTTGTGCTGATAAATAAATAAACAAACAAACAAATAAATAAATAAGGGAGGCTAGTATAGATGTATTTCAAGCTATTTAGCTCTCATCACCGGGGCTGTATTACATATTAGGCAGTTGTATTAGCCACTAATTAACTACTAAATCTCCCTTATTTATTTATCAGCACAAATGCAACACACACACACACACATACGTGTGTGTGTAAGTTCAAGACTTAGGAGACACATTGGCCCAATAAGATAGGCTTAATTAATTTTATCCATGAAGGGTTTTTGGGTGTTGCTGTGTTACAGGAACCTAGTCAAATAGTTATAGTACACTGTACATAAAAGTAAATGTGCAACCTTCATCTTCAACAAGTTCATTTGTTGCGGCTTTTAAAAAAAAGAGGAGAATCCTATTTGGGGAAAGACCACAGCAGTCGGTCAAAACATGTATTTTGCCTATAGAAAGTCTCTTGAGCCCCTGCATGGCATCTCACTGCAGACGGCTTTGGAATAGGAAACCTGTTTGATGCAGAATTTGTGCTGATCAAAGGCAATTTCCACGAATGAATGCAAATATACGTGTCTTAGGACAATGGTCCCCAAACTTTTGGGGTTGGTAGCCCAGTGCAGAGGTGGGGGGAAGAACAGGAGATGGTTTTGTGTGAGGGACACACACACACACACACACAGCTTGTGTGAGTGGGGCTGCGAGCATGTGTGTTGTGTGCTGCTCACACGAGTGGAACTGTTTGTGTGTGCATACACTCACCTGCTGCTTGTGAAGCCCGGCTTCGAATGGGTCCACAGCCCAGTGGTAAACTGCAGCCCAGGGGTTGGGGATGATGTTGCAGGATCCAATCTGGGTCGATCACCGGGACCGAAGAAGATTAAACCTCTCATCCCGGTGACCAACCCGGATTGGATCCTAAGACAACTTTCCACAAAGAAGTTCCTGAAACATGCACAGATTCTGCTTTTAAAGACCTCGCAGAGTGGATTCCCAAGGAACAAGTCATAAGGCTTGTTCTCTGTCTCTTGCAAAATTGGAAGTCAGTTAAGTTGTCCTGGGGAAAAAATGTGCAGGCAACTTAAGCCCTGTTGTGCATATAAAAAAGGGGCACATCTTCATCCTTTGGCCGCCACTGATGAGCCCCCATGCCAGTCTACTTAAAAAGGGTTCCACTCCAACTTTGCTAGGCACATGAATAGAAGACATGGATGCAGAAATGTTCCTCTCAGCCATTGGTGCTAGTCTGAACTTGCAGCTATCCGAAACCTCACCTATTATCTGTGGCCTTCTCAGAGACCAGCTGTCCTGTTCCATGATCTTCAGGGCCTCTTGTAGGAGCCTCTGACATTCCTGCTGCTTCTCTACCAGTTTCCACTGCAACCTGCCAGAGCCAAAAAGATCGGGATGAGCCGGTCATGTTCCTAAATTTAAAACCTGATTAGTGAGTAGATTTAAACCTTGGCTTGGTTTGTATTCATTGCTAATCCTTAATGTGGCTTGATTCTTTCTGATATAGCATAGTGAATAAGGTAAAGGTTCCCCTTGCACATATATACTAGTCGTTCCTGACTCTAGGGGGCGGTGCTCATCTCCTTTTCAAAGCCGAAGAGCCAGCGCTGTCCAAAGACGTCTCCGTGGTCATGTGGCTGGCATGACTCAATGCCAAAAGCACACGGAACGCTGTTCCCTTCCCTCCAAAGGTGGTTCCTATTTTTCTACTTGCATTTTATGTGCTTTAGAACTGCTAGGTTGGCAGAAGCTGGGACAAGGAATGGAAGGTCGCTCCATTATGCGGTGCTAGGAATTCGAACCGCTGAACTGTTGACCTGATTGACAAGCTCAGCATCTTAGCCACTGAATTAAATTAAAAAAAAAACTAAATTAAACTAAATTTTAAAAGAACAAACAAGAAAGTTCAGTTGCCTTTTGGAAAAAAAGCACCTTTGGGAATAACCATGACCTGGATGATTGACAATCTCCATAGACATATATTTGTTCAGGCAGTCCTCAACTGAAAACTATTGAACACAACATTTCTATTGCTAAGCAAGACAGTTGTTAAGTGAGTTTTGCCCATTTTATGACCTTTCCCAACCCAGTTGTTAAATGAATCACTGCAATTGCTAAGTTAGTAACACCGTTGTTAAAAAAACAGTTCTTGCCACTACAAAATTCTTCTTAAATATTCCACTGAAATTTGTTATCCTGTAATGTAAAAGATATTTATCCCACATTCTGCACTTGGGCCACAGAATAAATATAGCTAGTCCTCAACTTACAACCACAGTGAAGCCCAGAATTTATGTTGCTAAGTGGGAAATTGGTTAAGTGAGTTTTGCCCCATTTTACGACTTTTCTTGCTGCAGTTGTTAAGTGAATCACTGCGATTGTTGACTTAGTAACGCAGTTGTGAAGTGAAACTGGCTTCTCCCTTGACTTCCCTTGTCAGAAGGTCAACAAAAGGTGACCACAGGACCTTAGGACACTGCAACCACAATAAATACATACCAGTTGCCAAGCATCCTAATTTTGGCCACATGACTGCAGAAGCTGCAACAGTCGTAAGTTTGAGAAACGGTCATAAGTCACTTTTTTCGGCGCCGTTCTAACTTTGAACGGTCACTAAATAAATGGCGGTCAAGGGCTACCTCTACTTGCAGATGTCCCTATCTGATGCTTGCTTGTTTTAAAGGGTGTGTGTTTATTTAACCAGCTGCACCACTGCCCAGTGGCTTAGTGTAGCTCCAGCCCCAGTACTTTGTCCCAGCCTTCCCAGCATCTCGGCCGCAATCCAGGAAGAACCGACCTTCTGGTTTCTTCCTGCAGATGGTTGAGTTGCGTCATGAGGGGCAAATGGGTCTTGAAGGGAGGCTGGGAATCCAGCCAACTGTTGGTGTCGGTGCCAATTCCGGACGTTGGCGTATCTGCACTGTCCTTCAAGTCGCTCTCCTGCTTTTTCAAAGACGGGGACGGCTCAGTCAACAGTGGCTCCTCGTGTTCTCTGCTGCTCGGGTGATTCTGGCTTTCCTCCGGCAAATTCTGCGGCTGCACCTTGAGTTCTGGAAGAGCGAGCGAGAGTCGTGAGCAAGGCACGAACCCACAGCTGCAGGAAGAGGCCTTCGTGGCTGGCGGAGGCTACATGGTGATTTGAAACCCGGAGATGGGCTAATCTCACAAAATGGCTGTCAATGAAGTCGGGAAATCACGCCTGCACAAAATGGCTTCCAAGGGGCTGAAAACAGGGCAGGGCTGTCTTCTGGCCACCTCCTCAGATGCTTTTAACCTTATCCTTTATTTTCGGCTGGTGGAAATGGATTACATTCTCCCATCCTTTAATTGTCTTCTATAGAATTCTGTAGGCAGAGGGAGGCCCAGAGGCCCTCTCCAAAAAACAAGTTATTTCTGGTGCTGTGCTTTGCACCAAGCAGCATTTCAGCCCTCCTCCCCTTTTTAATTAAATACCTCTGCAAATACAAAGGAGATGCCTGCTAATTCACCAATGCCCATAAATCAGTGTTTCTCAACCTTGTCAACTTGAAGATGTCGGGACTTGAACTCCTAGAATTCCCCAGCCAGCGGACGCTGGCTGGGGAATTCTGGGAGTTGAAGTCCAGACATCTTCAAGTTGATAAGGTTGAGAAACACGGCCACAGTAAGATTGTAGGAGTAAACAAAAAGTAAGCACAACTGAACCACCTATTCTGTCATGAAGAAAATATTTCAGGTTCAATCCAGACATCTCCAGTTCCAAGGACAAAGCAGTTTTTAAAGTCTCCAATATATATTTTTAGATGCACTGGTCCTACATGATCTTGGTGAATTGGGATGTCATAGGAAAAAAACAACCACATTCCTTAAGTTATGCAGAAGAGGGAGTTTTAGAAGATAACAATTCTTCCTGCAGAGATAAAAGGAGCCTCAACGTGCAAGAATTCTCTTCTTGACAGAACTAATCTATGTGCAATCTCTTTTTCCAAGAGAAATACCCTTCAATGTAACAAAGTGACTTGCCTTAAGTCCCATATTCATCAACGGAAGACCAATATTATTTTAAAACAAACAAGCAGTATTCTTCACCTTGTAAATATAGGGGAAAAAATGGTCCTTATTATCTACGTATTCCCCAGGATTTTCCTTTAATTCATGTGTGTCTCCTGTCCAAAATGGTTTCAGCCTTAACTCTAACAGACAGTCCTGCCTTTAGTGTTTAACAAAACTCATTTCTCTCGTTCTACATCTCGATCAGCATTTCTCAACGTGAACTGGCTGGCTGGGGAATTCCAAGTGTTACACACATCCTTCAAATTGCTAAGGTTGATAATCGATTTAGATCAGTGTTTCTCAACCTTGGTGACTTTAAGTCCTGTGGACTTCAAGTCACCAAGGTTGAGAAACACTGATCTAGAGAAATGTGCATCAACCCATATAAAACGTCCTAGATCAAAATAATGCTGCTTGACCAAACAATGGCTTGAGTGTTTCTGAAAAGTGATGGATTTTAGACATAGTCATGCGTGGCCAGAGTGCAGATTCTTCTCTCCAGTTCTCAGTTCCAATGTCTGGGCTACTTTTGTTCTTCTATTCAGGCCTAAACCAACTTTCTTCTCCCTCCCTTTCGGCCTACCTTCCAAGAGGATGATCAAGGTTGCCTGGACCGCTTGCCCCATGAGATTATCCAGGGCGAACACCCAGTGTGGCTTAATCTGGAGCTTCCGTAGCATGTGCTTTACCTAGAGAGGTGGGACAGAACAAGTGTGAGAAGGATGGAGCATCCTCATTTAATGCAGTGTCAGTCAGTCTTCCATTAGCATTTATTAACACCAATAACACTTAGGCTTATGTACCTCCCCATAGAGCTTTATAGCACACTCTGGGTGGGTTACAATGTGTTTGCATATTGCTGTTATTAATCTGGGTCTTCGTTTTACCGACCTCGGGAAGGATGGAAGGCTGAGTCAACTTTGAGCCCCATCAGGATCAAACTCCAGGCTGGGGACAGAGTTTGCCTGCAGTACTGCGCTTTAACCACTGTGCCACCAGGGTTCATTAAAGATCAGAGGGACTGAAACTATAGGCCTAGAACCCTATATATCACAGAGAATGAGTTTTACACACTATCCTGAACCATGGACAGGAGCACAACTACAGTAACTTTTTAAAAGGCATGGTTTTTCATTTGGATTGTTTGTGAAGCAATTGAGTTTTCTTCAATATTCCCTCATTAAATAAGACATGAGTCATGGTGGCACAGTGGTTAGAATGCAGACTCGCAGGCTAATTCTGCTGACTGCCAGCAGTTCAATCCTGACCGGCTCAAGGTTGACTCAGCTTTGCATCTTTCAGAGGTTGGTAAAATGAGGACCCAGATTGTTAGGGGCAATAGGCTGACTTTGTAAACCCCTTAGAGAGGGCTGCAAAAGCACTGTGAAGTGGTATCAAAGTCTATTGCCACTGCATGATTCAGAGCAGTGAGTTGAATCTCAGAGAGAGACCGGTCCAGCTGCATTGTTTTTTCAGAAACCTTTCAGTTTTAGAAGAGATTAGACAAGTCTGATCTGTTAGGCCATCATTCCAGAGATATTTTCTTACTTAAGCAAGGAAACGGAATGACCACGGATGAGCGAAGAAGCAAAAATTCACCAACTTGCAATGCCATGGGAGTTATAGTTCCAGATTTTGGGTGCACTCTTTACATTAGCCCAGAGGTTCCCAAACTTGGCAACTTTAAGACTTGTGGACTTCAACTCCCAGAAATCTCCAGCCAGCTCTGCTGGCTGGAGATTTCTGGGAGTTGAAGTCCACAAGTCTTAAAGTTGCCAAGTTTGGGAATCTCTGCATTAGCCCATTTGAGGTATGTTGATTCAAAAATGGTGGCCTCGTGATGCACCGTTTTGTTCAATTGAAGGTTCCATGAAATCAGACGGAGTTTAAATGGTATAGAGATCCCAGTTGTAGCAAATCTTAAGGAAGCTAAAGACTAATTCCTAGAATGCTAATCATGAGATACTCACAGTGTCCTGGAAGGCAAAGAGTGGGGCCTGCACCTGACTAAAACTCAGCCCGTCAGACTGGAAGTGATCCTGTAACTGGAGCAGGCTTTGAGCCAGCTGTTTGCGGCTTGGGGAACGGATGTAGCTCTTGAGACAGGATACCAGCTCAGCGATGTGTTCCAACGACAGCACCCTCTGTGGAGGAGAAGCAGAGTAACACAAGACCCGCATGGAATATAGATCCAGGAATAACTGCAGCAAGATTACTATAGTACACGCCCAAAGATGGAATACCCACAGTGGAAGAGGACATTACAAAATGGACAGAACTGATGGATATTTATTTTTATTATTCCCTAGCTAGTATGTATTTGCAGTATTCCACAAGGGAGCCCCCTTGTGGAATACTGAAAAACTGTTACCATGGCAACTCCACTGTGATGTACAGTAGAAGCCATTTTAAGGCACAACAGGCTGTATCTTAACAGAACTTGAATCCAAAATGCACACTATCACTGTCAAAGGTACTGTGAGTTGACACTATAGATATAATTCAGTCCTTTTCATTTCAGCAGCCTAAGCATTCTGGAGTTATGCTGGAACACACACACACATGGACACACATGCACACACACACCAAAGGGTTTTAGGGGTATCTTACCCCCACAGCATTTGTTTCCAGAGAGTAAGTCATCTGTGTACCACGTTTGGCTGACATTGCTCGAGGAGTTCCAGAGTTTTGCTGGAACACACACACACACACACACACACACAAAAGAGGAGCGAAAAGGGAGTGGAGTTTGCAGGAGACAATTAGTTCATTCCTGCATTCTTGCCAAATATTACAGCATCTGAAAGATTTCGGCCTGGCCACTCTCCAAGCCCGATAAAGGTCAGTAATTGTGAACTACTATCTTGAAAGTCTGTGGGAGAGGAAAGACTTTGCTGGAGAAGAATTCACTGTAAATTAAATAAAAGGGGTTTATCGGGACAAGGACTTGGCTTCGTGGTGCTGGGGAAGCCTCAGTCAGAACAGCTACCTATAATCTCAGTCTTCACTATCCATCGCCTTCAAGCCACATGTCCAGAGGTGGTATTCAGCAGGTTCTGACCAGTTCTGGAGAATCGGCAGCAGAAATTTTGAATAGTTTGAAAAACCAGTAAATACCACCTCTGTTTGGCCGCACCCTCATCTATTCCCTGCCTCCCGAGTCCCAGCTGATTGGCAGGAAATGGGGAGTTTGCAGTAAACTTCCCCTGGAGTGCGGAAGGGAATGGACATTTTACAGTATCCTTCCCCTTCCAGGCCCACCAAGCCACACCTACCAAGCTATGCCACACCCACCGAACCGGTAGTAAAAAATATTTGAATCCCACCACTGCACATTTCCAAGACTCAAATAGGCCTTACCTCTTCCTGGGCCTCATATATGGCTTTTGCGATATTTGGCAGTTCCTCCGTCAGGACTTTGTGTAAGGTAGCTCGCCTCTCGCTGTCTTTCTTTAGCAAGAAGAGGCAACTGCTCTCTTCGTGGGAGGAAGCAGAGAGGTTGAGATCGACATTGGTGACGGCTTCAGGGGTCCTACAGTGGAAGAGTTGGATTCAAGGCAACAAGGGTTGGGTGACAGTAATTTACTTGAGGTCCCCCATCCCTCTTTCAGAAAACCACAATGGAAGAGATGCAGTTGGGAACCCTCTGTTCACTACCCAGAGGTGCTTTTAACTAGACACAAGGACAGTCGTCCCCCCCCCCCCCGAATGCCATCACTCTGCTAAACAACTAATTCCCACAACACTGTCAAACTACCATATTTTTGGAGTATAAGGCACGCTTTTTCATCCCAAAAAAGAGAGTGAAAATTTGGGTGTGTCCTATACACCGAATGTAGCCCCACCCACCCACCAATCCACACCCTTTGGCCTCTGCCTCCCAGCAATTTGCCTCCTTGCAGCAAACAGCAAACAGCCTGTTTCAGTTTCAGCACAGCCTGATTAGCACAAGTTGCTGATTGTTGGTTGGATCGGCCTCCTGACCATCAGCTGTTTCAGGCTGCAGGGATTGCCATTTCCTATATCCTCCGTGTACCCCATTTTTGGTCTCCACGTCCCATTTTCCACCCATTCTGATCCCCGCCGCACAGAACAGGCAGAAAATAGGGTATGTGGAGGCCGAAAACAGGGTGTGCGGAGGCTATTACCTGTATAGAGTTCAAATACAGGTAAGGACAATGGGCGGGTACCCGGTGCTCTGGGCAGGCACCCATACGCCCATACCAGGGCATTCCATCTGCAACCTTTGGGACCTCCATGACCTGGATGATTGAGAATCTCCATAGACATCTCTGTTTTATAACAACCTTCCTGTATGTGACCAAGTGAGCAGAAGCGAATGAGGGTAAGGCTCGTGTCTCGTGGACAATTGCAAAAATCAGACTATGACTAGTTTGACAAAGGACATCAGATCATGCGTATATTCTCTCCCAAAATTGCTCTACGGAAGATCCTCTGTGCTTGTGAGCAATAGTAGGCACTAGGTGGCAGTCCAACTCTTTCATACTTCTCCAGACCATTCTGGGCAGATCAGTGCAGATCTAGAAGCAAACACCAACCAATCATTTAGATTGGCCATGCTCAGCTCTTCTTTGTTTGCGGTCACTACTGTCAAAAGAAAAAGAAAGAAAGAAAAAGAAGGAAGAAATTATCTTCTCTCTCTCTCTCTCTCCCTTTCTCCTTCCCCCTTCAAAAAGTATTTGCTATACAAGTACTGGAGTGCATAACGCCAGAGATGTCACCAGAAGGCAAAAATCGCAAGTCTGTCTCACACTTATCCCAAAGGTGCTTTTTCAGGAAGCAACTGGACTTCCTTGTTTTTCTTTGAAGACATTTCACTTCTCATCCAAGAAGCTTCTTCAGCTCTGAGAGGATGGGGGGGGGGGGGGATGGAAGGATTTATTGTCCCTGCAGACAGCTGGCATCCTTTTAGCGGGTTCGCTGAAGCCCTTGGAGGTTTACCTGTGTGGAGGTTTACCTGTGTCCTCCTCAGGGTCACCTGAGTGGTGCAAATGGTTCCTGTAGTCTGCAATTTTTCCTCTGGAACTTCATTCCTCCTCCCACACCATCCCAAGGGTCTTCATCCCAAATTGTATAACTAAAACGCTCTCTACATGGGGCTCCCCTTGAGGTGCGTTGTATAACTAATCCTCTCTACATGGGGCTCCCCTTGAGGTGCGTTGTATAACTAACGCTCTCTACATGGGGGTCTCCTTGAGGTGCACCCGAAGGCTGCAGCTGGTTCAGAATGCGGCCGCGCGGGCAGTTTTGGGAGTTACTAGATACTCCCACGTAACACCGCTCCTGCGCAAGCTGCACTGGCTGCCTGTGGCCTTTCGGGTGCGTTTCAAGGTGTTGGTCATCATCTTTAAAGCGCTCCATGGCACAGGACCTAGTTATTTGTGGGATCGTATCCTGCCCAATACATCCCTTCGGCCGATTCGCTCTCACAGAGAGGGACTTCTCCGGGTGCCGTCCACCAGGCAATGCCAGCGGGCGATGCCCAGGGGAAGGGCCTTCTCTGTGGTGGGCCCGACCCTTTGGAACAACCTACCCCCCAATATCAGAACTACCACGGACCTCCGCTCTTTCCGCCAGAAACTTAAAACTCATCTGTTTCATCAAGCCGGCTTGGCCTAATTTATGCTTCTCGCCCCAGTCTGTAATTTAAATTGTTTTATTCGGTTTTAATGGGTTCAGTTTTTAAAGTTTATAAATTTGTACAGGGTTATTTAATTCGTTTTTAATTTTGTATGTATTGTCATGTTTTTAGTAGTTTTAATTTTTTCCTGTACACCGCCCCGAGTCCCCTTGGGGAGATGGGGCAGTCTAGAAATCCAATAAAATAAATAAATAAAATAATAAATAAAAGTCTGTAGAGATGCTCAGTCATCCAGGTCATGGTTGTCCCAAAGGAGCTTTTTCAGGAGGCAACTGGCTTTTTCTTGTTTTTTTCTTTCACTGTGTCTCCTTTATTTTGGCCGTTTCATGCAATGGAATCCAGTAGAGGAAGTAATTAATGCTTGGAAGAGAGAGCAGTAAAAGGAAACCAGGCCGCTAAAGAAAATGGCGGCCGGACACTATCAAAGCAATTAGCAGCCAGAGCACAGAACAAGTCAGAGGAGTGCAAAATTGGAAGACACACCTGGCCAACAGAATGGCCAAGAGCTGAACATGACTGAATGTTCATCCTCATCCTCATCCTCTTTCTGCCCAAAAAGAAGTCAGCATTATATTACCTCAGATAGTTGTTGCCCTGATTCACTTCACTGGAGCTTCGGGATAAAACAATATTTTCCACCTGGACTTTCAGGGAGTGCAAAGAAGAAGAACGATTTCTAGGTTCTGCAATGCCTTCCGATGAAGCGGACCTTCTGGGCTTGTTGGACACCGATGGCTCGTCTGAACAGAGAAGAGAAAAAGAGGCCAGGAGCTGAGAAGAGAAGCCATGGCGAGATTCTCAGAATCTCCACTGGGCTTGGCTCCTTCCCTCACCTGGCACTGCTGGGCTCCTGCATTTCTTCCTGTTCCTCAAAAAGGGCTCCTGAAGCAAAGCAGCCGCGGTTGATCGCTTGTCTGGATCTGCTTCGAAACATTTCAGGATAAAGTCCTTGGCTTCATCAGACATGGAGTTGGGCACCTCTGGGTGGATCTTGAACATGCCCACCTGAAGAAAAGGAACCGACTAGCAATATAGTACACAATCCTTTATTCAGGAGGACACCCAACATAAGGAGTCTCGAAATTTGCCATTTTCCTTTCGTTTGTAGGATGGTGGTGTTGGAAGAAAGGTCCATCTGGGTTCTGTTCCAAGTGGGGGAAAAGACATTGGAAACATGGAGACTGCTTGGAAAGATGGTTTAATGGTGGACAGGACCACATGGTTTAAGGTCCTGGGGGAAAAAGGGAAGAGATGCTGAGAGTGCCCGAGTTTTATGCCCTCTCTGGACTTTTGAATTTGAGCTTGTATTCTGATTGGTTGTCAGACTCCCATGGGGCCCTGCAGGGGCAACTCTGCAGGCTGTCCTGAGTCCCAGGCTTGGTTGAGCCTTGCTGGATGATGATGTAATGAAAGGGCTTTGGGATTCCTATTATGGCTCTGCCTGAAGGAGGTCGATTTTTGTTATGTAGAATGTAGAATAGACTGGCTCAGGCCTTAATGGCCCATTGACAAAGGTGAGGGCAACTGAGTTCCTGCCTCCCTTTTAGGGGAAATAGTCTGCCCTTTTAATATTTCCTAAAATAGCTCATTTTCCTAGGACAGGGGTGGGTGCTAACTTCCTACAGTAGGAAGTAGGATACTTTGCCTGCTTTTGATTGGAGATGGTGGGAATTGAACCCAACAGCTCCCACTGAAAATGTTCTTCACATCAGAGACCTTAACCTGTCTGGAGACTGTGAGTTCTAGTTCTGCCTTAGACAGGAGTGCCGGCTGGGTGACTTTGGGCCAATCGTTAGGAGATTGTGAGTTCTAGTCCTGCCTTAGGCATAAAAGCCAGCCGGGAGACTTTGGGCCAATCATCAGGAGATTGTGAGTTCTAGTCCTGCCTTAGGCATAAAAGCCAGCCGGGAGACTTTGGGCCAATCATCAGGAGATTGTGAGTTCTAGTCCTGCCTTAGGCATAAAAGGCAGCTGGGTGACTTTGGGCCAATCATCAGGAGATTGTGAGTTCTAGTCCTGCCTTAGGCATAAAAGGCAGCTGGGAGACTTTGGGCCAATCGTCAGGAGATTGTGAGTTCTAGTCCTGCCTTAGGCATAAAAGCCAGCTGGGAGACTTTGGGCCAATCATCAGGAGATTGTGAGTTCTAGTCCTGCCTTAGGCATAAAAGGCAGCTGGGTGACTTTGGGTCAATCGTTAGGAGATTGTGAGTTCTAGTCCTGCCTTAGGCATAAAAGCCAGCTGGGAGACTTTGGGCCAATCATCAGGAGATTGTGAGTTCTAGTCCTGCCTTAGGCATAAAAGCCAGCTGGGAGACTTTGGGCCAATCGTTAGGAGATTGTGAGTTCTAGTCCTGCCTTAGGCATAAAAGGCAGCTGGGTGACTTTGGGCCAATCGTCAGGAGATTGTGAGTTCTAGTCCTGCCTTAGGCATAAAAGCCAGCTGGGAGACTTTGGGCCAATCGTCAGGAGATTGTGAGTTCTAGTCCTGCCTTAGGCATAAAAGCCAGCTGGGAGACTTTGGGCCAATCGTTAGGAGATTGTGAGTTCTAGTCCTGCCTTAGGCATAAAAGCCAGCTGGGAAACTTTGGGCCAATCGTCAGGAGATTGTGAGTTCTAGTCCTGCCTTAGGCATAAAAGCCAGCTGGGAGACTTTGGGCCAATCGTCAGGAGATTGTGAGTTCTAGTCCTGCCTTAGGCATAAAAGCCAACTGGGAGACTTTGGGCCAATCGTCAGGAGATTGTGAGTTCTAGTCCTGCCTTAGGCATAAAAGCCAGCTGGGAAACTTTGGGCCAATCGTCAGGAGATTGTGAGTTCTAGTCCTGCCTTAGGTATAAAAGCCAGCCGGGAGACTTTGGACCAGTCACTGCTCTCAGACCAACCTACCTCACCGGATTGTTGTTCTTGTGTGGAAAACAGGAGGAAGGAGAGTATTAGGTATGTTTGCTACCCTGAGTTATGTGTAAAGTAAAAAAAAAAAGGTAGGATAAAAACCAAATAAATAAATAGTGGCCCTCATTAGAGACCTTACTGCATTGGTGAAAGGAAGGCACCTGCTGGGTTTGGTTTCAGATGCTCTCCCAGGCTGAATCCCCATCCCTGCTCATTCCATACATTTCTTGCATTTCCACACGTTCCAATCTTGATGAAGAAAACCCAAACAGAGCCAGCCAAGACATCTCGTTGATCCTTTGCCCGACCAGCTCCATTAATCTGAGGGGCCCAAAGTGATTTCTCACTGCCTGTCCAGCCTCACCTTGAACATTGCGGCTTGCGGGCTGCCCAGCTCAAAGAAGGGAGGCCTGCCTGTGGCCATCTCAATGATGGTGCAGCCCAGGGACCAGATGTCGGCCGGCTTCCCATAACCTCGGGGCCCCTGATCAATGACCTCTGGGGCCATGTACTGCAGGGTACCTACGGGAAGAAAGTCAGGGAGACAAAGAGTAAGACCACACTTGGAATTATCGCGTCCAGTTTCAGTTGCCACGATATCAAAAAGATGTTGAGACTCTGGAAAGAGTGCAGAGAAGAGCAACAAAGATGATTAGGGGGACCGGAGGCCAGAGGGGGTATTCAGCCGGTTCTGACAGGTTCTGTAGAATAGCGGACATTTTGAGTAGTTTGGAGAACCGGCAAATAGGCTGGCCACGCCCCCACTGCCTCCCAGCCATCCAGCTGATCTTCTTTGGTTGCCCTGAACAGGAGAACGGAGCTGGAAAACAGGTTAGTGGGGTGGGGAGGGAATGGGGATGTTGCAGCATCCTTCCCTGGCCACGCCCACAGACTCACCACACCCACAAAACCACGCCCACAGAACCAGTAGTAAAAAAAAATTGAATTCCACCACTGCTGGAGACTAAAACATATGAAGAACGGTTGCAGGAATTGGGTATGTCTAGTGAAAAAAGGGACTGGGGAGACATGATAGCAGTGTTCCAATATCTCAGGGGCTGCCACAAAGAAGAGGGAATCAAGCTATTCTCCAAAGCGCCAGAAGGCAGAACAAGAAGCAATAAGAAAGAAAGCAATCAAGGAGAAATCCAACCTAGAACTAAGGAGAAATTTCTAGATACTCAGAACAATTACAGGTAGTGCTCGTCTTACAAGTGTTCATTTAGTGACCATTCAACGTTACAACGGCCCTGAAAAAAGGGACTTATGGCTGTTTTTGACACTGATGACCATTACAGCATCCTCAGGGTCACATAATCAAAATTCAGACGCTTGGCAACTGACTCATATGTCAGACCTGGAAGCCATCTTTTGCATTGGGCCTTCAGGGTTGACACATTTTCTACTGTGGAAAAACGGGAGGGGGATTATATGCAGTATGGGAGATATATAGTCATAATGACATGCTTTCTCAGAGAGTCAAGGACATCCTGCCCTGCAGCTGTGATGGTGTGACTGAGGGCCACCTCCAGTCGTTACGGTGCCTGACTGGACCATGTGACGGACATCTGGGTGCTGGGCAGGGACTTGAGTTTTCATTTGGGTGGGGAAAACCTGGAGGTTTTCAGATTCAGGTTTTCCCAGATGTGCCAATATGACATCTCTAATAAAATGGAACTTTGAGGAAACTCAAGCCTCGGAGTCTTCTTTCGTTGTGGGTGTCACTTGGAACCCTGACACACTCTGCGAAACAACTAATTCCCACAACTCTGTCAAACTATTTATCAAGACTGTATAACTATTACTCTTCTCATCCTTCCTATTACCTATCTCCTTTTCTACTGATGACTATAACTGTTGCTAGTGGAGGTTGCAGAAACTGGGTATGTCTAGTTTAATGGAACGAAGGACCAGGGGAGACATGATAGCAGTCTTCCAATATCTCAGGGGTTGCCACAAAGAAGAGGGAGTCAAGCTATTCTCCAAAGCACCTGAGGGCAGAACAAGAAGCCATGGGTGGAAACCAATCAAGGAGAAAAGCAACTTAGAACTGAGGAGAAATTTCCCGACAGTTAGAACAATTAATCAGTGGAACAGAAGTTGCCTCCAGAAGTTGTGAATGCCCCAACACTGCAAGTCTTTAAGGAGATGTTGGATAGCCATTTGTCTGAAACGGTATATGGCTCCCTGCCTAGACAGGGGGTTGGACTAGATGACCTCCAAGGTCCTTTCCATCTCTGCTATTGTATTGTATCCTTACGATTTTATATTGTTTTATTTAGTTTCCTAGTATGATTTTTGGTTGATTGGTTATTTGGTCTCCCATGACCATCACTAAGTGTTGCATCTTATGATTCACGATGAATGTATTTATGATGGCTATGATCATGTTTTATCACTCATATCTTTTATGTACACTGAGAGCTGATGCACTGAAGACAAATTCCTTCTGTGTCCAATCACTCTTGGCCAATAACAAATTATATTCTACTAGTGATGATAACCTGGCGTTCCCCGGATATTTCGTTTGGGTGGAGAAAACCTGGAAGCTTTCAGATTCGGGTTTTCCCAGATGTGCCAATATGACATCTCTAATAAAATGGAACTTTGAGGAAACTCAAGTCTCGGAGTCTCCTTTCGTTGGGGGTGTTACTTAGAGCTCTGACATCATATTGATGATGTTTACAGTGCCCTGGGGTCATGTGATCCCCTTTGGCGACTTTCTGACAAGCAAAGTCAACGAGGAAGCCAGATTCCCGCAACCACTGTCTTACTAATTTAACAATTGCAACGATTCACTTTACAATTGTGGTATGAAAGGTCATAAAATGTGGCAAAACTCACTAAACCGATGTCCCGCTTAAGGAGAAACATTTTGGGTTCAATCGTGGTCCTAATTCAAGGATTACCTATCATCAGCCTCCAGAGGTTGTGGGTGATCCATCAATGGAGGTTTTCAAGAAGATATTGGACAACCATTTATCTGAAATGGTAGAGGGCGGGGCTGTCAAACTCCCGGCCCATGGGCTGGATGCGTCACGCCTGGCCATGCCCATGCCCGGTTTAGCAAATGGGGGGAAAAACTCTTGATACGTCACATGATGCTGCCGTGATGATGTGAGTTTGACAGCCCTGGTATAGGGTTAGGGTTAGGGTGTTGGACTAGAGCAGGGGTCTGCAAAGTTGACTCTTTTAAGACTGATGGACTTCAACTCCCAGAATTCCCCAGCCAGCCAGGCTGTCTGGGGAATTCTGGGACTTGAAGTCCACCAGTCTTAAAACAGCCAACTTTGCAGACCCCTGGATTAGAGTATATCCAAGGTCCCTTCTAACTCTCTTATATGATATCCACCCAACTCTCCTTGCCAGCAACTGTGCAAGTAAACAATACTGGATTCTCTTTTTGACGAGCTTGTGTAAGATTACACTTCTTTTCCATTTTGGTAAGCTAGCTAGCTGTCAGCAGCTAGGAGCAGCTTCCGCTCATTCTACTGAGCGAGACCCTGAAAATGTGCTTGCTGGTCACAACAGTTCTTGCCTGGGGCAGCTCATCCATCTACCCAAGGCTGATTTCTCTATTTGCGAGCTCCCAATTATTGATTGCCCAAACCCTTCTGACACGCTGATCTGAACTTAATTATTTTACCCCGTTCGTCTCTCTCCTATTATTCCTGATCTTCCTAGCTGCTCCTCCTCATTCTGCCTGCTGAGCTGAAAATAGCTGCCAGCGTCTTTTCAATGCAAAATTGGCTCCAAGGAAGATGAGCAAGTTGAGAACACTGCCGAGGTGCCTGCAGAAAGTTTGGTTCTAATCTGTCCCTTCAAGGATGAAGACAAACATTCTCTGATCTTAGGCTTATTGATTGCTGGCATGTTTAATATTGTTGTGCGGCCGATTATATTGCTCCCTCTAATGTGATTTCTACTGACAAGAGGGGAGAGAGAGAGAGGGAGGGAGAGACAGACAGAGGGGAGGAGAGAGAGGGGGGGGGAGAAAGAGAGAGGGAGAGAGAGAGACAGAGAGAGACAGACAGACAGACAGACAGACAGAGAGGGGAAGGAGAGAGGGAGGGAGGGAGAGACGGGGGGAAGAGAAAGAGGGAGAGGGAGAGAGACAGACAGACAGAGACAGAGGGGAGGAGAGAGAGGGGGGGAGAAAGAGAGGGAGAGACAGACAGACAGACAGACAGACAGAGACAGAGGGGAGGAGAGAGAGGGGGGGAGAGAGGGGGGGAAGAGAAAGAGGGAGAGAGAGAGAGAGAGACAGACAGACAGAGACAGAGGGGAGGAGAGAGAGGGGGGGGAGAGAGAGGGGGGGGAGAGAGAGAGATACAGACAGACAGAGACAGAGGGGAGGAGAGAGAGGGGGGGAGAAAGAGAGAGGGGGAGGAGAAAGAGGGGAGAAGAGAGAGAAAGAAAGGGAGAGAGAGATGGAACTGAATGGGGCCATTGACAAACAAGAATTTGCTTCTCAGCAATCCAGGAAAATTAATATGCTTGCAAAGTAAATACAATTCATGTGGAATGCTGAATGGCAGTTGAAATAAAAATGGTGTGCAAGTGTGTGCAGACATGCTCACAAGAGCGTGCATGCATGTGCGTATAGAAATATGTGTCCATGTGTGTGGGGAGGTATACGCACTTGAATGTGCTTGGGTAAACTGCAATGCAGTTGAAGATGGTGTACACAAATTGCTAATTACTTGCATTTGGGGTAAAGAGCAATTAAAACAAGACCCTAATCAAGGGCTTCCTGCCTAGACAGGGGGTTGGACTAGAAGACCTACAAGGTCCCTTCCAACTCTGCTATTGTATTGTATTGTATTGTATTGAATAATATAGGTTCCCCTGCTTGAGCAGGGGGCTGGACTAGAAGACCTCCAAGGTCCCTGCCAGCTCTATTTGATTCTAAAACAAGACCCTAATCAAGGAATTACCAAGTCTGAAAAACAATCAAATAGTAAGCAACAGCCTACTCAAGGAACCACCAAAAACACTAACAGGGCAAGCCATTAGTATATAAAACGAGAGCAAAGCCCACTCCCTTAGCACTGAAGATGTTACCTAGTTTGGTGATGAAATGCCTGCAAAAACAACCAAGCAAGCTCAGAGAGTACCAAAGACCCCCTATTTAAATTACTCATTCATAGACCCCCTAAGCCCTTACCTGTGAATGTCTCAGTGCTTGGGCTGATCCCAGCCAGCCTTTTGGAAGTGCCGAAGTCTGAAATTTTTAATACTCCACTATAAGTGTTGATCAAGACGTTATCTCCCTGTCAATCATAGAAACTGTTGCTTTAGAGGACCCGGAAAGGTCCAAGACCTCCAGAGCAGAAAATATGGGGTAGCAATATCAAGCCATCCCCCAACGGTGGGTATGGTTCCTCACCTTGATGTCTCGGTGGATAATCTGGTTATCGTGGAGGTAACGCAACCCCTCTAGAATTTGCTTCGTGTAGAATACAATGGTTGGTTCGTTGTCCTTCAGCGGACCCCACATTGACCGCAAGAGGGAAGAGAGGCTTCCTATATGGAGAGATGGGAGGAGAGGAAAAACAATGAGGCATTAGAGAGGCTACTTTGCACCAGAAATAAACCTTTGAGAACCAATTGCCCACAAACCACACGGATAACATAAGAGCCGAGGTGGCGCGGTGGTCAGAGTGCAGTACTGCAGGCTACTTCTGCTGACTGCCAGCTGCCAGCAGTTTGTCAGTTCAATTCTCACCAGGCTCAAGGTGGACTCAGCCTTCCATCCTTCCAAGGTGGGTCAAATGAGGACCCAGATTGTTGGGGGGCAAGAGGCTGACTCTGTAAACCGCTTAGAGAGGGCTGTAAAAGTACTGTGAAGCGGTATATAAGTCTAAGTGCTATTGCTAAGTACTATTGCTATAATATGACTTTTGGTGGCTGGAAGAGCATACAGGTGCACCTCGACTTACAACAGTCCATTTAGTGACCATTGAAAAGTTACAACGGCACTGAAAAAAGTGACTTATAACCGTTAGTCACACAACCGTTGCAACGCCCCCATGATCGTGTGATTGAAACATGGCAACGGATTCATACGTATGACAGCTGCCACGTCCTTGGGTCATGTAATCCCCTTTTGCAACCTTCTGACAAGCAAAGTCAACAGGGAAGCCAGATTCACTTAACGACCATGTTATTAACTTACCTGCAATGATTCGCTTTGGAACCGTGACAAGAAGGTTTATAAATTGGGACAAAAGTCACGTGACAGCTGTCCCGCTTAGCAACAGAAATTCTGGGCTGAATCTTGGTCATACGTCGAGGACTATCTGTACCCATTATGTCACAGGGAAAGGAAGTGAGGGGTGGGGGGCATTGGCAACCTAATCTTGCAAAGCTCCTTCTCCAATAATATTGTACTGCAAACTAGGGCATACAAAACCTTTGCTAGACCAATTCTCAAATACAGCTCGTCTGCCTGGAATTCGCACTGTGTATCGGATGTTAACACAATCGAGCGAGTCCAGAGGAGAAGAGTTCTCCACCCCTCTTACTCACAAGAAGAGTCCTCCACCACTCTACTCACAACAGAATCCCTTATGCCACCAGACTTGAAATTTTGGGCTTGGAAAACCTAGAACTACTCTGCCTACGGTCTGACCTAAGTGTAGTGCATAAAATTATCTGCTACAACGTCCTACCTGTCAATGTAGCATGAGCAAACAATCGATACATACTCAAGGTAAACAGTTCCAAACTCGATTGCAGAAAATACAACTTCAGCAACAGAGTGGTCAGTGCCTGGAATGCTCTACCTGACTCTGTTGCGTCCCCAAACCCCCATAATTTTAACCTAAGACTGTCTACTGTTGACCTCACCCCATTCCTAAGAGGTCCGTAAGGGGGCGTGCATAAGTGCACCAGTGTGCCTGCCATCCCTGTCCTACTGTCTCCATTTATTCATACTCACTTACTGTGTTCATATTTCTATTTATGCTTACACCTATTATCTTTTACACGTTTGACAAACTAAATGAAATAAAAATAAAATAAATAAAATGTCACAAAGGTGGAGCCGGAGTTTTCTGTCGGGTTTTGCAGAAATGAGTTTGGTAGAATCTGAGCTTGGCATGGTTTGCATCTCTCTTAAGAGTTTGGGGGCTTTTCCCTCATTTTATAACCCACATTAAATACAAGTCAAGCTCTAAACTTCAACGTTTGTCTGGTTTTTTTTTCCTCATAGCCAAATAGCTGGAAAAATGTCCTGCTTGCTTTGGCAATTAGATCTGGAAGGGTTTCCAGGAGGCAGAACAAAGAGCTCAAGATGCTTACCCAGAGTGACAAGAAGCATTTGCTTCCTGATCCTTAGCATCACTGATCCATGCCTGCTGTGTCTTCCTAAAGGCCCTCATTTTAAGACCCACCGTAAGATGGGGAAGGATGATCTGTTTGCATCTGAGCACACATTTTTTCATGAAAGCTAAATTTCCCAAACAGGCATGGGAATCAGGGCTTGGTTTATGCAACATGCTTTTTTTTTTTTAGCAGGTTCACAAATTTTGCGGTGCCATTCGCACCTCCAAAAAGGTGCATATGAAAACACGAAGGGAAAATACAACTGACGCAAACGCAGCCTGCCAGAACCAAAACTAGCAGGTATAGGTTAAAGTAAAGGTTCCTCTCGCAGATATCTGCTAGTCGCTCCCAGCTCTAGGGGGCGGTGCTCATCTCCGTTTCAAAGCCAAAGAGCCAGCACTTTCCGAAGACGTCTCCGTGGTCATATGGCCGGCATGACTAAACGCCAAAGGTGCACGGAACGCTGTTCCCTTCCCACCAAAGGTGGTTCCTATTTTTCTACTTGCATTTTTTACGTGCTTTCGAACTGCTAGGTTGGCAGAAGGTGGGACAAGTAACGGGAGCTCACTCTATTACGCGGCGATAGGGATTTGAACCGCGGAACTGCTGACCTTTCTGATAACTTCACTCTGGCAAGAGTCTGTCCATTCTGCGTAAGCAAATAAAAAAAATTGGACTCAACTGGATTTCACTGTGACCTCTTTGGCCTTGAGCTTGATACCCTCTTTCTTATTCTCCTCCTCAAGATCTGATTTTGCTGAAAGGAATCCATTCCCATCTTCACCAGGGTTTCAGAATCGCATCGCCTGCTTACTCACCTCCAGGCACTTCCTCCATGAAGATTTTGAGGAAGCCATTTTGACTCACGGAACCCAGATAGCGGACAATGTTCCTGTGTTTCAGGCGCTTGTGCAGGGCAATCTCCTCGTGCAGAGGCTGTGAATATCTGAGAAGCAAGACCAGCAATGAAAGATCCAGGCAGACTCTTCTAAGAACAAAATATCCAAGGGAGGGGAGGACAAAGCCAGCGCCTCCCACTGAATCATCTGGAAATATCTTCTGTGCTCACAGATCCTACTGGGTCTAAAACAGGGGTATCAAACTCAATTTCATCAGCGTTGTGTTTGACCTCAGGGGGATGGGGTGGGTTTGCTCAGAGCGTGCATGGCCAGTTCAACATCACTCATGTCGGGGGGGGGGGGGGGGGGCACCCGTGGTGGCCTGAGTGCTCTGCCAGTGAAAACGGGCTCCTGAGGTCCGTTTTCTGCTGTGATGGTCTCCTGCAACCTTCTGCCAGTGAAAACTCAGCTCACGAGGGCCGCCTGCGCCCTCCCGCGCTCAGTTTTCACTGGCAGAAGCACTGTGGGCTGGTCCTTTGCTGTTTCCAGGGTGGCCCCATGGGCCAGATCTAAGCACCCCATGGGCCGGATCTGCCCTTGAGTTTGACACCCCTGGTCTAAGACAATTTGCTGCGGCCAACTCAGCATTGGACAATTCAATGCAGGATAACTCACTAGGTGCACGGAACACTGTAACCTTCCCACCAAGGTGGTCCCTATTTTCTACTTGCATTTTTTTACGTGCTTTTGAACTGCTAGGTTGGCAGAAGCTGGGACAAGTCATGGGAGCTCACTCCGTTACGCAGGGCTAGGGATTCGAACTACCAAACTGCTGACCTTTCTGATTGACAAGCTCAGCGTCTTAGCCACTGAGCCACCACGTCCCCTCACATTAAATTGCCCCGTGGTCAAGCTGTCTTATGACAAGTTGACCCATGGTGAATTGGACGGGGTGAACTAGCTTGAGTGAATCAGCCGGGGCAACGTTGGCCATGGCGAGCTTTTCCATTTTGTGTCCTTACCTGCTGTCCCGCTCCGGAATCTCTTTAATGGCAATGCGCACTTGGTTGCTGCGGTCTCGTCCAGCATAGACCACACCATATGTCCCTTTCCCCAAAATCACCCTGTCGCCTGCTTCAGTGTATTCATAGTCATACTGTGAACATGAAAGCATAGAGAGAATATAAGTGCAAAGCCTGGTCAGAAGACCTTTGATACACAAACAGCCCTATAATTAGAGCGAATTTTGAGGCCTGGGGCAGACCATCCAGGAAAATGTGGCAGATAATAATCCCTACCGCTCCGAGTCCCCTTGGGGAGAGGACGCGGTATATAAAAATAAAATATTATTATTATTATTATTAGTTCCTTAAATTAGCTTCCTGATATCTAACATGGTAGAAGAACTGCTCAACCTTCAAACTGCCAATGCTGTAAGATTCCATACATGGAATAGGGATAAAGGTAAAGGTTCCCCTTGCACATATGTGCTAGTCATTCCTGACTCTAGGGGGGCGGTGCTCATCTCTGTTACAAAGCCCAAGAGCCAGGACTGTTCGAAGACGTCTCCGTGGTCATGTGGCCAGCATGACTAATCACCGAAGGTGCACAGAATGCTGTTACCTTCCCACCAAAGGTGGTCCCTATTTTTCCACTTACATTTTTACATGCTTCCAAACTGCTAGGTTGGTAGAAGCTGGGACAAGTAACGGGAGCTCACTCCGTTACGCGGCACTAGGGATTCAAACCGCCAAACTGCCAACGTTTCTGATAGACAAGCTCAGTGTCTTAGCCACTGAACCACCGTCTCCCTCGGAACAGTGATAGTTACACTTTTTTTTTTTTATGCAAGCAAGTTTGTACTTGTTGAAGTTTGTCTCCAACATCCTATTTGTCTGATGTTGTAAAGTATTCTCAGATGGTTTAAGACCATTATTATTTTTTTTAAAAAAAATGGTGTTTGCAAACAATTTCAAATTATTGCACAAACACTTTTAAAGGCACCAAAGTTCCACCTTGTTTTTCTGTCAAAATAGCTTTGAGAAAAGTAAGAGTTTCAGCACTCTCTCTACAGCCAAGACTAAACACTGAAATGAGTGCAGCTGAAGACTTGAACAATTATTTCTCTAGATGCTGATTAAACATGCAAGCTCATGCACCCCATTACATTTACAACCGAAATATTACACTTAAGAGAAAATAGGTGTGATTGGAACAGGTTTTCATTTCAATATTCATTATCGTTCACTTTTTATCTAAAAATTATATGCTCTTTCATACTCTGGAAAAACTGCACTGTTTGAGATTTCTTTTGGTGGCGTTCCTGAGATCGTTGCAAGATGGCAAGACAACGTGCCACAATTGTGTTTTTCCACACAACCTCTCGCTATCCCTTTTCTTCTTTGGAAAACTGGGCCCAGGTGGGGTTTTCTCATATTTTCCACTTGGATGCATAAAAAGCCAAGGAAATTGCAAGCCAGTGCAGGAAATGTACACAATAAGCAGACCCAGTCACTTGCCTTAGCAACTCTATTACAGAGATTTTATTTTTTATTTTATTAAATTTATACCCCACCCTTCTCCTTGCAAGGACCCAGGGCGGCGCACAGGCAATATTAAAAACCATACAAAATACAAATATATATTATTAAAAAACTATTAAATTATATCCCGTGCTAAAACCCATTATAAAACCCTAAAAATTTAAAATTTATCCACATTTAAAAGTCAGAAAACGGGGGTTATGCTAGGCCGGCCTGTTGGAATAAATAAGTCTTAAAACGCTGGCGGAAGAGGCGGAGGTCCGAGGTGGTACGTAATTCAGGGGGTAGGTCGTTCCAGAGGGCTGGGCCCGCCACAGAGAAGGCCCTTCCCCTGGGCGTCGCCAACTGGCATTGCCTGGCTGACGGTACCCGGAGAAGGTCCTCTCTGTGGGAGCGGATCGGTCGAAGGGATGTATGGGGCAGGAGGCGGTCTCGTATGTAGCTAGGCCCCGAGCCATGGAACGATTTAAAGATGGTCGTCAGCACCTTGAAGCGCAGGTTCCCAGATAAAGTGTAAGAAATTGTATGCCACCAGGGAGAATTTCACTAGTGTTCCCTAGTTGAAAGCACATGGAAAGCAATGTTTCTTATCATCATGTGAATGGTAGAATGGAATAACAGAGTTGGAAAGGACCTTGGAGGTCTTCTAGTCCAACCCCCTGCTTAGACAGGAAACCCTACACCGCTTCAGGCAAATGGTTATCCAACATCTTCTTAAAAACTTCCAGTGTTGGGGCTTTCACAACCTCTGGAGGCAAGTTGTTCCACTGGTTAATGGTTCTAACTATCAAGAAATGTCTCCTTAGTTCTAAGCTGCTTCTCTCCTTGATTAGTCTCCATCTATTGCTTCTTATCCCGTCCTCAGGTGCTTTGGAGAATAGTTTGACTCCCTCTTCTTTGTGGCACAGAACATTGCTATCATGTCACCCCTAGTCCTTTTCATCAGACTAGACCCATGATGGTGAAACTATAGCACGCATGCCACAGGTGGCACTTGGAGCCATTTCTGAGGGCATGCGAGGGTTTGCCCTGTCAGCTATCGTTCATATGCATGCGCTGGTGAACTGATTTCTGGGCTTGATTTTCAGGCATTTTTCGGATGTTTTGGGGGCATTTTTCAGCCTCCGGAGATTTCCCTAAAGCCTCCAGAGGACAAAAAAGCCCCCAATGGCAAACCGGGAGTTTGTGAATGGACTTCCGGTTTGCGCATTGGACTGTTTTTCGCCCTTCCCTGGCTCCTAAAAAGGTTCATCATCACTGGACTGAACATACCCAGTTCCAGCAACTGCACTTTATATGTTTGAACCTTTAGGTTGTACAGAAATATTCAGAAGAAAATTTCAGTACAGCACTAAACGAGACCTCTGCACGGTAGCTATTTTTATGCTGAGTCATCTCTGGAGCTGGCTAGATACCTCCATTCAACCTGTCCGTTCCCACAGGGAGGACCTCCTTAGGGTGCCGTCCGCCGGACAATGCCGGCTGGCGACTCCCAGGGGAAGAGCCTTCTCTGTGGCAGGCCCCGCCCTCTGGAACGACCTGCCCCCCGACCTCCGTACAATCACGGACCTTCGCCTCTTTCGTCGGCCATTAAAAACATACTTCTTTCATGCGGCCGGCCTGGCATAGCTGTTTTATGGCTGATTTTAGTTGGGTTTTAATTATGTTTTTAGCACAGGTCCAAATTTTATTTAATTCAGTTTTAACTATTTGATTGTCTATATATTTTTATATTTTTATTGTTCCTGTGCACCGCCCTGAGTCCCGTCTGGGAGAGAGCGCGGTATAGAAATACAATAAAGATTAAGATTAAGGTTCATTGTTTCCTTCTCCACTCCTTGTGAAATCCTTCCAAAGAAAACCAAGAAGGTTTGATTCACAGCACCTCCCCCCAGGTTCACCTCTAGTTCCACTGGAGAGCTGCACCAATTCCCTTCTTCGCCCATCTCTGCCATGAAAGAATGGACCAGCTCAAAAAACCTGAAATAAAAGAGAAAGAGGAAGGAGAATCTCAGGGAATAATAGAAGCTCATGAAACATCTTCGTAAAGAAGAACCTGAATATTACTCCTTAGGGCAGTGATGGCGAACCTATGGCACGGGTGCCACAGGTGGCACGCGGAGCCATTTCTTAGGGCACGCGAGGCGTTGCCTTGTCAGCTCCAGCACGCCTGTGTGCGCTGGCCAGCTGATTTAGGCCTTCTTTTGAGGCCATTTTTCACACTCTGGAGGCTTCAGGGAAGCTCCTGAAGCCTCTGGAGTTGGGGAAGGGAGGCTGTTTTCACAATCCCCAGGCTCCTAGAAAGCCTCTGGAGCCTGGGGAGGACGAAAAAAGCATACCAAAAGCAGGGGGGTCATGCACATAGCATTATAATAATAATAATAATTTTAATTTATAACCCGCTCTCTCTCCCCGAAGGGACTCGAGGCGGGGCACAGGGAATTAAAAATACAATTAAAACAAACAGAGTACAAAGTTAAAAACAAATTAAACTGGCCCTGCGCTAAAAACCCCTATAAAACTAAAACTATCCCTAAAAACCCCTAAAACAATTTAAACAATTTAAATTACCCTAGGCCAGCCAAGCAGAAGAAGTGTGTTTTTAGTTTCTGTCGGAAGGAGCGAAGGTCCGTGGTTGTTCTGAGGTCGGGGGGAAGGTCGTTCCAGAGGGCTGGGCCCACCACAGAGAAGGCCCTTCCCCTGGGCGTCGCCTGCTGGCATAGCCTAGTGGACGGCACCCGGAGAGGTCCCTCTCTGTGGGAGCGAATCGGCCGCAGGGATGTATGGGGCAGGATGCGATCCCGCAGATAGCTAGGTCCCGTGCCATGGAGCGCTTTGAAGATGATAACCAACACCTTGAAGCGCACCTGAAAGACGACAGGCAGCCAATGGAGCGGTGTTACATGGGAAAACCTGGAGGTTCCCATAATTGCCCGTGCGGCTGCATTCTGGACAAGCTGAAGCCTTCGCGTGCACCTCAAGGGGAGCCCCATGTAGAGAGCATTGCAGTAATCCAGTCGGGATGTCATGGGTGTGGCACCTCCATGGAGGACTCCCCTGCGCTCCTCCCATTTTTGGCACGTGAGCCAAAAATGTTTAGCCATCACTGCCTTAGGGGATTTATGGTATAATTGGCTAGAGGAAAGGGGTGGGTGGGAAGCAGGAAAGCAAAAAAAGGAAGGAAGAAAAATCAATAAATAAAAAAACAACAACTACAAAACCGGAAAATGATTAGAAGATAGAGATACAAAATAGACCGTAGCAAATATATAATAGGAAATGGATGCAAAACGATTCAAATGTAATAAAGGTTATTATACGTAGAATATACAGAATGTTATCTATAGAATGAAGAAAAAAGATGTATGAAATAAGATAAACACACACACATATAAAAAGTTGTAGCTATACAAGGCTTATATGTGCAGATAAAAGAATCACAACAGATATGTAAAAGAAGGGTAATGTGTTGCAAAGATGTGAAGTTTGCAGAAACAAAAATAAAAAGTTTTTTTTAAAAAGAAATATCTTAAAGATTGATACTGCTTTGAAGCAACGTGCTTGAGCACATGGCCCTTCCGAGCTCCATTTTCGCTGTCAAGAGGGCTGCAGGAGGCCATTGCAGCCAAAAACGGAGCTCAGGAGCCTGTTTTTGCTGGCAGAGAGCTCGGGCCACCACAGGTGCCCCTGACAGGAGTGATGCTGAACCGGCCATGCCCACCCTGGCCACACCGACCCAGTCACCCGAGGTCAAATACAACTCTGATGAGGCCCACAATGAAATTGAGTTTGACACCCCTGCACTAGGCTCTCGACATTTTTCTTTGTATCGTGGTGACCAGAATTATACGCCGTGTTTCAAATGTGGCCTCACTAGTGCAGTACAGAATGGTATTATCACTTCTCGTGATCTTGATGCTCTTCCTCCGTTGATAACAGCCCAGGACTACCCTTCCTTCCTTCCTTCCTTCCTTCCTTCCTTCCTTCCTTCCTTCCTTCCTTCCTTCCTTCCTTCCTTCCTTCCTTCCTTCCTCCCTCCCTCCCTCCCTCCCTCCCTCCCTCTCTCTCTCTCTCTTTCTCTTTCTTTCTGTGGGTCTTGGCTTCTGTTGGTACCCTCCCCTCCTCACCCCCACTCACCAGCGGCAGTGATTTTGGGTAGGGAAGTACAACTGGAAATCTTCAACTGTATGCCGCACATAAAGGAAACAGCATCGTTCGTCGCACTTAGAAATACTGGTGACAAAAAGAAAGAGAGAGAAGAAAAGAATTCAGGCACGTAGAAAACAGGCCTTTGGGGAGAAGATGGCTTGGTCCACAGGAGGAGAATGTCAGTTTGGCAGGAATAGCCATCCCTTCTTCTCACCAGTAAAAACAAAACACCCAGAAATTTGACTTAACCAATTTCATTGTATTTAAGTCCAATGACAATAAAGATTATACTTATACTTGTCCTTTCAAGATCCTTCAACTATGCTAGCTTCAAAAGCTTCCTGATCAGAGACTACCTCTCTCTGTGCAGGGTATGTTGTATGAGCTGTTGATTTACTTTGCATGAAAGTGTTTTCTTATCATTGTTTGACGATGCTGGTTCAAAAAAGCTTTGAGATGTGAACGTCCCATAAAGACTGAACGCCCCTTGGACAACCTGTTAAAATTAAGCTTAGGTCCTAAGAGATGGCGACCCTATGGCATGCGTGCCACAGGTGGCACGTAAAACCCTCTCTGTGGGCACGTAAGCTGTCGCCCCAGCTCAGCTCCACTGCGCATGTGTGCGTGACTCCCACCAGCCAGCTGGTTTTCGGGTCTCTGCCCTGTATGCGCGGCAGGTGAGGCACATGCGAGAGATGTGTGCACATGCATGGGGTGTGGAGGGCATCGGTGCATGCATAGGGGCCGTGCCACATACATGAGGGTGGGGCGCATGCAAGGGGTTGCATATGCATGCGCAGGGGTGGAGGGCAGAGGGGCGCATGCATGGTGGGCGAGGCGCACATGCATTGCATTATGCACGCACGCAGCTACGAAAAGGTTAGCCATCACTGGCTTAGGAGATTTACGTGAAGGTATAAAAAGGATGAGGAAATCACTTTTCATTAAAAGAAAGATAAGTATAAGTATACTCTTTATTGTCATTGTACTGAAATACAACGAAATTGTAATTGGTGCAAAATTATAACAGAAACGAAAAAAGAAAGAAAAAGAAAAAAACTAGCGTGCGCATGGAGTGATTGTGGTTGTATTTAAAAGTCTCACAGCCCAAGGATAACAACTATCTTTAAACCTGTTTGTTTGGCTGGCTATACTTTGATGTCTTCTGCCCGACGGTAGAAGTGCAAAGAGACACCGATCAGGGTGTGAATAAGCCAATGCCTCTGACTTCCAGAAGGAAGCTAAGGAAATAATCTTTCATTAAGTTTTTGCAACTGACCCTATTGTCTGTGATTGCCACTTTGTTGAATTGATATATTCTCCAACATCCAAATACATCCACTAGGGCAGGGGTCTCCAACCTTTGCAACTTTAGGTCTGAAGGACATCAGTTCCATAAGTCTGGGAGCTGAAGTTCTTCAGACTTAAAGTTGCAAAGGTTGGAGACCCCTGCACTAGGGCCAAGAACAGAGATAATGCTGTGTTAGACAGGCATTAAATTCCATTCGCACGATGACTAAACCTGGTTGCTGAATTAAACAATTTTCTGGATTTGTGCGATATAGTGAGCCATAAGTTAACCAAATCGGCCGAGTTTCCAGAATATGAAAAGTCACAAGGAAACTGATCTAGGTTGAACCCTAATCAAGCTTAACAAGTTGGCAACATGGGTGGCTTTAAGGATGACGTGTGCACAGTAAGCGCAATTCGGATGCTAGATGTTGAGTTATGCAGAAGGTCAGCATTTAAATGCCCTCTTCAAAAATGACAAAAATGATCATTACCTGATTCCACGGATGGAGGATGCGGGAAAAGTCCAGGTGGAAATTCCTTCCTATAGAAGCCAAGAGAAACACCCAATAAGCAAATTACCCTAGAAGCAAAATTCCCAATTGCTAGAAATTGTAAGAACTGGTAATCCTCACTTAAGGACCACAACTCAGGACATTAAACTCATGCCACAACTGAGCTGTGGCGGCACAGTAGTTAGCGTGCAGCACTGCCGGCTACTTCAGCTGACTGCTAGCTGCAGTTTGGCAGTTCAAATCTCACCAGGCTCAAGGTTGACTCAGCCTTCCATCCTTCCGAGGTGGGTCAAATGAGGACCCAGATTGTTGGGGGGCAAGAGGCTGACTTTGTAAACTGCTTAGAGAGGGCTGGAAAGCAGTATGAAGCAGTATGTAAGTCTAAGTGCTATTGTGACTGCTATAACTGGAACTGGCAACTTCATCACTGTGAAATATCCCATGACCTCGTGGACTTAAGACTTCCCTTCCACTGTGGTCATTAAGCAAATCATCCAGAGTCACTGAGACATCATGTGACCATGACTTGCTGCTTTACTGCCGGCTTCTCCATCAACTCTGCTTGTCGGAAGGCAGGTGTGAAACGCACAAAAGGTGATCACATGAACACGGGGAGCTGCAACACTCAAACACCCACCAGTTGCAAAAACGCCTGAATCTTGATCCTGTGACTACTGGGAACCATGCAACTGTTGTAAATGCAAAGGCTTGCTTTATAGCGGCTTTTCCAATGCCGTTGTGACTTTGTACGGTTGCTAAACAGGGGAGTTATTAAGCGAGGACTAGTAGGCAGCAAGCAAAAGAAGGAAAATGAAGTGAGATCTCTGAAAGTACCTCTTCCAGGGAACCGATGTAGCTTAGTGTCACTGATTTCCTGATCTCCTCGTTGCACACAGAGAGCTGAGACGGTTGCAGCACCTTGCTCAGGTCGAGAATCAACACCTGTCAAGAAAAGCAGCAGCCCTCAACTCTGATGATTTTAAACAGGGGAAAATTCAATGAATTCCTCGAGGCGAAGAGAAGAATGTGAAATCACCAGGGAACGAGAGCAGCACAATATTTGGTTGTCAGAAGGCTGGACAAGTAGGGCACCAAAAGGAAGAGCCTAGCCAGGTGGTAACCCAATTGGGGTGAGGGTTGAACTGGTAACACAATGGAGGTGAGGGTTGAACTGGTAACACAGTTGGGGTGAGGGCTGAACTGGTAACACAGTTGGGATGAGGGCTGAACTGGTAACCCAATTGGGGTGAGGGTTGAATTGGTAACACAGTTGGGATGAGGGTTGAATGTAACACAATTGGAGTGAGGGTTGAACTGGTAACACACTGGAGATGATGGTTGAACTGGTAACACAGTGGGGGTAAGAGTTGAGCAACTGGGGTGAGGGTTAAACTGGTAACACAATTGGGGTAAAGGTTGAACAATTGGGGGAGGGTTGAGCTGGCAACACAATTGGGTGAGGGTTGAATTGGTAACAATGGGGGCGAGGGTTGAACTGGTAACACAGTTGGGATGAGGGCTCAACTGGTAACACAGTTGGGTGAGGGCTGAACTGGTAACACAGTTGGGTGAGGGTTGAATTGGTAACACAGTTGGGTGAAGGTTGAATTGGTAACACAATGGGGATGAGAGTTGAACAATTGGGGTGAGTGTTGAACTTCAGAATCCCTGCCTTTAGAAGACTATCCCCGTGCAAGCAATGCATTGTAAGGAAGGAGAGTGACTTGGACTATTGCTACATGCAGAAGTACAGGTGGTGGTGGGGACACCAAGACAGAGGTCCGGGACAAAAGAAAGGGTAGGAAAGAGAAAGAGAGACAAATCGCAACAAGAGGCAGGTTACCTGAAGCATAACCTATTTCAGCAATAACAAAGCTGTGCTCCTCCAGATGTTGTTAAACTCCAACTACCATCAGCCCCAGCCAACAGGGCCAGCGTCCAGGGATGATGATGCGTGCTGGACTCTAACATCATGCAGAGGGGCCATGGCTTAAGCAACCCTGACCGTTAAGACTCAGCGCGGAAAGAAACCTCTGGCAGGAGAGAGAAGCCCATCGCGTTCTTATGCTCTGCAGACAGCTGTTCTGCAAAGCTTGCCCTGAATTCGCTTCAGTTGGACGGAAGGAGCATGAAACAACAAAGGAAGTGGGGAATTTCCAAATATCCGAAGTCAAGCTGGGTAAAAGTTTTGCATCATCTACAAAAAAAAAGGTCTTGGGTTGAATTCAAGGTACTTCAGTCGGCGTGAGCTTCAATGGACTCCAGAGGATGGATGGCAGAGGACAGGAAGGCCTGGAGGAACGTGGTCCATGGGGTTGTGATGGGTCGGCCACGACTTCGCAACCAACAACAAGAAGTTAAAAGGGATCTTGAAAGGAAGGTTGTGAAAGAGCTGCCTGCAACTGGCACTGATCTCAGCAAGCACAAATCTGAATAAATGTGGGCATTTTCCATACATAACATTCGTGGCATTGTCATGTGCCACTGCCTTTTATACAGGCAGTCCTCGACTTACGCCCACAATTGAGCCCAAGATTTCTGTCGCTAAGCGAGACAGTTAACAACCGAACGGGAAACAACTTAACAGTCGTCAAGTGAATTTTGCCCCATTTGACGACCTGCAGTTGTTAAGTTAGCAACATGGTTGTTAAGTGAATCTGGCTTTCCCCTGGACTTTGCTTGTCAGAAGGTCCCAAAATGGATCGCGTGACCCCCAAGATACTGAGATCGTCATAAACATGAGTCGGTCACCAAGCATCTGGATTTTGATTACCTGACCAACGGGGATTCTGCAACTATCATTAAGTGTGAAAAACGGCCATCGGTCACTTTTTTCAGTGCTGTTGTAACTTCAAACAGTCACTTACTGTTGTAAGTCGAGGCCTAACTGTCGTTTATTTGTTTTATTTTTTGCACACTAGCTTTAGATATTTAGACTTAGGTATGAGCCGTGGGGGCACAATGGTTAGAGTGCAATACTGCAGGCTATTTCTGTTGACTGCTGGCTGCCTGCAATTTGGCAGCTCGAATCTCACCAGGCTCAAGGTTGACTCAGCCCTCCATCCGTCTGAGGTGGGTAAAATGAGGACCCAGATGGTTGGGGGCAAGAGGCTGATCCTGTAAACCGCTTAGAGGAGGCTATAAAGCACTCTGAAGCAGTATGTAAGTCTAAGTGCTATTGCTAGGAGCCATGATGGTGCAGTAGTTAGAATGTAGTATTGCAGTCTGACTCTGCCCACAGCCAGGAGTTTGATCCTGACTGGCTCAAGATTAACTCAGCCTTCCATCCTTCTGAGGTGGGTCAAATGAGGACCCAGACTGTTGGGGGCAAGAGGCCGACTCTGTAAACCACTTAGAGAGGGCTGTAAAGCACCCTGAAGCGGTATATAAGTCTAAGTGCTATCGCTATTTGGCCTGATGTTCCCAACCATCACCCCATCGCATGGTTTTTACCCCCAGGGTAAAATTGAGAGAGATTAAAAACAAGCAAACAAACAAACAAACCACAAATACTGGTTCATGGTTGAGACCAGAAAGCCCAAGTTAAGGTTTGCTCATATTCAAACGGGATTCAGCTCAGTAGCTTTCCCATCAGTCTCAGGAGGACAACCCAAGCTCAAGAATGGCATTGCTTTAAACAAGCAGGACTCTCAGCTTCCTTACCAAACAGCTCTCCGTGGAGACGAAGGGCTGGCAGGACTCCATTAAAAACCCCAGCCAGAAATCAACCAGCTCTTGTTTGGGTGACCACGTGTCAGGGACCGTGTTGAAATGATTGTAGATTGTGTAAGTTTCCTTGATGGAGGTCAAGTACCTGGCACGAGAAAAAGTGAGACAAGAGGTGGAGCAAAGAAAAGGGCCAACGCAGGTAGATGTTTGTTGACTTATCTTATTTGCTCACACCCAGAACCATAGAATAACTGAAATAGCTTATTCAGGAGCTCACTTCACCACTTTCCAACCGAGCCACAATTTGTGCTAACCACCTTTGCCTTGAGTGAGCCGCAATCTTTAGGTTCATCACACAACACAAATAAACGAAACTGAAGTCGAGCGTGTATGATGGCTTAGTGGTGCATCAGAAATGTCTTCTGCCAGATTTGCTCGCTTCAGAAAACGAAAGTAGGTCAGGCTTCCTGATTTCACAGGGAGGCCTGCCCCGGCGCCCACTTTGACAATTTCCTCCTGATTACTTCAAAAGTATTAGCTGAGTCCCTTTCTCCCACTTTCAGAAGATGAAAAGTCACCACTACGTACCACACAGGAGCATTCAGCTTGTACAGCTTCTCGGAGGCTTGGATGATTTTGTCGAAGTCGCCCGTTAAGATGCTCGCGCCGAAATAAAAGCCTACGTCCCAATAGTGCTGCATTTTTTCCAGGCTTCCCTTCCTCCCCAAAACGCAGCTCACCTTCATCCCTGCCAAGAAAGAGGAAGGTTATTTCCTGAGACGTATAGGAATTTTTAAAAAGAAAACCCCCTCTTTGGTGCCAGCCTTTGGGCTAAGCCAGGGGTATCAAACTCAAGGCCCGGGGGCCGGATGCGGCCCACAGGGTGCTTAGGTTTGGCCCACGGGGTCGCACTGGAAACAGCAAAGGACTGGCTCACGGTGCCTCTTGCGGCCCTCCTGAGATCTGTTTTCAGCTACGATGGCCTCCTGCAGCCCTCTGCCAATGAAAACAGAGCTTGAGGAAACCATGCGTACCCCCCTCCCGAGCTCTGTTTTTGCTGGCAGAGAGCTGCAGGAGGCCGTCGCGGGTGTAAACGGAACCTCGAGTGATGTTGAGCTGGCCACACCCCCATGTCCCCACCCTCAAGGTCAAACACAACCCTGATGCGGCCCTCAATGAAATTGAGTTTGACACCCCTGGGCAAAGCCAACCTTGTCAACTTTAACAGGTATGGACCAGTGGTGAAATTCACTTTTTTTTTTTTTACTACCAGTTCTTTGGCTTGGTGGGCATGGCAGGAAAATGATATTGCAAAATCCCCATTCGCTCCCCACTCTGGGGCCAGCCAGAAGTGGTATTTGCCGGTCCTCTGAACTACTCAAAATTTCCACCACCAGTTCTCCAGAACCTGTCAGAAGCTGCTGAATTTCACCTCTGGTGTGGATTTCAATTTCCCGAATAACCCATCTAAAAGGTGACAAGATTGAGAAACAGCAAGTTGAACAATATAACCACGCTGGATTTGCAACTGAATTGTTGTTCAAACGCCACTCATTTGATTTCCTGGGTAGAGCGTTCCATTTGGCATCGCCTGATTCTTAACTTTAGGGATGTGCAAAATTCACTGAGTCGGAATAAATATGCCCGGAATGTTTACAACCATTTCTGCCTCAGTGAATTTCCTTGTGTTAATTGCTCAACCGGCCCTGAAGCAGTGTGAGCTCTTCCGGTGATTCCATTCCAGAATCATTGAATTTTGCACTTCCTTTTCATAAAGCGGGGGTCCCCAACCTTTGCAACTTTAAGTCTGAAGGACTTCAGCTCCCCAGAATTCTCCAGCCAGCTTTGCTGGCATGAGAATTCTGGGAGCTGAAGTCCTTCAGACTTAAAGTTGCAAAGGTTGGGGACCCCTGTCATAAAGAATACTCGGTTAAAATGATCAACCAGGAAGAACTGCATTGCTTAAAAAAAAAAAAACTTTGACAAAACTCCAGGACCAACCGGTTTATTGTACAGTCAAATGTCATTGAATTTTGCAGTATAATATTCCATCAGGCCTTTTAAAACCAGCTACTATTTTAATTCAGCTTTTCATTTACTTAGATTTAGTTTTAGATCGGGGATGTCCAAAAATTAAAATGAGAGAAGTGATCATTCAAATGAAGCTTCATCCCCCTTGGTTTTTACACGTGTCACAAATAAAAAGGAATCAGGTTTTGATTGTGTAGACATGGTTGTGACATAGACTCCCCCCCGCCCCCGCATTTCCTGTGGATGTCCCCACCATAAATTACAATCCTTAAGTGTCCACTGGGAAGAAAGGTAGGATCTGAACTGAATAAGGAAAGAAATATAAATAATCCTCACTTAAGGACCCCAATTGAGAACAGCAATTCTGTGGCTAAGTGGACACCTTTGTTAAGTGAACCATCACATGACTTAAGATGTCAATTCCACTGTGGTTGTTAAGTAAATCACCCACGGTCCCTAAGAGCAACATCATGTGATCCTGACTTGTGACTTACGGCCACTTTTTCCAAGCTGTCTTGACACTTGCAAATGGCGATCATTTGAATGGTCGCCAAACAAGACAGTGGTGAACTGAGGACCAGCTGTGCTGCGCATAAAGAAACCCATAAACATTCCCGAGCGCATACTCCAAGTAAGCATTGTTTGTTTTTGTCTCAAATGACTAACAGGCTAATCCCTCTTTCCTCCCTTCCCGCCTGCCCAAATGAATTTAGTAAGTTACAACAAAGAACAATCTCACACCGATCTGCCGAAGCTGCATAGAAGCTTCAAAACTATGGCCTGCAGCGATGAGCAACACAACCGAATTAATTCCAGCATGAAGGCTTGGCTCGGTCAGAAAGGCCTTGTGGTACCTGGGGAATTAAAGCACAAGGATGAAAAGTAACCCTTGCAGGGTCAAACATTTGGTGATTGGCAGGTACACGGCACATTTTTGGGAGGGGCAACAGAACAACAGAGAGAGGCAGGATATTTCTCAATGCCATTTGCAGGGAATCATAAGCAGGTGAAGACATCTGCTTGGGAAGACCCTGAAGCAAATGGGGAGCCACTGTGTGAGACAGAATGCTGGACCAGATGGGCTGTGGCCTGTTCCAGCAAGGCTGTTCTTATGTTCTTAGAGTTGGAAGGGACCTTGGAGGTCTTCTGGTTCAACCCCTTGCTCAAGTAGGAGACCCTATGCCAGTGATGGCTAACCTTTTTTGGCTCGCGTGCCAAAAGCGGGGGGAGCGCAGGGGGAGTCGTGCTTGGGTGTGCCACACCCATAATGCTATGTGCGTGACGCCCTGCTTTTGGCATGCTTTTTTCACCCTCCCCAGGCTCCAGAGGCTTTCTAGGAGCCTGGGGAGGGTGAAAACAGCCTCCCCCCCACCTCCAGAGGCTTCAGGAGCTTCCCTGAAGCCTCCAGAGGGCGAAAAACGGCCTCAAAAGAAAGCCTAAATCAGCTGGCCAGCGCAGACATGCGCTCTAGAGCTGACAGGGCAACGCCTCGCATGCCCTAAGAAATGGTTCTGCGTGCAAGCTGTGGCACCTGTGCAATATGTTCGCCATCACGGCCCTATACCATTTCACACAAATGGTCATCCAATATTCCACTACGGATTCAAAAATTTTAGCAACCAGTTCTCTGTCCGTTTTCTGGGTGGGCGTGGCCATGGTGGGCATGGCCTACTTTGTCTCCTGCACTATGGCGGGGGGAGGCGTTTTCACCCTCCTACAGGCTCTGGAGGCTTTCCTCGAGACGAAAGGCGGAAACAGCCTCCCCCAGGCTCCAGAGACGGGAAAGGGGTGCATTTTTTGACTTCTGGAACTTCCAGGGGTCCATTTGTTGCCCTCCCAGAGCTTCTGCGCAGGCCCTGCACTTATCTGGCATCCAAAACGGGCCATGTGGAGACACCGGGGAGAGGTGGGGCGGGTGGGGCCAGCCAGTCCTTACAACTATTGGTTCGGCGAACCAGATGTGAAATTAGTATCTGGTTCACCCGAACCATCCCGAACCAGTTGAATCCCACCCCTGCAGCACCCACAACTTCTGGAGGTAAGCTGTTCCACTGATGAATTATTTTAACTGTCAGGAAATTCCTCCTTAATTTCCACCCATTGCTTCTTGTTCCATCTTCAGAAGCTTTGGAAAATAGCTTGACTCCCTCTTCTTTGTGGCAACCCCTGAGATATCGGAAGACTGCTATCATGTCTCCCCAAGTCCTTCTTCTCATTAAACTAGACATACCCAGTTCCTGCAACCGTTCTTCATATGTTTTAGCCTCCGATCCCCTAATCATCTTTGTTGCTGCTTCCTTCTTGCTAATCATTCTGGTCAATGAAGAAATCTTTGGTGTTGGAGAAATGGAGAAGTCCTTTGGCAACTCCCAGAATTCTCCACCTCTGCTGGCTGGGGAATTCTGGGAGTTGAAGCCCAGACCTCTTAAAGTTGCCAAGTTTGAGAAAACATCGACTTACGTGGTCATTACAGACCCCTTAAAGGGATAACCGTTTCACTTATGGGATACACAATTCCGATCCCAACCCATCTTCCTCTTTCCAATTTGCCTCTAAAATCCATATTTTTTTTCTCCTGATTGCCCCCAGGACCCATCTTGCTGCCAATTACAGCTTTCACGAGCTGCTGAAGACCACGTGTTTCAAAGCTTCGAATCGATATCACCTGTGGTGCGCTGCCAGAAAAAGGTGGGCGTTACTCTCATAAGTCAAGAAAATTAAGCCTGGGAGCTTTTATTGGGATTGCAAAAGTGAATACAGAGATCTCCATTCACCAGAATGATTTGCAGGAAGGTTGCAAACCTTAGTTGGTTTTTCAAACGGGTTTGCAGGCAACACACTCCTTTCACAGCCCCACCACTGCAGCCCTTACCCCTCTCAAAAATATTGGGCACTTTTCCCTAAAAATAAGCCTTCCCTGGATAATAAGCCCAATTGGGCATTTGCATGCGCTAAAATAACCCCCCCCCTGAAAATAAGCCCTTCCCCCAAAATATTACAATATAGCAGCAGCCATGAGGTGACCATGCTCGCTGCCTCCTGCACCTCAAAAATAATAAGACCTCCCCGAAAATAAGGCCAAGTGCTTATTTCGGGGGGTCGAAAGAAAATAAGACCCTGTCTTATTTTGGGGGGAATTCGGTAGTGTATCAGCTTGTCACCAAATGTTCTGAGTCTTCATTAAACAATTCAGCAGTGACTCCAGTACAGTGGTGGACAGACACGGTTTGCTGCCCCAAAATTAAGAGCAAGACAATAGTCCTTTCACGTACTGTTTTTCTGTATATTTAGCCACAGCCCTGGTGCAGTTAGAATAATTTGGGAATCGAGGAGAGTGTGGGAGGATTACTCACCAAAAGAAGGCCTTGTCTCTCTTCTCGGGATCCGTGAATCCAGAGTCAATGAACATGTCTTTGTAGATGCGGCCACACATGCAGTACAGGTCAGGTGCCACCCCTTCGGGCTTCTCCACCAGAGGTAGCAGAACAGAGAGCGCTTTTTCGCGGTCCCCAGGTCGGTTCCGCCTGCAGAGACATCACATACAGATTAACAGAGTTGGAAGGGACCTTGTAGGCATCTAGTCCAACCCCCCGCTCAAGAAGGACCCTACACCATTTCTGATAGATGGCAGTCCAGTCTCTGCTTGAAAGCTTCCAGTGATGAAGCCCCCACAACTTCCGAAGGCAACTTCTGTTCCTTTGGTTGATTGCTCTCATGGTCAGAAAATTTCTCCTTATTTCCCGGTTGAATCTCTCCTTATTCAGTTTCCATCCATTATCTGGCCTTCGGGTGCTTTGGGGAATAGCTTGACCCCCTCCTCTCTGTGGCAGCCCCTAAAATATTGGACGACTGCTATCATGTCTCATGGTCCTTCTCTTCACTAGACTAGACATGCCCAGTTCCTGCAAGCGTTCTTCGTATGCTTTAGCCTCCAGTCCCCCTAATTATCTGGGTTGCTCTTCTCTGCACCTTTTTCTAGAGTCTCAACATCTTTTTTATCACGTGGTGACCAAAACTGGATGCAGTACTCTATGTGTGGTCTTACTAAGGCTTTATAGAGTGATATTAGTACCTCCCTTGATCACTGAGCTTCACTAGCAGAGAATAATGCACTCAAAAGGGAACATTTTCCTTATGTTTACTAAATAGAGAGACACATTTTTTTTTGTAGATGAGATGCTTGTTTCCAAAGTATCACTGGGGACTTTCTTGGCTAAAAACCTGCCTCTCAACAATGGTCAAAAGTCAGGGAGTTATTTGACTAGTTGTCGTGGCTTATTCTTTTCCACTCTTGGCTACTGTATAATAAAGTTGGGGGGGAGGGCGTCTTTTGGACGGAGACTGAGAAAAGGAATGGTTTCATTTTAGAATAGAATAGAATAGAATAGAATAGAATAGAATAGAATAGAATAGAATAGAATTCTTTATTGGCCAAGTATGATTGGACACCCAAGGAATTTATCTTTGGTGCGCAGGCTCTCGGTGTAGATAAAAATACATTCATCAAGAATCATAAGACACAACGCTTAGTGTGATAGTCATAGGCTGCTAATAAGCAATCAAATTATACCAGGAAACAAATAAAAACAATATAAATTCTAAACATGGTTATAGCCATAAATGGGAAGAAATAGGTATTAGTAAGGATGAGAAGAAGAATAGTGATACAGTCTTAATAAATTATTTGACAGTGTTGTGGGAATTAGTTGTTTAGCAGAGTGATGGCATTTGGGGGAGAAACTGTCCTTGGGTCTAGTGTCGTTTTGAGGGTAGGAGTTGAAACAATTTATGTCCAGGATGTGAGGGGTCTGTAGATATTTTCACAGCCCTCTTTTTATTTATATAAACCACTATAGGTAATCCTCAATTTACAATCACGATTGGAATCAGAATTTCCCATTGTGACCCTGATGGATAAATGGACATAAGTCACTTTTTTTCAATGCCATTGTGCTAGTTTCTAAACAGATGTTGTAAGTCGAGGACTGTCTGTATGGGGGGGGGGGAATCCATTCATCTGGTTATTCCTGCTTTGCATAAAGTTAATTAGCAGGAGGGGGGGTGGAATTTGGAAGCGCAGGAGCTTCCGAGATCTCCTGGAGCTTCTTCCCTGGAGAAATCTACAGCAACATGCAATTTGTGTTCTAAAAACCTTCTCGTGCTCTGCTTCGCTTCAATTATATTACGCCTCTCTCTGCAGCCGTATAAAGAAATTCTGGTTGCCCAAGAGAGTTCCGGTGGCTGTGGGCATAGATAATGATCAAAACAAGGAACCTGTCCTTATTCACAGAAGAGTCTCACCTGTCAAGAGCAAAGGCGTAGTGGAAACAGATGTTGTGCTGCTCGGCGACACTGCACGTCGGCAGGTTTTGGAGAGTCTCCACAAGGGTGATGATCGCATCACAGTCCTGTAGAAGATAACACCGAGTGACATTCTCTATGAGGACTTAGAGCAGGGGTGTCAAACTCGATTTCATTGAGGGCCGCATCAGGGTCGTGTTTGATCTTGGGCGGCCGGGGTGGGCATGGCCAGGGTGGGCATGGCCAGCTCGATGTCATTCATGTCAGGGGCACCTACGGCAGAAAACCGAGCGCTCTGCCAGAAAAAATAGGCTCCCGAGCTCCGTTTTCAGCTGCGACGGCCTCCTGCAACCCTCTGCCAGCAAAAACGAAGCTCGGAAGGACCTCACTCAGCCCTCCTGAGCTGTGTTTTCACTGGCAGAGGCACCACGGACCAGTCTTTCACTATTTCTAGGGTAGCCCTGCAGGCCAGATCTAAACATCCTGTGGACCAGATGTGGCCCCTGGGCCTTGAGTTTGACACCCCTGGCTGTAGACTAAGGAATCCCAAATTTTAACAAGCCTGGAACTAAACACAAAACCAAGTCTACCCAAGTCACATTTTATCAGATCTTTAGTATGAAGCCAACCAAACTCAGAAATGCCCTGAGGTCCATACGATATATTGGCCATATTCTATGTGGAAGACTCCCTATTCAATTCTTTTGCATTCTTCTTGCTGACACACTTCAAAAGTTCTGGATTTTTTGTCCTTTCTGTCGCCACAGAACGAAAATGGCCCTCGGCAAATTACTAATTCCAAAAAAATCTGCTTAATGGCCACCACAGCTTATAACTGTGCAGATAGTCCTTGACTTACAACCACAATTGAGCCCCAAATTAATGTTGCTAAGGGAGACATTGGTTAAGTGAATTGACTTAAAGTGTTTTTATCTTCGTTGGGTTAAAAAGGACTTTCCGATAAACAGTTTTGGGAAAGGAAGGGAAAAGTTTGGAAAGTGCTGATCTTGAACCTTTTATTGGATCGTTAATAAAGGGGCCTCCCTTGAGGCTTTTTAGTTATCTTCTGAAGGAACACTGTTGCTATCGGTGTCAACCTTTGCAGATGCCATTTGCTGCCTAAAAAGACTTAAAATTTGCAGAAATGAGAACATGGGGGATTTTGCAAAGACAATTTATCGACTGGAATTGACAGCTACTGTCTAGGATTGTTGGGCACTCCCAAGTGGGACACTACTGCAAACACCTGGTTCCTAACAAATTTAACAACAAAGGCAAAGAATAGTTTGACCTTTATTATTGCCCAAAATTCTCTCTGACTAGTAACTAAAATCAGTGGGTCTGGACCAGGGGTGGGGTTCTGAAATGTTTCCAAAGGGTTCTCTGCCCAGTTGCTGGGTGGGTGTGGCCATGGTGGGCATGGCCTACTCGGCCTCCTGCACCATGGGGGCAGTGGGGGGCGTGGCATTTTCACCCTCCCCAAGCCTCCCGCCGTTTTCATCCTTCTTTAGTTGGGTAAGAGAGGTACCTAACTAAAGAACAAAATAGTGAAGAAACTACTGCTATAGTGGTGTTGCGACAACCATTCCTCCTAGTTTTCAGTTGCGTGTGGGGAGGTGAAGCCCAAACACCACCGAGAGGTGAGCTCACCTGAGCATCTCGGTAGGAGAGGAGGAAGTTCATGACGATGTCTAGGCTCAGGCACTCTACGCTGTCCAGGCGCTGTAGAATGCTGGTCAGTTCGCGGCTCAGCTGTTCCCCATGGTACATTTCACGAGCCTTCCGAATGTCACTCCGAATCATCTCCCGGAAGTAGCCACTGGAGAAAACACACACACATGGGGCATTAATGCTTCCATCTTGTCCAGGGAGGTGAGGGGGTTTGCTCACTCTCCTGTGTGACTCATCAGCATTCAAGAGCCATTCCCAGGATGAGCAAACACTAAATTTGGATCAACTGTAATTAAAGACACATTTAATTAAATGCATACCTTTTTTTTCCCTCCCTAGCTTTTCTTTCCAGACCAGTTCAAGTGTTGATCCATTGATTGCAACAGGAATTGACTGACCGACTTGTCACCTCAGCCTGACATTGTAGGCTGAGAGACAGTGCTTGGCTCAAAGTAACACAGTCGGCTTTCAAGTCAGGTCTAAGGCGGGTCCAGAACTCCCCGTTTCCTGATGATTAGGCCAAAGTCACTCAGCTGGCTTTCATGCCTAAAGTGAGATTAGAACTCACAGTCACTTAACCACTAGACCAATGGTCACCAACCGGTGGTCCATGGACCACTGGTAGCCCGCGAGAAAATTTTGGTGGTCTGCAGAAAAATTATTTGCCTTTTTAATATTGCACTAAACCAGGAGTCCTCAAACTATGGATACATGCAATGAACATTTGTGTTGCTGCAGAGAGTCTTCCTTTTCGTGGTCTTTTTATGTGGGTTGGAGGGGGCAGAAATTCCAACTTGGGTCTTTTTCACCCTCCTGGCTTTGGGTGAAGGCTGGAGGGAAGTGCCACTGGTGGCAAAGAGCTGGAGGGCCTTGTTCCAGTGGGACTGCATCATGGCCTGGAACTGGCTGACCATCTCAGCCCGCTGAGCCTCCAGGTGCCGGTACCTGGCCTTGCATTCCCGCAGGTCTTCCCTCTGCTTGGAAAGCCTATGCTCGTAGTCCTCAGTGAGGTGCTTCTACTGAGCCTCCTTCTTCGTCAGATCCAATTTGAACTGAGCTGTTTTGCCAACTCTTTCTCCTGGTGGTTGCTTAGCTCCAACAACTGTTTCCTGTTGGGGCCCTAAGGAGCCCAGGTGGGCAGGTGCGGAGTGGCTGGGAGGCAATGGGTGAGAAGAGGCTGGTGAGGCACCCCTCAACGTGAGTGACATCGAGTTAGCCACGCCCACCCAGTCACATGACCACCTAGCCACAACCACCCAGCTGGTCATTAGGCAGATCATATTAGTGGTCCGCGGGATTTAAAATTATGAATGTAGTGGTCCTGGAGGTCCGAAAGGTTGGTAACCCCTGCACTAGACCAAACTGGCTCTCAAATGCTGGCAATATGGTTGCTAAAAAAATGAGGGGTAATATGCTCCCTTCACATAAAATTACAACACTGTGGCAACTTTTGCAGGGGTGCTGTGGGCTCAAGTTTTTTTTTTTTAAATTAAATTTATACCCCGCCCTTCTCCCGAGAGGACCCAGGGCGGCGCACAGGAATTTAAAAAACATACAAAATGATAAAATACAAAATTTAAAAGACATATTAAATTCCCATCCTATGGTAAAATCCAATTAAAATCCCCAAATTAAAACTGTCTAAAATAGTCCCAGCAGAAGGTTACGCTAGGCCGGTTTGGTGAAAGAGATGTGTCTTTAGACACTGGCGGAAGAGGCAGAGGTCCGAGATGGTACGAAGTTCAGGGGGTAGGTCGTTCCAAAGGGCGGGGCCTGCCACAGAGAAGGCCTTTCCCCTAGGTGTCGCCAGTCGGCATTGCCCGGCCAACGGCACCCTGAGAAAGCCCTCTCTGTGGGAGCATATCGGACGAAGGGATGTATGGGGCAGGAGACGGTCTCGCATATAACTAGGTCCCGAGCCATGGAGCGCTTCGAAGATGGTCGTCATATTTGAAGTTGTATAAATGTGAGTTTTTTTCATGCATGGAGGAGTACGGATTCTCCAAAGAGTTTTTCCTAACAAATGTTTTTTTTTAAATAAAAGGAGCAGAAGGCATGCCCGCTTTTCTAGACATTATGTCTATGACAAGAATACAGCATTTGAAGCAAATCTCTGGCAACACATCATGTTTTGTTGTGGTGACAGTGGTGAGGTTTACCACAACTTCCTGCCATCTTGACTCCAGGACATTTTTTTGAGAACAAGAAGTAGGATCAGAAGACCAAAAAAAGAGAGCTCCTTCTGTTTTATTTTAGTTGCTGCTTCCATTTCATAGTTTACTGTCCATATGAGCTACATGAAAGCAGCTAACCGTTTAGTATGACTCAACCTTGGGTGCTGAAGGACCAATGTTCAGGAATGAATAAAACATGGAACTGGGAATAACACCATCACCCAGGCTCCATTTTTCACAGGTAAAGCAAAAATGCCTGATCGTTCTTATCACCAAAGAGATGATAACGGATGTTTGCAATTAAGAGAAAGTTGGCTTCCAACCCATTTCCCCATTTGACGTCTGCTGACATGGCACCACTCTCAACAGACATGTGGTTTCAAAGAAAAAAATCAAAATGAGAAGTTTGACACAAGCTGAAACATTACACTGTGGGGAAACTCTAGATTTTGAGGAAACGTGAGAAGGCTTCATGGCAGTTTCCTAAGAAAGTCTAACGAAGTCCTCAAGTTACTCCAGAAACTGAGATCAAAAGCTCTTCCTCTGATTGAAGTTCAGGTTTGGGAGGTAATACATGCCTCCAAAAATAGAAGGATGTTCATCTTGTTTCTCAGATGAGATTCCAAAGAATTTTGCATACAATCTCCACTTTCAACCACCAGCCTTCCTGCTTAATTCAGGCAGAATTAAGAGTAGACAGTAGAGTAGTCCCTAGCTACTATGGGTATCTCAGAATTGTTGTGGCTCTACAGCAGCCAGTGGAGCTGGCAGCAGATTCGGACAGTGAGGAGGTTGGGGAGGAACATGGGCCAGTCCTCGAGTCTGGGGAAGGCTCTGAGGAGGGCTCTGTGTCGGAGGCAGAGAGGGGGCCAGGGCCATCTGACAGTCATCAACTGCCTTCAGAGTCAGACATCAGCGAGGCAGACCAACAGCTGGAGGCTGTTCCCAGTGTGCGCATGCGCAGAGTTGCCAGACAACGGGAACAGCTAAAGAACAGGGGTCGACTTGGGAGTAAGGCCACAGGTGGGCAATGAATGGCTCCTCTCAGAGGAAATAAAAGAGGAGTGAAAGGGGAGTGGAGTTTGCAGGAGACCATTAGTTCGCTTAATTGGTTCATGACTCTTCTAGACTCCTTGCCACGTTTTGCAGATATTGGCCTGGCAGCTCTCCAAGCCAGATAAAGTCTGTGACTGTAAATCCTCCCTTAAAAGACTTTGCTGGATGTGAATGAGCAGAATCCACAGGAAATTAATAAAAGGGTTTTTTCTCAGGACCAGGAGTTTGCTTCATGCTCTTGGGAAGCCTCGGTCAGAACAAGATATTTATATCTTTCCATATATTTAAATATATTTATATATTTAAATTTTTAGCACAGGGTTAATTTAATCTGGTTTTATATTTTGTATTTTGTTATATTTATATATGTTTTAAATTGCCTGTGCACCGCCCCGAGTCCCTTCGGGGAAAGGGTGCGGTATATAAATTTAATAAACTACTATAAACTATTAACTACTACTATAAGAATGGCTTCTCTGGGCTCGTTCCCTCTTTAGTATTACATGGTTAATTTTTAACACTATTTAAATATCTTTTGCTCGCCTTCTGTCTTCTTTGCTATCTACAAAATACACACAACTATTCTTCAGAGTCAGATTAAAGATCTATCTAATCTGTTTTCTTTCCAGAGTAGGCAATAAAGGACATGGGGAAACTCAACTCCTTCTGTCTGTTGACATTCCCAACGATAGGTATTGAGCTAGATAATTCCATGAATACCGAAAATAATGCAGGAACCAAAGACATATTTTTGAGAGTATATCTAATCACTCTGAAAGATTTACAAGTGGTCTGCCACGATTAACTTATTTGCAAAGTCATGCTTCACGTTCCTGCTGAGTCAACTCACCCATCAAGCCAATCGTTACACACATAAATTAGCCCAGCCCAAACTATCCAAACTATCCAAAAGTTGCTTGTCCCTGCCTGTGATATGGTTTCCAGGTTCTCGCCTCTGAAGAACCGAGTTTGCAGGTCTTCAAACTTGGCAACTTTTAAGACTTGTGGACTTCCCAGAGGTCTTCAAACTTGGCAACTTTAAGACTTGTGGACTTCAACTCTACGAATACTGGGAATTGAAGTCCACAAGTTGCCAAGTTTGGGGACCCCTGCTCTTGCCTCTTCCTCATATCAAATTCCTGATCTGAAGTAAAAAGGAGGAAGGGACCATTACCTGGAGCTGACAGAAGTGCCCTCCAGCAGTTTAGCAAGTTGCGTCGTGAGTGGATTGAAGACGGCTTCCATGTTGAAGTTGGACTGGTAAAGCTCAGTCAAGCACATCATGGTGCCGACATCACAACAGAAGACCTTCTTCTGGTTTGTCACCACATATGGGATGAAGGTATAGCTCCCATTGCTGTCCTAGAAAAGATACAAGAGATGTCGGTACAGAAATCCCATCCCCCCTCCCATTTTTCACTCTGGAAATGTCTCTTGCGTTACAATGCTTTTGTTCATGGTTTCCCCACCATGGCAACTTCCAGGTGGATAGACTTCAAATCCCAGAACTCTCATCAAGGGCCATTCTGGTTGTGGATTTCTGGGATTTGAAGTCCAGACTGCCAAAGTTCTGGAGGCTCTTAGTGACTAAACATTTTTGTTCGGGACTCAAAACTGTGTAAACGGTGGAACTGGATTGGGTGAATCCTCTCTTCATTTTTCTTTAGCCATAATGTATTTACAAAAGAGGTTGGTGAATTTAGGATGGATTGAGGGTTGAAAACATTTCACCAGTCCCTTATTTCCACTCTACACCATCAGCTCCCAATTTTTCACTTTCTGTGGCCTATGAATTAACCAGAGCTTGACTTTCACATGTGCAATCCCCTTCCAGCAGTGGTGAAATTCAATTTTTTTTTACTACTGGTTCTGTGGGCATAGCTTGGTGAGTATGGTGTGGCTTGGTGGGCATGGCAGGGGAAGGATACTGCAAAATCTCCATTCCCACCCCACTCCAGGGGAAGGATACTGCAAAATTTCCATTCCCATCCCAGAGGTCGCATTTGCCAGTTCTCCGAACTACTCAAAATTTTCCACTGCCAGTTCTCTGAACTACCCAAAATTTCCATGACCAGTTCTCCAGAACCTCTCAGAACCTGCTGGATTTCACAGCTGCCTTCTAGCATTTTTTAAATAACTTATCTTGCAGTTTGCACACTGAAGAATTTTTAAAGCATTGCTATTTCTAAGATTTTCTTATAGTTCTTCCCTTAACTCCAGGTGTCTGTTTTTTATGATGTAATTTCTAACCAACGTTTGACAAAGAACTTCTGTATTTGAAAGCTGATCAACAACAGACCATTGGCTGTTATATCCATTTTACCCAGATAGTAGGAATAGGAATAGGAGTAGTAGGAGAGAAGGAGAAGGAGAGTCAACCTTTTGAATAAGCAATCCCAAAAATAGAAACAATATCATGAATAACAGATAAGCCACTTACTGAATTCTTCTGAAAGATCACATCCTGGGGAAAAAGAAAACCAGGAGAACATATCAGAAAGTTGCTCAATGCAAAATATGCCTGAAGGTAAACGTTGGGTAAAAGACATGATTTCAGCAGCTGTAAACCTATTATACTAAGGACGCTTCACGGAAATTGATTCATCTGACCAACAGCTTACAAGTGTAGGATGCTCATTTTTAACAACTTAGCCAAATTGGAGGTATAATAACACCTAAATAAGAAAAGTGTATCCTGACTGATAAGACTTATTGGGCAGAGTACTCTGCAATTGACCAAACTAGTCTTTTTAATGCATTTAGAGCTGCGATGGCACAGTGGTTAGAGTGCGGTACTGCAGGCTACTTGTGCTGCCTGCCGGCTGCCTGCAATTTGGCAGTTCAAATCCTACCAGGCTCAAAGGTTGACTCAGCCTTCCATCCTTCCAAGGTGGGTCAAATGAGGACCCAGATTGTTGGGGAGCAATAGGCTGACTCTGTAAAACTGCTTAGAGAGGGCTGTATAGTACTGCACGATATATAAGTGCTATTGCTATTTAAACCAAAAGGTCCAAAGCTTGAAGTAGCTGTATTCTTGCAACTTGCTGTACCCATAAACCAAGAGGAGCCTAACCCTTGGTGCCAACAGAATCTGCATGGCTAATATATGGTCGACTAAGTCATCCGATCTAGAAAATGAAACGAAGCAGAATTAAGCAAAGGGGGAAAACTGTTATGCAAATACCGCTACAGAAGGTTGAAAGAACAAAAGCTACAAACCACAGCTCTCGAGGACCATAGAACTGGATCAGCCTTAGAACAATTTAAAGAGTCATTGCGTATCATCCTTGCTTAACCTAATGCCTCCCCCCCCCCCCAATGTGTTGGGCTCCAATTTCAATAAATATACAAAGAGAGGAACTGCATTGTCATCTGTCAACATCTGGAAGGATCGAGTTTTCAAATCTTTGCTTGAAGAGTAGTGTTTTCCAGTCTGGATAACTTTAAGAGATCTCAACGTCAATTTCCCAAATTTACCAGCGAATGTTTCGTACATCGCATAGAGTTGCTTTTGGCGAAATGGGCAGCTATATACCATACTTTTTGGAGTATAGGACACACTTTCCCCCCCCCATAAAAGAGCTCGGAAATGTCAGTGGGTCTGATACATTGCATACAGCCATTTTGGGCTCTTGAAACTCCGCACACACACGTCCCGTTTTCATCAAAAACGGCCCCGTTTTTCACAATAATAGGGTGCGCAGAGGGTTTGGGAGGCCTGCAGAATGGTCCTGGTGGCCGGGAAAGGCAAAAACTATTTTTTTTCTTGTTTACCACTTTGAAATCGTGGTGCGTGTTATACTCCGGTGCATCTTATAGGCTGAAGAATACTGTCAGCCTCCGCTTTGTTGCTTGCTTCGGCTGCCATTGAAATGGGGAGGGAGGGGCTATGGTATTTGGGAATGGGACTGTATGGTACAGGAGGTGATTTGGAGAAGGGTCTCGCCATCTACTTCGCATACCAGGAGCTGGTACCGCGCGCTGGTCAAGGTCAACGGTCTTGCATGCCCTTCTGAGGATGCTCCTGAAGATGCAACCCACATGACAACTAAAGGGGTTTTGCATTGGACAGTGGGGTGGGGGTTGTGGAGGAAAAAGGGTTGGACATTTATTGATATGTATGCTTTCGCGCGCAAATATCTCAGACCTTGCTGCAATTTTTTCATAACCAGGAAAAGTACTCTTAATTCTCTAAAATGGATTTGAATGGATTCGTTCTTGGTTATCGTTAGAGGCAGTCCTGACAAATATGGAAATTAGATAGATGAATAAGTGTCATCATTCATTTCCTGATTTCTTTGCCCAAATGATTTTTCTGGGAGCTTCTGATGAATCTTAATAGGGAGACACACCTTCCTTGTGGATGCAGGAGATTTAATCTAGTTTTAAGTCTGCATGTCCTAAGCGGTTTACAGGTAGTCCTCGACTTACAATCATAATTGAGCCCAAATTTATGTTGTTAAGTGAGACAGTTGTTCATCCCTGTTTTATGACCTTTCTTGCCACAGCCATTAAGTGAATCATTGCAGTTATCATGTTAGTAACCCGGTTGTTAATTGAATCTGGCTTCCCCATTAATTTTGCTTGTCAGAAGGTCGCAAAAGAGGATCGCATGACCCCGGGGCACTGCAACCGTCATAAATAAGAGGCAATTACCAAGCATCTGATTTTTTGATCACATGACCATGGGGAGGCTGCAAATGGTCGTAAGTGTGAAAAATGGTCATAAGTCACTTTTTTTCATGCTGTTGTAACTTGGAATGGTATCTAAACGAACTGTTGTTAAATTGAGGAGTACCTGTATTTAGCACTAAGTTAGGGTGGCTCAATGGCTTAAGTGCTGAGCTTGTCGATCAAAAAGGTCGGCAGTTCGGTGGTTTGAATCCCTACCGCTGCGTAACGGAGTGAGCTCCCGTGACTTGTCCCAGCTTCTGCCAACCTAGCAGTTCAAAAGCACATTAAAAAATGCAAGTAGAAAATAGGGACCACCTTGGTGGGAAGGTTACAGCGTTCCGTGCACCTAGTGAGTTATCCCGCATTGAATTATCCAATGCTGAGTTGGCCGCAGCAAATTGTCTTAGACCGGGGGTGTCAAACTCAAGGGCAGATCCGGTCCATGGGGTGCTTAGATCTGGCCCATGGGGCCACCCTGGAAATAGCAAAGGACCAACCCACAGTGCTTCTGCCAGTGAAAACTGAGCTCGGGAGGGCGCAAGCGGCCCTCGTGAGCTGAGTTTTCACTGGCAGAAGGTTGCAGGAGACGATCGCAGCAGAAAACGGACCTCAGGAGCCCGTTTTCACTGGCAGAGCACTCAGGCCACCACAGGTCCCCCCCCCCCCCCCCATGAGTGAAGTTGAACTGGCCATGCACACTCTGAGCAAACCCACCCCATCCCCCTGAGGTCAACCTTCAGGAATGAATATTGACCTCAGGGGGATTGGTAGAAAAGTAGAAAAATAGGAACCATCTTTGGTGGGAAGGTAGCAGCAGCCACTTGACCCGGAGACGTTTTCGGACAGCACTGGCTCTTTGGCTTTGTAACGGAGATGAGCACCGCCCCCTAGAGTCGGGAACGACTAGCACGCATATGCAAGGGGAACCTTTACCTTCAACATATTAGACATAATTCAGAATAGATCCTTCAGAACTCTTAGAAATAATCCAACCGTTCTGTTCGGAATTCTTCCCAAAGTATTGCACAGCAGTTGCTGCTATTGTTTACAAAGGACTGAATCCCCCCCCCCCCCCCCTTGGAGTTTATCTTGGAAAAATAACCTATTACAGCCCCGGGTGGAGGAGAGGATCTGATATTTAATGACGTCTTGATCAACGAATGGTTATTTTTATCTATTTAAGAGGCCCACGGCTGTTTAAACTCAAACACTAGCAAACCGATCTGTATCCCATATGTCAATTTTAAACAGCAACAGCTTAGTGGTATAGGGTTCAACCAGGGATTACTCATACTGAAAGCCGGCTGATAGAAATCAATGGAAACAGATTCGGGCCTGATTTATTTCAGCTTCACTAATTTTAGTGGTTCGGCCTAAGTGTGGATCCAATCAATGATTAACCACTCCGAGTTGAAAATTGGTCGGCAGCAGCAAGAGCGGCCACCAGCAATATAATATATATATATATATATATATTTGCAAGCTCACTCTGAGGATCTCCACATGTCCTTGTGTTCAACGGAATCTATTTGCACTTCTGATTCCGAGATATGACACTGTTTGTGCGTGGTGTGTGTGTGTGTGTGTGTGTGTGCAATTCTTCCTAATTAAAAGAAGTGGGGACAATAAAAGGCACAGATAACATCGCACCAAGCTGCAATTTGTAATTGCATGGAAGCGTTGCAGCCACAGGATGCGCTGGTTAGCACAACTGATAACAACACAAGACAGCAGCAATGGAGACAATGCAGGTAGTCCTCGACTTACGACTGCAATGGTAGCCGAAATGGATGTTGCTAAGCGAGAGGGTTGTTAAGTGAGCCTTGCCCCATTTTACGACCTTTCATTGCCACAGTTGTTATGCGAATCACTGCCAGCTGTTATGTTGGTAATAATTTTAAATCCTGCGGACCACTACAATGATTTTTTAAAAAAGATAAATAGTATTAAGTGCAATATAAAAACGCAAATAATTTTCCTGCGGACCACCCAAACATTTTCATGGACCACCAGTTGGTGACTACTGCTTTTGGACGTGCAGAATTAAAACTAGATTAAATATCCTGCATTCACAACAAAGGTGTGTCTCCCTACTAAGATTCATCAGAAGCTTCCAGAAAAAGGAAAAGAATTCAGGAAATGAATGATGACATTTATTCATCTATCTAATTTATACAGCTGCCCATTTCACCCAAAGCAGATCTTTGTAGTGTACACAACAGTAGCTGATAATTTTGGAGAGTTGAAATTGAGATCTAAGAACTCGCTAAAAGGATGCAAAGGACCAGCTGTCTGCAAGGAGTATAAACCCTTCCATTCCCCACCATCCAGCCAGAGGTGAAGAAGCTTCTTGAATGAGAAGCGAAACGTCTTCAGAGAAAAACCATAATAATAATAATAATAAATTTAATTTGTTGACCGCTCCCTCTCCCCGAAGGGACTCGGAGCGGTGCACAGGGCAAATAAAACAATAAATATACACACATAATAAAAACAGATTAAATGATATCCCTGCGCTAAAAATTCCCAGTTAAAAATTACAGTTTTACTGGAAAGTCCAGTTGCCTCTTGAAAAAGCACCCTTGGGGCAACCATGATGTGGATGACTGAGAATCTCCATAGACATCAGCCCATTAAGGTGTTTTTGGGAAGAGGTTGCTGAAATATTGAAAGCCATTACCTGTGGGTGGGGTTGACACTGACCTTCCAAGAGCATGACTCAGTAGAAAGCAGTTTCCTATATTCTTAGAATACCTATGTCCCTTCCCTCTATGGAAATATGTTGAGAAATTGCTTGAAAACCCCCACTCTGAGACAAGAAGGCAATATTCCCCTCCCAGGCCTGTTATTAAACACGCTATCTGAAGATGGGGGGGAGACAGGTGTGCTAAACCTCTCTGTGAATCCACGTAGACATTCTTGGAAAAAGGAAATGGAATTTTTCTCATCCCTTAGGCCAGGGGTCTGCAAAGTTGGCTCTTTTAAGACTGGTGGACTTCAATTCCCAGAATTCCCCAGCCAGCAAGGCTGGCTGGGGAATTCTGGGAATTGAAGTCCACCAGTCTTAAAAGAGCCAACTTTGCAGACCCCTGCCTTAGGCAGTCTTGCAAGAAAAAAAATATCACATTTCTAGTTCAGCCTTCCTCCTACAGATATGTCAAAATGATGAAACTTTATGTGTCTAGAAAGATTCTCAATTATCCAGATCAAGGTTGTCCCAAAGATGCTTTTTCACAAGGCAAAAAGAATTTATAAAAAAAGCATCTTTGGAATGAAGCTCTACTTCAAATTTATTTTAGAAATGTGGAAAACGCAACTCGAATCCTCATCAGAAACTGGTAGACTGAAACTAATTTTGCAAGAACAAAAGGGCAGTTTTAGAAATGGGTTGGACGTTTTGGAGAATGTGAAGCAATGTTTTTGAAAAACAAGAAGACGAGAAGGCCTTTGACAATTTAAATTGGGATTTCCTGTTGAAGGTTCTGGAAGATGTGAATTTTGGAGAGAACAGATCGATTTACGCTTCACGGACAGCACAAACAATTTATTAACGGAGAACTAATAAATCCATGTGTGATACAAAAAGGAACAAGGAAGGCTCCCATCATGCTCTCTTTTGTTTATTTTGATTCTTGAAATAGCGAATAGAGGCATAAAACAAGATGAGAGGATTGTTGGAATAAAGATTTTAAAAAGAGCTACAAGTTAAGAGCTTTTGCAGATCACTTGCAAAAGATTTGTTCTGGAAGAACCTTTAAAGGGAATTGAAACATTAATGGACAAATTAAAATAATTTGATATAAAGGTAAAAGTAAAGATTACCCCTGTCCAGTCATGTCTGATTCTAGGGGGTGATGCTGAGCTCCGTTTCTTAACTGAAGGAGTCAGCTCCATGATCAGGTGGAGCGAGGGACTATATGCTGAAGCACACAAACAACACTGTTAACTTCCCACCAAAGTGGTACCTATTTATCTACTCGCATTTAATAATAATAATAATAATAATTTATTTATAGACCGCTTCCTCTCCCCAAAGGGACTCGGAGCGGTGCACAGGGAAATTAAAAATACAGACATAAAAATACATCATGCTTTTGCATGCTTTTGCACTGTTAAGTGGGCAGGAGCCAGAGCAAGTAACGGGAGCTCACCCCATCACTCGAGTCTCAAACCCATTGCCTACTTTGCATATAAGCTTTCCCGCTGACAAGCTCAGCATCTTTAACCACGGAGCAATCGTGCCCCCTGCAAATTTTTAATTTTTTTATATATATGAGTAGGCTTTAAGATGGATAAACGGAAAATGAAGATGTTAACAAAACAAATTAGGGGGCTTTATTTTTGTTCGTGACAACTTCAGCAAGATTATTGTATGCACAAAGATGGACAGATCTGACATTACCCACAATGGAGGAATGATTGTTCATGAAGATGGAACTTCCTAAAATAGTCAAATCATCTTCTTTGTTCAGAGAAAAGATAATATCTACATTTATTGCTTACTGGAAATCCCTTCTTAGAGTTTTTGCATGAAACAGAACAAAAACTAAACTTATGATTTGTGGTTTTGATGATTACATAGACAGATAGAAGTGAGTTACGTGATAGCTATAAAGTGGTAACTATAAAGTAAGTTATGCAAATAAAGGGGTAAATTTACAAATGTACTTATAACTGCTGCAGAGAAGAGCAGAAGCTACTTTGTGTCTTTTTTCTTTCTTTTCTATTTGTCAGGGTAATGATGATTTAAAGCTGGGCAGCCAATGTAAGGCTGATGCAACTGTAAACCTGATGAAATGTGAGGCTGATGCAATGAAGATGAATCAGCATTGGCATAGCCATTTGAAGACCACGAAGGGGGTCCACATAAGTCTTTACCACTTTAAGAGGTGTCTATATAAAGGGGACCCTGAGAGGGGGTATCTCTTTCCATGTATCTCTCTCCTTGTGTCCATCATCCATTGCTACGTTCTCTGTGTAGCGTTACGAAGACTGATTGCTTGTCAAGTATTTGCTACTGAGTATGTTTCTTGTATATGTTTTGATAGAATCTAGATCACGTGAAGTGTTAATGCCACTGTATAGTGCCTTGGTAAGGCCACACTTGGAATACTGCATACAGTTTTGGTCGCCACGATGTAGAAAAGACGTGGAGACTCTGGAAAGAGTGCAGAGAAGAGCAACAAAGATGATTAGGGGACTGGAGACTAAAACATATGAAGAACGGTTGCATGAGCTGAGTATGTCTTGTAGGTCTTCTAGTCCAACCCCCTGCGTGGGCAGGAACTTTATACCATTTCAGACAAATGGCTATCTAACATCTTTTTAAAGACTTCCAGAGTTGGGGCATTCACAACTTCTGGAGGCAAGCTGTTCCAGAGGTTAATTGTTCTAACTGTCAGGAAATTCCTCCTCAGTTCTAAGTTGCTTCTCTCCTTGATTAGTTTCCACCCATTGCTTCTTGTCCTGCCCCCAGGTGCCTTGGAGAATAGTTTGACTCCCTCTTCTTTGTGGCACCCTCTGAGATATCGGAACACTGCTATCCTGTCTCCCCTGGTCCTTCTCTTCATCAAACTAGCTTGGTTGTTTGCTTGCAGAGGTTTCATTACCCAGGTAGTTAACATCATCAAGTGCTGTGGATAGCACCGATACATGATCGTAGCACTGATGCTGTTACTTAGTTGGGTCACGAAACGCCTCTAAGCAAACAACCAAGCTCAGAGAACATCAAGGACTGTGCAATTCAACCCCTGTGACTACATATATCCCCCTTTATTGGAATTGCAGAAAGACCATACTCACACGGAGAGCTTGCAATTCTGGAAGATCGGTATAACAGCAAAGGAGAATATTGTTGGTCATACTGAAACTCTCACGTACTCCCAGGTGATAGAAAAGTGAAGGCTGACACAAGCTGTTGCTCATCTCCACAACCACCACATCTGCAAAAGTAGAAAGGGCAGATATCAACCACAGAGCACCAGCTCTTCAATGTTTCCACACTGTCCTCATCCAGCTGGTGGCCAAGGGCAGGTTATGGAGGTCAATCTCATTCGTCTTGAGCCACCTCTTGAACAATCAGAGAAGGAAGCATTCTGGTCATCAGGGACAGAATGTCCCACAAAAACATAACAATCCCCAGTATCTGAATGTCTTTGGAGACCACACCCTGCTGCATGTTCATTGTCTACCCAGAGTTTTGAAGGTCCGTGCAGCTTTGTAGCTAGCACCCAAACGCTCCCGTGCAACTTATCAAGAGGTTGCAGATCTTTCTTGGATTGAAAGGGAAGGGATCAGATCAGGGATGTCAAACTCGATTTCATTGAGGTTGTGTTTGATGTCGGAGGCGTAGCCTAGAGTGGCCAGCTCAACATCACTTCTGCCGGGGGTGCCAGTGGTCGCCCAAGCGCTCTACCAGCGAAAACTTGCTCCCGAGCTCCGTTTTGACCTGAGATGGCTTCCTGCTACTCTCTTCCAGCGAAAACAGAGCTCGGGAGGGCCGTCTGCTGCCTTCGTGAGCTCCGTTTTCAGCTGCGATGGCCTCCTGCAACTCTCTGCCAGTGAAAACAAAGCTCAGGAGGGCCACTAGCAGCCCTTGCAAGCACCGTTTTCGCTGGCAGAGGCACCGTGGGCCAGGCCTTCATTGTTTCCAGGGCAGCCCTGTGGGCCAGTTCTAAGCACCCCATGGGCCGAATCCGGCCCCTGTGGCCTTGAGTTTGACACCCCTGGATCAGATTGTTCTGAGGACAACGAACAAACTAAGCAGTTACCCTACGTACTTTGTAGGCAGAATTTCCCAGGATATCCCAGGCGGAAGTAAGCACCCAGGCTAAAATCTTGCAAAACAGCCCTTAGGGCAACTTAGTTTACTGATCCATTTCATTCATCGCATATTTTTTTTCTTGCTGCTTTTAAGGTGCACATATAATTGTTTGCAGCAATTGTTTCTAACGTTCTTGTTCTTAACGATTGTTGCTACGCTTGTCTATTAGACCATCAGATACCTGTGCCAGTGTGCCTATAAACATATGCATAAGGGGAGATAATTGCAAGAGAAACAAAAGAAGTAAAAACAAAAACAAAACAAGAACACCTCCTTTTTTCTCTTTGTAATAGGAATGCTCTTACTTAATGTTCTGGCCAGGTTGTTGGGCGCTTTTTCCTAAGGCGATCTGGCCTACTTTATAACGGAAAACCGTTTTTTGAAAACTTGTCCAGTTCAATTTGATAAAAGATAAAAGAAGCACAAGGGGGGAGATTTATAATCAGGCGCTGCTCGTTAGCCTGATCATAATCTTTCTCAGAATTGTAAGCAGGATCCACAGCATTGGTTTTTCAATCACAGCAATTATTTTATCTAAGGGGATTAACGCTTGTCTGTTTTATCTATATACCCACCACTGCTGTTTCCTATTTGAGAGGGGTGTGCAAAAGGTCAGCTAATCCTGGGCTGTGTTTCTTCTTGAATTCTTCTGAGATGACCACTGTACATTCGGTTGAAGGTGGGAAATGGTTGCTCTGACCATTTCCTTAGCAAAAGCAAGAAACAGACTCCTTGTCCTGGAAAACCCCTCTCTATTTATCTCCTGTGAATTAATGGCATTCACACACCGAAAAGTCGTGGCAACAGTCCTTCAAAGAGTTAACGGCAGTCACAGACCTTATCAGTTCCTTGCAATAATTTGCCAGGCCATGAGCTCCAAGCCGCAAAGCTGCAAATTAAGTTCTAGCAAGCAGTCTCTGAGGCATGACACTGGATGAGTCGGATCTTCAGAAATCTGAACTGTTGTCTCCTACGACCACCACTCCTCTTTCCTTCTATTTATTCCCCAGCCAGGGAGGGGCCATTCAGCATCCATGTGTGCCTTGCTTCCCTAGTCAACTCCTTGTCCTCAGTTGTTCTCCACTCCTAACAGCTCTGCGCATACACACATATTCAACAGGCCCCAGCTGTTCTTCATCCTCACTTATCTCAGCCTCTGAACGCAGCTGCCTCTCCGGTGGCTGGGAAAGATCAGACGGCCCTGACTCTATCTCTGTGTCCAATGCAGAGCATCCATTAGAGTCTTCCCCAGATTCTGGGGAACTGGCCCATGTTCCTCCCCAATTTTTAATTATTATAAATAATTGAACTGAATTGTTGAATTGCCCCACAGTGAGCTGCCCCATGGCAAGTTGGCTATGGCGAGTTGACTGCAATGAGTTGTCCATTCCGTTCAGGATGACCTCTAGTCTGGAAGAGGCTCCAGGCAAAGGCTGCCCTGGGGAGCATCCTCTTTCCTCGCTGGCCCTCTGAGCGTTAATAATGCATCAGCAGTGCTCCAAATCCATTCACTCATCTGCCACATACATTTCCTGCAACGCTTACAGCAAGGCTACAATCAGGCATGCTGCAGGAAATGAACATGGCCGAGACATCCAGCGGAATAATCATGGTGGTTGCACCTGGGAGGCAAACTTTAATTAAAGGAGGAGATTCATGGAAGGTGTGGGCGAAGCTGGATGCCAAGCGCTGACGTTGAGTCTCTTGGACACATCGGATTGTGGTGTGACAGTTTGACAAGTGGCTGTCCAAGTTTTAACTTGCTCAGCCTGCCAGGCAAGAGCTGATTAAGAGGATGTTCGCGCTCACATCCTTTGTGGCTGTGATTACACACATTGCTTCTCTCCTGGCCCCGCTACTTAATTTCATTCATTTGCATGGATTCCCCTTTTTCTAGACTGCACTTCTCTTCCTTTCTTGGGAAGATCCGTTCTGCACACAGCCGAATGACGCGGCCGATCCAGACAACAAATGATTCTTTTTCCCCTTCCAAATCTTCCTTGCGGATAGAATATCAACTCAAGACTACTTTTTCCACTCTGCTGGAATTTAGATCACCAACGTTCAGAGGGAGGGATCTTAAAAAGTACCTCAGAGCATGCACAAGTACCATATGTTTCAGAGTATAAGACGCACCTTTTTCCCTCAAAAAAGAGGGTGAAAATCTGGGTGCGTCTTATACACTGAATACAGCAATTTTGGCCTGCTGAAACCCCGCCCCCTTTGCAAAAATGGTCCTGCATTGCCTTTAGGAGGCTTTCAGAGTGCTCCTGGGGGCTGGGGAGGGCAAAAATGAGCACGTTCTTTGCTCGTTTTTGTCCCATCCAGCCTCCAGGAGCACTCTATAAGTCTCCTAAAGGCTATGCATGGCCTTTTTTGATAACAAACGGGCCCATTTTTGCGAAAAATGGGACATTTTGGGGAGATCTGCAGAGTGCAAAACCCTTTTTTTAAAAATTTGCCTCTTCAAAATCTTGGTGTGTCTTATACTCCAGTAAATATACTCCAAAAAATACGGTAACTGCATAACCATCACTCTTTAAAGCAGCCGCATCTTTTCTCAGGACTGTACAATTGTCATCACTGACTGTGCAATCCAAGAAAAAAAAAAGACACAGCGGCTTTGAGGATGTGCAGACAGATGCTGCAAGCGCTGAGGCATCTTTCTGGAATCAAACCCAATGCGTTATGCATCTCGAACAGGAACTGCAAACCCAAGAATCTGTCTGATGATGGAAGGTGTGAGTGCTTTGCATGCTTCATACCTCCAGCAACTTTTCCCTTATTGAATGGCAGTCTACCAGGAGATCCTTCCAGGTCTGGAAGGAACTTGTCTTCCATTGCCTACTTTGCATATCATGTTAATTCATAATGTAGATAGGTTCTGGCTTGATAAGATCCTCTATGGTAGCCTAGAATTATATGCAAATCAGTTTGGAATTCTTCAATTAGCATCATGTTATTGATGCTCACACACTTCCTTAAGCCACATCAGGGTTTTCTTGTATATTGCATGGATTAGCACGTAGGAACTGAAACACTGTAGTTTGCCATCCATGGCTTAGAATAGGGGGGACAAACTCAAGGCCCGAAGGCCAGATCTGGAGTGCTTAGATCTAGCCCATGGGTTAAACAACCGGTTCTCCCAGAGTGGTGTGAACTGGCTGAATCCCACCACTGGGTGGGAGGAATGGAAGGATTTTTTTTTATTTTTTATTAAATTTATACCCCGCCCTTCTCCTTGTTAGGACCCAGGGCGGCGCACAGGCATTATATAAAACCATAAATACAATATACATCAATCAATTTAAAAATATATTAAATTAATTCACCCGTGCTAAAACCCATTATTAAAAACCGTAACCAAATTATAATTTATATTTAAAAGTCAGATGCGGGGGGCTATCCTAGGCCGGCTTGTTGGAATAAGTACGTCTTAAGACGTTGGCGGAAGAGGCGGAGGTCCGAGATAGTGCGAAGGTCGGGGGGTAGGTCGTTCCAGAGGGCCGGGCCCGCCACAGAGAAGGCTCTTCCCCTGGGTGTCGCCAGCCGGCATTGCCCAGCCGACGGCACCCGGAGTAGGCCCGCTCTGTGGGAGCGGACCGGACGAAGGGATGTATGGGGCAGGAGGCGGTCTCGTATATACTGATAGAATGGTGGAGGTGATGGAAAGATTCTATGTCTTTGCAGAACCTGCCCTCCCACTCCCCCCCCCCATCCATCCTACCTATCAGTACTTATCCTTCCATTGCCCCCTACCATCAACCCCATCAGAACGGATGACGCTTCTAGTATGAGAAGCAAAATCATCTTCTTCCTCTTCCTCTTCTTCTTCCTCTTCTTCTTCTTCTTCTTCTTCTTCTTCTTCTTCTTCTTCTTCTTCTTCTTCTTCTTCTTCTTCTTCTTCTTCTTCTTCTTCTTCTTCTTCTTCCTCTTCCTCTTCCTCTTCCTCTTCCTTCTTCCTTCTTCTATCTTCTCCTCTTCTTCTTCTTCCTCCTCTTCCTCCTCCTCCTCCTTCTTCCTTTTTCCTTCTTCCTTTATCTCCTCCTCCTCCTCTTCTTCTTCCTCTTCCTCCTCCTCCTCCTTTTTCCTTTTTCCTTCTTCCTTTATCTCCTCCTCCTCCTCTTCTTCTTTCCTTCTTCCTTCTTCCTTTATCTCTTCTTCCTCCTCCTCCTCCTCCTTCCTTTTTCCTTTTTCCTTCTTCCTTTATCTCCTCCTCCTCCTCCTTTTCTTCTTTCCTTCTTCCTTTTTCTCCGCCTCCCTCCCCCCTCTTCCTCCTCCCCCTCCTCCTCTTCTTCTTCTTCCTTCTTTTCCTTCTTCCTTTTTCTCCTCCACCTTCCACCCTCCTCCTCCTCCTCTTTCCTCCTTCCTTGAGGAAAAAAAGAGCCCAGTTGCCTTTTGAAGGAAAAAAAACAAAACAGCACCTTTGAGGCAACTACAACTTGGATGACTGAGCATCTCCACAAACAACTCGGCCAGTCACTCTTTCACAGACCTAAAAAAAAAAAAAATAGACAAAGGCAAACTACTTGCGAAATCTTGCCAAGAAAACCGCAGGGACTTGTTCAGGCAGACGCCACGAGTCAAAACAAAACAAAACAAAGCCTGACTCAAAGCCACAAACACACAACAAAAGTATATTCCACAGCAGAGAGACCCAAGGGGGAAGGTTATCCCAGCCACCCAGGTAGAGTAGATGCCTACTTAGGAATCTGATGGAGGCAAACAATCACGTTAATGACAGTAGGTATAATTTAAGGTATAATTTAATACTTTATGGGAGAAAGCAATGGTAAATCACTTCTACACTATACCACAGTGATGGCTAACCATCATTTGTTGTCGTGTGCTGAAAGCGTGTGCACTCACCCATAATGCAATGTGCGCGTGCACCCATAATGCAATGCATGCACACCCACAATGCAATGCGTGCGCCCTCCGTGCATGCGTGTGACCCACCCACATGCACCCCATCCCCATGCTCCCCCTTTTTCCCATGTGTGCACATGTGACCCTCCACCCACTCACACATAGCATGCATCTCTCACATGCACCCTGCTCCCTGTGCATGCGCAGCAGAGACCTGAAAACCAGCTGGCCGGTGACAGGCGTGCGCACAGGCACAGTGGAACTGAGCTGGGGCGATAACTCACATGCCCACAAAGAGGGCTCTGCATGCCACCTGTGGCACACATGCCATAGGTTCGCCATCACAGCTATATCACGTAGATTAATGTTTCTCAAGGTTGACTCAGCCTTCCATCCTTCTGAGGTGGGCAAAATGAGGACCCAGATTGTTGGGGGCAACACACTGACTCTATAAGCCACTTAGAGAGGGCTGTAAAACTCTGTGAAGCGGTATATAAGTCTAAGTGCTATTGCTATTGCTATTCTCAACCTTGGCAACTTTAACATGTGTGGACTTCAGCGCAGACTGGCTGGGAAATTCTGGGAATTGAAGTCTTAAAATCGGCATGTTTGAAAAACACCAGACTAGGAAATAGAAATGAAGCAGGAGAACCAAAGAAGGGCAACAAATCTAAAGAGTGACACAATAAACAACAGTTTAGAAGAGGTCAGTCTATATACCGATTCCCTCCCCACCAAAAAAGAAGATTTAGCAGTGTGTGCAAATACCCGCACAATATCCTTAATTTTATCTGCTAGCAAAATAACCATCAGGGTCATCCAGAGAAGACTGGAGCCTTATATGGGAAAGAGAGATAGCAAATGTTTCAATCTGGCTTTAGAAAAACCACCCTCTCTAACTGTGCTCCATATTTTTCTGCATGTGCTAAAAGCAGAAGGATTCCGAGAGGCACCAACTCAGTGAAAAAGTATGTGCTTTGCATGTTGACAGTTCCAAGATTTAAGTTCCCGCCAGCTTCCGATTAAAACAACAATAAAGTAATAGCCATTGAGAAATAGCTCTTTGCCTCTGAACTCAGAAACCTACAGGATTAGATGCACTAAAAGCATTCAAGCGGCTTCTTTTCCACATAATACTCAATTCTATTTTATTAGATTACTGAATAATTAGTTTAGATTTCATTAACAAAGCTCCAGAAAAACATATCCCCCAATAGGAACAACCAAAACAATGACTTGACTTGCTTATTTTTTTATTTCCTTGTGGTCACATGTAGCACTTATAGTTATTTCGGCTGTCAATTTCATTTTAAATTCTGTGCTTTAAATTCCAGAGTTGCTTTGACAAGAGAGGCAGTATTACATCTTGGAAACAAATAAGTGAAATGTAATGAAATTTAACTCTTGAGGGGCTCAAGGACTGGTATATTAATTTCCCATTAGCTCAAAGTAATTTACTAATAATTTTTAAAACTGCAGCAATTGCAATATAAGTCGGAAGAGTTTCTAAGAAACTGAAATTCGCAAAAGCTTTTTCAAGCAAAACAAAAAACACCCTTCCCGTCTTCTGGTCTACATAATTGAATTTTCCACAGACTGTTGCAGCTGCAAAGTTTCTGCAAAAAAGCTAATTTATATAGGAATGCATTTATTTATTTGTTAAATAAATGGATTTATTATTGTATATAAATAACTCAAGGCAGCAATACATATTTGATACCGCTTCCTCCTAGTTTCATCACCACCACAACAACCCTGTGAGGTAGGTTGGGCTGAGAGAGAGAGAGAGAGAGGGACTGGCATCTCACAGAGCAATAGGTAGAATTGATTTCCTACTTTTACTAAGGTATAATTTGATTCCTATATTTGGAAAGAGAGGCATGGTTTGACAGAGGCCTCAAAGAATAGATTCAAACTTGCAACAACTTCAGGAAATTGCAGGAAACATTCTGCCTGGATCTACATAATATATTAAGCCTGTATATGTAACCAGGTGTTAAATGCAACCCTTAGGTTTCCACAACTTGCTGGATTCACACAAAACACTCAGAACAAAGACCGCTTACATTATGGCAACCCAGGTTTTCCTAGTTGCATTGTATGCCTGTGAAAGTTGGGTCATAAGAAAGGCTGAGCGCCAAAGAATGGAGGCCTTTGAACTCTGGTGCTGGAGAAGACACCTGCGAGTCCCTTGGACTGCAAGGGGATCCAACCGGTCAGTCCTAGAGGAGATCAACCCTGACTGCTCTTTAGAAGGCCAGATCCTGAAGATGAGACTCAAATACTTTGGCCACCTAATGAGAAGGAAGGACTCACTGGAGAAGAGCCTCATGCTGGGAAAGACTGAGGGCAAAAGAAGAAGAAGGGGACGGCAGAGAACGAGGTGGCTGGATGGAGTCCCTGAAGCAGTCGGTGTGAGCTTAAATGGACTCCAGAGGATGTTAGAGGACAGGAAGGCCTGGAGGAACATTGTCCATGGGGTTGGAATGGGTCGGACACAACTTTGCAACTAACAACAACCACCCAGTTTTTAACCTGCCTTCCTCCTTCCTCCGGCCAAAGTTCCTGCTGAAATAAATAAATTAGATGTGTCAAAACTCCAAAACTCCACTTGTGGGAGCCCAGCCATACAAGTGCGAATCTGCCATCTCCGAATTGGGAGTCAAAGTCCAACCTGTAGGATGGGGAAAACCCGGCTAAGGTTTACAGGTTGCACGGGAACCCAGACAGGGTTAAAAACCAAAGTCCCGCTGAGCAGCAGTAAGCACAGAATCCAGCCCTTATAAAGATTAACAGAGTTGGAAGGGACCTTATAGATCATCTAGTCCAGCCCTCCCCCCCCTCAAGCAGGAGACCCTACACCATTTCTGACAAATGGCAGTCTAATCTCTTCTTGAAAGCTTCCAATGATGAAGCTCCTACAACAGGGGTCTCAAACTCAATTTACCTGGGGGCTGCTGGAGGCAGAGGCTGGGTGAGGCTGGGCCGCATAAGGGATTCCATTATATTGGATATTATACTTTCATATCACGGTGGGGGCCACAAGATACCGTCCTGTGGGCCGCAATTGGCTTGCGGGCCCGAGAATGAGACCTCTGTCCTACAACTTTCGAAGGCAACTTCTGTTCCATGGGTTGATTGCTCACACTGTCAGAAAGTTCCCCCTTATTTCTAGGTTGACTCTCCTTGGTCAGTTTCCATCCATTATTCCTTGTCTGGCCCTTCAGGTGCTTTGGAGAATAGCTTGACCCCTTCCTCGCTGTGGCGACCCCTCAAATACTTGAAGGCAGCTATCCTGCCTCCCCTGGTCCTTCTCTTCACTAGACTAGCCACGGCCAGTCCCTGGAGCCCTGGGGGTAGCGCGGCGCAGGGGACTCACCCGCGTTATAGAAACGGTCCAGGCTGTCCGTGACTCCCAGCATCAGGGTGGCGAAAGGCACCATGGCGAGCTCCGTGGCCGGGACCTCCCTGCAGGCTTCCTGCAGGCACAAGAGGGGCAGCGGTTTGTCCAAATCCTCGGTGGAGAGGTAAACCACGCGCAGGGCTCGGGTCCTGCCGCCGCCGCCGCCGCCGCCTCCTCCGCCCTCTCGGCAGCCCTGGCTGCCCGCCGGGGAGAGGGGCTTGTTGGGGGTCAGCGCCATGGCCAGCGTGTCCTGCCAGAGGCTGCCGGCCCTGCCCAGCTTGGAGTCCGTCGCCTCCATCCCGCGGGGACGCCTGGCGGGCCCGGGTTCCAAGCGGGCGTCTTCAGCCATCCGAGGGACCCATCGCCCCCCTCGGCGTCAGTTCAAAGGCACCGCTCAGCCGCCGACCACTTTCTCCCCTCCTGGGACTTTCGCCTTCCACTCTCTCTCTCACTCTCACTCTCTCTCAAGCAAAGGGGCTCTTGACAAACTTCCAGGCTGCGCGATGCGACCCACGTGCCTGTGGCGGGCCCCGCCCGGGCGGGGGCGTTGGGAGCCGAGTGCCCGACCGCTTGCCCTGGGCCGAGGAAGCGACTCGCGGGCAGGCAGCCTGTTGCTGTCGGAAGCCTCTCGGGGCTTTCCTCCTTCCTGGGCGCTCCTCGGGGCGGAGGGGCGGGAGGCGAGCGGGAAAACGCCCACAAGGTGCTGGCGCAATCCGGGGAAAGGCTCCAGCTGGAACGGCGGCCGGGTGTCTTTCCGCCGCCTTCCCCGTGGGGCGAAGCCGCAGGGCGAGCGGCGGCGCCCCGATTGCGCAAAGAGGGAGGCAGGCAGGCAGGCAGGCAGGCAGCGGAGGGGGAGAGGAGAGGGGGCTGCCGGCCCTGCCTCTTCCCACACACACACAGACACACACCCGCCCCCGCCGCCGTCCGGGCTTCCAGCTCCCGCCTGCCAACTGGCGCTCCTTCGGCGTTCACGGGAGTTCCGGGAAAGTTGAGCGCCCGGCGCCAGATCCGAAGGTTTGAGCCCTTGGCGGGAAGAGCCGAGAACGACGGAAGGAACCGCTGGGTCGCTGCTGCTGCTGTTGTTGACTTTTGATACTCATTTCCACACACCCCTCCACGTGATAGTAAACTTCCCTTTCTTTCTTGCTTCTCTTTTCCTTCCTTCCTTTTTTCTCTTTTTCTTTCTTCTTCTTTTTCTCTTCCATCTCCTTCCTTCTTTTTCTTCCTTCCTTCTTTCCTTCCTTCCTTTTTTCTCTTTCTCTTCTCTTTCTCTTCTTCCATCTCCTTCATTCCTTCTCTTTTTTCTTCTTTCCTTCCTTCTCTCTCCTTCCTTCCTTTTTTCTCTTTATTTTTTCCTCCTCCCTTCCCGCTCCATCTCCTTTCTTCCTTTTTCTCTTTTTCTTCTTTTTCTCCTTCCTTCCTTCCTCTTTTTCTTCCTTTCATCTCCTTCCTTCCTTTTTCTCTTTTTCTTTTTTCTCCTTCCTTCCTTTCCTCATTTTCCTTCTCTCTCCTTCCTTCTTTCCTTCTTTCTCTTTTTCTTCCTTCCTTCTTTTTCTGTCCAGTTTTGAGCACATACTACTCTGTCTGCCATTATTACATGCAACATTAAATACTGGAATTTTTTTTGTTATAGCAAACATGTTTCCAAACAGATCACATGAATGCTGGAAATGCAAACAGAAACATGGAACATATTATCACATGTGGTGGACCTGTCCCTCAGCAAAAAAAATATTGGATAAGGATTAAAAAATGGTTAGAGGAAATGGTAAAACAGCAAATAGAGTTAAAATCGGAGCTATTCCTATTAGGAATATTATCAGGGAATTATAACCAAAAAATCTCTTCTTTTTATCTCCTTCCATCTCCTTCCCTCTGTCCCTCCCACCCAACTTAAACTGCCCAACAAATATTTTCTCATGACTGCTGTCTACCTTTTATCTGCTGGATCTTTGCAGCCACCACTGGTGGCCCTAAGTGAACTCACTTTGTCATGGTACATTTGGTTTTAAATAATTGCCCTGCATTCATACAACATACAAGCCACTGAACTGAACCCTTGAACCCGTCATACTTTCAGGTTAAACCTAGCCAAGTGTGAATGGAGGCACTGTGTTTAGAAATGATATGGTTAAGCTTTTGGGGTGAATGCAGCCTTCATTCTATTACAAAGAACTGGCATGCCTGACATTGAGGAAATTATATGCTTACTTCAGGAAAAAAAATATATGTGAAAGGTCAGCATCCACCTGTGCAATGTTTAATTTTAAATCTTTCACTCTGGTGAGAATGGGAGTGAAAAATATGAAATGAAGCAAGAATGAACTGCCAGTTCTCCAGTTGTTTTGGTCTGCATCTCTCATCACCAGCCAATATCACCAGTAGTTAGGGAAGAATCAAGCTGCAAGATGTATCGCTAGAATAGTTCTGGCTCATTACCATATTGTTTTCCTAGGATGGGTTGATTTATTGCACTGAACAAAATCAATTGCTCAAATTTTGATCATACGACCACAAATGCGGAGACAGTGGTAAATAAATGGCTTTTTTCAGTGGTGGTGTCATTTTTGTTAGTCTTTAAATGAATGGCCATAAGTCGAGAACTACCTATGGTGGTTAACGTATCGTGTGCGGGAGACTGTGAATAATAGTTCTGCCTGAGACCTAGTAACTTGGGTGATGAGCTACTCTCTCTCTCTCAGCTCCTCGGAAGGAAAAGGTTCCCTTTCACACATATATGCTAGTCATTCCTGACTCTAGGGGGCAGTGCTCATCTCCGATTCAAAGCCGAAGAGCCAGCGCTGTCTGAAGACATCTCCGTGGTCATGTGGCTGGCATGACTAAACGCCAAAGGCACACAGAACGCTGTTCCCTTCCCACCAAAGGTGGTCCCTATTTTTCTACTTGCATTTTTATAACCAAACTGCTAGGTTGGCAGAAGCTGGGACAAGCTCATTCCGTTATGCAGCGCTAGGGATTCGAACTGCCGAACTGCCCTTCTTTCTAATTGACAAGCTCAGCATCTTAGCCACTGAGCCACCTTGTCCTTTACTCTCGGAAGAAAGACAAGGGAAATCACTTCAACTTTGCCAAAAAAAACTTTGAGCCAGTTGTTTTCTGAATATATTCTCATTAAAAGAACATGCATGCATAGAAAGATGCTTAGATTGGAAAAAAGTTTGCTTTGGATTTTGTAGAAAGCCTTTGGAACTTGCCGCTCAGCTGAACAAGGTTCTCACATGAAGTCAGGGCCTGATGATCTCCAGCTTCAGTGATTCTATATTATAGATGCAACATGAAAGGAGAACAGACTGGGAGGGAGAAGGAAAAAATGCAAACTCAGACATTATCATACTAATGAGAAATTATTGCCTGTGCTAATTATAGTCCATGTAAAGGAGGAACATGAATTTGCTGGCATTGTGAATTCCCCTTGTTTTCTGGAGAAAAATAAACTCTGCTCCGTAGTCTGTATATTCCCTCTCCTTATATTCTGACAGAGGCTTCCAAGAGCCTGGAGCAAACTTCTTGTCCAGACAAAAACCCCTTTTATTAATTTCCTGTGAATTCTGCTCATTCACATCCAACAAAGTCTTTCCAGGGAGGATTTACAGTCAGAGACCTTATCTGGCTTGGAGAGCTGCCAGGCCGACATCTACAAAACTTGGCAAGGAGTCTCAGAAAGTCACAAACCAATTAAGCGAACTAATTGTCTCCTGCAAACTCCCCTCCCCTTTCGCTCCTCTTTTATTTCCTCTGGGAGGGGCCATTCATCGTCCACCCATGGCCTTACTCCCAAGTCGACCCCTGTTCTTTAGCTGTTCCCTTCGTCTGGCAACTCTGCGCATGCGCACACTGGGAACAGGCTCCAGCTGTTCATCTACCTCACTGATGTATGATTCCGAAGGCAGCTGATAACTGGCATACGGCTCTGTCCCCCTCTCTGCCTCCGACACCGAGCCTTCATCAGAGCCTTTCCCAGACTCCAGGACTGGCCCATGTTCCTCCCAACCTCCTCATTGTGCGAATCTGCTGCCACCTCCGCTGGCAGGCCACAACACCTTGTACAAAGTGGCTGAAAACAGACAAACTGCTTTCATAGCCACTTATTTCTAAATAACCAAGCAAGAGAACATTCTGCAGTGTCAGAGAGCCTACGGCTGCCAATAAATTTGTTCAAAAAAGTTTCTTTTTCATCAAGACTATAAACAACGGATGTTTAGAGGGAGGGAGGGAATGCAGAATTTGCTCATGCTTCCAGTGTCTCTTGTCTTTTTCTTCCCTTGGCTCACTTTTAGGAACAGCAGAGATGGCAGCTGCAACCACACTTAAAGAAAACTGATTTCTGTATAGTTGGGAGTGCAACTGGCAAGAAAAAGGGAGGGGGGCATTCGAATGGAGCACTCATCAACATTCTAAGTTAGTATCCAACTTACTGTGCCATAGTAAGCCCCCTGTTCCCCACCCAAAAGCAAGTTCCAAATAGTATGCCCCCTGCCTTCCAACACAGGCACATTTTGGCTGAACTGGGTACACCCACTCTAGACTACAAAATACTATTGCAAATACAATGTAGATACGATAAAGACATGAAAATGTACGGCTTTTATAAAGGACAAATAGCCTTCGATCAGATATTGTTGAATTCTGATGAAAAACTAACTAAGAAAACATATAATTTCTTACTAAATTGGAAAATGCAGGATGAGCAAGTAAGAGATATAATGATACAGTGGGCAAAAAACTTTGGGTATAATATAGAATTAGAGAAATGGCAAAGCTTATGGGAAAGAAACTAGGAATTAACAATGGCAACTTCTTACATAGCCGTGATGGCGAACCTATGGCACGGGTGCCACAGGTGGCACGCGGAACCATTTCTTAGGGCACGCGAGGCGTTGCCTTGTCAGCTCCAGTACGCATGTGTGTGCTGGCCAGCTGATTTAGGCCTTCTTTTGAGGCTGTTTTTCACCCTCTGGAGGCTTTAGAGAAGCTCCTGAAGCCTCTGCAGGTGGTGGGGGAGGTTGTTTTCGCCCTCCCCAGGCTCCTAGAAAACGTCTGGAGCCTGGGGAGGGCGAAAAAAGCGTGCCAAAAGCAGGGGGTCGCGCACATAGCATTATGGGTGTGGTACGCCCATGCACGACCCCCCTGCGCTCCCCCCGCTTTTGGGACGCGAGTCAAAAAAGGTTAGCCATCAGTGTTATATAGAAAACTTATACAAAATGTTTTATAGATGGCACTTACCACTTGCTAGGTGAGCTAAAACATTTAAAAACATGTCTAGCAAATGCCGGAAAAGTAACCAAAAAGCGAACACATATTACCGTATGCGAATGGGGCTTTTGCAGGAAACAATTCATTCATTCGGTCATTTCCAGAGTGGAAAGTCCTGTTTGTGACCATAAGAGACTCTGTGCCAAGTTTTGCCTTGCCCTGCCTTTGGAAATCAGTTATTTGGCTGCTCTCCAAACGAGATAAGGTTTGTGTTGATAAATATTCCTCTGAAAGACTGTTTGCTAAGCCTTGCTGACTGTGAATGAAAGGAATTCTCAGTTGTGTAAAATAAAAGAGGTTTGGCTGGGACCAAGACTCTGCTTCTTGCTCTTTAAGGAAGCCTGAGCCCATTTTTAACTCAATCAAGGTGTGTGTTGGTTTGTTTTTGACAGTTTCTCCCTCCACACCACACGTTATGCCGTTCTGTTTGATTTTCTGAGAATTATCCCGTGGATGGGGGTCCTGAGTCCCTTTTTTGCTCTCTTTCCAACATCCAACAGATTGAAAAGAATGAAAGCAAAGGAAATTCTATTTGATTAGCAATGCAAACCTGTGTTTGTTGAGCAAAGAATCCGGTTAGGAGGATGTGTAACTGCTTTGCCTGTAAAAATACACAAGTGGCTTATGTTCCGGTGTCAAGATTTCCATCACAATAAAAATGACAATTTGGTAGAAACTTCAGCTAGTCTTGGCAGAGATGTATAAAGTGTTTTCAAGTTGGAGGGGTTTCAGGTTCTGGCTTAGTGTACTGTGAAAGATGGAGATGGGCCTTCCGGGACTACGGCTACCCCCAGAAGATAAAAGGGACTTACTATCATATGTGGTAGACTTGTATGAAAGCAAGAAAATATTGCAAGAAAATACGTAAAGGTAAAGGTTCCCCTTGCACATATGTGCTAGTCGTTCCCGACTTTAGGGGCCGGTGCTCATACAATACAATACAATAGCAGAGTTGGAAGGGACCTTGTAGGTCTTCTAGTCCAACCCCCTGCGTGGGCAGGAACCTTATACCATTTCAGACAAATGGCTATCTAACATCTTTTTAAAGACTTCCAGGGTTGGTGCATTCACAACTTCTGGAGGCAAGCTGTTCCAGAGGTTAATTGTTCTAACTGTCAGGAAATTTCTCCTTAGTCCTAAGTTGCTTCTCTCCTTGATTAGTTTCCACCCATTGCTTCTTGTCCTGCCCCCAGGTGCCTTGGAGAATAGTTTGACTCCCTCTTCTTTGTGGCACCCTCTGAGATATCGGAACACTGCTATCATGTCTCCCCTGGTCCTTCTCTTCATCAAACTAGACATACCCAGCTCCTGCAACCGTTCTTCATATGTTTTAGTCTCCAGTCCCCTAATCATCTTGGTTGCTCTTCTCTGCACTCTTTCCAGTCATCTCCATTTCTAAGCTGAAGAGCCAGCACTGTCCAAAGATGTCTCCGTGGTCATGTGGCCAGCATGACGAAACGCCGAAGGCCCACAGAACACTGTTACCTTTCCACCAAGGTTGGTTCCTATTTTTCTACTTGCATTTTTATGTGCTTTCAAACTGCTAGGTTGGCAGAAGCTTGGAAAAGTAAAGGCAGCTCACTCTGTTATGCACAGTGGTGGGTTGCCAATTTTTTACTAATGGTTCAGGTGTGCTTACACACGTGTGACACTTCTGTGCATGCGCAGAGCATCTGGGCAGATGGACGGAGCCTCCCACTGCGGCTACTATCAGTTCGTTTGATCCAAGCCGAACCGGGAGCAACCCGCCTCTGGTTACATGACACGGGATTCGAACTGCTGACCTTTCTGATTGACAAGCTCAGTGTCTTAGCCACTGAGCCACGGCGTCCCTCTAGAAAATACATCCCTTGGTTGGAAAAGATGATTAAGCAACATATAGATCTGAAACCAGAAATAGTTTTGTTGGGTATAATGCCGGAGGGTTATGGTAAAGGGACTATATATTTAGTTTTGCATGTATTGACAGCAGCAAGGATTGTATTTGTACAATATTGGAAAAAGGAGAACACTCCCAGCAGATGAGAATGTAATTCGGAAAATATTGGACTGTGCAGAGATGGATAGATTGACTTTGAAAATAAAAGATAAAGAAGGCGCAGAATATTACTAGATTTTGTGAGTGGTTAGAGATAAGAGGTAGAAATTAGAAGGAGGATTATTGCTATATATTAATTAAATATAAAGATGGTTTATAATTATAAACCTGCCGATATAATTAACAGAATTATGAATAAGCTAATATAAAGAGAAATTGAGCCAAAACTATTCTGCTATATTATTACGGCTGTTAGCAGTATATGTGTTAATGTTTTTGTTATCTCTTTGTTTTTCTTTTGCAAATGATGCACCCTGACAATACACTGTGCTCAAAATATTTATGAATAAAAAAAGAAGAAGATAAAATGTACTTTGATTGCAATTTAAGAGTATTGGTAATCCTCAATTTACAAACAATTGGGACAAAATTTCCATTACTAAGCAAAGAAGTTGATCAGTGAGTCCTACTGGATTTTACAACCTTTTTTGGCCACAGCTGTTAAGTGAATCACTGCAGTCGTTAAACGAACCTGGCTTCCCCCGTTGACTTTGCTTGTCGGAAGCTGGCTGGGAAGGTCACAAATGCAATCAAATGACCCTGGAAATCTGCAAGCATTATAAATACATCCTTGGTGCCCGAATTTTGATTGTGTGGCATGGCGAAGATGCTGTGAAATCATAAGTGGGCGGACCAGTTGTAACGCATTTCTTTCAGGGTTGTTGTAACTTGGAACAATCACTAAACAAATGGTTGTAAGATGAGGATTGCCTATATTTAAACCAGCCTCTGTTGTGCTGAGGTTGAACGTTTGTAAATAAATGCAAAGGTTACAAAATGTTGGGATGCCTCCAGCAAAACTGAACACCCTGCTATTTGTCTCCACCTGGAATAATAATGGGCAGACTTAGCTATTTTTTCACCTTCATCAGCCAATCTGCTATTTCAAAAGGGTCGCCCAACCAGCAGCTGGTCTCAAATTTGGCTAGTCTAAAGGAAAGAAGAATTAGGGGGTGATGTGATAGCTGTATTCCAGTATTTGAGTGGCTGCCACAAAGAAGAAAGGGTCAGATTATTCTCCAAAGCCCCGGAAGGCAAGATAATGGGTGGAAACTCATCAAGGAGAGGAACAACCTGGAATTAAGGAGGAATTTCCTAACAGTGAGGACAATTAACCAGTGGAACAGCTTTGCCTTCAGAAATTGTGGGTGTAACTCCATCACTGGAGGTTTTTAAGAAGAAACTAGACAGCCACTTATCTGAAACAGTATAGGTTCTGCTTGAGCAGGGGGCTGGACTAGAAGATCTCCAAGGTCTCTTCCAGTTTCATTTCTGATTCTATTCTATTCTATTCTATTCTATTCTATTCACTCTACTCTACTCTACTCTACACTACTCTACACTACTCTACACTACACTACACTACACTACACTCTACCCTACCCTACCCTACCCTACTCTACTCTATATTAAGATCTTCCTGATGGATGTACACCACTGCTTGAATCTCCCTTGTCTTAGAATTCATGGCTGTATCTTCTTCAGATTAGACCTTTCATGGTTTCTCATCAGTGGGAAAGTTCCAAAGCTGTTGTTTGTTGTGCCATCCCCATAATTGTTAATTTGCTGAATGGTAAACCAGAGACGAGTAATTCAGAACCAAAGAGGATTACCTTCATCCCCTTGTTCTCCTTTTGCTGCCCCAGAACCACCTGTGAATGGGATGCTGAACAATTTGTGTTAAGACAGACAGACATCTGTGGCTGAAGATGATGACGAAACAAAGAGCAATCTTCAGGCTCCCTCACCTTGCAAACACCAGGAACAAAATGAATGTTATTTCTTCATTTGTTTTGAAAATTGCATGGACAATCCTCAACTTACGACACAATTAGGAACAGTAATTCTATTGTTAAGCAAGGTGGTTTTTAAGTAAACCAGGCTCAATGTTGGAACCATTTTGCCATGGCTGTTAAGCAAATCAGTGCCATTATTAAGCGAATCACATGGTCATTAAGCGGATCTAGCTTCCCCTATAGACTTTCTTTGTTGGAAACCAGCTGGGAAAGTTGCAAATGGCAGTCACATGATCGGAGACGTTGCAACCATTGTAAATACGTGTTGGTTGCCTAGCACCAGAATCTTGATAAAGTAGGGATGCTCCAATCATCATAAGTCCCTTTTTAATGCCCTTGTAACTTTGAATGGTCCCTTAACAAATGTAAGTTAGAGACAAAGGTCTATAGAATATAGAATACAGAGTTGGAAGGGACCTTGAAGGTCTTCTACTCCAACCCCCTGCCTAGGCAGGAAACCCTACACCACTTCAGACAAATGGTTATCCAATATCCTCTTTAAAAACTTCCAGTGTTGGAGCATTTAAAACTTCTGGAGGCAAGCTGTTCCACTGATTCATTGTTCTTACTATCAGGAAATTTCTCCTTAGTTCTAGGTTGCTTTTCTCTCCTTGATTAGTCTCCACCCATTGCTTCATGTTCTACTCTCAGGTGCTTTGGAGAATAGTTTGACTCCCTCTTCTTTGTGGCAGCCCCTGAGATATTGGAACACGGCTATAATGTCTCCCCTGGTCCTTCTTTTCACTAAATTAGACATACCCAGTTCCTGCAACCGTTCTTCATATCTTGTAAATAAACCAAATAATATCTATGCATGGTTGCCTTTCTTATATATGATCACCCTGTGCAGCTCACAATAACATCCCACAAAAACCAGAATAAATATGACCAACCAAAAAGCCACAACAGCCTGTATCTCAACCACTGCCCATAATCTCCCACTAATTCTACATTTACACTTGCATTTGCTGGCCTATGGAGAGGCAAATGTCACCTGCACCATGACATTCATATGACATGACGCATGTCTTCATCAGATATAATGTCTCACATACTGTTTCTCAACCTTGGCAACTTGAAGATGTGTAGATACAACACATTGCCAAGCTGCCAAGTCTGAGAAACAGTCTTCTAAGCTGTATATTTGGAGCAACGGCATCACAGCTCAAGCATCTCATTTTGATGGCACCATGGCTTGTTTCAAAGGCTGCTTGCAGGAAATACTTACTCAGACATCAAATGGCCTTTGTAGTTCCTCTCTGTTGTGGCCCGCCAGCCGCCAGCAGAGCTGACAGCAGACTCGGCCGATGAGGAGGTTGGGGAAGAACGTGGGCCAGTTCTGGGGCCTGGGGAAGGCTCTGATGGATACTCAGCATGGGACATTACCTTTAATGCAAGGCAGCAAACATATCCAATACATCTTCCTCCTTCTATTTTCCCAAAAACCCTGGGAGTCGGGTTACTTGCAGTCTGTTTCTAACCAACTATTTTTCACTTGTCGCTTGCAAAGAACATTTTCCCATCATTGTTGATAAACCCAGATTGAGTTTGGCCATCCCCAGATTTCGGCTTTCTCCTTCTCTAGAAGCCTGATCTCTGGGAGAAAAACCGGAGTTTACCATTGTTGTGCCCCGCCAGCTGCCAGCGGAGCTGACGATGAGGAGGTTGGGCAGGAACATGGGCCAGTTCCCCAGAGTCTGGGGAAGATTCTGATGGATGCTCTGCATCGGATGCAGAGATAGAGGCAGGGCCGTCTGACCTTTCCCAGCCACCGGAGAGGCAGCTGCCTTCAGAGGCTGAGATAAGTGAGGATGAAGAACCGCTGGGGCCTGTTCAATATGTGTGTATGCGCAGAGCTGTTAGGAGAGGAGAACAACTGAGGAGAAGGAGTTGACTAGGGAAGCAAGGCACACATGGATGCTGATTCTCCCTGGCTGAGGAATAAATAGAAGGAAAGGGGAGTGGTGGTCGTAGGAGACAACAGTTCGGATTTCTGAAGATCCGACTCATCCTGTGTCATGCCTCAGAGACTGCTTGCTAGAACTTAATTTGCAGCTTTGTGGCTTGGAGCTCACAGCCTGGCAAATTATTGCAAGGAACTGATAAGGTCTGTGACTGCTGTTAACTCTTCGAAGGACTGTTGCCACGACTTTTCGGTGTGTGAATGCCATTAATTCATAAGCGATGAACAAAAAGAGGGGTTTTCTGGGACAAGGAGTCTGTTTCTTGGGCCGGTTCCCCAGAGTCTGGGGAAGACTATGATGGATGCTCTGCGTCGGACGCAGAGATAGAGTCAGGGCCGTCCAACATTTCTCTATTTCTCTAACATTTCTCAAACATTTCTAGAGTCCAACATGACTCTATCTCTGCATCCAACATTTGGAGAGGCAGCTGCCTTTCGAGGCTGCTATGAGTGAGGAGGAAGAAGAGCTGGGGCCTATTCGAGATGCGCGTATGCACAGAGGTGTTAGGAGAGGAGAACAACTTGAGGTCCAGGAGTTGACTTGGGAAGCAAAGCACATGTGGATGATGAATGGCCGCTTCCTGGCTGGGGAATAAATAGAAGGGAAGGGGAGTGGTTGTCATTAAATGATGATGATGATGATGATTGATTGCCTGTTCTTGCCTTAGCTTGTTTTCCTATGGAGGTACCCACATGTTACAAGCATGTTGCATAATTATTACTGCCGAATGAATCTTTCGGTTCAGACATCCCGATTTCAGTGCCAGCTAAAATTCCTAGGAATTGCTGTCTTGACAAATCTGGAAGACATCTGGCTCGGAAAGCCCCATTCAATTATGATGAGGTTAAATTGTTGTGTTTGCTGTCATAGGAACATACTTTCACTATCCTTCCAAAATCTGTCAAATTAAAACAATTTGAATAACGGCAACATTTACTGCTGACTTATATTTATAAAATTAACTTGCTTTCCTTTCCCAAATATAATTTTAAAAGGAGGGAAACTCTTCACAGTATGTATATATGTGTGTGTGTGTGTGGTTTTTTTTTATGTGTATATGTGACACAGCCATATATATATGTGTGTGTGTGAGAGAGAGAGAGAGAGAGGTTTTTGAGCTGATCAATAAATAAATTGATCAGCAGTATGATCATCAGAAAACAGTATGCTTCTTCTCTTAATTGGGCTTAACAGGGTGTTTTCACACACACACACACACACATTTTGATGTCATTAATCCATTTGCTTTTTGTTACTGGGCATCTATTTCATTTTCTGAGTCTTTTTATTTGTGCTGTTTTCATGATTCATTTGTTTGCGCTGCCTCTGTGCTTTTCCAGTGCTGTATCTGATTAGTTCAGGCCAAACATTTTCTTCTCCAAAAGCTGTGATGGCGAATCTATGGCACGCATGGCGGAAGTGTCACGCAGAGCCATCTCTCCGGGCATGCAAGCCATTGCCCGTTGCTCTTCCGGGTTCCAGTGTGCTGACCAGTTGGTCTTCACGTGTGTGGGAGCGCCAGAAACTGGAAGAGCAGCTGGCTGGCACACATGTAGATAATCTTCTGGTTTCCAGCATATGTATGCGCACCGGCTTCCGGTTTCTGGCATGCATGTGCACATGAAGACCAGATGAGTCATGTGCACGCCGGAAACCGGAAGATCATCTTCCCAGGGTGTACATGTGCATTGGGCATCTGCTTTTTCAGTTTCTGGCCCTCCTGTGTATGTGAAGACCAACTGGCCAGTGCAAAGGGTAGCAGAGTTGCCAGCCAGGACAGGTGGGTCAGGGCTTCCCTCCCTCCCCGCCCAGGCGGGCGGGCTTCTTGTGCGGTCCCATCCTTCCAGCTGCAGCACCAATGCACATCCGTGGACCTGAGTGACTGGCCGGTGTGGGCACATGGGTCAACTGGGCAGCGTTTGCTGGCTGGGCATCCAGCAGCATCTGAATCCTTTAAAGCCATAGATGCGCATTAACCAGAGCCTCACGCAATATGCGACTCATGTCCCTACATTCCTCTTTTCACTCATTGTGAAATTAATTTAAAATGAACAAAAAAGTCAGTGCCAGTGGGATTTGAACTAGATGGCATTGAGTCCATGGAGGCATTGAGCAACTACAGGAAGATCCTTTTGGTTCATGCCCCAAAGATGCCAAAACTTTTAGAAATACGACATTTCTTTTACAAAAAGATCTGAAATATTTTTAGGGCAGGACTTAAACAGGGCCTCTGTTTCCAGGAAGAGGACGAGGACGAAGGATATGTTGCAACAGGTTATGTTTGTTGTGTTTTGTTTTTATTAGTCCAGAAAGAACACACAGCCTTCAGTGTGAGACACAACTCTACACTCTGGGCAGTACTCAGCTTCTGGCAAGCTAAATCTTAGATGGTAACTGCCTTCATATCCAGATGCTAACTTAGAGCAGTGTTTCTCAACCTTGGCAACTTGAAGATGTCCGGACTTCAACTCTCAGAATTCCCCAACCAGCATTCGCTGGCTGGGGAATTCTGGGAGTTGAAGTCTGGACATCTTCAAGTTGCCAAGGTTGAGAAACACTTAGAGGGAAATAGGTCTGCAGCAGACCCCAGCATACAAATTTGGAAATGGGGCTGTCCACAGGAGGAATTTCCAAATGCAGGAGAATAGCTTTGCTTGGGGTCTTTGGTGCTCTCTGAGCTTGGTGGTTTTCTCGCAGACATTTCATTACCCAAACTGGATAACATCATCAGTGCTAGTAAGGAGTGGGCTTTCCTCTCAGTTTATATCCTAGTAGTGGCTTGCCCTGTCAAGTCTTGGCAGACTCTTTGATTGGCTGTTTACTATTGGCTTGCTTGACAGTTCCTTGATTAGGATGCTGTTTACTTCTTGATTGTTGGTCTGATGTTAATCTATGCTTGGTGTGGATGGCTGGTGGGGAAGTGTTTTGCTGTTTCTTGGTTGCCTTTTTGGCTTGCACAGTATGTACAGGTTATTTATGTCTATGTGTCTGTTGATGGCTAATTTGTCTGAGTGCCAGAAATTCTCTGAAGAGTTTATGGACTTGGCTTGGTCTGGGGTGAGTCAGAGTTTTCCAGTTGATCCTGTCCATATTGTCAAGTTTAAGAGTTTTCGTGTCTTATGACTGCTAGTTGGCATTCATTCTGCCCAATAGTGGGATTCAAATGTTTTTACTACCGGTTCTGTGGGCATGGCTTGGTGGGCATGGCAGGGAAAGGATACTGCGAAATCTCCATTCCCTCCCCTCTCCAGGGGAAGGTTACTCCAAAATCCCCATTCCCTCCCAATCGGCTGGGACTCGGGATGCAGAGAATCGATGGGGGTGGGGCCAGCCAGAGGTGATATTTACCGGTTCTATGAACTACTCAAATTTTCTGCTACTGGTTGTCCAGAACTAGCCAGAACCTGCTGAATACCACCTCTGATTCTGCCAGTCTTCTACCTGTTTGTCTTACCTAGTAGCTGTTGCAGAGTTTCCACTGAGTGCGCCTTCCACTGGAATTGTTATTATGTGGAATATAATGTCAAGTTATTACTCTTGATCGCCTCCTGCAGGTTTAAATATGCAGAGCAGGTTTTGCTTAACCAGGAAGGCTGTTTGATTGAAGCTTCACCTTGCCTTATGTGCATTGAATAAAAAGGCACAGAGCTTCAGTCCAGGAACAGTTGCCAAGTTCACATTTCTAGTTCCCTCCTCAGAGTTAATCCTTCCAATGTTATCCTTCAGCAACCATTTTGGGGCTGATGCGTGTTGGGAGAAATATCCATCTGATTCAGTTCCAAGTGGGGAGAAAGACACTGGAAACATGGAGGCTGTTTGGAAAGATGATTTATTGATGATGGACAGGATCACATGATTTGAGGTCCAGGGGGGAAAAGGGGAAGAGCAAGTGGTGGGAGTCCCTGGGTTTTATGCCCTCTCTGGGCTTTTGAATTTGAGCTTGTGTTCCGATTGGTTGTCAGATTCCCATGGGGCCATGCAGGGTCAACTCTGTAAGCTGTCCTGAGCCCCAGGCTTGGTTGAGCCTTGCTGGGTGATGATGTGATGAAAGGGCTTGGGGATTCCTATTACGGCTCTGCCTGAAGGAGGTAGACCAGTGATGGCGAACCTTTTTTGGCTCACGTGCCGTAAGCGGGGGGAGCGCAGGGGGGGGTCGTGCACCGGTGTGCCACATCCACAATGCAATGCGCTCCCCCCAGCATGCATGCGCATATAACAGGCGATCCCCCCATTTTTGCATGCTTTTTTCACCTTCCCCAGGCTCCAGAGGCATTATAGGAGCCTGGGGAGGGCAAAAACAGCTTCTCCCCCACCCCCCAGAGCCTTCAGGGACTTTCGGGAGGCTTCCCTGAAGGCTCTGGAGGACTAAAAGCAGCCCTACGAGCAAGCCAGAAGTGACCTAAAAAGCCTCTGGAGCCTGGGGAGGGTGAAAAATGGCTTAAAAAAAGGCTGAACCCAGCTGGTCAGCACGCACATGCCACAAATGGCCATAGGTTCGCCATCCACGTGCCATAGGTTCGCCATCTCAGAGGTAGACCTTGCTTATGTAATTGTGGGAAATGGCCCCGTGGCATTGTGGGAAATCAAAATGCTTCCAGATACTAGGTCAGGAACCAAAAAAGGAAATGAAGGGGAAGAAATGGCAGGCAATAGCAATTAACTTGGCAGGCAGCTTCCCAAGGACGCCAGAAGCTGACCGTGAGCTTATTTGGAAGTTGAGTCCATTAGATAATGTACGCATCCATCCTTAATAGTTAATAATCCTCTCCACAGGCTTTCAAATGCTCTAGATACCCATTTGAATGTCATAACCTCTTTCCCACTTAATTAGTAATCTTCCTGCATTTTAATTATGTGGCATTTTACTTTTCTGGTTCCCCCCTCTCCCCCGCCCCACCTGCTTTTTCCAAATTTAGGCTGCTATAAAACCAAGAGCCAGTTTGGTGGAGGGGCTGAAAAGGCATCTGGCTAGAAACCAGGAGACTGGGAGTTCTAGTCCCCCCCCCCTCAGGCACAGCGCCAGCTGGGTTACCTCATGCCAGTCCCTTTTCTCTCAGCCCTAGGAAGCCAGCAATGCCAACCCGCTACTGAAAAACCTTGCTAAGAAAGCTGCAGGGACTTGTCCAGGCAGATGCCAGGAGTCAGCGCTGACTTGAAGGGAGGAAAGCAGCCACAAGGAAACAATGCAAATAGGAAACCGAACTTTTGCCTTTCTTGACTGGCTTCACCCTGAATATGTTCTGATCCTTTAACTTAAAAGGGCAGGCCGGATTCCCACGTCAGCCCTGATTACAGGACTGCTGAATGTGTCCTGACATGGTGGCAAACCATCCCTGCAAATTTAAGGGCGGGACAAGATGGATTAAAGCAGGGGTCTCCAACCTTTGCAACTTTAAGTCTGAAGGACTTCAGCTCCCAGAATTCTCCAGCCAGCTTTGCTGGCTGGAGAAGTCTGGGAGCTGAAGTCCTTCAGACTTAAAGTTGCAAAGGTTGGAGACCCCTGGATTAAAGGGTGTAAGGACTGTTCTTCCCATGAGGTCCACTCTTTGCTTTCCAAGCGAAAGACCTCCAAAGACATCTCTGCGGTCACGTGGCCGGCTTGACTAAACGCCGAAGACGCACGGAACGCTGTTACCTTCTCACCAAAGGGAGCTCCTATTTTGCTACTTGCATTTTTGCGTGCTTTCAAATTGCTAGGTTGGCAGAATCTGGGACGAGTAGCAGGAGCTCACTCCGTTATGCAGCGCTAGGGATTCGAACTGCTGAACTGCCGACTTTTCTGATCCACAAGCTCAGCGTCTTAGTCACTGAACCATCGCGTCCCTGTTAAGGCTACTTTACCCAAAAGGAAATTTAAGTAATCGTTTTTGGCTTAGAATCTTTGATGTGACACACAAAGATGTCACACACACACACACACACACACACACACTTTTAATCCTCCATTTTAAGACAAGGAGACCACCTGCTCCTGTTCTTCTCGGCAAGTCAGGGCATCTGTCAGGGTTCCAAGAAATAAATCTATTGCAAGCAAATCTCTAAGGCAGGTGAATTCCTCTGAAAATAGCTTTACCGGAAACATCATATTGGCACATATCTGGTGAAAATCGACTCCGAAGGGCCCCTTGGTGTTCACCTAAATGAAAGTTCTTCCCTCAACTCCAAACCATCGGTCACATGGACCAATCACTGCAGCATCTGCTGGTCTGGTGACATCACCAGGAAGAGCCATGGTGGCGCAGTAGTTAGAGTGCAGTACTGCAGCTACTTCTGTTGACTGCCGGCTGCCAGCAGTTTGACCGATCGAATCTCACCAGGCTCAAGGTTGAACTCAGCCTTCCATCCTTCCGAGGTGGGTAAAATGAGGACCCAGATTGTTGGGGGGCAAGAGGCTGACTCTGCAAACCACTTAGAGAGGGCTGTAAAAGCACTGTGAAGTGGCATATAAGTCTAAGTGCTATTGCTATTGTTATCACTCCTCCTCCTCTCGGCCAGGCGTGAGAATGTCCTTGGTTCTCAGAAGAAAGTCTTGAGAAAGTATTTTATTTTGACTGCACGAGCCCAGCTATCTCTAATTCTCCCTTCACTATCCCTCGCTCCAGTGCGGCAACCCTGAGGCTCCAAGATGGCTTCACCCAGATCAGCCTCAGGGTTGCCACACTGGAGCGAGGGATAGGGAAGGTGGAAGTAGCGGGTTGGCATTGCCAGCTTCCTAGGGCTGAGGCTCCAAGATGGCTTCACCCAGGTCAGCCTCAGGGTTGACAGCCTCCTTTTTCAGGAGGGTGAGTTAACCCCTTCCCAGAAAGACCTACCATCTTCGCCTCCGCAGAAAGACAAGAACCGCAGCAAGGAACTTCCCTGCTCCTTCCCAACCCTGAGCCATGAACATTTTCAGCTCTGTCACCAAGAGAAGCTTTTTTTTCCAGCTTGTCAACCATCGCTCTATCACAATCAGTGACATTTTCGCCAGATTCCATTATAGCTGATGCCGAGCAATTAGGCACCGAAGCACTGAATCTCACGCCAGTTCTGTTCAGAGCCCACATGGGGTGATGAAAAGATATACCGTATTTAATGGAGGGAGGAAAATCGACTCGTGCATACAGTGGTAGTCTTTTTTTTCCTTTTCCTTTTTCCCCCCCCAGGTGAGCCAATAGATAGTCCCAACTTTATCTCTCTAATGGCGTCTTCTGAGAATTTGAAAGCCCTACTGGGCTCCTGCCAGCGGAGGGGAAGTGAGAAGGGAGAGGCATTTACGAGTATCAGAGGAGGGGTGGGGGTGTAGGTGATGAGGATGGTGACGATAAATCAGATTCACCTTTTTCCCCCTCAAGAGTTCAAGGCAGCTCGCATGGGAATTTCACCTCCCCTCACATTTTTATTTCCGCCAAAAATGACCCTGTGAATTGTGCATTGCGTTAGAACATCGTCTATGGCAGGGGTCGGTAACCGTGGCTCTGGAGCTGCATGTGGCTCTTTCATCCCAGTGCTGCAGCGCCCTGTCACCATTGGCTCCATAATTGATAGGGCTTTTGGTTAGGACAGGTAGAGGAAAAAGGATGGTGCATTAGGAGGAGACTCTATGGTGGGGGAACCGGACTTCTGGTCGGCTGCAGAATTGAACGGGAGACTTCTGGTTAGGATCTTTGTGGCTCTTTGAGTGTATAAGATTGCCAACCCCTGGTCTATGGTCATTCAACACAATCAACTCGCCATGGCCAACTTGCCATGGTCAACTCGCCATGAGTCAACTTGCTGTGGGACAAGTGTTACAGTAAAATTCAAAAAAATGGTAAAATAGAATCGTTAAAGAAAGGATGCAATTGTTAAATTGTCCCATGGCAAGTTGTCCTGCAATGGGTTGGCCCTGGTGAGTTGGTCACAAGTGAGTTGGCTGTGGTGATTGTCCCATTCTGTCTTGACAGCTTCCACAATTGAGGGACAGACTTGTGCTGGAAGAAATGTCCATCTGGTTCAGTTCCAAGCGGGGAGAAAGATGGTTTAGTGGAGCAGAACCATCAAGACCTCTCTTGGGTCTTGTCCTTGAGCTTCCTGTTTCTGTGGCAAGAGCATGTATTCCATTGATTGCTGTCAGACTCCCATGGGGATATGCAGGGGTCATAGCTGAGGTTGTCTGAGCTCCCAGGTTGGGTTGAAACTTGGAGGGTGATGATGTAATGAGGAGGCTTGTGTCCTGAAAGGGTGTTGGGCCATCCTTATTGTGTCTTAATGGATTTGTCCTTATTTGGATCTTGAGTGAGAGCTAATGCCATCTCCCTGAGGCTGAAGACCTTTTGTCTTGTAGATAGGCTGGCTGAATCCTTCTCAATGGGCACCAGATAACTGCTGGGGGCAGGAAACCGAAGCTCTGAGTTTCTGTCTCCCTTAGGATTTCTATTTCTCTTTTAGAAGAAATGTAATATTCTGCCCTTTTAATATTTCTCAAAATATTTCATTCTTCTAGGAGAGGGGTGGGTGCGAACTTTCTACACTTGCAACTGATCTCTGCAGTTGTGGTCCAGCAGAAACTCCCTTCTCTTGCAGGCAGAAATCTACACCAGATGTAAGCCATACAAGGCTGCCAAAAGCCAGCGATATTCATATTGAGAAACATATTTAATGTAACATTCAGGTTTCTCTGACTTGACTTGCCTGCCCGGGGAGAATATTGGTTGGGAATTTGTGGAGCATCGAATCCCAGTGTAGATGGGGAACAGAAGGCTGAGAAAGATAAAATACCAAGCAGAGGAATTTCCAAATGCAGATATCCCCTCCAGAGGTGGTTTTCACTTCCCTTCCCTACCGGTTTGCAAATGGGCATGCACGTGTATCTGTGCGTGCGCCTAGCCTTCCACACATGTGCTTTGCTCAAAAAACTTCCCTAAATAGAATGACATAGAGCCAGGGTTTGTGGGTGGGGACAATTTCCACTACCTACCTGCTGCTGTGGCCTAGAGGTGGAGCTCTCGCCTCCCAATCAGGAGGTTGTGAGTTCAATTCTAGGTAGAGGCAGATGTAGGGTCTCCTGCTTGGTCAGGAGGTTGGACTAGATCAGTGTTTTTCAACCTTTTTTGTGCAAAGGCACACTTTTTTCATGAAAAAAATCACGAGGCAGACCACCACCATTAGAAAATGTTAATTTTTTTTAACTCTGTGCCTATATTGACTATATATAAAGTAATTCTCTTGAATAGGAATCAAATAAACACAAAGAAATTATTTGATAATTACTTTATTATGAAATAATAAAGTATTTTATAATTGTTCATATTTGTGAGCCGAAGCCGCATGTTACGGATGAAATTGGAATTTTTCCCACGGCACACCAGACAATATCTCACGGCACACTAGTGTGCCACGGCACAGTGGTTGAAAAACGCTGGACTAGATGACCTGCAAGGTCCCTTCCAACTCTGTTCATCTGTTATCTGTTACCGGTTCGGGCGAACCGGTCCGAACTGGCTGAATGCAACCTCTGATCTCCTATCAGTCCCCTTGGTCTTAAGAACTGCGGTGGCGCAGTGGTCAGAGTGCAGTACTGCAGGCTACCTCTGCTGACTGACGGCTGCCTGCAATTTGGCAGTTCAAATCTCACCAGGCTCAAGTTTGACTCAGCCTTCCATCCTTTCGAGGTGGGTAAAATGAGGACCCAGATTGTTGGGGGCAAGAGGCTGAACTCTGTAAACTGCTTAGAGAGGGCTGTCAAAGCCCTGTGAAGCGGTATATAAGTAAGTGCTATTGCTATTGCTAAGTGCAAGGTGTCGCATTTTCAGGTATGGTTGGGGAAAACCCTGGCTTGAAATTTGGCCCTCACTCAGGTTTGAAGAGAACGGAATCACCGGTCTGACCTGATGGAAGGCAACACCTCATGTCCAATCACTGTCCAAACAACGGACTTTGTCTGGACTTGTATTTAGGCAACCGATGCCCCCCCCCCCACTCCTTCCAGTGGAACACCAGATCAAGACTGCAAAAATCCTTGATATCTGGTCTAAATTCATCATCTTCATCCCAGAATAGTTCATTCTCCTCTCCTCCCTTCCTCCTCGTTCTTCATACTTGTTGGGAACAATGACATTTCAGAACAATTATCTTGGGATGCAAACAGATTTCTCACCATTGTTCAAATTGCCCCGAGTAACAACAATCTTTCAAGATATGGATCTCCTACTTCCTGAAAAGGCCAAGAGCAGATTGAAGTCAAACATTTGTCTCAACCGTTCAACATTCCTCAAATGTTAGACTAAGAGCCGCTCCACTCCAGTAGTCTGTAGAGATTCTCAGTCATCCGGGTCGTGGTTGTCTCAAAGGTGCTTTTTAGGAGGCAACTGGACTTCTTTAGTTTTTCCTTTTGAAGGCATTTCGCGAATAAGAAGCTTCTTCAGCTCTGACTGGATGGTGGCGAATGGAAGGATTGATATTCCTTGCAGACAGCTGGTCATTTGCCTCCTTTTAGAGCACGGGTGTCAAACTCACATCCTCACGTTGTTGTCATGTGACATATCATGACTTTTTGCCCTACACTAAACTGGGGGTGGGCACGGCCAGTATGTGACTCATCCGGCCCACAGCCCACAAGTTTGACACCCATGTTTTGGAGGGTTGTTGAAGCACTTGGAGGTTTATCTGTGTCCTCAGGGTTATCTGAGTGGTGCTAAGGTTCCTTTAGTCTGCAGTTTTTTCTGGAAATCCCTTCATACTCCCACACCATTCGAGGGGCGATCATCCCAAATTGCATAGCTCAAAGCCTGTAGAGATTCCCTTCCAATAAACTGGAAATCCTGTGGTCCTTGTATTACCACAGGGCAGTGGTGGGTTTCTGCAGGCTCGCACCTACTCGCAAGGGCCGGATGGTGAAATTTAGAGAACCAGTGAGAGGGGATTCCACCGGTGGACCCAGAAGTAAGTCTGGCCGGCCGCTGCCAGTAACCCAATGGGAAGGAAAGGAAAGGAAGGCAGAAAGAAAGAAAGAAAGAAAGAAAGAAAGAAAGAAAGAAAGAAAGAAAGAAAGAAAGAAAGAAAGAAAGAATTTATCATCACAATTGAGCCCAAATTTTGGTTGCTAAGCAAGAGCGTTGTTAAATGAGTTTCACCACATTTTACAAGTTGGCCACTCCCACCCTGTCACATGACTGCCAAGCCATGCCCACAAAACAGGCCACACCTAGAGAGTAGGTTCTAAAAAAAATTGAAACCCACCACTGCCCCAGGGCCATGATGGCGAACCTATGGCACGCAGAGCCTTCTCTGTGGGCATGCGTGCCATCGCCAGCTGCTCTTCTGCATGCACACCAGAGGTGGTATTCTGCCAGTTTGCACCAGTTCAGCTGAACTGGTAGTGGTGGCCAAGCTGACATCATCATGCATGTGCAGAAGAACCTGTGAATGCCCAGAAGTGCCGCATGCAAGCGGAGTGAGCGCGCTCCCTCTCCCGAACTGGTAGCGAAGAAAATAGAATCTCATACCTGATGCGCACACCGGCCACCAAGTCTTTGGCTTTTCAGCACTCTGGCACATGTGAAGACCAGCTGGCCAGCACACATGTGCATGCCGGAAACTCGAAGACCAGGTGGCCGGTGTGCACATGCAGACCGGCCAGCTGGTCTTTGAGTTTCCAGGGCTCCAGCTTGCATGAAGATGAGCTGGCCGGTGCACATGTGCATGCTGGAAACCCGAAGACCAGGAGGCCGGCACTCGCATGCACACCAGCCAGCTACACTTTGTGTTTCCGGTGCTCCAGTGAAGACCAGCTGGCCGGCATGCATGCATATTTTGGTTTGGGCACTCAGTGCCAAAAAGGTTCGCCATCCCTGCCCCAGGGCGTGTGAAGAGTTTGCCCTATTTCTCTCTGCTTGTTCCATGTACGGCTGGGATGCAAAACATCCTGATGACCACTAGATGGCAGCTAGAAGATCTTTGCTGCCACCCAGTGGTTGCTTGGTTTATGGGTGCGTAGGCAAGGGGAGGAGGGGAAGGGAATCCAGAAGCAAATTCAGTTGAAAAGCTTTTTGCCGCTGCTGAGCTGAACTGCTCTAGTCTCCACCCGACCTTGAGGCAGCCGAAAAATATGCTGGCATGACATTTGCTGTTTGCAGCCTTGCTCCCTATCCTGCTTTTATTGTCTTGGTTCCCATTCACGGCTGTTGCCAGCTTTCCCTCCCAAGTAATGGGTGATTAAGCCTAACAGCTTTCACACGCCTGGAGGCTGTCCTTGGATGGTGTCAGAGTAAGGGGGTGGGTGGGATGCTTCTCTCTGACACTCGTACAATTAATGAAGACTTCAGCTCCTCGCCTTTGCAAGCTGGGGGCAAAAACGGAGGAAAACAGGATGGAAATCCAGCTGGGGAGGGGAAACAAAAGACACTGGCAGGAGATGCTGGTCCAAGAGTTGGGCGCAAGTTGGGACAAGCCCTAAATCTGGTTGCTAGAAGAGTTATGCCTTGTTGGGCTTGCTTTGGGTCGTGTCTGTTGAAGCCAGAGGGCACAAGATAGCATTTTGAGAGGGTAAAACAGGGATGGGCTCAGTGGTGAAAATCAATTTGTTTTACTACCGGTTCTCTGGGCGTGGCTTGGTGGCCGTGGTGTAGCTTGGTGGGCGTGGCTTGGTGGGCACGGCAAGGGAAGGATACTGCAAAATCCCCACTCCCTTCCCACTCTGCGGCCAACCAGAGGTGGCATTTGCCAATTCTCCGAACTACTCAAAATCTCCGCTACCGGTTCTTCAGAACCTGTCAGAACCTGCTGAATTTCACTCCTGGGTGGGCTACTGGGGGTTCGCAGGGGTTCGGGAGTATCTCTAGCTAAGATTCGGTGCAGTTCGGAGAACCCCCAAATCCCACTCCTGGCTGGCCCTGCCCACCCTGCTCCTCCCAGGAGTCCCCACGCGGCCCATTTTGGATGCAGGTAAGTGCAGAGTGTGCATGGAGGCTCAAGGAGGGTGAAAAACAGGCCTACCGGAAGTTCAGTAAGGCCGGAAATGGACCCATTTCCAGCCTCCAGAGGGCCTCTGGAGTCTGGGGAGGCGGTTTTTGCCCTCCCAAGGCTCAAGGAAGGCCTCCTGAGCCTGGGGAGGGCAGAAACACCCCCCATGGTGCAAGAGGCCAACTAGGCCACGCCCACTAAGCAACCGGGCAAAGAATCCCTTGCTAAAAATTTTGAAGCCCACCCCTGGTGTAAGAACTAAGGGGACGGGTTGTGTTGGTGAGGATGGTTTGCCCTAATCCTATGTGCCTGCCTAATGGCGTGCCAATCCCGAAATTAAAAAGGTCAAAAGCAACAGTGGCACTCTTAAGAGCATCAAGCCTTACCCAACATCTCAGGGTCAAGGGTGTCTGAAGGGTATCTCCTGGTTTCTAGCCTGTTTCCTTAACCACCCCACCAGATTGGCAACTGGGATAGAGGGGCAGAATTCTCCTTCCCCATATTGTAATAGCAAGTGTGGTTATATGTAAATACCGAGGACAGAGGACTCATCAGGACGTCTGGACGGCATCCCCAGCTTCAAAGAAACTGAGAAAATATATGAGGGAACCTGCAACCAGCCCTGGCAATGGGGATCTATTTAATAAAGACCGATTATGTTTAATTAAAGCATTTAATCCCAGCATGCATCTTTGCGGTGGCAATCAAGATGACCTTGAGGCTGCAGAAATGAACCGGAGGAGAGAAAAGTTGGTCACCTTCCTAAAGGAACACTTTGAATCTTGATGGCAAACCTCTGGCACGTGTGCCAGAGGTGGCATGCAGAGCCCTCTCTGTGGGCACGCACACCATCACCAGCTGCTCTTCGAATGTTTCTGGTGAATACATGCACGCTGCCCAGCTGATCTTCGTGTGTCACACAGGCCTGGAAACTTGAAGACCAGCTGGCCGGCATGCGCACTGGCCAGCTGGACTTTGCGTTTCCAGGGCTGCAGCACGCACAAAGACCAGGTGGCTGGCGCACATGCGTGTGCCAAAACCCCAAAGATTAGGCAGCCGGCGTGCACATATGCACCAGCCAGCTGGTCTTCGGGCTTCTGGTGCTCCAGCGAAGACCAACTGGCCAGCTCTACTTTGGATTGACATGCAAAAAAATAATAATGCAAATGACCAGCTGTCTGCAAGCAGTATAAATCCTTCTACTCCTCAACATCTAGTCAGAGTTAAAGAAGCTTCTTGGTTGAGAAGCGAAACATCTTCAAGGATATAACAAGGAAGTCCACACCTCCTGAAAAAAGCACTTTTGGGACAACCATGCCCTGAATGGCTGAGCATCTCCACAGACTTTTAGCTATGCACTTTTGGGATGAACATCCTCTGAATGGTGTGGCAGTATGAACAGATTTCTGAAAATAAGTTGCAGACGACAGGAACCATTTGCACCACTCAGTTGACCCTGAAGACACAGATAAATCTCCAAGGGCTTCAAAGACTCTCCAAAAGGATGCAAATGACCAGCTGTCTGCAAGGAAGATAAATCCTTCCATTCCCCACCATCCTGGCAGAGCAGAAGAAGCTTCTTGGATGAGAAGTGAAACATCTTCAGAGAAAAACAAGGAAGTCCAGTTGCCTGGGAGGGGGGGGGGGAGAAAGCACCTTTGGGACAACTATGACCTAAATCAGGGGTCTCCAACCTTTGCAACTTTAAGTCTGAAGGACTACAGCTCCCAGACTTAAAGTTGCAAAGCTTTAAGTCTGGGAGCTGAAGTCCTTCAGACTTAAAGTTGCAAAGGTTAGAGACCCCTGACCTAAATGATGGAGAATCTCCACGAAGTGGAGCCTTCGGTTTTAATTCTCCCATTCAGCATTTTGCACACAAGGTGGCAGTGAAAGGCAACCCAATTCTTCCATTAGGTGCTTTTAGAGCGAAGGGAAGATTTGTGTGTGTGTGTGTGTGTGTGTGTGTGTGTGTGTGTGTGTGTAGGGGGGGCAATTTGCTGAAAGGTGAGTTTCTCACTCATCACTTTATGGCAGGGCCATTAGCCGTGCTCATGCTGAGCTGGCCTCAGCGCCTAGCAATTGAGATCTTCCTTTTAAAGCAGGATAAGTAATCTTCTACCTGCTTTCATCCTTCCTGGGGCTTTTAGTTCAGCCTCAGAATCTCTCTACCATTTTGCCGGTCTAGAGATGCAGCATTCAGGGGCAACCCGCTCAGCTGAGGACGCTCCCTGTTGTGTTAGTTGTGCAAGTTGGTGAAAAGGAAACCCTCAGGGGTGGGAACATGATACAAATTCATTTCTTAGCGATGTAGGAAGTTAACACCCACCCATCTCCTAGAAAAATGAAATATTCTAGGAAATATTTAAAAGGCGGAATATTATATTTCCTTGGATGAGAAATGGAGAAGCATGTTTTTAGGCAGGAAACAAACTCACTCTTAATAGCCCCCATCCTCCTCAATGGCCCACAGCAGAAGTCCGCACTTCTGTGTGGGCCATTGATAGATATAGAGATAGCTAGGTCAAAGAGATAAAGAGATAGCTAGGTCAAAGGTAAAGGTTCCCCTTGCACATATGTGCTAATTGTTCCTGACTCTAGGGGGTGGTGCTCATCTCTGTTTCAAAGCCGAAGAGCCAACGCTGTCTGAAGATGTCTCCGTGGTCATGTGGCCGGCATGACTAAATGCCAAAGGCGCACGGAACACTGTTACCTTCACCCCAAAGTTGGTCCCTATTTTTCTACCTGCATTTTTTCGAACTGCTAGGTTGGAAGAAGCTGGGACAAGTAACGGGAGCTCACTCTGTTACGCGGCACTAGGGATTCGAACCGCCAAACTGGCAACCTTTCTGATCGACAAGCGTCTTAGTCACTGAGCCACCACATCCTTAGCTAGGTCTATTCATAGGCAAATGCCCTCACCCAAGATCCAACAAAGGTAGGATTAGCCCTCTACCCATCTCACCACGTGGCAAGCCTGGGACTCAGGACAGCCTACAGAGTTGGCCCTGCAAGGCCCCATGGGAGTCTGACAACCAATCAGAATACAAGCTCAAATTCAAAAGCCCAGAGAGGGCATAAAATCCAGGGACTCTCAGCATCAATTCCCATTTTTCTTCTTCACCCAACATCTTCAAGGCATGGGATCCTGGCCACCATTGAAACCATCTTTCCAAGCAGCCTCCATGTTTCCAGTGTCCTTTTTCCCACTTGGAACTGAGCCTGGAAGGACATTCCTTCCTTCCTTCCTTCCTTCCTTCCTTCCTTCCTTCCTTCCTTCCTTCCTTCCTTCCTTCCTTCTCTCTCTCCTTCCTTCCTTCCTTCCTTCCTTCCTTCCTTCCCTTCTTTCCTTCCTGTCAAGCCATGTGCTCCTGTCCACCATTAAAACCATCTTTCCAAGCAGCCTCCAAGTTTCCAGTGTCCTTTTCCCCACTTGGAACTGAGCCTGGAAGGACATCTTCGTATAGTCTTTATTGTCATTGTACAAAATAAATACAACAAAATTGGTTATTTTCCATTCCTTCATTTCTTCCAACAAGAGATGAAACGTTAATAGCGAGACAATCTTCCGGATCTCTTCGGACCGGGGCTCGCTCTTTTAATCTGCACCTTTAAAAAAAAAAAAAAATCTTTCCCGAGGTTCCTCTTGGTGACCAACGCAATGTTTCTGTATATCGAAAGACGATGACTCGAAATGTCCATAAATATTGCATTTTATTTGAAACAGCCTCTTGTTTTCTCTCCCCCCACCCCCTCTTGCTTTCACTGCCGGTTTGTAACAAAGGATCTTTCCGTTTCTGGAAAAGGCCTGAAGGGCAGGTGCTGTCAAGGATCCATTCTTGAAATAAGCAGGCCGTTTGAGAGAAGCGCAACTGAAGTTGGACTTCCGTTCGGTTTCACAAAACCCTGCTGGGTTTCTGGCCTGCAATTCCCTCCATCGGATAACAGGGTGTGTGTGAAGGAGACCCCCCTCCCCCTCTGGCCTTTCGTGCAATCAGTGTAACACCAGGAACATTTGAACCTCTGAATAAGGTATCGAAAAGAGGCCTAAATTGACATGTATCGAAGCAGTTCAGGTTGTACAACTATTCCGCATTCGCGATTAAGATTGAAACACAAATAAACAGTTGAGTAATCAGAATGGAGTCCTCGTTGTTGGTTTCTTTTTGTTTTTTTAAGAAAAAGAAGTTTTACAGTGAGATCATAACTAAAAGTAACAGATCGTGTTGCTAATCCTTAGGGCTGCTGGATGGATATACACACATATATATATATGTGTGTGTGTGTTAGTTTTTATGAGCTGATCAATAAATTTAAATTTGAGAGACCAAGATAGATCTATTTCGAGCTTATTAGCTCTCATCAGTTGGCCATACCCTTTACTGGGATTCGAACCGGGGCTGTAATGCATCTCAGGCAGAAGCCTAGCAATTCAGCCTAACCGGCTCTACCTTATTGTGAAAATATGTGTATGTGTGTGTGTGTGTGTGTGTGTGTGTGTGTGTTACGTTTTTGAGCTGATCAATAAATAAGTCAGGGAGACTAGGATAGATCTATTTCGAGCTTATTAGCTCTCATCAGCTTACCCTTACTGGGATTCGCTAATAAGCTCGAAGCTGATGAGAGCTAATAAGCTCGAAATAGATCTATCCTAGTCTCCCTGACTTATTTATTGATCAGCTCAAAAACGTAACACACATATAAAAAATTACACAACGGAATTCTTGGCTTTCTGTCTAGATGGTCTCTGGTGATGAGCCGAAAGGCAGAAAAGGAAAAGCAGTGTGCTTCCTCCCTTAATTGGGGCCTTAACAGGGTGTTGTGGAAACAATTATATATAGATATAATTGTTTCCACAATTATTGATCAGCTCAAAAACGTAACACACACACACACATATATATATATTTGTGTCACAACACCCTGTTAAGCCCCAATTAAGGGAGGAAGCATACTGCTTTCCTTTTCTGCTCTTCGGCTCATCACCAGAGACCATCTAGGCAGAAAGCTATGAGTTCCGTTGTGTACTTTTTTTTTTAATATGTGTGTTAGGTTTTTGAGCTGACAAATAAATAAAGCAGGGAGACTAGGATAGCTCTATTTCGAGCTTTTTAGCTGTCATCAGCTAGCCATACCCTTACTGGGATTTGAACCGGGGCTGTATTACATGTTAGGCAGAAGCCTTAGCCATTAAGTCAACCAGTATATGGTTGTGACACAACCATATACTTATCCTCCTGTCTGAGCTGATCAGGAAGAGAACCTGGTTGGCTTAGTGGCTAAGGCTTCTGCCTAACATGTAATACAGCCCTGGTTCAAATCCCAGTAAGGGTATGGCTAGCTGATGACAGCTAAAAAGCTCGAAATAGAGCTATCCTAGTCTCCCTAATTTATTTATTGATCAGCTCAAAAACCTAACACACACACACACACACACACACACATATGGATTAGCAACCTAGTCTGTGAAGACATGAACTGTGTCTATTGTCCTGTTGCAGTGGTGGGATTCAAATTTTTTTACTACTGGTTCTGTGGATGTGGCATGGCTTAGTGGGCGTGGGTTGGAGGGCATGGCAGGGGAAGGATACTGTAAAATCCCCATTCCCTCCCAATCAGCTGGGACTCAGGAGGCAGAGAATAGATGGGGGCGGGGCCAGCCAGAGTTGGTATTTACCGGTTCTCCGAACTACTCAAAATTTCCACTGCTGGTTCTCCAGAACTGGTCAGAACCGGCTGAATACCACCTCTGTTCTGTTGTAGTGCTCTCCCACATCAGGAAAGAAATTTAAAAAAAAAGGTCAGGGGAAAAAAAGATTTCAACGGTTAAAGTAAATTCATAAGATGCAAAGTCAGGACTTGATCTGTCATATCAAGAAAGAGATAAAAGGCTTTTTGTGGGCTTAGGATAAGAATAATTACAATAAAGAGAGAGACTCTAAAGGAAAAAAAAAGTCCAGCTGGTTGAAGAGATTCTTAATCTGAGTTACATACATCCACAGTCAAGCAAACGACGTTTCCTGCAGCTCTAAGTTTGGTCTTGTGGATATGCATTTACACCGTATACATTACCACTTCTGCATAGAGGAGCCATATATCCAAGCCAAGCACCGTGGGCTTGGGAACAGGGTGCTGAGGTGCAGGTGTTTGAATTATCTCCTTCAGAAGTTCCATCAGATGGAAAGAGAATGTCCTGGCTTCTGAAAATGGCCAAACCGGTGTCTTCTCCAAGTGAAACTTCCAGCCAAAACGACGTACGTCAAAACACTTCCCTGGAGATCAGCCTTTAGATCCTAATGCGATGGAGCAAAGGAAATTTAAAGGAAGGGGAAACAAAACGCCACTTCACCAGGCCAGAATGCAAGGGGAAACCTCAAGCTAGTTAGTTTACATTATGGTGACCAGACGTCCTGCTTTTGGCGGGACAGTCCCGAGTTGCAGCAATTTGTCCCGTGTCCCGCGGCATTGTTAAAAAGTCCTGATTTGTTGTAGGGAACTGCATTTTTCTGCATTTGTTGTAGGGAACTGCATTTCCCAAGATGCCTCAGGTCCTCCAAGCGCTGAACGTGCTTTTGGAATTGACTCCAGCGAGGCCCGGTAGCCGCTGGTGGGGGTGGGGGACGGGGGAAGCGGCGGCTGCCGGGCCTCGCTGGAGGCCCTTTGGCGCTTCGGCAGGGCTGCCCCCCCCTCCCCGCTCAATGGTGTCCCGCTTAGCCAAATGAAAAATCTGGTCACCTTAGTTTACATGCCCACAAAATCTCCTCTCGGTTTTGCTAAAAATAGGAGCTGTATCTGCAAAGCAGAGAGAGCAAAACTTGCCACTTGGAATAGTTAGAACAGAAGAATTGTACTTCCCCCCAAAATGTCCATTTTTCACTATTCATCTCATAATGTGCTGAAAAGGCACTGTGTTGTCCCCCCCCCCCAAATAAGAGAGGCTTGGAAACTCCCACAAGCTTTAATTCAAAAGTCAGGATCACAAGTCTTCCACTCAAGATGGCAAACAGCACTCCATTAACCTCTCTCCCTCCAATCCTTCCCCCTGGAACGCCCCCACCCCCGTCCCCAAGAAAGCTTCAACAGCACAAAAATCACACAGCAACCCAGAAGACACCCAGCATGGAGACCCACAACTGGTTGGACTAAAGAGCAGCCAGCTGCGGGCACCTCCCCATATCCATTCACCGCAGAGCCTGCGAGCTTTGGGACCGAGGTGGGGGCATCCTTTGAACTGCTCTGTAATCTCTCCAGAGAACCCTGGCTGTTGGGAAGGATTAAGAAGATGAATTCGTTAAGCCAGAAGCCAAAAAGAAATAAACTTTGTTTTTAAAAATGTTTTTAAACAGCCAGTTCTTGCAATGGGTACTTCCGACAGACGGAGGAGGAGAAAGAATTGGCTGCGTCTTGTTGGTATTCTGGAGTCAAACTCGCGGCTTACTTTTTAAGCTGGTCTACTGTCTCATCGGCGCCTGGTTTCGGATCTGCCAAATTTTTTTTTTTTTAGAAACCCAAATGGCTTACTAAAGAATCCAGCTGCTGCCAGGGATGGTTTTTAAAGTGGATGCTTATCTCTCAAGGGCCCTAGTAGTAATTCCTCCGTTGGAGTAGCAGTTCCAATCAACTGCACAATTCTTGTTATTGGAAAGGAAAGGACCACTTCCAGATCTGGATGATTTCAAGGAGGGAGGATTGATGCAGAAGTCCATAAGAATTGTCTCCAGGAAAGCTTCGATAGGAACATTTGTCTGCACCAAGTTGGACGCTTCCGAACATGCCCTAAAAGTAGTATTAAAGCTGTTGTGGCCCTCCAACAGCCAGCAGAGCTGGCAGCAGATTCGGACAGTGAGGAGGTTGGGGAGGAACATGGGCCAGTCCTGGAGTCTGGGGAAGGCTCTGATGAGGGTTCTGTGTTGGAGGCAGAGAGGGGGCCAGGGCCGTATGACAGTTATCAGCTGCCTTCAGAGTCAGACATCAGTGAGGCAGAGGAATGGCTGGAACCTGTTCCCAGTGTGCACATACACAGAGTTGCTAGATGAAGGGAACAGCTAAAGCAGGGGTCCCCAACCTTTGCAACTTTAAGTCTGAAGGACTTCAGCTCTCAGAATTCTGGGAGCTGAAGTCCTTCAGACTTAAAGTTGCAAAGGTTGGGGACTCCTGAGCTAAAGAACAGGGGTCAACTTGGGAGTAAGGCCATAGGAGGATGAATGTCACTAAAATTTTCTTGAGGACCACCAGTGGTCCACAGATCACCAATTTGTAGCCACTTCAATATACCACTTGGAGTTCCAACTCCCCACTTTCAGCACAATAAGAACCAAATATCTGTCTGGGAACAGAATGTGCATTGGTACCTTGCTAGTCTCAGCGCTTGGCTAGTCTTCAAACATTCAACGAATGTTCTTGATGTCTTCCCGAAGTGGCGGACAAAGCAGAATAGGATTTATGCTCCCCAGGTCAGTGTTTATTTATTTCCCATTTCACCATTTGTTTCCTCTTTGGAGGCCAGGCACCAGGCAGTGACTGCTCCATTTCACTGATCAATTCACCTCTTTCCTGTGATGGTTGGTAGCCAAAAGGTCAGTTTCTTAACAGGCTGTGCTCCTCTCGAGCCATGAGCCCTTCATTCAGGCCAAATAGGTTACAGAGGCCGAATCTGGTCACCTCTGAACAATTCTCACTCTACACTCTTGATTTTGGGCAAGGAAGGGCTGTCATTTCTAAAGACAACGGAACAAGAGGATTATGTGTTTTGACACACGTACACAAATCGATCAGACGGTGAAGTCTATTCGGTTCAAAATTGTCCATACAATTCTTCACACAGAGCAAGAGAGAACAATTAAAGGAGATTCTCCAAAGATAAATTCTTGCATCAGAAGGAAAGAATGCTTTGCTACCTGCATCATCCCGTATCTCGGCAAACAAAAGGTTTAAGGAAATCAGGCTGTTCTCTTTCCTAGGAGATGGCATTTTTCTATATGCCCATCGTCCAGGAAATGCGCCGTCATTGTATATTCAGTGTATTCAAATGACCCTACAGTCTTCATGATTCTGAAGGATAAGTCTACATCAGGGGTCGGTAACCTGTGGCTCTGGAGCCGCATGTGGCTCTTTCATCCCTCTGCTGCGGCTCCCTGGTGTCAGTCGGCACCACAATTTTGAGATGAGCTTCCGGTTTGGGGGGGCGGGCGGTGGAACACAGGATGCCAGGAGGAAACTCTATGGCAAGGGGCAGGTTTTCCAGTCAGCTCCACAATTGATAGGGATTTCGGTTAGGACAGGTAGAGGAAAAAAGATGCCGTGCTAGGAGGAGACTCTATGGTGGGGGAACCGGACTTCCGGTCAGCAGAGGAAAAAGGATTCCACACTAGGAGGAGACTCTATGGTGGGGGAACCGGGCTTCCAGTTGGCTCCAGAATTGAAGAGGGGGTTTCCGGTTAGGACCTTTGTGGCTCTTCGAATGTTTAAGGTTGCCGACCCCTGGTCTAAATAGTGGAATAATCTATGAAAAGAGTGAATAGGTTTTGTTGATTCTGGCAGCAGCCCTTAACTTCCTTGGTGGTTCACACACAAACACACACACACTTCTACACCTACTGCTGGTTCTCCCCTCTGATAAGCATGGGGAAAAATGTGGGGGAAAGCGAACATGTTATGATATGATATATTTCTGATATAATACAACCCGTCCCCCCAAACCATATCCCTTTAATCCCACTCTCTATCCTTACAGGTAGTCCTCGATTTACAACTATAATTGAGCCCCAAATTTCCACTGCTAAGTTAAGTGCGTTTTGCCCCATTTTATGGCCTTTCTTGCCATAGTTGTTAAGTGAGCCACTGAGTTGTTAAGTGGGTAACAGGGTTGTTAAGTGAATCTGGCTTCCCCATTGACTTTGCTTGTCAGAATGTCGCAAAATGTGATCACATGACCCCGGGCACTGTGACCGTCATAAAAATGAGTTGGTTGTTAAGCATCCATACTTGTTCATGTGACCATAGGGATGTTGCAACCATAGTAAGCATGATGTAAGTAACGTAACTTCAGACAGTCACTAAATGAATGGTTGTAAGTCAAGGACTTCCTGCATTTTCTAAGCAAACAAGAACATAGGTTGACTTCAATTCGATAAATAAAGAGAGAACTTTTCCATTGCTATAATCACTGCAGGAACAGGGAGAAGAGCAATTTTTGTTTTAGAGTCAATATTAAGGAGTTAAAACAGGAGAAGGCATTGAAATAACAGATTGAGTTACTCTGTTATTTTGAAAAGAGTAAGTTAAAATTCCAGAGGGCAAAAGGAGACAGAGAGTAGAGGACTATAAGTTTCCCTTATCGTGAAAGGAGAAGAAGGTTTCAAGAGCTCTTACGTGGTCACATTTTAGGGAATACAGAATAACAGAGTCGGAAGGGACCTTGGAGGTCTTCTAGTCCAACCCCCTACTTAGGCAGGAAATCCTACACCACTTCAGACAAATGGTTATCCAACATCTTCTTAAAAATTTCCAGTGTTGGAGCATTTAAAACTTCTGGAGTCAAGTTGTTCCACTGATTAATTGTTCTCACTGTCAGGAAATTTCTCCTCCTCTAAGTTGCTTCTCTCCTTGATTAGTTTCCACCCATTGCTTCTTGTTCTGCCCTCAGGTGCTTTGGAGAATAGATTGACACCCTCATATTTGTGGCAGCCTCTCAAATATTGGAACACTGCTATCCTACCACCCCTAGTCCTTCTTTTCCTCAAACTAGACATACCCAGTTCCTCCAACCGTTCTTCATATGTTTTGGCCTCCAGTCCCCTAATCATCTTGGTTGCTCTTCTCTGCACTCTTTCCACATCTTTTTTACATCGCGGTGACCAAAACTGGATGCAGCGTGGCCTTACCAAGGCATTATAAAGTGGTATTAACAGGGAAGATTGTTAGAATTGTCCCCCCCTCTCCTTCATTTTATAGTTTAAGGATTAATATTCCATTTGTAAAATATTTGCCCTGGGTAGGGTTTGAACAGCAGGGCAATCACCCTTCTTCTTGGAATATGAATGATCGTGAGTCATAGCTGAAGACATCTCTAATGCTCCAGAAATCATTGGACTTCAGCATCCATCATGGCTGCCCATGGTTGATCCAACAGAATCCAACCACCAACTCTGCAGAGGAAGCTTCCCTTACTGCTGGATTACCTTATTTCTGTGATGGCGAACCTGTGGCACGCGGAGCCATTTCTGAGGGCACGCGAGATGTTGCCCTGTCAGCTCTAGAGCGCTGGCCAGCTGATTTTTGGGCTTGATTTTCAGCAGTTTTTTGTCCTCTGGAGCAGGGGTCTCCAACCTTTGCAACTTTAAGTCTGAAGTCCTTCAGCTTCCAGACTTCAGCAAAGCTGGCTGGAGAATTCTGGGAGCTGAAGTCCTTCAGACTTAAAGTTGCAAAGGTTGGGGACCCCTGCTCTGGAGGCTTCAGGAAAGCCTCCAGAGAGCGAAAAATGGACTTACCGAGCCCACCAGAAGTTGGAAAATGGGCTGTTTCTGGCCTCCGGAGGACCTCTGGGAGGGGGCATTTTCACCCTCTCCAGGCTCCAAGAAAGTTGTGTGTGTATGCGCGGGGCAGCAGGGCGGGGTGTCACGCACGCATGCACAGGTGGCATGGCATGAGGGGGATTAAATTATGGAGGTGGGCACCCGAGTGTGTGCAATATTGTGCAAGCACGTGCTTTTGACACCTGAGGCAAAGAAGGTTGGCCATCCCTGCCTTATCTACTGGGAAGGGTATAACTAGCACAGGTTGGGATGTTCCCTAATCATTCGTCCTGTGCCGCTAGTTAGCTTCCTTCCCGCAGGAACGTCAGCTGAACCCCTCATGGAGAACAAGGGTATCCATGGCTATCATTATGGATGCCTAAGGACACCCTCCGGGTTGGAGAGAGAGACAGGATATCTCTCAATGCCCTTTGCAGGGAATCATAAGCAGGTGAAGACATCTGCTTGGGAAGACCCTGAAGCAAATGGGGAGCCACTGTGGGAGACAGAAGGCTGGACTGGATGGGCTGTGGCCTGTTCCAGCAAGGCTATTCTTATGTTCTTATGTTCTGAGCTAAGCCTGCGATGCTTCAACCACCCATTAAGCGCAAACGGTCCATGTGCCTCATTTAGAAAGCGGAGGAGATTTGCGTATGGCCACAATCGTGCCCGTTAGTGATGAAGGATGTCAGTGTCCAGAATTATTTTTGCTGGCCTGGCTAGACAGCAAAGTCACCCGCTTAAGGAGGCTGGTAGAGAAGAGCAGCAAAGACGGAACATTAAAAGCAAAACGAATGGGGAGTCAAGGTTGGGGAAGAAATAATTACACGGCCTTATCTTGCTGCAAATTCCTTTCCCTGGACCGAATTCCTGCCCGGCTCCTCCTTTCACTCAGGGTTAAAAAACAAAGGACACCGTGACCTTCAACTGCATCGCTAATCGACGATATTATTATTATTATTTAGGTTCAGCTTTCCCAGCTCGGTGCTGTTTCTTGAGAATTAGAGTGCAAGGCTGATAATTCCCAACCAACTTTTGTGAGCTCTGACCTGCTGGAAATTGTAGGAAGCTGACAATGGGAAGTCATTGGAAAAGGTGTGTGTGTGTGGGGGGGGGGGGGGTGTTGAGTGGATTTTAAAGGCGAGGACCAGCTGGGAGGCTTCCAACCAGGATATGACTCCCTTAAAGCAGGGGTCCCCAACCTTTGCAACTTTAAGTCTGAAGGACTTCAGCTCCCAGAATTCTCCAGCCAGCAAAGCTGGCTGGAGAATTCTGGGAGCTGAAGTCCTTCAGACTTAAAGTTGCAAAGGTTGGAGACCCCTGCCTTAAAGGGCAGATTCTGTGCAGCTGGAATTTATCCCTACACTAGCCGATAACCTGGGTATTTATTTTATAGGGGGAAAATGTCTGGACCAAATGTAATTTCTAATGTTGGATTTTCCCCCTTACCAGAGGGAGCCCTATGAAGCCGTTACCATGGCAACTCCACTGCGCTGTAAAGTAGAAGCCATTTTACGGCAGTACAGTAGAAGCCATTTCAAGGCACAACAGGTTGTATCGTAATAGAACATTCCCCCACCCCCATGGGTGTTAGGCCTGTCTTACCCTCACAGTATTTGAGGGTAATAAGAGAATTAAGAGATTAAATAGAATAAGAGATTAAAAATAATAAGTCATCTGTGTACCAAGTTTTTTGGGGACATCAACAGACCCAGAACAGGTAGTCCTCGACTTATAACTACAATTGAGCCCAAAGTCTCTACAATCCAGCTGTTAAGTGAGCTTTGCCCCATTTTGCAACCTTTCTTGCCACAGTTGTTAAGCCAATCACCCCTAGTGATTGCTAGTAGCAATCACACGTAGGTTAAGCTAGTAGCACATTTGTTAAGTGAATCTGGCTTCCTCATTGACTTTGTCACAAGGCCCCAAAAAGGAGATCACATGACCCCGTTGCCAGTTGCCTCATAAGCGGCCTGAATTTTGATTCCTGTGATGATGAGGATATTACAAGGGTCGTAAGGGTGAAAAAGTGGCCATAAGTCACTTTTTCCGGTGACATCGTAACTTCGAACAGTCATTAAATGAAAGATTGTAAGTCGAGGACTACCCGTAATGGGGAAATGCTGGCCGGAGAAGGAAGCAAAGAGAATGAAATTGCTTGTGGGAATAAAGAGAAGGGGAAAAAAAGTTTGCCAAGTAAGAACCCCTTGCTACCCAATGGTGAAATGCTACCGGTTCGGACCGGTTCAGCCAAACCAGTAGTAATAAAATGCTACTGGCTCAGGCAAACCAGTAGTTCTGACAAACAGCTGTACAACAATCAGCTGTGCCGCACGATTAGGAATTGCATGGCACAGCTGATTGTTGCACTGCTGATCATCGGAACTACCAGTTTGCTAGAACCGGTAGCATTTTTTTTACTACCGGTTTAGGCAAACGATGCGCATGCGCATGCAAAGCAAACCAGTAGCAGATTTCAGAGCCTTTCACCCCTGCCCCTCCACCCCCACCCCCCGCCTGCCAATTTCTGTGCTTGGAGAACTGGAGCTGATCTGCCTCATTTTGGCCTCTCCACCCAAAGGCAGCAGTTGTGTTAAAAACTGCCCTAAGCAGCCATTTTGTCCCTGTTCCGCTCAGGCACAGAAGGAGGGCTTCTCCCAAAGAAAGCCTGACCTCCCAGATTCTGAAACCTGGTTAGTTGAAAAGCCTAGCAGTTCCCTTTTCTGCGCTACCTTGGCAACCCCCAGCGGTCGGTAGCGAACTTACAGCGTCTGATAGGTGTTGTCCTTCGAGCGGAGGAACTTCACAACAAAGAAGGCGACAGCTTGGATGCTGAGCACCAGGACGATCCCTCCGATGAAGCTGGCAGAGTCGAAGCCGGGCGGGTAGAACTCGGGTGGGAGGGTTTCTGGTGGGCCGGTGGTTGAGCCTAGAGGGAACCAAGACAAGGGACTAAGAAGAAACAAGGCAAGGAAGCTCATCTAGGACTTTACCCCAAACTTTATTGCAGACGCTGGGTGGAAATGATGGGAGATGAAATATCTGCCTGGTTTCAAGGACATGAGAACGTGGGAAGATTAGATTGGATTGGATTGGGTTGGACTGGACTAAATTAGATTAACAGCGTTGGAAAGGACCTTATAGGTCTTCCAGCCCAATCCCCTGCCCAAGCAGGAGACCCTACCCCATTTCTGACAGATGGCAGTCTAGTCTCTTCTTGAAAGCTTCCAGTGACAAAGCTCCTACAACTTCCAAAAGCAACTTCTGTTCCATTGGTTGGATTGTTCTCACTGTCTGAAAGTTCCTCCTTGTTTCCAGGTTGACTCTCTCCTTGGTCAGTTTCCATCCATTATTCCTTCTCTGGCCTTCGAGTGCTTTGGGAAATAGCTGGACCCCTTCCTCTCTGTGGCAGCCCCTCAAATATTGGAACACGCCTTCTCTTCACTAGACTAGCCATGCCCAGTTCCTGTAACCGTTCATCGTATGTTTTAGTCTCCAGTCCCCTAATTATCCTGGTTGACATCCAGGTTGGAAGAGGTTACAGACTTCATTGTTTGGGGTTGTTTTTGCTGCTTAAGCCCTCGTCTGAACTGGACATCACGGCAAGCTAAACTCTGATAAAGAGAGATATGTTTATACTGCAGGTTGTGGAGAATTTCTGATTATGTTTTGGTGTCTTCAAGTCATTGTTGACCCCTGGACCTCCCGTCCCTGCAGTTTTCTGGGCAAGGTTGTTCAAAAGTGGTTTACCGTTGCCTCCTTCCTAGGACTGTAAAAAAAAAGGGACTGGCCCATTTATCCTTGTGCCCAAGGCAGGATTAGAACTCACAGTGTAGGATTTCCTGCCTGGGCAGCGGTTTGGACTAGAAGCCCTCCAAGGTTTCAACCCTTCCAACTCTGCTATTCTGTATTCTGTCTCCTGGCTTCTAGCCTGAGGCCTTTGCCACACCACCAATGTGGCTCTTGAGTACCGCAGTTCGTATCGTCTAGCAAATCTGACTCCACATCTGTACTTTGAAAGAAAAGGAACATGGAAGTGTTGGACGGCATCCAGTTTCAAAGCAAGGGAGAAAATTCTCCTTCCTACCAAAGTCTCTATTAGCCACTGATAGAAACTGCTGGACAACTGAGAAGCTGCTAGATCTGTTTGGATGAGACCTGAGACTCATCAACATCTACCTTACATTACAAGCCGCATGCACCATTGTACCCACCCACTCCAAACATGCACGGATGATGTTACCCAGTTGAGTAATGAAATGTCTGCAGGAAAGCAACAGCCTAGAGAGCACCAAGGATCTCACAAGTCAACCCTGAGCTACAAATATTCTCTTCTATTGGCCCAAGCAAAGTTTCTTCTCTCCTCTTGCCTCCCCTCCCCACTTCTTCTTCTCCCTTCCCTTCCCCTCTCACTATCCCTCCCCTCCTTCCTCTCTCCTCCTCTCCCACCTCTCCTCCTCTTTCCTCTCCTCCCCTCCTCTTTCATCTCCTCCCTTCCCCTCTCACTACCACTATTACTCCCCTCCACTCTCCTCTCCTCTCCTCCTCCCTTTCCCTCTCCCCCTTTCTCTCTTGCCACCCGTCCTTTTGCCTCTTTTCTCCCTTCCCCTCCCACCTCTCCTCCTCTTTCCTCCCCTCCCCTCCTCTTTCATCTCCTCCCTTCCCCTCTCACTACCACTATTAATCCCCTCCCCTCTCCTCTCCTCCTCCCTTTCCCTCTCCCCCCTTCCTCTCTTGCCACCCCCCTCTTGCCTCTCTTCTCCCTTCCCCTCTTTCCTCTGCCCTCTCCTCTTGCCACCCTCCCCTCCTCCCCTCTCCCCTCCCTTCATTTCCTTGGAGAACAGAGACTGCTTTCAAAACAGACCTACCCTTTTTCTGCCAGGCCTATTTTGCCCCAGAGGGAAGACGAATGCCAATAAACAGGGTGGCTGACATGGGTTTCACGAGGACAGAGCAACGTCCTCTGGTTGGGCCAGAGTTTCCCTAAACAGATTCAGCGCTGGAGCCTCAGTACGAAGGTGCCTGCGTAGGTATCAGCCGTCCATGCTATGCGCCGCCTGTATCTCTCGGGGCCTTTGCACCCGGGATTGCTTTGTTGTTTCAAATGAAAGCCGCACCTGTTGTTCTCATTATGGGCCCAGGAGCTGGGCTGATGGATTGCCACCTCCATTGCGGGGAATGTGGAGTCCCAGCAAAGCTGGGCTTTTCCCTTGAAACAGAACAGCCCTGGGAGCTTGCAGGCAGCTTCGGCAGTTTCTCTCTCTCCCCAGCAGCACTTCGCTCCAGCCTTCACCCAAAGCCCCACAGCAGAGGCTGATGCAGACCCCAACTCAGAATTTCTCTCCCCCTCCGACCCGCACAAAAGACCCCGAAGGGGGAGACTCTCTGCAGCAACACAAGCGTTCATTGCATGTATCCAGCCCAGGGGCCGCAGTTTGAGGACCCCGGATTTAGTGCCATATAAAAAAAATGCAAATTAAACTTTTCTCCAGACCCCCAACATTTTCTCACAGACCCCCAGTTGGTGACCGCTGGTCTACAGAACCATCTCAGGATTCCGCCTCTTTATTCTGCTTGAAATGTGTCAGTCCAGAATGAAGCTGTTCTCCCAAGGAAGAGAACGCCAAGCAAAGGCCTCGCAATTCAGAGTGTGACAGCGGTTGGCTTATCTCATCAATCAACCTTCTCCAGACCAGCCACCTGCACGAGGCCTCCTGATTGATCTACCTGGCCTGCCCAAGTGAATAATAAAAACACCTGAATGGCAGAGTGATTTGGCTATTACTTGCTATCCCCCACTGTAAGTAGGCGTGTATTTATTGATTTCTAAGATTACCACCTTTCTCCTTGCCAAACTGCAGATATATTGCTCCAAGGACATCTGCACCTGCTCCATTTCCCCCATGGTGGCTCATTTAAAATGTTTCCATTATCAGAGTACAGGTAGCCCTTGACTGACGACCACAACAGGGGAGCAAAAGTTCAGTTGCTATGTACAACCTTTTGTTGTTGTTGCAGTCGTTAAACAAATCACCTTGGCTGTTGAGTGAAGCACTTGGTGGTCAAGCGAATTTGGCCTCCCTCACTGACTTGGCTCATCGAAACCCGGCTAGGAATGTCTCAAAGGGCCATCACGGGAGTCACTCACGGGACAGTGCAACCACCATAAAATACACGCTAGTTGCCAAAGGGCAGAATTTTGATTACTGTATTTTTCGGCATATAAGACGCACTGGAGTATAAGACGTGGCAAGGTTTTGAAGAGGAAAATTAAAAAGAAAAGTTTTTGCACTCTGCAAACCTCCCCAAAACTGTCCCCCTCCCCCAAAAGGGCATGAATAGTCCTTAGGAGGCTTGTAGAGTGCTCCTGGGGTGTGTGTGGGGGGGAAATGGACAAAAACGAGCAAAAAATGGCCTGTTTTTCACAAAAACGGCCTGTTTTTGTGTCAAAAAAAAAAGAAAAGAGGCATGGATAGCCTTTAGGAAGCTTATAGAGTGCTTCTGGGGGCTGGAGGTGCAAAGAGGAGCACTCCCACAAAGCAGGCCACACCGACAGAAGAGGTACTAAAAAAGTTTGAATCCCACCACTGGATTGCTGCAACAAACTCTGACAGAGAAGAGGGAAACTTTAAAGCAGGGACATCATGTCCTGCTCTACAGTGGAAGGGCTTGAGTTGGTTAAGCCGAGAGAAGACAAACCTGGGTGAAGAGATTAAAAAAACCACGGTTTTCCACACTGCGATGCCCTGACATGCAGAAGAATGGAACGGAGGTGTCTGTTTTGCTACAAGGAGAGGATAAGAAATAATGAGGTCGTCTGGAAGTCGATTTGGGGAAAACTTCAGGCGAAGCTTCCTAATTGACAGTGGAACGAGGACTGCAGAAGTCAGGATGACAGCGGAACGCATAAGCTCTGGAGGGCGACTGGTCAGGGATGCTACAGCGGTGTCAGATGCAACATAACCAAGGAGTGGGGAGGGGTTAGACCTGGGATGGCGAACCTTTTTTGCCTCGGGTGCCAAAAGCATGCGCTTGCGCAATATTGCACGCATTCAGGTGCCCACCCCCATAATTTAACCCCCCATGCATGCATGCGTGACACCCCACCCTGCTATCCCGTGCATACACACACCACTTTCTTGGAGCCTGGAGAGGGTGAAAACGCCCCCCTCCCAGAGGCCCTCTGGAGGCTGGAACCGGCCCATTTTCCAACTTCCGGTGGGCTCGGTAAGTCCATTTTTCACTCTCTGGAGGTTTTCCTGAAGCCTCCAGAGGACAAAAAACTGCTGAAAATCAAGGCTGAAAATCAGCTGGCCAGCGTGTGCATGCGTGCTGGAGCTGACAGGGCAACATCTTGCGTGCCTTCAGAAATTCACACGTGCCACAGGTTCGCCATCACAGGGTTAGACCATTCATCCTTCCTCATCCGGTGCTCTCCAGATAGGTTGAGAAGGGAACCTTCCAGCCAGCAGGCTGCTGCAAGTTTGCAGTTCAATGCACAGGTCTCAGTTTAAAGGCGGCTTGCGGGAGCGGCCTCCAAGCTCCCTTTGAATCTCATTGCTCTCCTTCCTTCCCCTTCCCCTGTCCAGTATAAGTTAAATTAGGCCCATATGGAAGGAAGGCAAACACAGACTCGCTCCTCCCCCGATGCCTCCCGCTATTTCCCCCTGCAGCTCTTCCAGCGGTTCAGATTCCGAGCGGTAAGCCCATTGGGGGCTTCGAGATCCTGGTTTGTTTTGCTCGTTAAACTTCATAAACTGCCACATGCACCGAGAGCATAGAATAAATCATTCTTATTTTGGCAGGCAGGCGCTCACAATGCCGCCTCTGCTGCTGGCTTCCATTATCTGTTTTCAGCAAAGGATCCCTTGCTGGCAGAGTTAACAAGCGAGAAGAGCCAGCCAGCTCTTTTAAGCAACAATGCTGGTTTCCTGGTAGTGGAGGAGACGCACCGGGCCCCTCCGGCAGCTGAATCAGAGGAGGGGGAGGTGTAGGAGTCAGGGTCAGCATCAAGGCAAGCTGAGAGCTCTAAGGGGAGAGAGGGAATGGAGCTGGGGGGGGGGGAGAGAGAGAGAAAGAGAGAGAGAAAGGGAGGGAGGGAGAGAGGAGGAGGAGGCTTGGCCATCCATCAGCCCTCACATGGAGACTCAACAGCCCCCAGGTCTGGAGGTGGCTGATGAGGAAGAGGAGGAACAGCTGGATCCAGTGCCTGACGCATGGATGCACAGAAGGCAGGGGAGAGGAGAGCAGTGGAAATCTATGGGCCGGTCCTTGGGACAGAGGAGCCACCGTTGCTAGCGAAGCCCCACCCTAGCTCTGGGGATAAAAGGCAGGGGGCGCAGATGAATGGATGTGGCAGGCAACTATTCATCTTCCGGCTGACTTGTTAGCCTGCATTGAGAGAAACTTTTTTGCTGGGGCTGCTGGCGCCTCTAATAAAGGAATCATTGTTTTAAATACCGAGGGTTTGTCGTGTTTCAGGAGCTGGGTCAGAACAGGATTAGATGATGCCGAAGGAGCCGAGAATGGAATTTCCTGGCCAAATCAACGCTTGGTTTTTAAGAGCAAATGCTTCGGATGTTTTCCTTGCAAGCTTCAACCCCCCCCCCCACACACACACGCACGCTCTGGCCACCCACCTCACATGAGTCAACTCTAAGCTGCTTCAACCCCCAAACACACGTTTAAGAGAAAATAGCCTTTTCCAAGAAAGAGGTCCACCCTACACAGAGAGGCAGCAAAACAACAACAACAGCGATGGCTACGGCAAAACGCCTAGGCGTGAAGGACGGCTTCCAACAGGAAACGCAGAGGAAGAAGTGAGGCGGTTAGGGCATGCCAGAGAGGCTGGCACCGGTGCCCCACCAAAGCTGCGTCTTGTGCCCTGTTGAGATAAATGCGCTGGCAACGGCCTATAGGGAGCCTCTGGCAGATCAATAATTCAGGAGGTTCTGGGATAGAGTTTCTCACTTTAATTAGCCCAAAGCTCCTTGCTGCCTGCGCTTCGTTTCGGCAGGAAGATTCATCCTCCAAGAGAGCCCCCACCCTTGCTCACACGCACCCATCCATCTCCTGCTGGCTTCTTTATTAAAGAGCCATTTCCTCCGGCCTGCCTTCTTCAGCTTTGCTACCCACGCAGGGCAGGTCTGGCTAGAGCTTTCCAAGCCCTTCCAAGAGGAGGAGGGATCTTTTTTTTAAATTATTAAGCCTCTTAATTTCCACCTGCAGTCGGTGGGTGAGAGGCAGCAGGGGCCTTGCAGGCTTGGTGCCATGACAAGCCTACGTGTTTCGAAAGCCGCTGTGAGATCATCTTCCAACGTTTGTAAGAGAGGGAACAGGCTCCTAGCGGCTGCTTCCCCGCTTCCCGATTCTCTCTCGCATCCAGATTTTAACTGAAGTTAGAAATCTTAGGAAGGGTGAAGAGTCTCCGAGAGACAGGAAGCATATACATAACAATCCCAGCAATAATACACACTGGCTGTGGTGGTCCCTGGGGGTTATCAGCACGCTGAGAGCTATGCCCAAAACTTTTGGATGTTCAAAATCTGCAAAATCTCCACCTGTCAATTGCACAAGGCTACACTGCTAGGATCCCCATGTATACTACACTGGTACATTATGATATTCTAGGTTCTTGGGAAGAACTCAATGCATAGGAAGGCCAACAGGAGTTAAAGAACTAGCAGTTGTGATTTCACTTGGTTGTATATATCTCTCTATATATAAAAATATCTCTCTCTGAGTGTGTGTGTGTTCCAGCATCTCTGGAACACCTTGAGCAATTTCAACCAAACTTGGTACATAGACGAGTTTTACTCTCTGGAAACAAATACTGTGGGCGTAAGATATCACTAACACCCCTTGGTGTGTGTGTTCTGTTAAGATACAGTCTATTGTGCCTTAAAATGACTTCTACTGTACTGCTGTAAAATGGCTTCTACTGTACAGCGCAATGGAGTTGCCATGGTAAAAGATTCACAGTACTCCACAAGGGGACTCCCTCTGGTAAGGGGGAAAATCCAACATTAGAAATTATATTTGGTCCGAAGCTTTTCAACACGGTGGTATCATTTTCCTTGATGCTTCTGGGGGAAGATGGAAAACATTTTTAACTAATTTAATTGCCACCGAAGGGAGGGGAATTCTGGGTATTGAAGTCTTAAAAGGAGGAGCGGGGCAGATAAATCTGATTCCTTTTATGGACTCTTCCAAGTCTGTTAATCTAACAGTGTTGGTTGCCATGATCTCTAAACCACAGCAAAACACCTTTTTAATAGATGGGATGGAAGACTCAGTCCAACCTCTGACCCAAATGTGTTTCGCTTCTGTATTTGCTTTATTTCATTTCATATTTTCCCACCCACAGGAACAGCTGCTTTCAAGCATGCACCTTTCAGTGTGTTTCTCCTGAAAGCTGACATTTCCAAATTCAGCATTTCTCTCTCTCTCGTGTCTTTTCTAAATGCTTGTTAATCATCCGAGTTGAGGACTCTGTTCCCATCCTTTAGAGAAATGTGAAAAATCCATCAGAGAAACCAGAATCCAATTTATACGTCGAGCCCAAGAGGTCAAGCCGGCTTCGTCTCTGAATTTGCAAAGACGGAATCCCTTGAACATCCCTCGTTAATGCAAAACCCTAAAAATAAACTCTCCAATTTTCTCCCTTTCACATGTCTGGGAGCTGCCCTTCCGGAATCCCACCCCCTCCTTTCAATAAATCCATCGGACCTGCTCGCTAGAAAATAGATGAAGGAGGTAATTTAGTACATCTGGAAGGCAGAGTCTTAGGTCAAGCCTGCGCTCACAAATTTGCCCAATTCCCACAGAGCTTCCGGCTGCGCTCTCTGCAGCTTTCAAGGCAGCATCAAGGCAGCGTCTTCGGCTGCCCGGTTTGAAAGGCAGAGAAGATGAAAACATTTCAGGGGGGAATATTTCCCATGCCTTTAAAAGCTGCTAAGTACAGCCTCTCCTCAATCTGCATGGCCTACATTTTCCACTCATCTTCTATGTCTCTTTATGCATTCATTAGGGCAGGGGTCTCCAACCTTGGCAGCTTTAGGACTTGAGGACTTCAATTCCCAGAATTCCTCAGCCACCAATGTTAAGACTTGAGGACTTCAACTCCCAGAATTCCTCAGCCACCAACTTTAAGACTTGAGGACTTCAACTCCCAGAATTCCTCAGCCACCAACTTTAAGGATTATGGACTTCAACTCCCAGAATCCCATTGCTTCTTGTCCTACCTTCAGGTGCTTTGGAGAATAGGTTGACCTCATCTTCTTTGTGGCAGCCCCTGGTGTAAGCACTTGCCAGAAATATCCTGATTAGGAGCATTTGGAAGAGCTTTGACGTCGCTTGACATTTTCCATGTGAATAGTGCCCAGCCTTTCCTCTTCCAATGTAAACAAACTTACACAGGCGACTTACCGAGCGTGGGAATCTTCGGCTCCTTAGAAGATGGTTTTGGAGGCGCCTTTGTGGTTGGGTGGGGATGCTCTGTGGTGGTTGTTAGCTTTTGTCCTGTAAAAAAGGATCCATTTAAAAGAGCCTCCACTAAAAGAGCCTCGGGACCTAGCTATCTGCGGGATCGGATCCTGCCCCATACATGCTCACGGCTGATCCGCTCCCACAGAGAGGGACTTCTCCGGGTGCCGTCCACTAGACTGTGTCAGCGGGCGACGCCCAGGGGAAGGGCCTTCTCTGTGGCGGGCCCAGCCCTCTGGAACGACCTCCCCCCCGACATTAGAACAACTACGGACCTCCGCTCCTTCCGTCAAAAACTGAAAACACACTTTTTCTGCTTGGCCGGCCTTGGTTAGTCTCTACCTCTGGGGTGTTTAGGGAATTTAGTTTTAATGGGGTTTTTTAGCGCAGGGACGATCAATTTAATCTGCTTTTATCTATTGTATTTATTGTTTGTATATATTTTATATGTTTTAATTTCCCTGTGCACCGCTCCGAGTCCCCTTGGGGAAAGGATGCGGTATACAAAATTAATTATTATTATTATTATTATTATTATTATTATTATTATTATTATTATTATTATTATTATTATTATTATTATTATTATTATTATTATTATTATTATATAGCAAGGGGGGGGGGAAGGCTAGAGAGACCTTCAAATTAAAACAAAAACTGTTAACTGAGTTGGACCCCAACTCAGAATTTCTGTGCTAGGACAGGCCTAGTTACTACAATGTTTGCACTAGAATCACTGTGCAGAAGTTTGCATCTGATTTCCGACTTTCCATATGCATTTGATTTATCATATGGTAAATTAATCATGGAAGAGCTGAGCACCGGCCTATTATCCAGCATCTTCGTCCAGTTGTTGTTCTCCATGGCAACTGACAAAGCATTCTGATTCAGGAAGGAACACACAACCAACATGGACAAAGAACGGTCCAATCCTGTGTCTTTACTTCCATGAATTTGTATTCTGGAAATTGCTTGTTGTCTGATCTCCCAAAAAAATCAGTAAACTTAGAATACAGACAGTAGGTTTTGCAAGGCCTTCTAACAAATCCTCGCCCAAGGATTACCTTCACAGCTGACAGTAGTGTTGAAAAATGAACATTTCTCCTTCAACGCTTCTCCATTCTTCACGCAGCTCCCTGTACCTATAAATGAAGGAAGTGTTGAAACAGAGCACAATAATAAGTAGCAGCGTTTACTTCTTCTTCTTCCATATATGGCAATACAGAATCAGGCGGGCTGTGTTTGCTCGTGGCAATCAGCTATGGCATGTTTTAATTGTGGTTTGCAAGGCCATCACCCTTCATCCACAGAATGCCTCCGGATGCCAGTTGCAAAGGAAGGGTGGTGGGAAGGGATGAAGTCTTCATCTTCCACTTGGGAAGCGCCTGGTCTGGGGTCTAGGACAACTTGCTACTGCCAACTCACTGCAGGACAATCCACATGGGATAACTCAATGCAATAAACGTGATCTGCCACCGTTTCTTCTACATTACTTCCATTTTTGTCAATGGAAACAATGTCAAAGTAACAGTGGTGGATAATATTTATTATGTTGAGTTATCGTGTGTGGAATTGTCCTATGGCAAAATGACTGAGGCAAGAGGGCTGCATCGGGTTGGTCAGGGCAAGATGGCCATGGTGAGTTGGCCACGGCATGATGGCTGCAGCTAGTTCGCCATGACGAGATGGCCGTTGAGTTGTCTGTAGTGAGTTGTCCCATTCCTGCTTCTGGTGAGTAGCAACCACATGAGTTGAGGAAAGAACAATAGACATTCCCCTCACATGAAAAACATGGTTGTACCTCATTCTTGACTTAAAGTGAGCCTTGGAATTGTTTTGTTTTGTCTTAAGCCAGGGGTTGGCAACCTTAAACACTCAAAGAGCCACAAAGGTCCTAACCGGAAGCCCCCTGTTCAATCCTGGAGCTGACCTGAAGTCCCACCATAGAGTCTCCTCCTAGCGCGGCATCCTTTTTCCTCTGCCAACCGGAAGTCCGGTTCCCCCACCATAGAATCGCTTCCTAGCATGGTGTCCTTTTTCCTCTATCTGTCCTAACCAAAAGCCCTATCAATTGTGGAGCCAACCAGTGACAGGGAGCTACAACAGAGAGATGAAAGAGCCACATGTGGCTCCAGAGCTGTGGGTTGCCGACCCTGGGCTTAAGCGAAAGCAATTCAATCAGCTACTTCTGTCCCAAAATGGCACAAGCAGTTGTCACTAGAAAAGTGAAGAAATAACTCCTGCTGTTGGTATGCGGTCCCTTTTTCACAAATAAAAAGAGATTTTCTAATTGTCCCCGCAAAACACAGAAGCACTAAAGAGCCTTCTGCTCTGAATCCGTGGAAAGTCTGGAACTTGTGGCTGTCATTTTTTTTATTTGTTGTGACTTAAGAAAAAAACCATGTTTGGGATGATGTGAAATATTTCTATGATTTCTATGCTATGGTTTTCCCATTTGCAATGGTTGGACCATAAGAAAGGCTGAGCGCCAAAGAATGGAGGCCTTTGAATTATGGTGCTGGAGAAGACTCCTGTGAGTTCCTTGGACTGCAAGGCAATCCAACCAGTCAGTCCTAGAGGAGATCAACCCTGGCTGCTCTTTAGAAGGCCACATCCTGAAGATGGAACTCAAACACTTTGACCACCTAATGAGAAGGAAGGACTCCCTGGAGAAGAGCCTCATGCTGGGAAAGATTGAGGGCAAAAGAAGAAGAAGGGGACGGCAGAGAATGAGGTGGCTGGATGGAGTCACTGAAGCAGTTGGCGTGAGCTTAAATGGGCTCCAGAGGATGGTAAAGGATAGGAAGGCCTGGGGGAATGTTGTCCATGTCGCAATGGGTTGGACACAACTTCGCAACTAACAACAACAGATGGGTTCCTTGTTGTCCTCTTGACTGTTTTCTTGCAAACTGTTTGTTACCAAACTAGGTAACATTATCACACCCCTGATGGTGTTACCGTGTTGGGCAAGGAAATGTCTGCAAGGAAACAACCAAGCTCAGAGAGCAACAAGGATCCCGCAGTTCAACCTTGAGCTACAAATGTTTTCTATCAGCTAACATAATTCTCCCTGCTTCTTGAACTCAAACTCTCAGTCTCTAATCCATGCAGGCCAGTCATTCTCACTAGCAGCAAGCATCAGATCTGAAAAAATCAACAGACAGCAAAGGCTGTCCTTTGACAGCTCTGGGCTATCCCTCCCTTCCTGGAACTATAGCCAGGGCAACAAGTCAGGTGCAAACCAAAAGACATTCAAATCTTGAGATGGCTTCGAGATGTTCCCATAAAATAGAAGGATTTTCAGAGTGCCGGCCTTAACTTGACTCTGGTGGACGATTACAACTTTCAGCATCTGTCACCAGTGGCCATGAAGACTATTCTGCTAGAAGTTGCAGTCTGCAAGTTGGTAGCTCATCCTTGCAAAAAAAAAGAAAAGAAAAGAAAAAGAGGTCCTCAGAAGGAGATAGTAGGAACTGTGAGAGGGATTTGGAGTCCTAGTGGACAACCATTTAAATACGAGCCAGCCGTGTGCAGCAGCTGCCAAAAAAGCCAACGCAGTTCTAGGCTGCATCAACAGAGGGATAGAATCAAGATCATGTGAAGTCTTAATACCACTTTATAAGGCCTTGGGAAGGCCACACTTGGAATACTGCATTCAGTTTTGGTCGCCACGATGTAAAAAAGATGTTGGGACTCTAGAAAAAGTGCAGAGAAAAGCAACCAAGATGATTAGGGGACTGGAGGCTAAAACATATGAAGAACGGTTGCAGGAACTGGGCCTGGCTAGTCTAGTGAAGAGAAGGACCAGAGGAGACATGATAGCAGTCTTTCAATATTTGAGGGGCTGCCACAGAGAGGAAGGGATCAAGCTATTTCCCAAAGGACTCAAAGGCCAGACAAGGAATAATGGATGGAAACTGAATAAGGAGAGATTCAACCTGGAAACAAGGAGAAATTTCCTGACAGTTAGAACAATTAACCAGTGGAACAACTTGCCTCCAGAGGTTGTGAATGCTCCAACACTGGAAGTTTTTAAGAAGAGACTGGATAATTTGTCACTCTGAAATGGTGTAGGGCAGGGGTCTGCAAAGTTGGCTCTTTTAAGACTGGTGGACTTCAACTCCCAGAATTCCCCAGCCAGCTGGCTGGGGAATTCTGGGAGTTGAAGTCCACCAGTCTTAAAAGAGCCAACTTTGCAGACCCCTGGTGTAGGGTTTCCTGCCTAAACAGGGGGTTGGACTGGAACACCACTAAGATCCCTTCCAACTACTCCATTCCATTCTATTCCATACCCATTCCCATTCCCATTCTTCAGCATCCATCAATTCTGGACATTGGTGACCTGAACCTTGACCATTCTGAGCAGCATTTAATTTAGATAAGGTGCCAGTAAACTTTGACCAAAATAAGACAGAGAAGTGCACTCCATAATAATGGTCTAAAATAGTCACTAAAACTAATTTATGGCACAGATCATCTTCTGAGGTAGTTTTTGGGTGCTGCTACACAAAACCTAGCAACATTATATGTATGTTCTCATGGGGTTAGTATCCAAGAGAAGCAGGGAGGTGTAAAATTGTGTCCTGGGCATTTATGCAATAACAGTAAAGTGGTAATAATGCTAAAATGAAGTAGGCAATGCAAATATTTGGCCAGTATTTTTTACCTCAGACTTACCTCAGAGATGGCATTCAGCTGGTTTTGACCGGTTCTGGAGAATTCTGTAGCGGAAATTCTGAATAGTTTGGAGAACCAGTAAATACCACCTCTGGCTGGCCATGCCCCCCATCTATTCTCTGCCTCTCGAGGCCCAGCTGATCGGGAGGGAATGGGGATTTTGCAGTAACCTTCCCCTGACATGCCTGCCAAGCCACACCTACATAACCGGTAACAAAAATGTTTGAATTCCACCACTGACTTACCTGGCTTCTCATGAGACTCCTGACAATATTTCCAAATGCAGTTTGTAATATTCTGGGAAGGAGAACCTTCAGTGCATTGTTTGCATGACTCCAAATCTTTACATTCCCCTGTTTTTTGTAAAAAAAAGAAAACATAGAAAGGTTGTTTTCCTTCCCGTCTATAGATGTGGCTGCTAAAGGGTTGAAAATTGTTAAGTTTTAGAGTTATTGAATGAACAGGAACTGTCAAAAAATTGCCTTTTGCCTCCTGCCCCCAAATTTTCAGATATTTAGTTTGGATTTGACAGGTAATTCCTCAAGTTACAACTATTCATTAGCAACTGTTTGAAGTTAGATTCTAGAAAAAGTGCAGAGAGGAGCCATGATGATGAGGGAACTGGAGGCTAAAACATATGATGCACGGTTGCAGGACCTGGGCACGGCTAGTCTAGTGAGGAGAAAGACCAGGGGACACATGATAGCAGTCTTCCAATATTTGAGGGGCAGAGAGGAGAGGAGGAGGGTCAAGCTATTTTCCAAAGCACCTGAAGGGCCAGACAAGGAATAATTGATGGAAACAACAAAGAGAGATTCAACCTAGAAATAAGAAGGCACTTTCTGACAATGAGAACAATCAACCAATAGATCAGAAGTTTCCTTTGGAAGTTGTGGGAGCTTCATCATTGGAGGCTTTCAAGAAGAGACTAGACTGCCATTTGTCAGAAATAGTGTAGGGTCTCCTACTTGAATGGGGGGTTGGACTAAATGACCTACAAGGTCCCTTCCAACTCTATCAATCTGTTAAAAAGTCACAACAGCTCTGAAAAAAAGCTATTTATTACCAGTCCTCGTACTTAGGGACTGCCATAGTATCCCCACAACCACATGAGTGCAACATTTGAGTGCAACTGGCATGCATTTATGATGATTGTGGCATCCAAAGGTCATGAAATCATCATGTGTGGCCTTCCCCACTCAAGAAGCAAAATAATAGGGGAAGCTGAATTTGCTTAATGACTGCTTGGTTCACATAACAACTGCAGTGATTTGCTTAAAAACTGTAGCAAAAAGTCATAAAATCAAGTGCATCTCATTTAACAATCATCTTGTTTAGTAATGGACATTATGAACCTAACTGAGGTCATAAGTCAAGGACTCCCTATGTATATAGAAGTTGCCATGCTACTTTCAGAACTGTCTTTTTAAAAACTGTATCCCTAACATTAGAGGCTCAACCTGGAGTGGCCTAGAGGTGGAGCTTTCACCTCGCAATCAGGGGGCTATGAGGTCGACCCTAGATAGAGGCAGATATTTCTCTCTCTGGGCACACTAAGAACATATTTGTTAGGGGTAAAAACACCCCCGTTGGAAAATAAACAGGTGGAGTAGTGCAATACACCGGACAGCAAGAGATACGTTGCTTAAACCACACAAAAACTCTAAAACACCGATAGTAGAAAAAATAAATAGTCTTTACTCTTGTAGTAACTAAAATACTTCTTCCAAACAGTGATACTAACTCCTCTAACAATAAACAGTACTTCACCAAAACCACAGTTATCTTACAGTCAGTCAAAACAATGATTCTCTTCCGTCTTCATGTTCAGCTTCTTCCTCAGTGGCAATCAGGAAGCAAAGGAAAGCAAAAGGGATGAACTGTGTTTCCATCTGCCTTTTATGGTTGAGCTGGGAAGCACAGCCAATCAGATTCCACATAGTCCTTAAAGTTACATATACAATAATACAATAATACAATAGCAGAGTTGGAAGGGACCTTGTAGGTCTTCTAGTCCAACCCCCTGCGTGGGCAGGAACCTTATACCATTTCAGACAAATGGCTGTCTAACATCTTTTTAAAGACTTCCAGGGTTGGGGCATTCACAACTTTTGGAGGCAAGCTGTTCCAGAGGTTAATTGTTCTTACTGTCAGGAAATTTCTCCTTAGTTCTAAGTTGCTTCTCTCCTTGATTAGTTTCCACCCATTGCTTCTTGTCCTGCCCCCAGGTGCCTTGGAGAATAGTTTGACTCCCTCTTCTTTGTGGCACCCTCTGAGATATCGGAACACTGCTATCATGTCTCCCCTGGTCCTTCTCTTCATCAAGCTAGACATACCCAGATCCTGCAGCCGTTCTTCATATGTCTTAGTCTCCAGTCCCCTAATCATCTTGGTTGCTCTTCTTTGCACTCTTTCCAGAGTCTCCACGTCTTTTCTACATCGTGGCGACCAAAACTGTATGCAGTATTCCAAGTGTGGCCTTACCAAGGCACCATACAGTGGCATTAACACTTCACGTGATCTAGATTCTATCCCTCTGTTTATGCAGCCTAGAACTGTGTTGGCTTTTTTGGCAGCTGCTGCACACTGCTGGCTCATATTTAAATGGTTGTCCACTAGGATTCCAAGATCCCTCTCACAGTTGCTACTATTGAGCAAGGTACCACCTATACTGTACTTGTGCATTTGGTTTTTCTTGCCTATATGTAGGACCTTACTTTTTTCACAATTGAATTTCATTTTATTAGATAGTGCCCAATGTTCAAGTTTGTCTAGATCCTTCTGTATCTTAAGCCTATCTATATACTCTTTAAGAATCCTGGCTTATATATATTGTCAACCCAACATCAGGATAATTATCCTAACAATATTTGCTGAACAAAACTCTCATTGGCGACAGGAAGGGCATCTGGCCAGTAAACACTTTGATAGCTCCATTCAGCCACCCACACTTCACCCCGCACGGGACTATGGGGGTGGTTAAATGAAGATGATTAGAGGCTCAACATAAACTCAGATCAACTTAATGCAGGGTCTTACACTGCTAAGATGCTGAAGTCTTCATCCTGACCTCCACCACCACCGGAAAAGCGACTGGGAGCACTAAACACATTTTGTGTTTGTTGGGAAGAAACCGTGACACTATCGGTTAAACTTTTAACCTATCAGACCAAAGAAACCATTGCAACAACTATTCTAAACATCATGAGAATGATGACGGTTGGGTGCACACATGGAGCTGAGCCCAAACCGGTCTTGTTTTATTTGCTTTTGTTTATTTTTGTAATTTTTAAAGCAAAAATCCAACTTAGGATTCCTTTCTTTTGAAAGCCGTGCTATAGATCGTGTGAATCTGGCCAATGGTGATTTCTAATAGGAGCAAACCCTAATGAACAAAATAATTAGCCTGATGTGTAAGCCCTAAGCCAAACCTGTATTTCTGTCACTTTTAGGGAGAAATATTTTGATCTTCTTGTTTTTCTACTCTTTCAGCATTATATCCTTGGGCTTCTTTGTACCTACGAGTTTGTTAGCCTGCAGGCAGTTGCCACATGCCGACATGCGTGTTTAGTTTTCTGTATAAGGCAGTGTTTCTCAACCTTGTCAACTTGAAGAGGTCTGGACTTCAACTCCCAGAATTCCCCAGCCAGCGAATTCTGAGAGTTGAAGTCCAGACCTCTTCAAGTTGACAAGGGTGAGAAACACTGGTATAAGGTAAGGTAAAGGTAAAGGTTTCCCTCACACATGTGTGCTAGTCGTTCCTCACTCTAGGGGGCGGTGCTCATCTCCGTTTCAAAGCCGAAGAGCCAGCACTGTCCAAAGACGTCTCCGTGGTCATGTGGCCGGCATGACTAAACACCATAGATGTACGGAACGCTGTTCCCTTCCCACCAAAGGTGGTCCCTATTTTTCTCCTTGCATTTTTTACATGCTTTCGAACTGCTAAGTTGGCAGAAGCTGGGACAAGTCACGGGAGCTCACTCCATTATGCAGTGCTAGGGATTCGAACCATTGAACTGCCGACCTTTCTGATCGACAAGCTCAGCATCTTAGCCACTGCACCATGTGTATATTGGGTAGAAAATAATATTTTTCTCTGACTACAGTCGATGCACTGGATGGGGTAGAGCTAGAAAAGCTCATACAAGGACAATTAGGTTTTAAAATGCCACAAGATTCTGCCTTGTTTTGGCCATAAGAAGTGACCATAGTTCTCATGCTGGAAATATTTTTTTTTTTAAAGGTGATCATTGCAATTTTCAGAGCTGCTCATCTCACAATAACAGTACAAGATAACCGAACAATGAGAAAAACATTGACAGTGTGAATGATTGTCCAAGGATAATTGCATATAGTTAAAGGCTAGTAATCAAGCAAGAGGCTTCACCTAGCTGATCTTGAAATGTTAAGTGGGGTCAGAATTGATTAGGACAAAGGGAGCACTCACAAGCCCCCAAGGTGTAGGCACACCACCTCCTCATAATATTCATCTATTGTTAACATCAGTAATTTAATCATAAACCATACACTATCACAAAGCGTAGTGATCCACTTACCCACCAAGGTAAACAAAACAAAAAAAGAATAGAATAGAATAACACAATTGGAAGGGACCTCAGAGGTCTTCTAGAGCAAATTTGACCTTGAGACTCTAGAAAGAGTGCAAAGAAAAGCAATAAAGATGATTAGGGGACTGGAGGCTAAAACATATGAAGAACGGTTGCAGGAAAATGGGTATGTCTAGTTTAATGAAAAAAAGGACTGCTTAGGCAGGAAACCCTATGTTGTGGCCCAGCCAGCTCTGGATGAGCTGCTGATGGATTCCTCTAGTGAAGAGTCCTATGAGTCTGCTCTAGAGGAGGAGGCCGAGAGTGAGAGAGCAGAAAGACCGGCTAGGCATCAGGAGGCACCTGAAGCTTGGTGTAGTGGGGAGGAGGAAACCCAGTTTATCCCTGATGTCAGGCTAAGAAGGATAGAGAGGAGGCAACGTCAATTAGCAGATAGGCGTTGGAGGAGATGATGAGTATCAGCTGCCTAATTGACCGGCCCTTCCCAAGAGGCTTTAAAAGAAATCCTCTGTGAAAAGTAGGTTTGCAGGAAACAACTTATCATCCGAAGAGTCAAAGCTTTCCTGTGTGTCAAGTTCTTTCGTTAAGAATCTTCGGGCCTAGTCAAGGTCAGTCCGGGCAAGCTGCCAAGTATCAGTCAGTTTAGTCATTTGTCTTGTGAAGGAGGGAGTCAGAACACCCCACACCACTTCAGACAAATAGTTATCCAACGTCTTCTTAAAAACCGCCAGTGTTGGAGCATTTACAACTTCTGGTGGCAAGTTGTTCCACTGATTAATTGTTCTAACTGTCTCAAAATTTCTCCTTAGTTCTAGATTGCTTCTTTGTCCTGCCCTCAGGTGCTTTTGGAGAATAGCTTGATTCCATCTTCTTTGTGGCAAAAAAAAAAGGTTGTAACCACCGTCTTGCTTAGCAGTGGAAATTCTCATCCCAATGGTGGTCGTAAATCAAGGGTTACCTGTACAGGCAGGCCTCGAATTACAACACAATGGAGCCCAAAATTTGTATTGCTAATTTGTTACGTGAGCTTTGCTCCATTTTGCAACTTTCCTTGCCAGGGTTCTTAAGCGCATCATTGCATATGTTAAATGAGTAACACAGTTGTTAAGTGAATCTGGCTTCCCCATTGAGTTTGCCCATCAGCAGGTTGCCAAAGGGGATCACATGAGCCCAGGGGCGCTGCAACCATCATAATGAGGAGTCAGTTGCCAAACATCCAAATCTGGACCACGTGACCACCGGGAGGCTGCAAAGGTTGTGTGAAAAACATCCTTTTGCTTCAGTACCGTTCTAACGCTGAACGGTCACTAAATGAACTGTTGTAAGTCGAGGACTGCCTGTATAGCTCTTGTTCGTGTTACAACTCTGGTCCCGTAACCAGTGTTTGAAAATAAATGCAGAATAGTGTAATACACCGAACAGTAAGGAGATACGTTGCTTTAACCACACACAAACTCTAAAACAGTGATAGTAAGAAAATAAATAGTCTTTACTTTGTAGCAACTAAAATACTTCTTGCGACCAGTGATACTAACTTCTCAAACAATAACAGTCCTTCACCAAAACACAGTTATCTTGCAGCGATGCAAAACAAATACTTCTTCAGTCTTCAGCTTCAACGCAAACAGTAAACACAGGAATCAAAGGGAATCAAAAAGGGAATAGACTGTGTTTTTGAACTTGCTTATATGGTAGAGCTGAGAAGCACAGCCAACTAGAATTCAACATAGTTCTTAAAGATACATATACTCTTTAAGAATACTGGCTTATATATATTGTCAACCCAACATAAGGATAAATATCCTAACAGCTCTTCTTAAGTGAGTGGGACAGCTCACAACCTCTGCAGATCTTTCTACTTTGCACAGGGCAGAAAGATTTCATGTCTGCCATGCAACTCCCATCCCACCCAGGTTGACGTAACCCTCCAAAAAACGCGGGCAAACAATCGATACAAACTCAAAAGTAAACCGCTCCAAACTCGATTGCAGAAAATACAATTTCAGCAACAGAGGGATCAATGCCTGGAATGCTCTACCCGACTCCTTTGTTACAGCCTCAATACCCTTACAGCAGGGGTAGTCAACCTTTTTATACCTACCACCCATTTTTGTATCTCTGTTAGTAGTAACATTTTCTAACCGCCCACCGGTTCCACAGTAATGGTGATTTATAAAGTAGGGAAGTCAATTAAATAAAAAAAAGGAAAGTGCTTCAGTATCGGACAAAAGCCCTACCACCCACTATGAAAGCTGGAATGCCCACTAGTGGGCGGTAGGGACCAGGTTGACAACCACTGCCTTACAGCTTCAACCTCAAACTTTCAAGCTTGGATCTAACCCCTTTCCTAGGAGGTCCGTAAAGGGGACATGCATAAGCGCACCAGCGTGCCTACTGTCCCAATTTATTTGTACTCATTTCCTTTGTTCACGTTCATACTTAGACCTGTTATCTTGGACATGTTTGACAAACTACCATATTTTTTGGGATTATAAGGTGCACCAGTGTATAAGTCACACCAAGTGTAAGTAAGAAAAAAAATTGTGCCCCCAGCCCCCAGGGGCACTCTGACAGCTTCAGCAGGGCTGAGGGAAGGCAAAAACACAGTGGTTGTGAAAAATGACCCATTTTTTGCAAAAATGGGATGCCGGGGCGGAGCTTCGGGAGGCCAAAAATGGCTGTATCCCAGTACCAACATTTTCACGCTCTTTTTTTGAGGGGGGTGGGTAGAAAGGTGCGTCTTATACTCCAAAAAATAGGGTAAATTTTTTTTTAAAAAGAAGGCCACCTTGGAATGCAGCTCGGGAACCAAGCCAAGAGAGGGGGGCAACCACCAGTAGTAACAGCCAACCCCTTGCAACCATCTCACCAATAAGGAGAAAAGTGTCCAACTTAGCGTTGGAGTTTTTTCTGTTTACGGAGACAAACACACATGTTCTCTCTTTCTTTCACTTTCTCCCTCCCTCCCCTTCTCTTTAGTTAACCAATTATCTTTGTATAGTGGAAGGTTGATGGGCTCTATTGCCATGGAAACAGTGCTCTGGTTATACCACTTTAACTAGCAGTGAGTGACTTAACAAGAGCCAGTAAGAAAGCAGGACTTGATCTCCCAAATTCTTAGCAAGTTGGTCTGTGTGTGTGTGTGTCTGCATGTTGTTAAAAGAGCCCAGCTATTTTTGTCACCACACACAAGCAGCGAGAAATTGGATGCTTTGCCCAATAGTTTCAAATCTTGGCACGCTGTTCCATCGGACAGGGGGAAGAGGGGGGGGGGGAAACACTGCCTGCTTCAAGATCTCCTCCCATCTGTTCCAACCAACCCACAAACCGAAGCCTGTTCACACATTTAACAATAGCCCTGCCTTGTCCCTGCCATCAGCAACTCTCAGGGAAGGGACAGGAGAAGCAAAGCTGCCCCCTTTCCCATCTGCTGCACTCTGGGGTCTTTCTCAGCATCTGGAAAGGCCGCTGACCTCCAAAATCAGCATCCTAATGCACAGGAGTGCCATTTATTTCCCCACCCCCCAAAATAAGGCTTACTCCTGAGTAAGCGTGCTGGCAAATGTGGTCTGTAAGCACAGCTCCAAGGAGACAGCCGCGGAAGTGCTGTGGTTATGCTTCGTTGTGCGGTGAGCCAGATGTTCAGACTGGGTGTGGCATTTTTATCCATCTAATGCAGTGATTCTCAACCTTCCCCTTTAATACAGTTCCTCATGATGTGGTGACTCCCAACCATAAAATTGGTGTCTCGGTTCCTAAGACCATCGAAAATATGTGTTTTCTGATGGTCTTAGGCCACCCCTGTGAAAGGGTCGTTGGACCCCCAAAGTGGTCCTAACCCACAGGTTGAGAACCACTGGTCTAACAAGTCCTTCCCAAGGCCTGGAAAAGGCAGAGGTGGATACTTAATGATGCTATTAAAGATATTTGTCCTGGGTTGTTCTGAGTACTGCTGCCTCTTGCAATTGACTGGCGGCGATGTTGTCAATGCCAGTGATTTTGTGAATGCCTCCATCACTATTGCCAAATGCGTATACCACCTGACTTCCAACAACTCTGCTCCCAGAGGAAGACCGTTAGCTTAAAGGGAAAACTGCAGCTCAACGAGAGAGCATCTCAATGAGCTAGTTTTTCTAGCTTCAGCTAAGAAATATTTGGATCTGAAATCCTGCAGAATAGCTACCATCAATGGGAAGGTCCAGGTTTTTACAGGGTGCATTCCTGATTTGCAAAGAAACCCACTCCAGTCACACACACACAGACGCACATACAATGTGTGTGTGCATGCACATGCGTGTATATCAGAGGTCGTGTTCAGCTGATTCTGACCAGTTCTGGAGAACCAGTAGTGGAAATATTGAGCAGTTCGGAGAGCCGGTAAATACCACCTCTAGCTGGCCCCATCCCCATCTATTCTCTGCCTCCCGAGTCCCAGCTGATCAGGAGGGAATGGAGGTTTTATAGTATCCTTCCTATGCCATGCCCACTAAGCCACACCAAGCTATGCCCACAGAACTGGCAGTAAATTTTTTTGAATACCACCACTGGGATATATGTCAGGATGCTCGTAATATAAGCCCTAACCCACCCACCCCAAATAAGCTCCAGTTAAGATCATCAGCCAGACAGATGCAATTAGTGTCGTGTTTCCCCAAAATAAGACCCAACCAGAAAATAAGCCCCAATACATCTTTTGGAGCAAAAAATAATATAAGACCCAGTCTAATTAGAAAGTTGAACACAAAAAGGGCAGGACCTCTGTGATAGGAGGCAGAAATGCATCTTCTGACTATCTTGCAAGGCATGGTTTCTCACCTCTGACAACTTTTAAGATGGGTGGACTTCAACTCCCATAATTCCTCAGCCAGACATGCTTGCTGGGGAATTCTGGGAATTGAGGTCCACCCAACTTAAAGTTGCCAGGGTTGGGGAGCCTTTACCTTACAGCAGTCCAAACTTGGGAACTTTAAGACTTGTGGACTTCAACTCCCAAAATTCCCCAGCCAGCCATGCCCACAAATCTTAAAGCTCCCAAGTTTGGACACCCCTGCTTTACAGGATGGTGCTTTCAAAGTTGCCAAGATTGGGAAACCCTGCTACAAGGCAAATACGATCCAGTCTGTTTAAAACATCGTAGATAACTGGAGTGGAAGCTCAGCCTTCTTTGATATTTGTGCGCGCACACACACACACACACACACACCGATCTTGCAGCACGTCCCGCAAGCACCACCTCTTTTCCGAAACAGCAGGCCCAGGTCCTGAGCTTTGCATTGCAAAACAGTTGCTGGCATCCCTGATCTGCAGGTCACCCACACGCACATCTGCACGTATTCCCAGAGGGTGTTTTATAATTGATAAAATAATAGTTTGACATTTGACTCTGCCCTCAAGGCCTCATTTGGGGACAGACACCGATTGGTAGACTCCAGGACGCGAATGGAAAGACGGAACAAAACAGGTCACAGCACCATGAAATCCACCCGCCGCTGCCCCAGGGGAGAGCCAATCACAGGAGAGCAGGTGTTCCAAAGAGTCTGCACAACACTTTCCATTCTTGCCTGTAAAGCACATGGACTATAAAGCTTCAGGAGGAAAGCATCCCTGCTTTCTTCTCCTATTTCCATGGATTCAGATTACACGACGTGCATCGCTAATTTGCTTTCTCAGATAACAACTGCCCTGAATTAATACCTGGACAATAGTGAGTTGAAAAGATCCAGACTCGCAAAGACCCAGATTGCCACAGATGCCTCCAACATCTCGCTTACTATATTGTTTTCAATGGGATCTAGTGACCTCCCAGCATGCTAAGCTTGGTGGGTGTTAACTTCACTTTTTTTGTTTATATTTAGCCAGGGGTGAGATTCAGCCGGTTCGGGCCAGTTTGAGCAAACCGGATGCTAATTTTACACCTGGTTTGCCGAACCAGTAGTTGCAAGGATTGGCTGGCCCTGCCCCACCCACCCCTCCCCTCACAGGAGTTTCCGACCAGACTGAGTTCTCTGGTAAGAGCAGAGGATAAGTCTGACCAAGATTTACACCCCCTTTGCAGAGGTGGGATTCAGCCAGTTCGCACCTGTTCGGGTGAACCGGATGTTAATTTTACATCTGGTTTGCCGAACTGGTTGTTGTAAGGACTGGCTGGCCCCACCCTCCCCTCCCAAGAGCCTCCACACAGCCCATTTTGGATGCAGGGCCTGCAAGGAGGCTCAGGGAGGGTGAAAAATGGGCCTTCCAGAAGTCCAGAAACGGGCCTGTTTTCAGCCTCCGGATGGCCTCCGTAGATTGGGGGAGGCCATTTATGCACTCCTGGAGGCTCAAGGAAAGCCTCCAGAGCCTGGGGAAGGCGACAACACCCCGCCCTGTTGTGGTGCAGGAGGCCGAGTAGGCCCTGCCCACCATGGCCACGCCCACCCAGCAACCGGGCATAGAAATGTAGCAATACTGAGTGAAAGCCTCCAGGCTTGTAAAGACCCCACAGATGCCCCCAACATCTGGCTTGCTACATGGTTTTCAATGTGGCCTAATGACTTCCCAGTGTGCTATATTTATACTGCAACCAATTTTGGTACAAAAAATAATACAAAAAAAGATGTTGAGACTTTGGAAAAAGTTCAGAGAAGAGCAACTAAGATGATCCAAAGCCTGGAGACTAAACCACATGAAGATAGTAGCCCGGCTACTCTAAGGAAGAGAAGAATTAGGGTGACATAACAGCAGTCTTCCAGTATTTCAGCACGGGACCTAGTTATCTGCGGGATCGCATCCTGCCCCATACATCCCTGCGGCCAATTCGCTCCCACAGAGAGGGACTTCTCCGGGTGCCGTCCACTAGGCTGTGCCAGCGGGCGACGCCCAGGGGAAGGGCTTTCTCTGTGGCGGGCCCAACCCTCTGGAACGACCTTCCCCCCGAAATTAGAACAACCACGTACCTCCGCTCCTTCCGTCAAAAATTAAAAACACATTTCTTCTGCTTGGCCGGCTGGGATAACTTAACTGTTTTTAGGGGTTTTTAGGGGTTTGTTTTAGTTTTAACATGGGCTTTTAGCGCAGGGTTTAGTTTAATCCTTTTTTAATACTGTATTGTTTGTGGTTTTATATGCATTTTTAATTTCCCTGTGCCTCGAGTCCCTTCGGGGAGAGAGAGCGGGTTATAAATTTATTTATTTATTTATTTATTTATTTGTTTGTTTGTTTGTTTGTTTGTTTGTTTGTTTGTTTGTTTGAGGGACTGCCACAAAGAAGAGAGGGGTCAAATTATTCTCCAAAGCCCCGGAAGGCAAGACAAGAAACAATGGTTGGAAACTAATCAAAGAGAGCAGCAACCTGGAATTAAGGAGAAACTTCCTAACAGTGAGGACAATTAACCAGTGGAACAGCTTGCCTCCAGAAATTGTGGGCACCCTATCACTGGATAGGGTTTTAAGAAGAGACTAAACAGTTACTTGTCTGAGATGGTATAGGTCTGTGATGGCGAACCTATGGCACGCGTGCCAGACGTGGCACACCAAGCTCTCTCTGTGGGCATGTGTGCTGTCGTCAGCTGGTCCTCGCCATTGCCAGAGCTCTGGAAAACGGCACGGAAAATGGCCAAAAAACCAGGTCATTTCTGGGCCATTTCAGGCTGTTTTAGGGCCAATTTTCAAGCCATGTTTGACCCAAAAACACCCTCCAAAAACGGCCTGAAATGGTCTGAAAAGTGACCTGAAAATGGCCCCAAAACAGCCTGAAAACAGCCAAAAAACCAGGCATGCGTGCGCCAGCTAGCTGGTCTTTTGGTTTCCGGCACTCCGGCGCATGCACACATGTTCCGGTTTGGTCACTTGGTGCCGAAAAGGTTTGCCATCACTGGTATAGGTTTTCCTACTTGAGCAGGGGGCTGGACTAGAAGACCTCCACGGTCCCTTCCAGCTCTGTTCTCTTCTGTTGGTGTTAACCTCATTTTTTGTTTATATGTCCCATGTTATGGGAACCCAGCATATTTAATTAGTTGATAGGTCAGTGTCCCAAAGGTGCTTTTTCAAGAGGCAACTGGAAATTCTGGACATTTTCCCTGAAGACGTTTTGCTTCCCACCCGAGAAGCTTCTTCAGTTTCTTGGATGAGAAGCGAAACCTCTTCAAAGAAAAACAAGGACGTCCAGTTGCTTCTTGCAAAAGCCCCTTTGGGACAACCATGACCTGGATGGCTGAGAATCTCCATAGACCAGGGGTCTCCAACCTTTGCAACTTTAAGTCTGAAGGACTTCAGCTCCCAGAATTCTCCAGCCAGCTTTGCTAAAGCAGGGGTCCCCAACCTTTGCTTTGCTGGCTGGAGAATTCTGGGAGCTGAAGTCCTTCAGACTTAAAGTTGCAAAGGTTGGAGACCCCTGCCATAGACGATAGGTCAGTGTATTGCCCAACTGTCCAAAAGGGGTCAATTCAGCACCCCAGTTCATCACGGTCTGTGAATCCAGCTAGCTGCGTGACACATTCCACATTGCTGCCTTATTTGCATGGTCTCCTGAGCTCATCCCCCAAAATGTTAAATGTGCCCACCGGCTATGAAAATGTTACGCAGCCCTGAGCTACTGACTTTGTTGGTTGCATAAAGCCCAGTTTAATTGAGCTCACCCAACCCGTTAAGGCAGAAATCATACCAAATATACAACGACACAACACTCAGCCGTGGAACACGGACACACACAAAAATCCTGCTCAACAACAGGTTGGTGCAACAGGGTTGCGCCAGCATCTATCAGACTGTTCTAATGAATGGGCTGATAGCTTTGAAAGGAAGGGGGAAACAAGAGTAGGCGAAAAACTAAAGTATGACTCCATCTGCATTACTAAACCACTTTCCTAAAATACTCCAGCTCCAACACCAAGGCAGATTGGCATTAAGCATGCTACCAAGTGAAGGAGAGAAAGAATGAATATGAATATGTGTTTCTGCAGCATGTCCTGTTACAGGAATCACTGGCAGGGGGCTGTGGCCCCAGCAGAGCCGGCAACAGAGTAGGACAGTGAGGAGGTTGGGGAGGAACATGGGCCAGTCCTGGAGGCTGGGGAAGGCTCAGCCGAGGGCTCTGCATCAGAAGCAGAGAGGGGGCCAAGGCCGTCTGGCAGTTCTCAGCTGCCTTCGGAGCTAGACAGCAGTGAGGCAGAGGAACAGCTGGAGCCTGTTCCCAGTATGCGCATGCACAGAAGGAATGAACAGTTCAGAAATCAGGGTCGACTTGGGAGTAAAGCCACAGGTGGATGGTGATTGGCCCCTCACATAGGAAATAAAAGAGGACCGAAAGGGGAGTGGGCTTTTGCAGCAAACAATTTGTTCATTCATTTCAGGAGTGTGAAGATCTGTCCGTGAATCTCAGAGACTCTGTGCCACGTTTTTCCTTGCACAACACTTTATTTGGAAAATATTTACATGGCAGCTTTCTAAGCTAGATAAGGCCTGTGGTCATAAATTCACCTTTGAAAGACTGTTTGCCAGGCCTTTGCTGAATGTGAATGAGAGGAATTCACATTTGTTTAATAAAAGGGGTTTTGCCAGGACCAGGAATCAGTTTTGTGCTTTTTGTGGAGGCCCAGGTTAGAACATTGAGAATGAGTTTGTGGACCGCATGGGTGTTTTGTGGTACAAACGTTGCATACTGGCCTTTTTGGAAGGGGCTATCAAACCCCGGATTCCCCAAATTTGGAATAAATCTGGAACAAATCCTAAATACACAAAGAGTTCTCGGCTTACAGTAGTTCATTTAGTGCAGGGGTTCCCAAACTTGGCAACTTGAAGACTTGTGGACTTCAACTCCCAGAGAATTCTGGGAGTTGAAGTCCACAAGTCTTCAAGTTGCCAAGTTTGGGAACCCCAGATTTAGTGACTTTTCAAAGTTACAATGGCACTGAAAAAAAGTGAGTAAGGGGCATTTTTTTCACTCTTACAACCATCGGGTTCAAAATTCAGCTGCTTGGCAACCGGCTCATCTTTATGACGGTTGCCGTGTCCTGCGGTCATGTGATCCGCTTTTGCGACCTTCTGACAAGCAAAGTTATGGGAAATTCAGAGTCACTGAACCACCCTATTACTAACTTAACAAATGCAATGATTTACTTAACAATCGTGACGAGAAAAGGCGTAAAATGGGGTAAAAACTCACTTAACCAATGTTTCACTTAACAACATCAATTGTCCATACTGAAAACTCTGCATTTGGGGTGGATTTAGATTTTTAAGATCTGTAGTTTGGAATAGAAATGAACTCATGACAGGCCTTCACTTCTATAGAAAAGACTCACCATACTTATTACTTTTTCTCTAATTAAGCAGAACTCTAGTTGGATTACAGCTATCTTGACCAAAGGCCAAAAGTAAACTAAAAAGGAATCTTGGTTGGTGGAACCAAGCCCTTTCCTAGCCCCAAAATGTGGAGGCTTTTAGCTTCACAACTAGTTGCAAAGTGCTATGTTCAAGGCTTAACTTCCCCTACAGTCTTGCCTTATATTACCAGGTGAGCAGCTGAGCTCCAATTGTCAAGACAATTAAGAATTCAACATATATTATTCATGTATAACTGCAGCTAGAATTGTATTTGCACCCAACTGGAAAAGAGAAGAGATTCCTACGAATGAGAATGTGATTAGGAAAATATTAGAATGTGCAGAAATGAATAGATTAACATGGGCAATTAAAGCAAAGGAACAAACTGGATATTATACTATATGGGAACTATTATACCGATGAGTAGAGAATAAATATGAAAGTTAGAAATAAAAGTAGACCAGTGAAGTATAGAAAATATATCAATAGAATTAAATGAGTTAAAATGAAGATTGTTACAGTATTAGATATGATATGTATATCAGTATTAAGTTAAGAGTAGACAAATAATGAATATGGCTGTACATTTTAATTGCTATTACACAAGACATTTGCACCCAGATGACAAACTGTTTAATGGAAGACGGATGTTTTGTACTAAAATAAAATTATTTTTTTTTAAAAAAAGAATTCAACATATACAGTATGTGTGAATCAGAGGAATGGGTGATCTGGGGGAATGACCATCAGATTTTGACCAAGAAGATCTGGGCTCCAACCCAGAGACACCAATAAAGCCTATTGGCTGTGTTTCCATATCACATTTAGTGATAGTAGAAGTGCTATCCTGAATTAATATGTGGAGTACAGGTATTAATTTAGGATAGTAATTTTGTATCACCTAAGTACAAAATGATTACCTAGGTTTGGGCAAATAAGCTCTCTCTTCGCACAATCTACCAAGTCAGGAAAAAAGTTTAACTTAAACCAAGTTCAGGATGTAATGCAAACACAAGCATTGGGTGTTTAATACATTCTAGCCGTACGACTTTAACTATTCTGAGATTTCAAAACAACCAGTTTTATACTTATTCTCACACCACCGCTGGGTTTTTGTGAAAAATAACAAGGGAGGGAGGAAATCTTGGAGGAAGAACATTAAGGTAATGATTAGGACCCTCCACAAGGAAGCCATTTCTACTCCCTGGGGCAGGGAGTGGGACGAAATAGAACTTGATGCTCTTAAGAAGGCAGATGACCTATTTTTTTTTTTTACAGCATGCTCTGCTGAAGCCTTCAACAACTTTTCCCAACCCACGGACAGGGATGATGGCAGTTATAGTCCAACCTCTCTCTCTCAAGCAGGGGTCTCCAACCTTGGCAACTTTAAGCCTGGTGGACTTCAACTCCCAGAATTCCCCAGCCCTCAAAGCTTTCAAAGCCAAGCTGGCTGGGGAATTCTGGGAGTTGGAGTCCTTCCAGACTTAAAGTTGCCAAGGTTGGAGACCCCTGCTCTAGATGGCCCCAGGTTTTTTTTGGGGGGGGGGTGAGGGGAGGGGCGGACAGACTCAAGGAGGAGCATGTTGGGGGAAAGGAGGACTTTGCACTCATCCATCTCCCCCCCCCCCCACTTTCCATGTACTTCCCAGCACCCATTGCAAAGCTACCTCGAGGCCAGAGGTCGCCACAAATTTTGCACCCACCCTGCGTCCACACCCCGAGAGCAGCAAAGTGACACCAACTGGGGGTCCCAAGTGGATGGGTGGGAGGGGATGGAGGGCAGCGGATGAGAGAGAAAGAGAGAGAGAGAGAGAGACTGACAGGGAGAGAAATAGAAAATAGAGAGAAAGAAAGAGAGACAGAAAGAGACAAACAGAGAGAGAGAGAGAGAGAGAGATAGAAAGACAGAGAGAGAAAGAGAAAGAGGGGGGAGACAGAGAGAGAAAGAGAGAGCGGGACAGAAAGAGAGAGAGATACAGAGAGAGAGAGAAAGAAAGAGAGACAGAAAGAGAGAGATAGAAGGAAAGAGAGAGAGGGGGAGAGAAGGAGAGAGAGATACAGAGAGAGAGGGAGGGAGACACAGAAAGAGAGAGCGATACAGAGAGATAGAAGGAATGAGAGAGATAGAAAGAAAGAGAGAGAAAGAAAGAGAGAGAGAGAGAGAGAAAGAAAGAGAAAGAAAGAGGGAGGGAGGGAGGGAGGGAGAGATACAGAGACTACCTCGATCTCACCCACCTGCCTGGCTGGGGACCAAGCCTGGCACCCACAGCAGGGCGCAGAGCAGCGCCGCCCGGAGCTCCCAGAAGCGGGCCGGGGCGGGCATGGCTGGGACTCCTCCGGCGGGCCAAGGCAAAGCAGGCAGCGACTCGAGCGGTGCTTCTTGCAGTCACTTTGGAAACGAGGTTCGCCTGGGCAGCGCTCGGCAGAGGGGGAAGCGCCGGTGGCGGGGCGGCGAGCGAGCACATGCGCGCAGGGCGGAAAAAAGGAGAAGGGAAAAAAGGCAACGCTGGGGGTGGGGCAGGCAGGTGAGTCGGCTGGGCGGGGCGGGGGGGGGCTCCTCCCCTGCTTCCTGCCCCCTCCCGCCCCCTCGGCAAAAGGCGAAGCCGGTTGGGTGGCGCTCAGTGCCCAGCAATGGAGCTGGGATGCCCGGTTCGGAGTTTAACCTGTTGGGTTCTAACTCCCAGATGCCTCAAATAGCTGGAGGATGGGGGCAAGGAGTGGGGCACATCATGGCAGAACAAGAAGCCATGGGTGGAAACTAATCAAGGAGAGAAGCAACTTAGAACTGAGGAGAAATTTCCTGACAGTTAGAACAATTAATCAGTGGAAGAGCTTGCCTCCAGAAGTTGTGAATGCCCCAACACTGCAAGTTTTTAAGAAGATGTTGGATAGCCATCTGTCTGAAACGGTATAGGGCATCCTGCCTAGGCAGGGGGTTGGACTAAAAGACCCCCAAGGTCCCTTCCAACTCTGCTATTGTATTGTATCTTTCCGAGGTGGGTAAAATGAGATCCCAGATGGTTGGGGGGCAAGAGGCTGACTCTGTAAACCACTTAGAGAGGGCTGTAAAGCACTGTGAAGCCGGTATATAAGTCTAAGTCCTATTGCTATTGCTAAGAACAGTTGAGATCCTGCACAAAACTCTCAAACTCCCAGGTAGAGCACCCAAGATTGAGGAAGTCACATGCAGGTAGTCCTCGATTTACAACAGTTCATTCGAAGTTACGACGGCACATGAAAAAAGTGACCTATGACCCATTTTCACACTTAACCACCGTTGCACCCCCATCATGGTCATGTGATTTACATTTGGATGCTTGGCAACTGGTTCCTATTTATGATGGTTGCAGTGTCCCAGGGGGAGGGGGAGGCACACGTGATCCCCTTTTGCGACCTTCTGACAAGCAAAGCCAGATCCACTTAAAGAACTGTGTGACTAACAATTGCAGTGATTCACTTAACCAACGTGGCAAGATGTGTCGCAAAACGGGGGCAAAACTCACTCATTTCTCACTTAGCAACCTAAATTCTGAGCTCCATTGTGGTTGTAAGTCAAGGATTACCTGTCCTACCCATAGTGGTGAGAAGGTTTTTTTTTTTAAACAGACCTGGCAGCAATCTTACCAAGAGACAGCTAAAGCTATCACCCTCTAGATCAGTCATCAACTGGGAGTCCGTGAGAAAATTTTGGGGGTCCGCAGAAAAACTATTTGCATTTCTTATATTGCACTAAATCAGGAGTCCTCAAACTACGGCTCCATGGATGGATACATGCAATGAATGTTGGTGTTGCTGCAGAGAGTCTCCCCCTTTTGTGTGGGCCGGAGGGGGGAAGAAATTCTGACTTGGGGTCTGCTTCAGCCTCCTGGTGTGGGGCTTTGGGCGAAGGCTGGAGGGAAGAGCCTCTCGTGGCGAAGAGCTGGAGGGCCTCGTTCCAGTGGGACTCCATCATGGCTTGGAACTGGCTGACCATCTCAACCCACTGAGCCGCCAGGTGCCAGTACCTGGCCTTGCACTCCTGCAGGTCTTCCCTCTAGCTTGGAAAGCCTATGTTCATAGTCCTCAATGAGGTGCTCCTACTGAGCCTCCTTCTGGGTCAGATCCAATTTGTACTGAGCCAGCTGTTTTGCCAACTCTTTCTCAGGGTGGCTGCTTAGCTCCAGTAACTGCTTCCTGTTGGGGCCCTGAGGAGCCCGGGCGGGCAGGCGAGGAGTGGCTGGGAGGGAAGGGGCAAGTAGACACTGGCAAGGTGCTCCTTGATGTGAGTGACATCGAGTTGGCCACACCCATCAGTCACATGACCACCTAGTTACACCCATCCAGTCATTAGGCAGATCATATTAGTGGTCCGTGGGATTTAAAATTATGAATTTAGTGGTCTCTGAGGTCCGAAAGGATGGTGATCTTTTGGACCTTCCAGATGTGCAGAAGTTTCATTCCCAGGTAACCTCTTTCCATACTTGGTTATCTGTATGCAGGGCATCCCCTCGGGGAAGGTAACAAATGAGGACAGGGAAGATGAAATTTTAGCAGCCTCAGTTACATAACCGAGCCTCCACTGCCTGCAACACATACACACACACACACACACACACACACACACGTACATACACACATATGTACACACACACACACACACACACACACACACCCAGCAGCATCCTCTCGCTCAGCCTCAAAATGTATCTTCCCATTTTTGGATTAGATTCCTTTGCCCCCATACATTCTCTGCCAACTCCCTGGAGATAAAGGACGGCATTTCAATCTGGCATCCTTAAAGAATAATCTAAATTAAGAGAGTGCAGAGTTCGGTTCCATTTAGGGAGGGGGAGCAAGGAATCCTACACTTGGCAGCTTTTGCTGTAGCCGGTTAATTAGCACGAGAATTAATTGATTCCGAAGTGTTTTGAAAGGGCAACTGACAACAGCCGTTTTGGCACAGTCCCAACAAAATCGGCAATGGGGGCTTGACTGCACTCAGATTTCTTCATCGGGCAGAACTGTGAAGTAAAGTTAGAATGCTTTTATTGGACTGCCTCAGATGAGCAGCGTGGTGGCCTAGTGGTGAAGATGCTCGCCTCCCACTCGGAAGGTTGAGAGTTCAATCCTAAGTAGCAGCAGATATTTCTCTCCTGGGATGCAAAGGGAAAAAAAAAACCTGCTGTGAACCCTGTGTGGCATCGGGAAGGGCATCTGTCCAGTAAATGCTCAGCATCATCCAGTCCCTATTGCACTGGCTCAGACGAGGGAGGGATATCAGTAACATCTTCCATTGGCAAGTCTTCTAAGTTGCAAATGTACTTGTAAGCTGCCTGAATAGATAGATACAGGTTCAGGTATAGAAAAATGTATAAAACTTAGAGGAGAACAATTTTGGATCGCATCAATTATATATGAGGTGGCCAACTTGAACAAAGGAACCAAAAGGGAAATTTGGGGGTGAAAATGCTGAATTAACTTTCACCAAAGAGTCAGAATTTCAGACATTCATTCCATTGTGCATGTTATGACCTATGTACCAGTGGTGGGATTCAAATTTTTTATGACCAGTTCTGTGGGCGTGGCTTGGTGGGCGTGACATGTCTAGGTGGGCGTGGCTTGGTGGGGATAGCAGGGGAAGGATACTGCAAAATCCCCATTCCTTTCTGATCAGCTGGGACTCGGGAGGCAGAGAATAGATGGGGGCGGGGCCAGCCAGAGGTGGTATTTACCGGTTCTCCGAACTACTCAAAATTTCTGCTACTGGTTCTCCAGAACTGGTCAGAACCTGCTGAATACCACCTCTGCTATGTACGTATCTGATTCAACTAATTGCAGCTTGGAAGAAGGAGCTGTTTTCTCCAAATTCAGAGCCTCCAGGTATGGGCCAATAAACAGGGAGCGCAATGGGACACCATCAGCGTAGGACTTCGAGAAAAACAACCCAGTGCCACAGTTGTCTTGTTCCTGCAATAGTGTTCTTTGTGAGTTAAATTCATCCTTCATTTCAACCCATCGGGCAAAGTTGGTTGGTGCTGCCACCTGCTGTGGGCTCTTGATATAAAGACTGAGAAATGCCCGGTTATGCGTTTCATTGATCAGCTGCTCCGAAAGATTATAGAGGAGGAGGAGGTGTGGCTGTGCTTGAGAGTTATTTTCCGTCAGGAGGAGGATTGTGCCACTCAAGGAAAAAAGACACAATACATGTGCTAACCTGCTCTTCTGTTTCATTTTATTTCTTCCCCACGCCCCCTTACCCATTTTTACTCTTACCCATTTTTGTAGGGCTTCAGACAGAAGGTGGGTTGTTTGCACTATAAAATGCAGTGTGTTTCAAAGCAGTGACATCCGTTTCTCTTATAGGATAGGGGTCTCCAACCTTGGCAACTTTAAGACTTGTGGACTTCAACTCCCAGAGTTTGCTTTGCTGGCTGAGGAATTCTGGGAGTTGAAGTCCACAAGTCTTAAAGTTGCCAAGGTTGGAGACCCCTGTTAGAGGGTATTGCTGGAGGAAAGTGTAGGGCAGGTCTGTACGAGAGCTAGATTGGCCTAACGGTTAAGGTGCTGGTCTAGAAACTAGGAGATTGTGAGTTCTATTCCTGCCTTAGCCATGAAAACCGACTGGGTAACTTTGGGCCAATCAACAGAAGACCTGAATTCTAGTCCAGCCTTTGGCATAAAAGGCAGCTTGGTGACTTTGGACAAGAGATTGTGAGTTCTACTTCCACTTTAGGCATGACAGCTGGCTGAGTGACTTGGGGCCAGTCCCCTTCTCTCAGCCCAACACAACCCACATCACAGGCTTGTGCTTGTGGGGAAAATAGGAAGGGGAGGATCGGGTGAATTGGATGTTAATTTTACATCTGGTTCGCCAAACTGGTAGTTACAAGGACTGGCTGGCCCTGCCCCTCCTAGGAGTCTCCACATGGTCCGTTCATCATGCCAGGTAAGGGCAGGGCCTGCGTGAAGGCTCTGGAAAGACTAAAAATGGGCCTCCCGGAAGTCCAGAAACGGGAGTGTTTCTGGCCTCGGGAGCCTGGGGGAGGCTGTTTTTGCCCTCCCGGAGGCTTGAAAAAAGCCTCCAGAGCATGGAGAGGGTGAAAAACAGGCCTACCAGAAGTACTGGATATCTGAAAACAGGCCTCTTTCCGGCTTCTGGAGGGCCTACTGAGCTCAGGGGAGGCTGTTTTCGCTCTCCCATAGGCTTGAGGAAGGCCTCTGGAGGTGGGGAGGGCAAAAAGGCCCCCTCCCTGTGGTGCAGGAGGCCGCTTAGGCCACACCCACCATGGCCACGCCCACCCAGCAACCAGGCAGAGAACCGATTGCTAACAGTTTTCAATCTCACCCCTGTCCCTTTGGGTGATGCTTCCGCCATTCCAAATGAAGCTTGCCAGCTGGAACCCCAAAATGAGATTTTTCCCGACTGCTCAGAGAATTAAACCTGCAGGATTTCAGAGCCGATCTCAGGACAATGCCACAGAAACCGAAATATGTGTTGTGTTGCATCGCATGGGTTTCCTAAGCGCAAAAAATGTAGTTCCAACAACGGGGCTGGAAGAGACTGAACAGCTGCAGCCTATTGGATCGGCTCCTCCTGCCTTCGGCTGCCCAGCCGTTGCCCAAACTCTCCACCCGAGAGCCATCCATTACTCAGAGACTGTTACCATGGCAACCAGGCTTCTGAATGGAGAAAGAAACACTTTTGGAAAACCCAGCCTGGGTGCGATGCTCAAGAGAGCCCATCCCTCCCCTCTTTGGGTAAAAGGATGGAGTTTTCGCCAGATACTTTTCTCCCCAATTCTTGGAGAAATGGAAGCATTTTTTTAAAAAAAACTTTACAGCATGTTTATACTTAAAACCTTTATCCAGAATGGAGAAGGTCCTTGTTCCTTCCCCTTTATCCCTCAAAGGATGCTATTAGAGAAGGAGATCTTATTAGGTAAGCAGTGAAGGAAGACCCAGCTCAGCAGCTGAGCACCTGCACTGCACGCAGGTCACGGGTTCAATCCCTTGCATCTCCCGATGAATCCTTTTGAAATCCTGGGAGCATCTGATGCGAAGGGCCTCCCCTTGCTAAGATCTGGCAGAGGGACTGCTGGTAATCTTTGCGTTCGGTTGAGGAAGGATGAACAGCAAACGCTAAGGCAGAGCGATGTATTTCTGGATCTAACTGAGGATCAAAGACTCAGCTGAATTGTGTTTTGATTAACACAGAAGCCCATCAACTGACGTAGGCAAGCAGGCTGTGACACCACACGAGACGTTGACACTTGTTGGAGCCTTTCCAGAGGCTCCCTGACAACATAGCAATGGGGTCTTGTTCCCTTCTGGCGGCCATCTTTGCCATGTCTCGGAGCTGTCCGAAGTGCTGCAGATACTCCCTTTGGCTTTGCTTCTGTCAGCCAGTGCTAGGAAAGGCAACCAAAAACTCCGCAGTTGGTTGAGTGCCATCAAGGCAGTGGAACAACTAGAGCAGGGGTCTCCAACCTTGGCAACTTTAAGATTTGTGGACTTCAACTCCCAGAACTCCCCAGGCAGCCATGCTGGGGGAGTCTCCAAATCAAATAATTAAGGCAGCATATACTGTAGTTTAGTGTTATACAGTGCAGATAGGTTTGGTAAATAAAAAGAGGGAGAAATTTATGAAGATGAAGCATTACTCTGAAGTAGGATTTTTGTTTACCTTAACCTTTAAAAAAAACTAGTTAAGCTCCATGTGATATTTTGAAACTAAATCCATGAATTGAATCATTAAACCACTCAATTTAATACCCAGCTTCTACAACAAACCAGGGTGGCCAAGAGGTAATATCATTTTCCTCTGTCATAGCTGACAGAGCTAAAAAAAAAACCAAAACCACTACATTTAGGCTGGATCCCTACAATCAAGGGTAAAATAGGGTTGTATTATACTAGAATCCAATCACCTCTTTGCAAACTGTCTAACCAAGTCATTGCCTTAAGCCACTGTGTGATTTCTTTGTTTGGATGTAGCATACTCTACCCAAATTTGTTAACCCACATTTATGGTTGATCATGCTGTGAATCCAGCCTTAGGTCTATTCAGCATCTGGATGGTGCTAATGGTATGAGCTGAGCCAATTCCCCTTTTGAAAATAACTTAAATTCCTTCAAACATGCCTACAGAAGCACTGCTACATTGGCATTCCCTCTGTGTTTTTTTCCACTGCGCAGAACCCTAACAGCGTGCCCAGGTGTCCTGTCTCTAGAATTCCCAACATTGGCAGCTCTAATAGGTGTAGACCACTTCCCAGAATTCCTCAGCCAGCATCGGGGAATTCTAGGAGCTGAACTCCACGTATCTTCAAATGGTTCCATAATAGGAACCCATTACTGTAGAGCAGTGATGGCGAACCTATGGCACGGGTGCCACAGGTGGCACGCGGAACCATTTCTTAGGGCACACAAGGTGTTGCCCTGTCAGTGCTAGCGTGCACGTGTGTGCTGGCCAGCTGATTTAGGCCTTCTTTTGAGGCCATTTTTCGCCCTCTGGAGACTTCAGGGAAGCTCCTGAAGCTTCTGGAGGAGGGGGGAGGCTGTTTTCACCCTCTCCGGGCTCCTAGAAAGCCTCTGGAGCTTGGGGAGGGCGAAAAAAGCACGCCAAAAGCAGGGGGTCATGCAGATAGCATTATGGGTATGACACGCTCACGCACCACCCCCCTGTTTCCCCCCCCCCCGTCGCTTTTGGCACGCGAGCCAAAAAAGGTTAGCCATCACTGCTGTAGATCGTTAACCCTCCTTTTGAGAAAGAAGGGATATTTTTGGAATTGTCTAACCGTGTTTTTTGACCATGTTTTCTGTCATGTCCCCATCAGAGCCTGAATCTGTGGCGCTGTCAGACCTGGAAGCCATCTTTTACATTTGGGCCTTCAAACCTGCCACATTTTCTGCTGTGGGAAAATGGGAGGGAGGATTATATGTAGTATGGGTGATATATAGTCGAAATAACATTCCTTTCTCAGAGAGTCAAGGACATCTTGCCCTGCAGCTGCGATGGTGGGACTGGGAGGCAGCGTCTATTTTGGATGGTGCCTGATTGGACCATGTGATGGACATCTGGGTGCTGGGCAGGGACTTGAACTTTCATGTGGGTGGGGAAAACCTGGAAGCTTTCAGATTTGGGTTTTCCCAGATGTGCCGATATGACATCTCTACTAAAATGGAACTTTGAGGAAACTTAACCCCCAGAGTCTTCTTTCATTGGGGTGTTATTTGGAACCCTGACATTAACCCGAATCCCTTTTAAAAATTCTACCAGCTCCCCTGAAATCTGGGGTGCTGTCCGGGGTCCTGACCCCCAGCGTGACAGGAGAAGGATGAGCCAGAGCTGGAGCTGATGAGAAAAGGGGGCATCTTCATTGGTTTTGGAGGAATATGGGTAGGAGCAGGCCGAGGCAGTGCAGGACCCCTCAGGATTGGGACGGCTTGTTTTCAGGGAGGAACGGTGGCAGGATCACCGAGAGAGGGCAAGCAGTGGACATGAGGAGTGACGGAGCTCAGGCAATGAGCAAGGACCGCCCTCCCTCCTGATCCAAGAGCATGGAGAGTGGAGAGAAGGTGGGAACAGCGCAGGCCAGCCAGATGACTCAGGAGGAGAGCACCCCACCCCTCTTCTCCAGGCACACCTGGGGACTGAAATTTATGGAGACGCTGTGGGGAGGGACATTTGTCAAGAACAAATCCTGAATTGGTAGAGTTTGATGTGCCGGTACTGACATTTGGAGTTTGCAGGACTGTTTGCTTCTTCCTTACTTACTGGACTCAGGACCTTGTCCCTTACTTTGTGGACTCATTGTTTGTTCCTTGTTTTGTGGACTCATTGTTTGTACCTTGTTTCATGGACTCATTTCCCTCTTCCTTTGTTTTGCTGGACTGGGCGCAGACGGAGGCTGCTGTGTGTGGGCGTGCGCACTTTGCTCTGGGACTTGCCAAGAACTTGGTAGAGGGTGAGGGGGAATTTGGAGCATTAAAGGGGAGTTTGAACTCTCAGCTGGCTGTGTGGCCTTCGTGCCTTGTCCTGGGTCATCACATTTTCCATCAGAAGCTTGGCCAAGGTGGAATGAGCCTTCTAGTTGTTTTATTGTTGAAGCTCCCTGATAGCAGCAGCAACTGAGCAGCAATTGAACTTAATGAATGGTTGCTACTGCGGTTAAGGCAGAGCAGCATGAGGGATGGTGTGTGTGTGTGTGTGTGTGCGCGCACGCATTATGACGGGAGCCTTGTACCCTTCCCTGGTGACGCTCTTCCCCCCCGAGAGGAAAAAGCCATTGCAGCAGCAACACATGATGTTTCCCCAATTGCTAACTACTGTGACAGATTCATCAGAGGAGAGAAAAAGGAAGGTGGCGTCTAGAATCTTAATTCAAGCTGGTGCCAGCTTCAGCCTCCGAAAATGAGATGCCAGAAACTTGCTTTGTGTCTGACACAACCGTAGGGGAAGGAGTGGGGGGAGTTAATAGTCCTCAGGAGCCTGTCCTATAAAGGGTTGGACCACTTTGAAGGCTAGGGTTTATCTCTGATCCTTGCTGCGAGTAAAGAGAGTGTCTGAGCATGGCTAGATGAATCTATTTCCCTGTAGTCAACTACCATGTTTCCCCTAAAATAAGACGGGGTCTTATATTAATTTTTGCTCCAAAAGACGCATTAGGGCTTACCAGATTTTTCAGAGTATAAGATGCACCTCCCCCCAAAGAGAGTATTCAGTATTATACATTGAATACAGCATTTTTGGCCTCCTGAAACCCCACCGCTGTGCATCCCATTTTTCTCAAAAATTGAGATCCAGTTTTGGTCACCACACTATAAAAAAGATGCTAAGACTCTAGAAAGAGTGCAGAGAAGAGCAGTGAAGATGATTAGGGGGTTGGCAGCTAAAACATATGATGAACAGTTGCAGGAACTGGGCATGGCTAGTCTAGTGAAGAGAAGGACCAGGGGAGACATGATAGCAGTCATCCAATGTTTGAAGGGCTGACACAGAGAGAAGGGGGTCAAGCTATTTTCCAATGCACCCGAAGGCCAGACAAGGAATAAATGATGGAAACTGAATAAGGAGAGAGTCAACCTGGAAATAAGGAGACATTTTCTGACAGTGAGAGCAATCAACCAATGGAACAGAATTTGCCTTTGGAAGTTGTGGGAGCTTCATCACTGGAGGCTTTCGAGAAGAGACTGTAGGGTCTCCTACTTGGGGGGGGGGGTTGGAGTAGATGACCTACAAGGTCCCTTCCAACTCTGTTAATCTGTTAATAGACAGGTGTAGAGATCTGCTAATTCAAGAAGGAAGTCCCAAAAGCCCAGCTGATCATGTTCACAGATGGAGACTGAGCACATATGCCTATTGTCATATACCTGCCTGTACGTCACTGAAAAAAGTGACTGGCCCTTTCATTTACCACTGTTGCTTCATCCCCCAGTCACATGATCAAAATCCAGGTGCTCGGCAACTGGCATGTGTTTACAACAATTGCAACATCCTAGGGTCATGTGATCACCTTTTGCAACCTTCCCAGCTGGCTTTTGAGAAGCAAAGTCAATGGAGAAATCAGATTTGCTTCACGATTGTGTGATTACTTAACAACTGCAGTAGTTGACATAACAACTCTGGCAAGAAAAGGTCATAAAATGGGGCACAATTCACTTAACAGCCACCTTGTTTAGCAATGGAAATTCTAGTCCCAATAATGATTGTAAGTCAAGGAGAAGCTGTAGTTTGATACATCTGGAGACAAAGATTGTACAAGGCAAAGAAGAGGGAGTCAAGCTGTTGTCCAAAGCCCCTAAAGGGAAGATAAGAAGCAATGGATGGAAACTAACCAAAGAGAGAACCAGTCATAAACTGAGGAGAAAGTTCCTGATATTTATTATTATTTAAATTTATATCCCATTATATTAGAACCATTAATCCATGGAATCAAACACATTGGCCACCTAATGAGAAGGAAGGACTCCCTGGAGGAGAGCCTAATGCTGGGAATGATGGAGGACAAAAGAAGAAGAAGGGGACGGCAGAGAATGAGGTGGCTGGATGGAGTCACTGAAGCAGTTGGCATGAGCTTAAATGGGCTCCAGAGGATGGTAGAGGATAGGAAGGCCTGGGGGAATGTTGTCCATGTCGCAATGGGTCGCAATGGGTCGGACACAACTTCGCAACTAAAAACAACAATACCTAGTTCAAAGAAATTCCTGTATTTCCCCAAGTCCAGGACGAACCTGAATATAGTCTCAGTTAAGTGCATCATTGCCTTGCCCATCGAAGCCTTCAGCCCTTCCCTGCAAAACATCAAAGGCGGCCTTCTTGTCCTCCACCATCCCCCAGAGTCCATTTAAGCTCATGCCTGCTGCTTTGGTGACTCCATCCAGCCACCTCATTCTCTGCCGTCCCCTTCTTCTTTTGCCCTCAATCCTTCCCAGCATGAGGCTCTTCTCCAGGGAGTCCTTCCTTCTCATTAGGTGGCCAAAGTACTTGAGTTTCCTCTTCAGGATCTGGCCTTCTAAAGAGCAGTCAGGGTTGATCTCCTCTAGGACTGACCGGTTTGACCGCCTTGCAGTCCAAGGGACTCACAGGTGTCTTCTCCAGCACCAGAGTTCAAAGGCCTCCATTCTTTGCCGCTCAGCCTTTCTTATGGTCCAACTTTCACAGCTATACATTGCAACTGGGAAAACCATAGCCTTGCCTATATGCACTTGGGTAGTTGTAAGTCAAGAACTATGCATAATAGTCAGAGATTTGATCGACGTAGCTTTGAATATATATATCAGTGGAAACCCTTCACCTGCCAGGTTTCTGCCCAGCGCAGGAGAAAGCCTGACAAGGAAAGGGGGCGGGGGAAGAGAAACTCTACGATATGTGATGTGGGAGGTGGAAATATAATACCACTTTTGGGGGCTGAGAAATTGTAAGATTTTAAAAAATCCAGGGTGGTTGTGATGCTCATTGAGTTTACAGCTAAATCCACCTCCGTTGTTGCTCTCCTGAATGGAGACAGATGCAGGGACCAAGCAGAAAGCATTAATGCGCTTGGGGTGCACATGAGTCTTTCTTCCCTCCTGCATGCAAGGCTCTCTCAGCAGGATTACTTTGCAGCTTCTCTGCGTAAGTGCTTGGAATATTAACAATCACGGTAATAGCTTTCAATTTTATTCTCCTTATTAAGAGAAAGGAGCTTTCTTAAGGAAGCAGAGGTCGTTTACTCAATGGGAAATCTACTCCTACGAGTAAACCCATCTATGTGCATGCATATTTACATATACAGCACCTTTGGAGTTGGGGGGGGGGGTTCGTCGCATAGAGGAGGGCACTCCCTTGACTTGAGCTGAGTTTCCTAAAACGTTACAGGTAGTCCTTGAGTTACGACCACAGCTGAGCCCCGAATTTATGTTGCTAAGTGATACACTTCTTAAGTGGGCTTTGCCTCATTTTCCGACTTTTCTTGCCACATTTGCTCAGGGAATCCATGCAGCTGTTAAATTAGCAGTACCAATGTTAGGATGGGTTCCCTGTTGACTTTGCCTGTCAGAAGGTCGCAAAAGATGGTCATATGAACCTTGGTCACAGCAACTGTCATAAATACGAACCAGTTGTAAAGCATCCAAATGTAAATAACAGGACCACGGGATGTTGCAATGATCATAAGTGTAAAAATAGGCTATCAGTTACTTACAACATTGTCACTTTGAACAGTCACTAAAGAACTGTTGTAAGTTGAGGATTATCTGTGTTGAGATTCTGACCAGGACACAGTTAAAACAAAACTTTATAGTATGGGGTGGTGCCAGCCAGGCAGCCCTAACCTCTTTCAAAGAACTCAATTCTCTACCCTTGAATTTTACATTCCTCTTTTTCAAAATAGCCCATCTTCTCTACCCTAGCTTGGCTAAGTCCTTGGGTACCAGTTGCTTGCTGATAATTCTTCAGCAGGGGTGATATTGCTGTGGTTACTCAAGAATCAACAGGCAGGTGCCAGCTTGCCTCTTGCCTAAGATGTTCCCAGGTGTTTATTTAGAAATCCACCCCTCACAACAACTGCCTGCAAGGTGAGCTGGGCTAGGAAAACGTAACTAGGAAATAATTCATGAGAATCTGGATCTTTCTGGTCACTTTGTGATTTTCTTTCAATCTACACATGGGATGCAGCTTTCAAAATAAAACTTGCACCAAAGTTAAAAGAAGACATTATTGAAATTAGGGGAAAGTGGTGTAGCAGCTGGCAAACATAATGCTCTGTGTGTGTGTGTGTGTGTGTGTGTGTGTGTGTGTGTGTGTGTGTAACAGCATTCCCTTCACCTTCAGTGTTTAATCATGCTGGCCACATGACCACGGAGACATCTTCGGATAGCACTGGCTTTTCGGCTTTGAAACGGAGAGGAGCACCAGCCCCTAGAGTCAGGAACGACTAGCATGTATGTGTGAGAGGAACTTTTACCTTTTTAAGGAAGACAGGAATCCCTCATAGCTCCTGGATCTGAAGTTTGCAATGTGTCAATGTTTTTTTCTTCACTTGGATTCCAATTAAAACAGCAACATGAAACCAACATTAATTCCTGGAGTGATTCTTTTGCTCTCTCTTCACCTCTCTCTCTCCACCACACACCAATTGACCTTCACAGCTATTTCACTCTGTTGCTATGAAACCACACACAAGCACAGAGAGAGAGAGAGAGAGAGAGAGAGAGAGAGAGAGAGAGAGAGAGAGAGAGAGAGAGAGAGAGAGAGAGAGAGAGAGAGGCTTTTCAATAAACCAACTATTTCCCCCTGCTCAATCCTCTGGGTTTGCTGAAGTCAGCAATCAGCTTGGCACAAATGTCCAGAATACAAACCAAACCAGAACGACGTCAAAATGCAAAGATCAAAACAAAAATAGCACAAGCATCAATTGACCAGTTTGCTTAACCTTTCCCGACAGAGTTATTAAAAACATGACTTGTTGGCGGTCAAGCAGACCCAAACTTTTCCCCTAAGTTGATCTGCTCCAGAAAAAGAGCCATCCAAACATTTCTGAGTACTCAGAAAGCAAGCACCATAAATTATGGTTTTGACACGTGGGTGAACTCTGATGCCATTCATTCATAGAATTCTCATTGTTAATGAAGGTACATTGTGTAATCAGACGGGTGTTTAGACTGGACTTGGTATTTTTTTAATCCACCTATCAAATCCTTCCCAAGGACTTAAATAGGTAGATGTTCTTGTTTGATGGTGTTATACAGGTGAAACTCGAAAAATTAAGAATATTGTGCAAAAGTTCATTTATTTCAGTAATGCAACTTAAAAGGTGAAACTAATATATGAGATAAGACTCATTACAGGCAAAGCAAGATAGTTCAAGCCATGATTTGTCATAATTGTGATGATTATGGCGTACAGTTCATGAAAACCCTAAATCCACAATCTCAGAAAATTCGAATACTACATGCAATCAATAAAGATTGTACATAGAACAATATCGGACCTCTGAAAAGTATAAGCATGCATATGTACTCAGTACTTGCTTTGGGCCCCTTTTGCAGCAATTACTGCCTCAATGTGGCATGGCATGGAAGCTATCAGCCTGTGGCACTGCTGAGGTGTTATAGAAGACCAGGATGCTTCAATAGCAGCCTTCAGCTCTTCTTCATTGTTCGGTTTCATATGTCTTTCATCTTTCTCTTGGCAATGCCCCATAGATTCTCTATGGGGTTCAGGTCAGGCGAGTTTGCTAGCCAATCAAGCACAGTAATCCCATGGTCATTGAACCAGGTTTTGGTGCTTTTGGCAGCGTGGGCAGCTGGAAAATGAAGTCAGCATCCCCATAAAGCTCGTCTGCAGAAGGAAGCATGAAGTGCTCCAAAATCTCCTGGTAGATGGCTGTGTTGACCCTGGACTTAATGAAGCACAGTGGTCCTGTTGCTCAGTGGTCCAAAATCCTCTTTTCTGATTAGAGCAACTTTTGCATCTCATTTGGAAACCAAGGACCCAGTGTATGGAGGAAGAATGGAGAGGCACACACTGCAAGATGCTTGAAGTCCAGCGTGAAGTTTCCACAGTCTGTGTTGATTTGGGGAGCTATGTCATCTGCTGGTGTTGGTCCACTGTGCTTCATTAAGTCTAGGGTCAACACAGCCACCTACCAGGAGATTTTGGATGAACCTAAGTAAGAAAACAATTGGGAGAGGTGGTATGATTTTGAGAGAAATAAGGATCACCCAAGCTGTATTAAAACAATGTAAGAACTTGCACTATCCGTGTGGAATGATTCTGTTGCAAAGGGGGTAGGATAGTCTTTCTAATCACCTAAATCAGAGGCAGGGGACTATGGCCCCTTTATGACTCGTGAACCTCAACTCCCAGAATTCTAGGAGCTAAAGTCCACGAGTCATAAAAGGACCATCATTTCCCACCATTGACCTAAAGGATAATCCCACTGTTATGTTGGTAGCACTTTTTGAAAGGAAAGAAACAATTGCAATCCAAGTAGACATGCCAATGGTTTCACTGGCATGCCCTTGAGACGATGCAGTTCCAGAGGAGAGGAAGAATTCTCAGTGTTGGTTGCAACCAAATGCAGCCAATTCAAGCTTCCTTGCTTTTCTTCCCTTCCCCCAATCTGCTTTAGGGAGGGAAACAAACTGGATGGGTGGGTTCTGAAAGCAATGCAGCAAAGGAATCTGAAATGGATGGGTTTGAAAAGCGATTGTACTCTTAGGAACATGAAGAGATTCTCTCTGCAGTGCACTGAGTCACCAAAGTGGTGCATCCTACACACGTTGATTCATAATTCAGCATATTAGCTGCCTGGTCCTAAGCTACAAGGGCTTCCTTTTGAGTTTATTCCTTGACTTGTGTGCATGCTTGGGTAGCAACTTGCTTACCTCAAACACCCTCTTGTTTCTACTATATATCAGTCTCCATCTCCTTTGCACCTAGGCTATGAGCAAGCAAGGCACGCTTTTATTTCATTTGGGCAGAAAGGCTGCCCGAATAAAAAAAACAAATAAACCCAAGGTCATTGTGATGCATCCCTCACCTCCACAAGCAGACGAGTTGCCATTCCCACCCCCTCCCGGTCATCGATTCTCCTACAGCAACAAACATGTTCCTCCCCTGACTGACCCAAATAGCATGACTTAAATGTTCCTTGGGTAAAAGTCAAGGTGGGCTGCCTGTGAGTTACCAGAAGGATGCCTTCCTTCTGAGCAGAAAGAAGGAAAGCCTAGCCCTCCTGGGGGAGAGGGAGGGAGAGGTGCATACAAAGCAGGTTCAGGGTTTTATTGCACCAGCCCTGTGTGCGTACCACGTTAAGAAGTCTAAAAGGACAGGTGCAATCCCTTGTGCCCTGTCAAATTGACCCAGGAGAGAACAGGGCACAGTGGTGGCAGCAGTAAGCAGAAATGACTGCGCAATTTCAGCTATTCATTCTTTTGTTAGCTTCTTCGGAACAGTCCCCCACCCCCAAGGCTGACGCTCTGCAAATAGGTTGGGGTTGCAGCGCTGAGAATTGTCAGTCATCGGGATTCTGGGAGTTTTAGTCCCAACTCATTTGGAAGGTGCCAGATTGAGAGAGATTGTTTCAAGTAGAAGGAGAAAGGGGAGGAGGGAAAGGGGAGGGAAGAGAAAAGAAATGCACACACCTGGAAATTTCTAGCGATTAGTATCAGCTCCCTGGCTCAATAAAGCAGGCACTTAATTACAGGTATGAGACGCTGTTTCTATTTTCAGAAGCCAAATACTTATTAAGAGAGGAAAAAGAGAGAAAAAACCCAGCCTCTCTGGAGTCTTTAATGAAGGTCACATAGCAGGAGATGGAGTTATATGAAAATGGTTTTCTTTGACCTGAAGCCAACCAAGACGCCAGGCACAATCAAAGGGAGACTGGCCGTTGCCCCCATCGTGCCCTGTTGCATCAATGAGATCATTCCCCCGCCCTCCATCTCCAACAGCACCACAACCTATGGCATCAAATGTACTGTAGAATGGAGCTTTCTCTGAATAAGCTTCTGAAAAGTCAAATTGCGCATGGCCTATAATCCTAACACCAACGGGGGAGGGGGGGGACAAGTTGCAGGGGTCTGCAAAGTTGGCTCTTTTAAGACTGGTGGACTTCAAGTCCCAAAATTCTCCAGCCAGTCAGGCTGGCTGGGGAATTCTGGGAGTTGAGCTCCACCAGTCTTAAAAGAGCCAACTTTGCAGAGCCCTGAATTAGGGAAAGTGAAACTAGTTTGCTATCATAGCAGACTGAAGTTGTTTATTGGGAGCTGTCCTTGGTACTGAAATCGTTATCCTGTCTAGCTGCCTCAAGAGCTTTGCAGGCACACCCCCTTCCATCCCTTGGGTTCTGATCTTCCTGTATTGGTCTGCAGAACCTCAAAAGCAGGTTCTTCTACTAGCATTTGCTCAACCAGAGGGACTATGCATAATGGAGAGAGGGGAGGTAACTGTGTCCACTTTTAGCCTCCAACCATCACACCAAAGGCTTTGCAGGGCGGTATATTGTTGTTGTTTTTAATCTAAAGATCTCAGAAACCCAATGCAAACTGATGTTTATGGTCCACTTTCCAAACTAAAAGAGACACTTTTGGGGATACACAACACAGCATGTTTTCTCAACTCTAGCTAGCTAGCCCAGTGAAGAATTGAGATACATCACCCCCCTCTTGGGGCACTAATTCTGTGTCGTTCCGAAGGATTATAATGCCTCTGCATTTTTATCCCTTCCAACAAGGCTTCACCAATCCATCCTCAGCTCTTTCCCCACATCTCCTACTAGATTTCCATGACTGCCTTTGCCTTATCCATGAGAACTACTGCCTCGATAATTCTGGGAACTTATTATTTTAATTAATTTATTTATTTTAACTTTCTGTGAATCCCAGAGTTGCTGCTGTAAGATGGAAGTCCATATAAATAATTTAAATAAATAAATAAGTTCTTCATTCTCTACTTTTCCACACGTTGTGTCAAGGAAATATTCCTGAGGAAGCCTTTTTGGTCTGCACTGAATGGGATTAATGTATTCCATGCTCCTTATATGCCCTTTCACACAAAGTGAAGTGTAGTATTGTATTATTATTGGCATTGTTTTATTGACAATAAATTGGCATTATACTATTATATCTGATATACTGTTCATTAATTGCTGCTGTGGCCTAGATGTGGAGCTCTTGCCTCACAAACAGGAGGTTGTGAGTTCAATTCTAGGTAGAGGCAGATGTAGAGTCTCCTGCCTAGGCAGGGGGTTGGACTAGATGACCTGCAACATCCCTTCCAACTCTGTTAATCTGTTAATTAGAGTGATGAGACATGGTTAGAATGTTCAGTCAACCCTTGTTGGTTTCACTCCCTTTTAACAGCATATAACTCTCAACATATTGAGATAAAAAGCATTTCCACAACACTACCATAAAACAGTACTTCTTCTTAGCTCTAAATAGTTAACATCCTTTATTCAAATTCCCACAAAAATGGTGTGGAAATGCTCCTGGAATCTATCTACCAGAGGGCCTTCAATTGGCTATTATCAGCATTTCTGTCTTCATGATTAAATACCTGCTAAATCCTTTCCTGCTAATTTTCACTTCACAAAAATATTCTCCTTCATTGCTTTCTTGGGACAGCCACCCAGAAAGCTCCCTGCACCACATTATCTTAAAAAATATACAAAATTCTTCCTTCAGTCTTCTCATTCAAACCCTTTTTAACATGGTTGGATTTGAATGCATATAAATAATTTTCAAACACCTGGCATAGGCTTGAGGATGTCACAGCTATCTCTCAAGTATTTGGCTTCATTCCTACAACTCTACTTAGTGCCAGATATCAACATATTACATTGGTAAACCCTTCCTTCCTTCCTTCCTTCCTTCCTTCCTTCCTTCCTTCCTTCCTTCCTTCCTTTTTTCCTTTCTTCCTAGCTCCAAATCTCTTTGGACTAAAAGCACTAGGTGCCATCCACTTACAGTCCTCAACTTACAACCAATTTCTGTTGCTAAGCAGGACAGTGGCCAAGTGAATTTTGCTCCACATTGCTTTTTTGCCAGAGCTGTCAAGCTGTCACTGCAATTGTTAAGTTAGTAACACAGTTGTTAAATAAATCTGCCTTCCCCATTGACTTTGCTGGTCAGAAGGTCGCAAAAAAGGATCACAGGTCTCCAGAAGACTGCCACTATGATAAATACAAACCAATTGCCAAGTATCTGAATTTTGACCATGTGACCATGGGGATGCTGCAGCGGTTGTGTGAAAAATGGTCACGTCACTTTTTCACTGCCGTTGCAACTTTGAACTGTCACTAAAGGAACTGTTGTAAAGTCGAGGACCACCTGTACTTTAATGAAAGAATCATAAAGGGAGGGGATGGTGTTGTGCAAATAGAAACTAAAAATCTTGCAATTAAAAAGAATCCCTAATTTTCTGGAGGCTTCTACTTCCCAAACGGCCGTAACAATCCAGGCATATTCCCAATGCAGCCATCACTAAAAAGCCTCACTTTGGCCTTTTGCTGTTAAGGATATTATAATCATGAAGAACTGGTGGTTACCCATGAAATATTGGTGGTTTTCTCTTGCGCTATACAGGTTGCACAGCAAACTTGCTTTGAGCTAGAATTAAGTACTTTGAGATTAGACAAAGAAAGAACATATCTTAATGAAAATAAGACTATTAATAGCAGAATCATAAGGATTGAAGGGTTAGAAAATATTAAATATGTAAAAAAATGTGATTAACAATGAATATACATTCAATGCTTGAAAGATCATGATTGATGTTAGAAGTGCATATTGAAATGCTGAATAAGGAAAAAAGGAAGGATCACGTTTTTGAATATTAGAATGATAGGGGAAAAGCGGGGGGAAGGACTAAAATAGAGGTAGAAATAAGAGGGGCGGAAATAGTAAAAACAGATGTTAAGATGATACAACAGATGGCAGAACTATGAGAAGGTTTAGAATTGAACATGATAGTAGAAGTTACGTGTCAGTAAAATTAAAAATGAAATGTAATTATTAGAGATAATACTGTTATATTTATTTGTATTGAGCTGTATGACACCCAGGAATCAAACCATTCACACAATGAGATCTATAGAAATTTTAAAAAAATCCTTTAAAAATAAAAGAAACCTCTTGCCTTGACACATCTGGTGCAGACAAGTCCGAGACAAAAAAGAATCTTGTGAGTTGAGCTGAATAATACCATGACGAGGCACAATGAAAAAAGTTGCAAGGACACTTTGAACTGGAGCACTCTCTGTTCTTTGGTACAGAGAGAAAAAAAAAACAGGAACTACAGACATACAAATCACCGGAAAAGCTGTTTAGACTGCCATGGATGGCTCAGGATTGATTCCCAGATCTCTCTCATGTCTTCTTTTCAATGCAGGTGAATCAACATTTCTCCAAACACTTTTTTTCAGAGTTTCTTGCCCTATCTTTCATTCTCCTGATATGGTGATGTGTCTAGAACAGGGGTGGGCAAACTTTGCAACTTTAAGTCTGAAGGACTTCAGACTTAAAGTTGCAAAGTTTGCCCACTTCTGGTCTAGAAGAAGGAAGGAGGGTGGGAGGAAGGAAAGAAGGAAAGGAAAGGAAAGGAAAGGAAAGGAAAGGAAAGGAAAGGAAAGGAAAGGAAAGGAAAGGAAGGAAATGATACAATGTTCATGATGATGGTACCTTCAAGAAATGTGTGGTGAAATTTTGTTTCCTGCTGGAGGAATTTAGGGATATGTTTTACCCCATAGTCAATTTCCTTTCCTTCAAAGGAGAAAAGTCTTAAGTGGCCATTAGTGCACAAATGCAATAGTTCACCATAGAAACTACTTTTAAGTGGTTTAAAATGAATATAATGATGGACATGCTATGGAGACGTGGGTGGAAACCAGTGACCCATGCTGGATCACCTGAGACCCTAACCTTCTCAAAGGATCAAGGTATGTCATAAGGCTAGATCAGGAATCTTGTGGTCTTGTGTTTTAAAGTTGTAAAATTCCAAGGACAAACTTAACCTGGAATCCTTCTGAGTTCCCCAGCATGCTAAACCACAGCCTGTTAATCTCCATTTCAGCCTTGCCTAGCTCATATTATGAAACCAGTCTTTGAGTAGACACCCACTAAATCTGGGTTAATTTAGGCTATGCTGCTTCCTCGGGGAAGGAGAATAGCCTTAAATTTAGAAACAGCAGAGTATATAAAGAGAATAACAAGCATGATAAACGAAGGTACAGAAGGCGTGGGAAGTCACAAGGAAAGGAAGTAAGCATATCCTACTAAACATCAGAGTGCTATTTTAAATGTCTTAGAGTTTAGAGTTTAGAGCTTCATTGGACTTATATGCCATCCTTCTCCCAAGGACTCAGGGCAGCGTACAACATAACAAAAACACATATTACAATTTTTTAAAAAAAAGATTAAATAAAAAAAAGCCAATAACCCAATTGACAATTAAATTTACGTTTAAAATTACATTAAAATTAACAATTAAAATTAATCATTTATTTTATTCAGGCCAGGCCGGCTTGCTGAAAGAGCCAACTTTTTAGGGTGCACCAGAAGGACGGGAGGTCGGGAATTATGTGAAGCTCCGGGGGCAGCTCATTCCAAAGGGAAGGCACTCCCATAGAGAAAGCTCTCCCCCTGGGGAGTTGACACTGCCTGGCTGATGGCACCCTGAGGAGGCAGACTTTGTGGGATCGTACTGATCAGAGCAGTGATGGCTAAACTTTTTCGGTCGGAGTGCCTAAAGCACGTACCCAAATCCCCAAAATGCAATGTGTGCATCCCTATGCATGTGACCCGCTTTCACACATGCATGCGTGATTCCCCGTAGGCGTGCACAATCTCCACACATGTGCCCTCCCGTGCATGGGTGCACAACACTTTGCACATGCCCCCTGCATGCATGCATGACCCCCTGCATGTACCCTGCCCCCATTCATGTGCACATGACCTTCCCCCACATGTACCCCACCTCCGCACATGCATGGCAGAGACCCGACAATCAGCTGGCCAGCAGGAGGCATGTGTGTGCATGCATGGCAGAGGATGAGCTCAGGCAATGGCTCACATGCCATCAGAGAGGGTGCTGCATGCTACCTCTGGCATGCGTGCTATAGGTTCGCCATCACAGAGCATACTTCCACAACTCAGGGTCTTCTTGATGTTCATTTTACTATAATCCCCAACCTATAGATCTTTTAGTACTTAGAGAAAACATTCTACATTTATTGCAATGTGTCAACTGTGTAGCTGATCTCTGTATGTCATTTGAAAAAGTTCTATTAACATGAGAAATTAAACAAGAACTAGTTGCCAGTGTTAAAATCCAAAACAAAAGCAGTTGCTCCAGATCAAAGCATATTTTCTCATGAAGCACATATACTTATAAGTTATTGCTGTAAGAAGAGGCTGAATGGACAACTAGACTGCCTGTCCTGATCTAAGGCACATGTCAAAATGACCACTCATTATTTTTTGCATCACTCAATTCAAAGTGAATTTTCAAAGAAGGCGTTTTATTGATTTCTCTTCTCAATCAGCCCTTGGTTGATAGGGACCAACCAAATCTGCCTGTAAGTAAAATAAACAGGATGACAAAGTCTCAGAAATCACATGACTGAATATCCCCAAAGTAGCAAAAGGTGAAAAATTCAGAAATGATAAAGTCTGATTTCATTCTCCTTAAAGTTCAGTCTGGATTGAGTATAGTGCAGAAAGAAAAAGAAGAAGAGAAGTCAAGTCCCTTCCACCTCTGGAATTTAGCAGTTAAGGCAATAATTTCACATTATTTCATGAAAGGACCATGCAAACTCCAGAATCGACACGAGACACTGATTCAGCACCATAAACAGCTCCTTTCCTGATAGCTTTATTGCTCTTTAACTCTCAATTGATTTGATGGTACCAGCACAACGGGCTTTTAGGATGTTCAGATTCGCACTCAACAAAATGAATGGTGGAGGGTACAAACGTAGCAGGACTAGCTCATTTTAAAGGAAATGAACTGCCATCTAAAGCACCCCCAACCCCCCCCCCCGTTTTAGAGATTAAAAGAGTATTATCTGAACCACTATCATTGAGTTGAATAGATAAAGCAGTAAGTTTCCCTCCCAATCAAATACGCATCTCATGTTTTAATTCAAGGCAAAAACCAAACGGTCATGCATCCAGAATAATTCATAACCTCCTCCTGAAATATTTCAAAGATTGCTCATTCCACAGCTTGTTCTAATGGATGCAATTACACATATACAGCTTAAAATAAGCTATTATATAACTTGGGCTGTGTCTATTTTACATTCTGCTGGTTGAAAGCACCAGCCAGAGAATAAGAAGAGAAATGTGTTTTGCCTCTTTTAGCAAGGTAGTCATTGATTTATTTATTTTTAAAAGGATAGAGCTGGTGGATGCATCATAGGCTCAATTAAGATGTTCTGGTTTGGAAAGCTCTCCCATCTCCACCTCCAGGGAAAAGAGCTGAAAATTAATTATTTTAATTGACAATTATCAAGCCCCATTTCACTGTAACCTTACCCACATTGTCAAATTATTTCTGTCATGAGGAAGAATGGAGGAGAGTGTATTAACTCCAAACCATCTTTCGACTCTCCCTGGTTTAGAAGCCACAGAAAATGGAGCTTATTTTCTGCAGCAAGAATAAGTTTCAACTTATAGAATGTACCGTTCAGATTTTCCAAGGCTCTAAATCACGTTGCGATTGAAAATTCTCCTGTAGAAACCCCAAAAATGGTCCTGTGTAAACATTTGCTTCCCATTTAGAAGAAAGATGAACCCGGTGATTGAAAGTAGTGAGCCCTGTGCATTCTTCTTCACTGTCAATTGACATATTTGTAGTGTGAATGCCTGAACAATGAATGAATGATACACTCAATGAATGAGCTGATATTGTTGACATACAGCAATTAAGGGTAAACGTTCAACTGTCAGTTGAAATGGGCTGGTTTCAGAGTTTTTCCTGGACATGGCAATGGGAGATCTTCTCTAGGTCTGAATAATTTCACAAGGCTAGGAGAGTCGGTGACTTGGAAGAGAACTTGAGGCCTTCTAGTCCAACTCCCTACTCAAGCAGGAGACCCTCTACCATTTCAGACAAATGGCTGTGCAATCTCTTCTTTAAAACCTCCACCCACAACTTCTGGAGGCAAGTCGCCCCACTGATCAATTGTTCCCACTGTCAGGAAATCTCTCCTTAGTTCTAGGTTGGTTCTTGATTAGTTTCCATCCTCAACCCCCCCCCCTCCAGCTTCAACCTTCAACTGTCTAGCGTGGACCTCACCCCTTTCATAAGAGAGCCATAAAGGGGGTGTGCATAAGCGCACCAACGTGTCTACCATCCCTGTCCTACTGTCCCCATTTATTTGTACTCATTTCCTTGGCTCATGTCCATGTTTATACTTATACATGTTATCTTGTACATGTTTGACTAACTAACTAACTAACTAACTAACTAACTAACTAACTAACTAACTAACTCAACCAACCAACCAACCAACCAACCAACCAACCAACCAACCAACCAACCAACCAACCAACCAACCAACCAACCAACCAACCAAATAAATAAATAAATAAATAAATAAATAAATAAATAAATAAATAAATAAATGAGTGGTCAATGCCTGGAATGCTCTACCTGACTCCGTTGTTACAGCCTCAAATCCCCACAGCTTCAACCTTAAACTGTCTACCTGAGCACCTCAGCCCATTCCTAAGAGGTGCATAAATGGGGGTGTGCATAAGTGCACCAGCGTGCCTACGGTCCCTGCCCTACGGTCCCCATTTATTTGTACTCATTTCCTTTGTTCAGGTCCATGTTTATACTTATATCTGTTATCTTGTACCTGTTTTGACAAACTAAATAAATAAATAAAATAAATTATGTGGAGAAGGTTAAACCGAGAGTTTTAAACTCTGCGTCATGGAATAAGTCACCACTGACTGGAATGACACATCGTGACAAGCCATGGTTGATAGACCTCCATCATGCTGAGGTCCTTAACCCAGTAGCCAAAGCATGGAGTGCTATGATGAGGGAAGCCGTCAATGGGGCAGCCTCCGCCTCTGAGCCATGAAGGCCTTAAGGGATTCCTGGGGGTGGGGATTCTTCGTCCCCCATTCCCCGTCATCTTCCCTTCCCAAAGCCCTTTGAACGGCCGCCGCGTGAGCGAGACGCAAAAAAGGAGGCGAGGAGGAAGCCCCCCAAAACGCCCACGCGACAAACGCCTCAGCGGCGCCGCTCCATCCCAACCTCCCCCCTCCCCGCCCTTCTCGCTTTTATGAATGGAATTCTCCAGCCCGAGCCGGATTACTATGCCGCCCGGCGCTCTAGCGCGCGCTTGTCCTCCTTCGACACCGGATTGGCTCCCGCCGCCATTGACGTCACCCGAGCGGTGGGAGGAGTCGCCCGGCCAGAGCCCTTAAGTATGAGTCACCCTGGAAAAAGGGGGCTTGTTCACTATAACACCGGGCTTCCGCCCCCCCCACGCCCAACACCAGTTCCCGGCCAGTCTGAAAGCCGTCGCTGCAGCTGGACCCGGGGCTGCTCCGTCCTCGCAACCCCACTTGCTAAGCTCCGACCGCATCTGCATCGGGAGAGGCGGATTCCTTCGACCTGCAGCCGCCCAATCGGACGCCCGGATCGACCCCCGGCTGCTGTCCGCCTCCCCCTCCCCAGCCGAGGCTCCTTCCTCGCTGAATGTGCAGCGGCACCCTCTTCCAAGGTGAGTGCGGCCGCCTTCCTTAATTGACAGCCCCAAAGAACCTTCTCTGCGAGGGATCCAGGTCTTAAGCGAGCCATCTAGGGTCGCTTAAAAACGCGTTTAAAAAGGCAACTCGCACGCCAGTCTAGAGCCTCCAGACCCTTGTTTTTTAAAGGACATTTTCCGCAGTCCGATTCTTAAAACTTGTTAAGTGGGCTGCGAGTCTCCGTAGGCTTCACTTAAAAGTCGCACCGTTACACATCAGAATTGGAAACCGATCCGGATGGTGTAGCAGCCGTTTTTCAGGCTCTCTGTGCCTGACAAGGATAAACGCTCACCAACAAACAGGTTTCCAGGTATTTTTCTCAGGAAACTAGCTGGACTTGAACTCTTGAAGGAAGGGCTTCTTAATTTGACGCCTTCCAGATGAGCCTAGACTACAGGCTTCCTAATTCCCAGCCAGCACGGTTGCTTTGCCCCACTGGCTGTGAAATAGTGCTCCATACATGTAGAAGACAAGAGGCTGTCAAAAGTTTGTTAAAGATGCCCTTATTGCAGATACATTCCTATACTTTATTGCCTTCGTTAGCGTGATGATTTAACAGACAGAGGCAGAATAAAAAGGATTTGGTGTTTTGTTTTGTTTTACAAAGGAGGAGGACATAAACAAGGCTCAGCTTGTTCCCTTGACTTTTCGTGTTTACCAGCTTGTTAGCAGAAAGGCAGAGAGAAGCTGCACAATGTATTTTGTTGCACAGTGTACAGAGCCATCTCTTTCCCTAGAATACAATACAATAGCAGAGTTGGAAGGGACCTTGTAGGTCTTCTAGTCCAACCCCCTGCATGGGCAGGAACCTTATACCATTTCAGACAAATGGCTGTCTAACATCTTCTTAAAGACTTCCAGGGTTGGGGCATTCACAACTGCTGGAGGCAAGCTGTTCCAGAGGTTAATTGTTCTTACTGTTAGGAAATTTCTCCTTAGTTCTAAGTTGCTTCTCTCCTTGGTTAGTTTCCACCCATTGCTTCTTGTTCTACCCTCAGGTGCCTTGGAGAATAGCTTGACTCCCTCTTCTTTGTGGCACCCTCTGAGATATCGGAACACTGCTATCATGTCTCCCCTGGTCCTTCTCTTCATCAAACTAGACATACCCAGCTCCTGCAACCGTTCTTCATATGTTTTAGTCTCCAGTCCCCTAATCATCTTGGTTGCTCTTCTTTGCACTCTTTCCAGAGTCTCCACGTCTTTTCTACATCGTGGCGACCAAAACTGAATGCAGTATTCCAAGTGTGGCCTTATCAAGGCATTATAAAGTGGCATTAACACTTCACGCGATCTAGATTCTATCCCTCTGTAGAAACATTTCTGAATGCCACGATTAAGGAAAGATTAGGTTAGGTTAGGTTAGAGCAAGCAAAAGAGAAAAGGATGCAGGCAGGGAGACCTGTGCAGGAACAGGGAAAAAATATATATGATGTCATCTGGAGCAACCTACGTTGACAAAGAGACAACATTGGCTTGTCCTCTTTTATCCTGACGGGCTTGTTTGAAGAATGGGGGGGAAAGAGACAGGGAAGGTGGCAAACAATGACAGGACCAAGCCAGAAATATCCCATTTAGAAGGCACTGGTTACAAGGACCCAACAATCACAGGCAAACTATACCTACAAAAAGTAGGTGTGGTTCTAGGTAACTAAAGGTAGCTGGTTTGCCTCCATCTTGACTCCCAACCTTAGAAAACATGCATCAGTTCATCTAATCCCTTCCAAATGCACACAAGCATGCATGTAAAAACATGCTCCAATACTTACAAATGCTTGCTGCTCCATTCCAAATCTGAGTTGCAACTGAGTTGGCTTTTTCATCTGCTGTTTCAGATCACAGGTAGAGAGCATGAAAGAGGAAGTGCCCACCAACACCACCAAGATCCAGCCAGGCTGGTTTGTGCCAACTAATGGCAGCACCAGCAAGTCCTTCTACTTCTCCGAGACGCCTCCTACTGTTCCCTTAAATCCTTGGGATGTCATCCTGTGTGTTTCTGGGACGATCATCTCCTGTGAGAATGCCATTGTGGTGGCCATCATCTTTTACACTCCAGCTTTCCGGACTCCGATGTTCCTGCTGATTGGAAGCTTAGCCACGGCTGATCTCTTGGCTGGCTTGGGCCTGATCTTTCACTTTGCCTTCGTTTATTGCGTCCGGTCTGAGATGGTTAACCTCCTCACCATGGGCCTTCTGGTGACCTCCTTCACCGCCAGCGTGGGCAGCCTTCTGGCCATCACCATAGACCGCTACTTGTCTCTCTACAACGCGTTGACCTACTACTCGGAGAGGACAGTCACCCGGACCGCCGTCATCCTCATCCTCACATGGGGGGTCTCCATCAGCGTTGGGCTGTTGCCGGTCATGGGCTGGAACTGCTTGAAGGACAACACCGCCTGTAGCATCATCAAGCCGTTGAACAAGGACCACCTGGTCATCCTGTCCATTTCCTTCTTCATGGTCTTCGCGGTCATGTTGCAGCTGTACGTCCAGATCTGCAAGATTGTGTGTCGGCATGCCCAGCAGATTGCCCTGCAGAGACACTTCTTGGCCACGTCGCACTACGTCACAACCCGGAAAGGCATCTCCACGTTGACTCTCATCCTGGGGACCTTTGCTTCGTGCTGGCTGCCCTTTGCCGTTTACTGTCTCCTGGGAGACTACACCTACCCTGCCCTCTACACCTATATGACTGTGCTCCCGGCCACCTACAACTCCATGATCAACCCGGTGATTTATGCCTTCCGGAACCAGGAAATCCAGAAGGTCTTATGGGCAATATGCTGCAGCTGTATCTCCTCCTCCATGCCTTTCCAGTCCAGATCGCCCAGTGACGTCTGAGTCCTCTCTCTCTCTCTCTCTCTCCTGCTCCAGGAGCCTTCTCCCCAATCTCCTGCCGCTCCAATGTGCAAAACCTTTCTTTCTAATGTCCTGATGTAAGTTACCTGGCTGTCCTATCTTTTTATTTATTTTGACTTCAGGAAAGGAAAGAAAAAGACGAATCTCATTTATTTTTTTAACCATGCCTTTTTAAAAAAAGACAAGGGGAGTGGGTGGGGTGGGGTGGGGGGGAATCCGTGTTTCTGCTTTTGTGTGTATGTGCATGCATGGGTGTATCGGTTATATATCGGGTCTGATGCAAATCTTTTGTCTGAAATATTGAGAGTGCATTATTTTCTTAAAAAAGGGAAAACGGCAAGAAGCAGCCTCAAAAACCTTTCTTTTGAGTTTTTATAGCCTTAATTACCTCAGATCTCTAGAAAAGAAACTATTTTTCTACATTTTAAACAAATGCCATTGCACCTCCCTTCTGTCTCTCCTTCGATCAATGGGAATTAAATAGCTCAGAGCTACCCCAGGTTTCAAAAAACAAATAGATCCCCCCCCCACATATCTGTATTTTGCTGCCCCCTGGTGTTTATTCTAATCCCTGCAACCCTAAGACTACGCCGAGGTGTGCCATTGGGGTGGGAGGAGGGGTGGAGGGCAAGGGGAGAACAAGGGCAGTATTAATAAAAAAAAGAATGTATAATATTGAGATCTGAAGCAATGTGAATGTCCAGCGTACAGGTAGTCCTCGAATTACAACCATTTGTTTAGTGACCATTCAAAGTTATAATGGATACTGGGGGGGGAAAAGTACTGATTTATGACCACTTGCAAACATCTCTGGGCTCATGTGATCAAAATCCAGACACTTGGCATCTGGCAATGTATTTATGGCATCTGCAGTGTCCTGGAGTCATGTGATCACTTTTTGTGACCTCCTGACAAGCAAAGATCCTGCTTGAACAGGAAGTTGGACTAGAACAGGAGCCGGCAACCTTAAATATTCAAAGAGCCACAAAGGTCCTAACTGGAAACCCCCCCTTTCAATTCTGGAGCCAACCGGAAGTCCAATTCCCCCACCATAGAGACTCCTCCTAGCAGGGCACCCTTTTTCCTCTACCTGTCCTAACCAAAAGCCCTACCAATTGTGGAGCTGACCGGAAAACCTGCCCCTTGCCATAGAGTCTCTTCCTAGCTTGCCCTACTTCCTCCCCCAACCGGAAACTCCTCTCAAAATTGTGATGCTGACTGGCAACAGGGAGCTGCAGCAGGGGGATGAAAGAGCCACATGTGGCTCCAGAGCCGTAGGTTGCTGACCCTTGGACTAGAAGACCTCTGGGGTCCTTTCCAACTCTTGTTATTGGGGAAGCCACCGTCATGAAATGATCGCATTACTAACTTAACTGCAGTGATTCCCATTTAGTAACTCTGGCAAAAAAAGGTCATAAAATGGAGCAAAACTCAACTTAATTGACTTGCTTAGCAACATGACCATTTGGGCTCAAGTTGTAAGTCGAGGATTACCTATAACACAATACTAAAGGCTTTCAAAGGCACTATTTCTGAATAACCCATGTCAAGGTTATAAGCCTAAATGTACCTTGTTCCAATTTTAGGCCCTATTGGACTATGGCAGGGGTCCCCAACCTTGGCAACTTTAAGACTTGTGGACTTCAACTCCCAGAATTCTCCAGCCAGCATAGCTGGGAGTTGAAGTCTACAAGTCTTAAAAGTTGCCAAGTTTGAAGACCTCTGGACTATGGGTTTCATTTTCTTAGCTGTCCAGATAGGACAAGACTGGGCGTTCGTAGTTTCTAGCCCAATATCGTTGGGACCAAGGCTAAAATGGCTGAAACAATTGCACTAGGGAGGGGTGGGGAGGGGTGGGGAGAGAGCACTGGGGTGGGAAGTATTCCATGCCATGTTTATTGACACTGAAAAGTCAGGGTCTCATCTAATCTAGTTCCTGTTCTAATGCCCTCAACATGTTTTTGACTTTAGCACCCATCAACCACCTGGCTTGACCAAAGGATTATAGGTGGTGGGGGGGCTTTAACCCTAAGCATGCAAAGGGCATTCTTTTCTGTCTCTCCTTTTACATTTTGCACAGCTCCTCGAAAGGAAAACGAATGTAACAGGCACTTTGGAAATAGGATTGTCTTTATTGTTTGGAGCCAGTTTGGCACAGCGGTGAAGGGCAACAGGCTAGAAACCGGGAGACCGCGAGTTCTAGTCCTGCCTTAGGCACAAAGCCAGCTGGGTGACCTTGGGCCAGTCACTTTCTCTCAGCCCTAGGAAGGAGGCAATGGCAAGCCACTTCTGAAAAAATAAAAAAAAAAACTTGCCAAGGAAAAACTGCAGGGATTTTGTCCAGGCAGGCTCTGAGAATCAGACATGACTGAACAGGAGGGGGAAAAAATGGTCTTGCAGGGAAACTCAAAAGATGTTCTGAGAGAGCACTGTATTCTTTTGTTTACAATCGTTAAGAGGGAAAAAAAGAAATAAAGATAATTTTGTGATACTTGAAGCTGTGTCAGTTTTCTGTCCACTGCATGAAAGTCACTGGTTTCTTGATGGGGCATCTTGCAGGCAAGTTAGGCTACACATCAGCCAGCGTGCATGTTGGCTGGGGATGATGTGAGCTGTAGTCCAACTTGCCTGTCATAATTGGGGGGAGCAGCATAGATGCCACGAGATAAATAAGAGATACTAACAGGAATCTTAAATCTTTGGCTGCTTTTGAAGTTCCTTCCAATCAAGTACATCTCCATGAGATTACATTTTCCCCCTCTTTTTCCTCCTATTCTTGGATAGCCCAAATATGCTTTATCAAAAGGCAACTGGACTTTGTTTTTCCTTGAAGATGTTTCGCTTCTCATCCAAGAGGCTTCTTCAGTTCTGGAACAAACATGACCCTTTGGGGCAACCATGACCTGGATGACCAAGAATCTCCAAAAACACTATTCTTGGGCCATTCAAAGATGGTGTTTCAAGAGGCAACTGGATTTTCTGGTTTTTCTTTGAAGATGTTTCACTTCTCACCCAAGAAGCTTCTTGGAAACATCTACAAATAAAAACGAGAGGCAACAAGTTGTGCCTCTTAAAAAAGCACCTTTGGGACAAGCATGACATGGATGACTGAGAATCTCCATAGACACTTGGGCAATTCAATATTTCAATAGATAGATAGATAGATAGATAGATAGATAGATAGATAGATAGATAGATAGATAGATAGATAGATAGATAGATAGATAGACGATATAGATCCACATTCACATACACACATATATATACACATATACACAAACATATACACATATACACAAATATACCGTTTCCCCGAAAATAAGACAGGGTCTTATTTTCTTTTGACCCCCCCCAAATAAGCGCTTGGCCTTATTTTCGAGGAGGTCTTCTTATTTTTGAGGTGCAGGAGGCGGCGAGCATGGTCACTCATGGCTGCTGCTGTGTTGCAATATTTTCAGGGATGACTTATTTTCGGGGGAGGGCTTATTTCAGTGCATGCACTCAAAATCCCAGTTTGGCTTATTATCTGGGGAGGGCTTACTTTCGGGGAAACGGTATATATATATAGAGAGAGAGAGATAGCTTCATAATCTGCTCTGGGAACTTTGGTTATTCAATGCTGGTGAGTTGGCTGTCCTCTGTAATAGACCAAGATGGTGCCTGCGCCTTCATCCTGGCCTCTTCCTAAGCTGTTGCCTATACATTAGGCTGCACCACCCATTCTATTTTCTAAGAATGCCTAGGCATTAGAGGCTGTAAGAGGAGCTTCATGGTAGCCAGAAATCAGGAACCTCCCAGGTTCAGACTATCTTTTCAGTTGTGATAGTCTTTTCAGACTATCACAACTGATTCAAGGCATAAGCTTTTGAGGGCTCAATGACAGCTTGAAAGTACTATGCCTTTAATAACATCTACTGGTCTGAACCCTGCCAACAAAAGTGCGTATAGTCCAGGCTCTGGTTTTCCCAGTTGCAATGGATGCTGTGAAGGATGGACCATAAGGAAGTCTGAGCACCAAAGAATGGAGACCTTTGAACTCTGGTGCTGGAGAATAATAATAATAATAATAATAATAATAATAATAATAATAATAATAATAATAATAATAATAATAATAATAATAATAATAATAATAATAATAATTATTATTATTATTATTATTATTATTATTATTATTATTATTATTATTATTATTATTATTATTATTATTATTATTATTATTATTATTAATTATTATTATTATTTAATACTTATAAACCGCACCCTCTCCCCACAGGGACTCGGGGCGGTGCACAGGGAGAATAAAAACAGTAACTATATACAACATTTCATATTAAAAATAAATTAAACAATACCTGTGCTAAAATACCCATTAAAACTAACTAAACTAAAAATCCCCAATAAACCCAAAAACAGAGGAGTAACTATCCCAGGCCGGCAAGGCAGAAGAAGTGTGTTTTTAGTTTCAGGCGGAAGGAGCGGAGGTCCGTGGTGGTCCTAATGTCGGGGGGGAGGTCGTTCCAGAGGGCTGGGCCCGCCACAGAGAGAGCCCTTCCCCTGGGTGTCGCCCGCTGACAGAAGACTCCTGCATTGAGTCCCTTGGACTGCAAGGCGATCCAACCGGTCAGTCCTAGAGGAGATCAACCCTGACTGCTTTTTAGAAGGCCGGATCCTGAAAAGGATCCTCAAAGACTTTGGCCACCTAATGAGAAGGAAAGACTCCCTGGAGAAGAACCTCATGCTGGGAATATTTGAGGGCAAACGAAAAAGGGGATGGCAGAGAATGAGGTGGCTGGATGGAGTCACCCAAGCAGTTGTGGTGAGCTTAAAGGGACTCCAGAGGATGGTAGAGGACAGGAAGGCCAGGAGGAACATTGTCCATGGTGTCATGATGTGTCAGACATGACTTTGCAACTAACAACAACTGGTCTGAAAAGATGCTACAGGAGTCCCTCTCATTTGGGGACTTATTTAGGGGGCGAGAAGCACTTTCATCAAGCGAGAGTACACTAGAGGTGGGCCTCTTGCCAGCTTCCCATTTTTAAAGACAGCAGGTCGCTGAGCAGCAATCAGGAGGTACCTAAGGCTACTGAATTGCTAATGTCACCGAGATGGTGCCTTTTTAATATGTTGCAGCAAAAATAGCCGAAAGTCTGGGGTCACCTTAACACAACCTTGTAAATAAGCCCAGAATAGTTGCTAACATTTTTTAAAAAGCATGTCAACGAATAGAGAACACTCTGTCTTTGTCACAGTCAAACCCAAACAATGAAGAGCAGTTGGGACCTTGGGCCCCTCCTTGAAGTGAAGAGGATTGTTGTGGCCCGCCAGTGGCCAGCAGAACTGGCAGCAGACTCGGATAGTGAGGAGGCTGGGGAGGAATATGGGCCAGTCCTGGAGTCTGGGGAAGGCAGAGGGGGGGGGGCAGAGCCATATGCCAGTTATCAGCTGCCTTCAGAGTCAGACATCAGTGAGGCAGACAAACAGCTGGAGCCTGTTCCCAGTATGCACATCTTCAGAGCTGCCAGGAGAAGGGAACAGCTAAGGAACAAGGATCAACTCGGGAGTAAAGGCACAGGTGGACAGTGAATGGCCCCTCCCATAGGGAATAAAAGAGGAGCAAAAGGGGAGGGGACTTTGCAGGAGACGATTAGTTCAATTCATTAGGTGAAGAGCTGTTCCTGACGTCTTGCCAAGTATTGTCTGCTACAGCGTGGCATTTGGAAGATATCGGCCTGGCAGCTCTCCAAGCCTGATTCAAAGTCTGTAGTTGTGAAATCTCATGAAAGACTGTTGGCTGGGACTGTTGGCTGTCCCAAAAGGTGCTGGAGTGGAATTCCCTTTAACCTAAATAAAATGGGTTTTATCAGGATGAGGAGTCAGCTTCGTGCTTTTGGGTCAGAATAGGTCATAACAGGGACATTGGATATGCCTAACAACTCACCTAATGACTGCATCATTAACAACTGCTGCAAAATGGGCATAAAATCAAGCACAACTCACTTCAATGACTACATCGCTTGGTGGTGGAACTTCCAATCCCAATTGCAGCCGTAGAGAAATGCCTATTGAGATTCTCAATTATCTAGGTTGTGGCTGTCCCAAAAGGTGCTTTTTTTGAAGAGGCAACTGGGCTTTCTGTTGTTTACTTTTAAGACGTTTCACTTCTCATCCAAGAAGCTTCTTCAGCTCTGAGGGGATGTTATGGAATGGAAGGATTTATATTCCTTGCAGACAGCAAGTCATTTGCATCCTTTTAGAGCAGGGGTCCCCAACCGCAGTGAGCGGCGCAACTCTTAGAAAGGGTCGGAGAAGAGGAGGAGGGAGGAGCCCCCTGGGCAGAGCGCGCACCGGGGGCGGGAGAGCGCAGGTGCGGCCGCTCGTGCCGTTGGGGGCCCGAGAGGGGCAAGTGCAAATGAGTGTGGAGCCTTCTTGGAACCAGGGGTGGGCTTAAAATTTTTTAGCAAGAGGTTCTTTGCCTGCTTGCTGGGTGGGCATGGCCATGGTGGGCATGGCCTAGTCAGCCTCCTGTACCATGGCAGGGTGGGCGTTTTTGCCCTCCGTGGGCTCTGGAGGCTGTCCTGGGAGAGGTGGATCAGGGTGGGTGTGGCCAGCCAGGCCTTGCAACTACCAGTTTGGCAAACCAGATGTAAAATTAGCATCCCGTTCAGCCGAACCAGTCCAAACTGGCTGAATACCACCCCTGATGTATGCCCTTGTTTATTGCAATTTGAGGCTATCAATGAGTTTGAATGTCCTCATCTGAGGAGGCACCCAATGAGACAATTGCATAAGATGCAAGAAACTTCTTAATCTTTAGTTGGATGCACCCATTGCTTTAAGGCTCGGTTTGTGAAATAATCCAAAACTCAGATGAATTTATACCAAGGTACAGACCATGGCTTGCAAACTACAATAGCTTTGCATACACAAACTAGGCCAAACCAATTACGATTCCATTAGTGCAGGGGTCTGCAAAGTCGGCTCTTTTAAGACTGGTGGACTTCAACTCCCAGAATTCCCCAGCCAGCATAGCTGGCTGGGGAATTCTGGGAGTTGAAGTCCACCAGTCTTAAAAGAGCCGACTTTGCAGACCCCTGCATTAATGCATGAATTATTTCCCTCCTTTTCTTTTCTTTTCTTCCCACCCCCAACCTTGTCTAAAATTAAAACTAGAAAGCCTGTGAATGTTTGCTGAAGCTAATTAAAGTGGCAATGAACTGCCCTTAAGAGCTTCATCTTGGCTCCAAGTTGACTGAATTCCAAAGATGACAAACAATTTCTCCTTTAAAAGATGTTTGGGTCGGATGAAGAAACAAGGAACTTTTCTTTTGTTTCTCTGTTCCGCTTATATAAAATACTCGAGGATTTTTTTTAAAAACTATCTTTTCAAAACAGAGAACAGCTCTGTCCTCTCTCAGGCAAAGCCACTCAGAAATCTGAATGGAAGGCTGATGTCCTTGGCCTGATTTAAGTTGGAAAAGCAACAAAGGAATTTCTTATTTTTTTAAAAAAAGGATTGCCAACATAAGATAGAGGAGCTTTCAAAGAAGGACAAAGCCAAATCAATAGAGGCAGGTAGAATAACACGCAAAAGTCATATAATCAATTAAAAACCGTGCATGCTACAATTGCTATTCTGCGAATGAGGATGGGACAAACAGGGCTCCTGTTTGGGGCTCCTGACACACTTTTAATAGCCATTGAGATGCCTTCTCATAATTGATGAAGAGAACAGGAAGCTCCATTCCCACCATTTTGAGGTAAGAAACACAAAAATATCGCAGTGGGAAGCTTAACATGGGCCTTACTTAGTTCAAAACAAAGAAATTCCTGTATTTCCCCAAGTCCACGATGAACCTGAAGATAATGAGAGGAATACTGTTGATATAATCTACTTGGACTTCAGTAAGGCATTTGATAAAGTAGACCATAATCTACCACTAGATAAAGTAGAAAAATGTGAGTTAGACAGCATCACCACCAGATGGATTCATAACTGGCTGACTCAAGCCAACCTGCCCAAACTCAACATGTAGTCCTCAATGGAACTGCATCTACATGGATGGAAGTATGCAGTGGAGTACCGCAAGGCTCTGTTTTAGGCCCAGTACTCTTCAACATCTTCATCAATGACTTGGACGAGGGAATAGGAGGAGAACTCATCAAATTTACGGATGACACCAAGCTGGCAGGAATAGCCAACACTCCAGAAGATAAGACTTAAGATACAGAAGGATCGTGACAGACTTGAACATTGGGCACTATCTAATAAAATGAAATTCAATGGTGAAAGGAGTAAGGTTCTAAATTTAGGCAACAAAAACGAAATGCACAGGTACAGTATAGGTCAGTGATGGCGAACCCTTTTTTGCCTTGAGTGCCAAAAGAACGTGCATGCGTGCTATCGAGTGTACTCACATGCCCACCCCCATAATTTAATGTCCCCCCCCCCCTGCTGTGCCCCCTGTGCATGTGAACGTGACTACCCCCTGCATGGCTTTCTTGGAGCCTGAGGAGGGCAAAAATGTCCCCCGCCCCTCCAGAGGCTGGGAAAAGCCCGTTTTCTGACTTCCGGTGGGCTCTAGAGGTTTTCTAGGAGCCTGGGGAGGGTAGAAAATGACCCAACATGCAAACCAGAAGTTCAGAAATGGACTTCCGGGTTGCCCTTTGGGCCGTTTTTCTCCCTCTGGAGGCTTCAGGAGGCTTCCCTAAACCTCCAGAGGACGAAAAGTGGTCGAAAATCAGTTGACAGGGCAATGCCTAGTGTGCCCTCAGAAATGGCTCCGTGTGCCGCCTGTGGCACACGTGCCATAGGTTTGCCATCACGGGTATAGGTGGTACCTTGCTCAATAGTAGTAACTGTGAAAGGGATCTAGGAGTCCTAGTGGACAACCATTTAAATAGGAGCCAGCAGTGTGCAGCAGCTGCCAAAAAAGCCAACACAGTTCTAGGCTGCATCAACAGAGGAATAGACTCAAGATCACGTGAAGGGTTAATACCACTTTATAAGGCCTTGGGAAGGCCACACTTGGAATACTGCATACATTTTTGCTTGACACAATGTAAAAAATAATATCAGCTAAGCGCATCATTGCCTGGCCCACTGAAGACTTTAGCCCTTCCCTGCAAAACATCAAAGACAGCTTGTAATGACAGGTAGTCCTCAACTCTGATCAGAGTTGAGCCCATTATTTATTTGAACTTATGCCTAAATTACCAGTTCAATTTATTTGGGAAAAAAAATACATTTGAACAAACAAATCAAAATAGGCAATTCTTGTTTTTATTATGGATAGCCAGCACATTCTAAGAAGAAACCAATAGGCAATGTAAATTCGGAACATGAAAGCAGCTCGCTAACCAAGTTACTAGTAAAACCCACAAATTTCTCCACGTTTAATAGAAGGAGACAGAAGGGTGATTTCATCCTACATTTATGCTTTGGAAAGCCTGGTCTATTTGTTCTTTGAATGCAGCTGTTCCAGCTGGAACAAGTTCCTGTCCTTCAGATCAGAGCAAAATGTTCAGGGTTGAACTGCCGACTGGACATCCCAGTTGTCCAAAGAGTTCTTTCCAATACAAAAGAACAGAGGAATGCATTATTTCATACATTGCTAGCCCCTTCGCTTCTGCTGCAGTCAAAACAAAGGGGAATCGAACAGCCCAGCCACTTTAACCACAATTAAAAACATTAGATTTAAAGCCATCTTAGTAGGAGTTCTAAGAGTTAGTTTTTCTTCTTGTTGTTGTTGTTTCGTATTTAAAATAATCTATGCAACGAAGAATGAAATGTCCATAACATAAAATACAAAAGCCGTTATCCCAGTAAAATTTCCCATTAACCTATAAAACTATGGAAGTGTTCATCAACTAGGGCCAGATGCAATGTTGGGATTCAAGTAATTTAACAACTTGTTCTCTGCCCTAAGACCAGCTGGGTAAGCTGGTATTAGGGCAGCTGGATAGGCGTGGTTCGGTGGTCATGTGACCATATGGGCGTGGCCAACTCAACAACACTCACATCGATGGGCACTTTGCCTTGGCTGTCACAATGGAATAAGGGTTAACCGGAGAGGCAGTTTCTGTAAGCAGGTCAACAAAGATTAGGCTAGAAACAACACCAGAATGTTTCTTTCCTGCCTTCCTTACAGGATTAGCCCTGTAAAGTAGGAAAAAACAAAAGATTTCTTCCAACAATTGGTTCTCCGAACTGCAATATAACAGTGATGGCGAACCTATGGCACGGGTGTCACAGGTGGCACACAGAACCATTTCTTAGGGCACGCGAGGCGTTGCCATCAGCTCCAGTGTGCATGTGTGCGCTGGCCAGATGATTTAGGCCTTCTTTTGAGGCCGTTTTTCACCCTCTGGAGGCTTTAGGGAAGCTCCTGAAGCCTCTGAAGGTGGGGAGGGGAGGCTGTTTTCACCCTCCCCAGGCTCCTAGAAAGCCTCTGGAGCCTGGGGAGGGCGAAAAAAGCACACCAAAAGCAGGGGGTCGCGCACATAGCATTATGGGTGTGGCACGCCCACACACGACCCCCCTGCACTCCCCCCGCTTTTGGCACACGAGCCAAAAAAGGTTAGCCATCACTGGCCTATAAAGTTAACAACTGGTTCTCCTGAATAGGTGCGAACTGGCTGATTCCCACCACTGGCCAGATGTAAACAGATAACACTTGGGTAGGAACAGTGAGCCAAGCACTCAAGCTACCTACAGACAGAACTATATGCAGTATTTAAGGGCACTCCATCTTGGTAGATACTTGATTTAAGCACCATATCAAATTTGCTCAGCGAAACAATCTGGCCTCTCATGGTTCCCAAAAGGAACATTGCTTCTCTTTGCTAGTCTTTTGAAGACCTCTTCTAACAGTTCCCAGAAGTACAAGCAACACGTTGCCTTCCATGCATGAAGAACCTTGTCAAGCCAAGTTACCCAAATCAAAGCTACAACATCAAGGATTCCCACCCTTTGATTTAGCTATTGTGCAACTGAGAGTTGGACAGCCTTACTTAATCTCTAGCCTGAGCATCTTCCAGATGTGCGTACTTATTCCTGGCTGAGAATACAGAGAACTGACATAACACCACTAAAGAATGCCAAGTTTTAGGAAACTGGCTTTTGTGGATCAAGTGCAAAGCCCAGCCAGACTGTCAATCCCAATTTGTTTTGACCCATCCCGACGGTTGACACACTTCCTTCTAAATCCCACATCTGCCTTGTGGCCCACACCTCCCCCTTAGACTCCTCAATATTCACCCCCCTCTCAAGCCGAGCTATGATTCCCGCAAGCCATTGACCATGATGCTTGGGCATTTTGGAAATCGGTGGCTCAACCCAGAGGTGGGGTTCACTTACCTTCCCTGATTTACAAATGTGAGCACTCGCACGTACCACGTCTATGCGTGCGCACCGCCTTCTGCGCATGCAGTGCTCTCACATTACGTTGGGGTGGGTGGGCAGAGCCTCCTGCAGCTGCCGCTACCGGTTCGCCCGAACCAGAGAGAACCGGTTGAATCCCACCTCTGGCTCAACGTATCTGGAGGGCAACATGTTTGAGAGAGCTCTTGTAGAACATTTTATTCAAAAACAAAAACTTCCCCAAGAGAAAGGGAAGTAATGCCTCTGCTAAATGAACACCAGTAAGATCAACTGCCACATGCCGTTTCAAGTGGTAGCTCCAACTAAAACTTGATTATATGCATAGCCCCTCTTAATCAGTTTCTGTTCTGACCCAGCTCCCAAAACATGGCAAACCCTCTTAAGTGAACTCAAAGGTTCCTTTATTAGGGGAGCTGGTAGCCCCAGCAAAAGTTTCTCTCTCACTGCAGGCTAAGAAATCTGCCTGGCCAGAAGATGAATAGTGTTATGCCACATCTATTCATCTGCATCCCCTGCCTTTTATCCCCAGAGCTAGGGTGGGGCTTCACTAGCAGCAGTGGCTCTTCCTTCCCAAGGATCAGCCCATGGATTTCCACTGCTCTCCTCTCTTCTGAGCATCTGCACATCAGTTACTGGACCCAGCCGTTCCTCCTCTTCCTCATCAGCCACCTCCAGACCCAGGGACTGTTGACTCTTCATCTGAGGGCTGATGGACAGCCCAGGCTCTGCCTTTGTCTCTCTCTATGTGACAGCTCCATTCCCTCTTCCCCCCTGGAGCTCTCAGATTGCCTTGATGCTGACCCGGACTCCCACATCTCATCTCATCTGATTTGGCTGCTGGAGGGGCCAGCGGTCAACAGGCCACAAAAGTTCACCAGGGGAAAGTCAGCTAAGAGAAAGGTTCAAGTCTCCAGTTTGTCATATACAAAGAGACAAGAGAGAAAATGCATGCTTGAGTTGGAAACAGAGAAGAAAAATGTTTGGGGTTTGTTGAACGACTGTACTGCTGCATCAGCTTAGCATTTCCAGCTCAACCTAACCCAATAGCTTGTTCTGGCATGTAGGTGTTGGCCTTGGCTACATATTGAAGCCTTCTGAACCAAAATAGGGATGGGGTGGTTCAGTGGCTAAGACGCTGAGCTTGTCAATCAGAAGTGTCGGCAGTTGGGCGGTTCAAATCCCTAGCGCCACGTAACGGAGCGAGCTCCCGTTACTTGCCCCAGCTTCTGCCAACCTAGCAGTTCGAAAGCATGTAAAAATGCAAGGAGAAAAATAGGAACCACCTTTGGTGGGAAGGGAACAGCGTTCCGTGCGCCTTCGGCATTTAGTCATGCCAGCCACATGACCACGGAGACGTCTTTGGACAGCGCTGGCTCTTCAGCTTTGAAATGGAGATGAGGTCCGCCCACTAGAGTCGGGAACGACTAGCACCTATGTGTGAGGGGAACTTTTACCTTCCGAAACCAAAACTACCAGAGAGCAAAAGTTTCCCTGGCATACTGATGTGCAAACAGGTTAGGGATCACGGAGGGAAGGCAGTCTAGTAACAAAGCCCAGTTTGGTTCCCATGTTGTTTGTGTTTCTACTGGGTCGGCTGCCGAATCCACTGTCAAAATGTCAGCCATTTTGAGAAAGCTCAGCCAGGCTTCTCCTCAAAGACTTAACAAGACCTTCAAGCGGCAGAGAGTGAGGATTACGGAGGGTTAAGAACAGCCAGCTGGGCAAGTTTGCTTTTGGGAAAGGGAGCAAACAAGGAAGCTTCGTCCAAACGCCTCCCTGGCCACATAACACCCCCCCGCCCCCCATCTTCTCTTTGCAGCCTATGCTGTCCTTTCTTCTCTCTCTCTCAAGGTGCCTGAATAAATACAGCTTGGCCAACAACCAGGGTGACACAGCACACACCGCAAGGTGGAAAAGCATCCCTTTAACACTGATTGGAGCCGACAATATTTCATCTCGCCTCTGATCCCAGAAGGGAAATTAAGGCAATGGGGGAGATAAAGCATGACATCAGAGGGGACAGACAGTCCCTGCGTGACCTTGGTGTTGGGAATATCACCTCGCAAGGAGAAATCCAACCGATACGGTGGAGGCTGAAAACACAACCCAGGAACAAAGATCTGTGGCACAAAAGGACAGTCACAAGGATCCTTTCCTCCTGGAACAGTAAGTTGCTGGCATGCCCATGCCGTGACCCACCCCATGCTACAGGATAGACCTCGACTTACAGTTCATTTAGTGACTGTTCAAAATGACAGCAGCACTGGGACCTATGACTGTTTTTCACACTTACAACCGTTGCAGCCTCCTTCATGGTCACGTGATCACAATACAGATGCATGGCAATTGACTCATATTTATGACGGTTGCAGTGTCCCAAGGTTACGTCATCCCCATCACTAAAGATCATTTGCTGAACGATTGTTCAGTTATTATGTGCCCAACGTGCTAACCTATAAAGGACAGTTTGCGAGCTACAATGGAGAAGACCCATTTGCTAAAACCAAACAAGCCACACGGCTTAGCCTAACAGACACAAAATATAACAAGAGGCTTATAGCGGATGCATCCAATTTAACACAACACACAATTGATGGGTGGGGGCAGGAGAAGCTGCTGCCAAATTGACAAGAGCGTCTTTTTTCTTCTTCCAGATTGCTGGGGGCAATACGCTGACCCTGTAAACCGCTTAAGAGAGAGCTGTAAAGCACTGAGAAGTGGTATATGTCTAAGTTCACAGCACCCACTCTGATGGCACCCGAGGTGTCGCCCCAGTTCAGCTCCACTTCGCATGCGTGCATGTCTCCTGCCAGCCCACTGGTTCTTGGGTCTCTGTTGCGGATGTGCAGAAAGTGGGTCGCACACAGGGGGTCACACATGCATGTACGAGAGACGGGTCACATGTGGGGCGGTTGCGTGTGCATGCACAAGGGGTGCACACATTGCATTTTGGGGGTTCGGGCACGCACATGTGTGATTTGGGCACTCCAACCAGAAGTGAATGTTCTTGCTATTCCTGCCACTGATTCACTCAGCTGCACTCTATTCTTTTGGATCAAATCGCTACCAGTGTTCAGCCTGGAGCAAGATTCTCCTTGTGTTCATTTGTGAGACCTGACTTTGACCATCATGGCTAGTCTGAACTATCCTCCATCTGCCTAAGGAGGCAGTTGCTTCTATACTCGAGAGGCTGGAAAGAGACGGTGGGAAACGCTTGAACGGCCTGCTGGGGGAGCTGTCCAAGTACTGATTGCACTTTCCCATTTGCCTTGCCTTCTGTTGAGAAAGTTGCAGTCGTTGTGGTCTCTTTTTTTCTTTTTTTAAGGCAAAGAAAATATCTTGGACCCCTCACTGCCCAAGTGTGTGAACGCATGGCAGCCTATTGAAGGGACTATCAGACTCTAGTCTCTTCCAGAAATATTTTGAGATACTTTTGGCTGCGGCAGTCTTAATTTTATACAGGTAATCCTTGATTTACAAGTTAATTTAGTGACCATTCGAAGTCACGGCTGGACCAGTTTATGACCAGTTTTCATGCTTATGACTGTTGCAGCATCCCCATGGTCCCATGATCAAAATCCAGACAATTGGCATTGGACTCATATTTATTGCAGTTGGGCCAAACGTTATTTAAATAGGCTGAATCATTTAATGGCTTAATTGATTTTAGTTTTGTCAACAGAAGAGCTAAAGAACAATTATCTTCCCCATCAAACAATAGGGTGGGGGGAAGACATGATAACTTCCTACATATTCACTACTGGTGGCACTTAAAAAAAAACAACCCACAAGGATCTATTTTGGCAAATTATACCAAAAGCTTTTTAAAAAAAAAATCTTCCTTCAATTGTGCCTGATTCTCGGAAACAGCCTGGATAAACTCTCTGCAGTTTTCTTGACAAGGTTTTTCAGAAATGGTTTGCCATTTCCTCCTCCTTAGGGCTGTGTGTGAGTGAGTGACTGGCCAAAAGTCTCCCAGCTGAATTTGTACCGAAAGCAGGACAAGTCAGTTTCCCAGTTTGTATTTTGATGCCTTCACTAAAACACCAACTTGGCTCTTAAAGAAAGCTCTTAAAGAAAGTTTAACGGCACTGATACGACTTCAAGTGATACTTCTTCAACTCCAAGCCAAAATGCTTTTGCTTTTCAAAAAGGTTGAAAACACATATAGTATATTTTTATTTATTACCATGATGAATAAGAGAGGAGCAGAGGACTGTTTTAATTTTTAAAATTTAAGAGAAAAGGCATGGAAGAAATAAAACAAAAATGGGTATTTGTCCTCCCTGCCCCCAAAATACACTAGAATAAGTTGCCCTTTGAAGTTAATTATAGCAAATCTGGGGAAAGTAAGAGAGTAATACTTTAAGCATTAGAATTGCATTATTTACTTCTGCTTCGTGTGACAAAGGTTTTTGATGGTGACCTGTTCAGATGTAGACAGCTGATCATGCCAAGACATCAGATATTAAGCTAGATGTGCCATGGCTTCATTTCAATCAATTTTGTTATTATAGCATTCATATAAAAATAAAATACTCTGTTTCCCCAAAAATAAGACTTCCCTAGATAATAAGCCCAATCTGGCTTTTGAGCGTTAAAATAAGCCCTCCTCCAAAATAAGCTGTCCCTGAAAATATTGCAACACAGCATCAGCCATGAGGTGACCATGCTTGCTGCCTCCTGCACCTCAAAAATAATAAGACCTCCCTGAAAATAAGACCACACACTTATTTCGGGAGGTCAAAAGAAAATAAGACCATGTCTTATTTTCGGGGAAACATGGTAGAAACATGGAATGATTGGATTGGATTGCACATCCATTATCATGCTTATAACCAGATTGAAAGCCTAGCAATTATGGATATTTTGAACAAAACATTGGGAAAGGACAATGAGAATCTCAATCTAAGTAGAAACAACATGCAGAAAACAATTCTAATGCAGGTAGTACTCAATTTACAACCAGTTGCTTAATGACTGTTTGAAGTTATGACAGACCCTCCAAAGTTACGTATCACTTAGTTCTATAGTCCCCATGGCCATTCCCACAGTCACGTGACTTCACTTGGGCACTCAGCAATTTTCTCACAATTACGACCATTTGCAGCATCATGTGATTGTGACTTACATTTTGCCAGAAACCAGCCCATAGCGAATAACAAGATAGATTATTATTGCATTTGCCATATTGCAACACTCACTCAGCCAGGAGTTTACTTAACCACCAGAAAAGGTCACAAAATCGAGTCGGTTACAACTGTCACAACTTGCTACCTTAACTGCCAGACTCAATTATGATTATAAAATGAGGGCTACTTGTGCGGCTGGGGCAGAAAACTTTAGTACTTGAAGTTATAATCTCCAGGATATGATCAGCTTCTATTTGTGGCATTCTACGGTTTCTACATCTTAAGCGGCATTTATTAGAGCTGATGAACTTCACTCATCTAAAAATATATTTGTTTTCTTCTGGCAGGAAAAAAAAATCAATGAGGCTCTATATTTATCTCTGTGACAATGTGCAAGAATATTTGAACATATAATTCCCATCAAATTCACATATAGTAGAGTTGCCAAAAATTTTTTGCAGTAAGTTATAAAAACGTGATGAACTCTGGATCAGGAAGGCAAAACTGGAAGCTATTGGGGAATGCCTTTCAATATATTTAGAACAAAATGAATATTTAGCATTATATCCTCTCAAGGAAAATACTTTTTTCAACCACACTAAAGGCCCAGATCCTTATTTATCCTGCACACTTCCATCTACTTTTATGATTTTCTAAAATCAAGAATCTCTGACATACAAATGAACTATCCGGAAAGCTTATCCATGTTTCCAAATGTTTTCTTTAAACCAGGTTTGTGGATTGAGGTATACAGAACTATTAAGCCATGCACATCCAAAGTGGAATGTAAAGATATCAAAACAGCTGCCAAATACCACAAATATGACTGTATTTGTGGTATCTGTAGCATTATTGTAACTTCTGATCTTTAGGGCAGCAGGTAAAAAGTGACTTTAAAAGGTGGAAATTAGGAATAGCAGCAGGACCACGTTTTGCAAGGCAATACTACGGAAAAGGACATTTTCTCACTCTTATAAACTGAAACTGTTATCCTGCAGTCCTCGGGCGGCACTGAATTTTTTCCAGTGACATTCTCACCTATGTTAACAATGCGTAGGGTGAGGGAGCGGGTGGTGGTACAAAAAGCACATATGCATTCAGACTTGCAAGTTGTACACGCACCAGGAAGGAAAGATAGGCGAGAAAAGATGATCTTGTATGAATGGCAGTAAAGATTATAACCAAGCGTTAGAGAAAGTGACTAATTCATCGAACCCTAAGCATAACACAATGGCTAGAAAGGATTTCTGATTTCTTTAAGGTTTATATGATAAAAAGTTTTGTTTTAATCACATATACTTTACAAGAAGCCCCTCGAGGAAAGGTAGACAAAACTAGAGAGGTTATAAAAGTCGTTTTAAAAAGATTTGAATTAAAAACGGCAACTAGGTAGATTAAAACAAATACAGAGAGCCAAACCCTGCATGAGGATATGGAATAGAAGCAACAATTCCAATCTCCATTGTGCGTCTCCCTCTTCACCCAAGACCTGCCAGACAGAATTCGGTACTCTTCATCAGGCTGTAAAGAAACACCCTAATGATCACTGGCCTCTTAGCACGGACATGGTTGGTCTCACTACAGCACTTTTTGCTTTAGGCTTAAGGATTTTTGAATTCATTCCAAAAGCCAGTTCACACAATGCCAGAGTTTACGCTAAAACAGACTTTCAGTGTATCACGGAATGGTTGCTCATTTTTACCAAGTGTGTATGGATACACACACATAGAAAAAACATACGCCATGGCTGTTGCCTGATATTCCGGAATGTGTCTTGGTCTCTACTGATAAAATCAACAACTGCATTCCTAACCATTTCCTCCGGCAGTTAATTTAGGTATATCTATTGATCTCTCTCTCTCTCACTCTCTTTTTTTTAACAAACTGACCATTTAGAGAATTTTGTTAAAAGAACACTTCCTTCAACATTCCACATTTTCGTTCAGGTATGACCTAGGATACATTTGAAATAATTACTCTTACATAAATATATTTTATGAAATAAGGCACTTATAGAAGTCAACTTATTCTACATCATAAACATTGTTAGTTTTTGAACTCAATTAAAATGAATCATGTTAAAAGGTGCAATAAGGAAAGAAAAAGTCACTCTGTCCCTCCCCACTTCAAAACTCTGGGGAAAACAATTACGTATAAAGGAAATCAAGCAGAGGAGGCCCCAGAGTCTCTCTGTAGTATGAGCAGCCTGGTGAAAGGACACAGCACCCTTCTGCCCAGCTGTGTGATCCAAGAGGCCTATTTTAAGTCTCTCTCTCTCTCTCTGCCCGATTGCCTGCTTGACAGAGCTTTGCGACTTCTTGAGATTTTGAAGGGTCCTTCCTCATAATGTGGTCAACTAGAGTGGAGAAGGAAAGAAGTCAATCTTCAAAGACTGTAGAAAACGTTTTGGACCCAGCACTGTAGAAGGTTTTGGACACAGTGGCACAATCTAGAACTTAAAATATATACATTTTTTTTTTAAAGAAAGCAATTTGAAAAACTAATTTACTCAGAAGATGTGATGCAAAAGGGAAAAAAAGGAAACTAAATAATGGGTGGGCTTTCTGTAGAAATCAAGCAGTAGCACTATTGTTCTAGCGGAATTTCTTCTCCACCCTATTCTTCTATTGAACCAAAACCAGCTGTTCCTGCTGTTTAGATGCTGTAAGAAAACCTCAAGTATTCTAACTAACTCAGAGAATGAAATCTGTGCATAGCATCTTCAATGAAGTTCAATTAACTCAACGTTCTCAATGACGTTCAATTAACTACCCTAAAATCAGAATAGCGAGACTAAAGTCATCTTTTGGAGATGGATCAAATCTACTTTGATGCTTCACACCAAGCATGAATGTCTCAAAGAGACAATTTCCTTCGTTTTAATCCAGGGAGATCTGTTTAAAACTGGAGCAGTAGGAGAGGCAGTCGCCGTCCAGCACCTAAGGATTCCATGACCTGGCTCAGGGGTCTCCAACCTTGGCAACTTTTAAGACTTGTGGACTTCAACTCCCAGAATTCAGCTCAGCTGGGGAATTCTGGGAGTTGAAGTCCGCAGGCCTTAAAGTAGCCAAGGTTGGAAACCCCTGGCCTGGATAATAATTGTGGCCCAACTGGCTAGGTGAGGTATTAGACTGGTTTTCTGTTTCTCAAGCGTGTTTTTTTTCAGGGCAGTTCTATTGAACATGTTCAAGGTAACAATTTATTCTTTTCCAGCAAGTAGCCTCACCTCTTAAAAGTGCAAAAAAGCAGTAAGAGGGATTTAAATGGAGAGGAGTCAAGCTTTTTACTAACTAGCATCTGAACTCAACCCTAGCTTCAGAATGTGCGGATATGTCTGAGTACAACATACCTGTGTTTTCAGTTGTTAAGTCAACACAGACAAGCAATTTAAAAGCTGCAAGTGATGAGGGGCATCAGGTTGTGAAAAGCTGACAAGATAAATCGCTCTCTGTACAGGACACCCACTTCTCAAGGAACATAGAAAGAATTAGCACCACTTTCAAACTTTTAGAAGTCAACCTTAGGTCAAACCTGTTTAAATGTTATGTTAAGAATGCCCATTATCCTTATGCAGCACATTGATTATAAATTGATACAGTCAATCTGCAAAAAAAAAATAATAATAATTTGGGGGGATAGCTAGGAAAAACAGTTGTACTAAATACAGAGGCTCTCTAATTTCATTGGCACAGCCATATAGTTTTCTTGGCACCATGTCTGGGTAACCGTTCTCATTCTGAATGCACACCTGAGAGCCTTTTTATATTCCCGTGGCTTCTGTTAGGAGGAAAACATTCGCAGAGATTGAGGAGGCACAGTCACGCAAATTTAAAGGTTTTGCCATGTATGAAACGCCAGGCACATCAAAAAGCAGGCGAAGTTCTGTCATGTCATTTCATTCTAAGCTGGCCGCTACTCTTAGCGCTTGAATATTAATTCTGGGTTACTAATGAGCCTTAGGGTCATTCTTGAAATTTATAAGAGGGTTTTGAAAGGTTTTATAATTCATGAGCAAACTACCCATCAGCCTATCGTTTATGCCCTCAAATCAGATGCTCAAAGCTGTTCAGTGCCACAAAGGAAACCACCAAACTGAAGAAATTTCTTCAGGATACTCTAAACTTTCTATCTATCCTGTTTCCCTGAAAATAAGACCTCCCCGGATAATAAGCCCAATTGGGCTTTTGAGCGCATGCGTCAGTATAAACCCTCTCTGAAAATACTGCAACACAGCAGCAGCCATGAGGTGACTACGCTCGCCACCTCCTGCACCCCAAAAATAATAAGACCTCCCCAAAAATAAGGACAAGTGCTTATTTTGGGGGGGGGGGGTTTCCAAAAGAAAATAAGACCCTGTCTTATTTTCGGGGAAACACCAATATTTCTGAAAGTTTGGTCCTTTCTTTGGCTACAGAGAAGCTCTGCTATATAGCTAGGGGACCAGAAGCTCAAAACTAAAAGCAGAGACATGGAGTCTCTAAGGGTAAAAGCAAGAAAATAACACTCTTTGGGATATAGAAGCTCTTACAAGGCACATCCCAGTGAGAAAAGAACAACAGGGCATATGGCAAGGCAAAGGTTTTCAAACCAATAAATAGGTAGGCAAGTTCCCTATTCAAGCCATCACTCTGATTAGAATGATAGCATGATTCCAGTAAATGGGATGCCTGGATAAAGTTAGGGGCCTGCCCTCTGACATTCTGTATACTAGTTCTCGGCTAAGAAATTCCCCCCCCCAAAATGCTATTTGAAAAAAAAAAAGTTTGCTAGAAAGAAGTATGTGTATCTAATGCTGGTGGGGCAGAACCTCAATTTGTCAATAAAACCACTTTTATAAGTGAAGTTGAGGCTCTATGGGTTCCAACAATGCTGAAATGACACCATGGTAATTTTTGAAGGATTAAAGCAAAATAATAAGGAAGGCTGGGCATATATTACATATGGCCAAGTTGGTCCATGAAAATTCCCCATGTGGTGCCTAGAGAAGGGTCGTTGGCTTAATTTCATCACATCTCAGCTTTTAGCATAATGTGATTTAAAAAAAGAAAGAAAGAGCACTTACAGCTAAGTTGATTCATGTAGGACCTTCTACTGCAGGGGTCTCCAACCTTTGCAACTTTAAGTCTGAAGGACGGACTTCAGCTCACAGACTTCTCCAGCCAGCAAAGCTGGCTGGAGAAGTCTGGGAGCTGAAGTCCTTCAGACTTAAAGTTGCAAAGGTTGGAGACCCCTGTTCTACTGAACTGAGAATTTGCAAATCTTCTGATCAAAAAGCAAGACCACATCCAGTGCTTAAAACTCTTGTCTTCAAGGCACATGGAGGGAAATTCTTCCTAATTTTGCATATACTAAATTCCATCTTCATTATAAAAACTTAAGTGGTACTATGGGTCAAGCAGACAGGATCCCTGTTCATTCTATGATTTAAAAGGGTTTGGGGGGGGGGGGCAGATAAAATTGTTTGTAAGATTCTGTTGTGTACACAGTACAGTGTTTTTTAAATTCCAACCTAAATTAATACATTCCAAATTTAGCATAAAGAAACTATTGTTAAGGCTGGTGGGAGTAGAAATTTAAAATTACACCCTATTTGAGGGACAAATAAGGTGAGTCACCAGCTTACTACAGTGTTTCCAATTCCTCACATAATTGTTGCAAAGAAAATTAGTATTACTTGCAAGTTAGTTGTCTGTTATCTTAAGCAACACTTCCTGGTTGCACCAGGAGCTGCAAATTTAGTCCTAAACCAAAGAAAATCTTTAACAATATACATATATTTTCATAGTAACCTGAGAATCTGGAAATCTAGGGTTCATTTTCCTTCTTTCTTGGAAGGATGTTTAAGTCCCATCAACTGGGAGGGAAAGCAGTTATTTGGAAGCCTGGAAGATCAATCTTTGGTTATTGGATGAAAAGAGGAAAGGAAAAAAAAAAAGTTTGGCATTCTGGGAAATGATGGCCATTTTCTCTCCATTTTGGGGATGTGCAGGGGCTTAATCAGACCAATCGTCTTCATCAAACTCTGAGGAATCATCTTCTGAATCGCTGTATTCTACCGCAATGCGGCGCGAGAGGATGGTTGCCACATCATTGCCCACAACGTCTCGCTTCTCTTGTTCACGTTCTTCTTCAACTTTACGGAGCTGGAATCCTGGCAAGGAAAGAAAGAAAAAGAAGTTGCAGGTGCCCCCTTCCATATGTACTCTCTGTTGTGGCCCACCAGCGGCCAGTGGAGGTGGCAGCAGATTCAGACAGTGAGGAGGTTGGGGAGGAACATGGGCCAGTCCTGGAGTCTGGGAAAGGCTCTCATGAGGGCTCTGTGTCGGAGGCAGAGAGGGGGCCAGGGACGTCTGACAGTTATCAGCTGCCTTCGGAGTCAGATATCAGTGAGGCAGACGAACAGCTGGAGCCTGTTCCCAGTGTGCACATGCCCAGAGTTGCCAGACGAAGGGAACAGCTAAAGAACAGAGGTCGACTTGGGAGGAAGGCCAGAGGTGGATGATGAATGGCCCCTCCCATAGGGAATAAAAGAGGAGCGAAAGGGGAGTGGAGTTTGCAGGAGACAATTAGTTCATTCCTGCATTCTTGCCAAGTATTGCGGCATCTGAAAGATATCAGCCTGGCTACTCTCCAAGCCTGATGAAGGTAATTGTGAACTATCTTGAAAGACTGTGGGCCGGGACTTTGCTGCAGAGGAATTTACTGTAAATTAAATAAAAGGGGTTTATCGGGATGAAGACCCGGCTTCGTCCTGCTGGGGAAGCCTAGATCAGAACTCTCTCTCTCTCTCTTTCTCTCTCTCTCTGTGTAGAGGCAAGACAGTAGCGTTATGTGAAATAGTTGTGCATGACCTTGTCTCCCCAAGAAAAGGGAAATAGCAGCAACTAAGATGATCAGGAAAAAAGCCCACACAAAAGGTAACGTTCACGATTTATAGAATTCTTCAGCAAGTTACATGTTTTGAAAAAGCAAAAAAATATAGTGAGGAAGATGCCAAACGTGAAGATTATACTGTATAAGACATTGGGACAAAGTGAGCTACAAGAAGATAATTTTAATAATGAGATGCAGGAAGAAACTAAAAAGCATGTAACAAATGCAGAAGAATTCGGGCCACAGTAAAGCATATAAAGAAACAATGGACATTCTCCCTTCAAAACACAGGAGTCAGGCAATTTTTTTAAAGCTTTCAATTATTTCCAGTCAAAAGGATGCAGCTAATGTTGCTGTTTGAACTTGCTGGATGGAACAGAAAAATTAAGCTGCCACTGTTGTTTCGGAATCCAATTGCACAATGGCAGTCAATGCCTTGTATGAGGTTAAATGATTTCCAATACATTTTGCTAAGTTCATAATTCCAGCAACTGCAGAAGGGCTCCTAGTTGGGGTGTGTTTTGGGTGCTTGGCCTTTTTAGGGTAGTTCCCATTCAGACATCCAAAATGAAAAAGCTTACCTTGACGAATAGCAGAAAGCAAGTCACTCCTAGCTTCACTAACAGCAGGCAATGAGGATTTTGGCTTGGAGGGCACCAAATCGGGTTGCTGAGTAGAAGCCTCTGGAATACCCATGCCACCAAAAGAGGAAGGAGGGGGGCCAGGAGGAGGGGGAGGAGGGGGAGGCACCCCACTTGTGGGCTGTGGTAGGAGGGGAGTTGGCACAACAGCATATTCTGCTGCTGGAGGTGGAGGGGGTGGAGGGGCAGCAAAATCGGGGTGAGGAGGGAAGGAGGGGGGAGACGGTGGAGGAGGAATGCCAATAGTTTGAAAGCCAGCAAGTGGAGGGGGTGGAGGAACTCCATCCATCGGTGGTGGAGGTGGTGGAGCAGGAGGTGGAGCAAAGCCAGGTCTGGTTCCCGGGGGTGAACTAATAGGAGGATCTGGTGGAGGATGGCTGGGGCTGACGAGGATGGATTTCTTCAGCCCTCCAGAAACACTCTGGCTAGGTGGATAGCTGTGGAGTGGAGAGTGGGAAGAACGGAAAGCAAGAGAACATCTCGTCAGTTTTTCAAATAGGACCAAACGCTCTTAGTGGAAAAGGGCATCTTGACTGTGGTGCAAAGCAATCAGTTTCTCCTGTTTTCTTTCTTTCTTCTTATTTTTTTATTGATTTTGCATTTAAAAAACCATTTTCTGATATCCCTCACCAGAACTTAAATTCAGTAGGGTAGATTCAATGTTCCTTCTGGAATCCGAGGCTTTTGAATCATCATTACCGAAACAGATTCCAATGGATGTGAAAATAATCTGGACATAGCCCACACTCAAATAACCTTGACGTGCAATTCTTTAAAAAAAATCAAGGTCAACAAATGCTTGTCCCTTGTAAGCCCACCTTGAGAGAATTCCGGCTTTCTGCAATGCTAAACAAAGTATAGGCTGAATCCCCAGCATGGCACCTGGTTAATAATGTGCTCGCTGACCCATTTTTTGGCCCTTGTGAAGCTCCCTGCCCTACCCAATTTCAAATGAGAAGAATCTTGAAAAAATCTAAAAAAGACACATTTGGTGCTTCATTTGCAGCATATTGGCCCTTAAAATTAAGAGCCAGCATTGCAACAAGTGAAGCACCAAGTATTTTCAATATGCTTCTAGGCCAAATATCTTTAGAAAATAACACTGGGGGCGGGGGTGGGGGGGAGAACACTTCAATGCTTTGCTTGCTTTCTGATAAAAGCCTATTTTGTAAATCGATGCTAGTCATTATGGCATGCTCTTCATATTTAACATGGTCTCCATATTCCAAATGTTTCCATATTTCAAAAGGCACAAGAGTATCCGGATACACCCACATTTGTTTCAATAAAATTCTTAACCACACATATTTATTTCATATCTTTTACAAGTAAGAATTTGTTTCCCCATTTAATTAAAGCACTTCCCAATATAAAATTAACTAATTCCCCATTCCTCTTTAATTTGTAATTATGGTAAGATATACCATCAACGCTATAAATAATTGAATGTTTTTACGAAGGAAAAAAAATGCTGTATAAAACAATCATAACAAGAGTTGCAATGAAAACGAAAACATAGAAGGCCGACCGCTTGTTTTAGCATAGTGTTTAAGGACTGCTTGCAAAAATATCTTCTGACAAGTTACCACTATTGACCTCACTTAATGGGCAGGCTCTTTACAGTCTTGTCTGAGTTGTTTTGATGGTTAGTGAGCCTTCAGCGACACATACTTACCTAAATTCTGCTGGTGGCGGCGGAAGACTATCGTCTGACAATGGAGGAGGTGATGGTGAAACGGATTCTGGCTGTGGAGGAGGTGGATAGTAGGCAGCATCAACACTCTCATTGGAGCCAATGCTACCATTCTGAAACACCATGTTAGGAGGGTACCTAAAACCGCAAAAGTACAATTGTGAGCCAAGGGCCGCTCCAAGAGTTCAAAAAGCAGCTTCAAATGTAGAATGCTCACAGCACATGTAAAACATATAAACGGTAGTAACTTGGCTAGGCTTTTATATCTATACAGGTAGTCCTCAACTTGCAACAGTTCATTTAAGTGACCATTCAAAGCTACAACAGCACTGAAAAAAGTGACCTATGACCATTTTTCACGCTGACGACCGTTGCATCCCCTTAGGCATGCGATCAAAATCTGAATGCTTGGCAATTGGTTCACATTTACAACTATCGCAGAGTCCTGGGGTCTTTTTGGCTTTTGTGATCCCCTTTTGTCAGCTTCTGAGAAGTAAAGGCATGGGGGAAAGTCAGGTTCACCTAACAACGATGTTGCTAACTTAGCAACTGCAATTTCACTTAGCAACTGTGGCAAGGCAAATGGGGAAAAACTCACTTAACAAACGTCTCATTTAGCAACATACATTTCGGGCTCGATTGTGGATGTAAGTCGAGGGCTACCTGTACTGCAGCATCTTGGTATTACCTAGAATTTCAATTATAGGGACAGAGATCACTTTACCCATATGTTTAGATCCAGGGCTCTGAAATCAGCATAATTCATCTCCTTATAAAAATTAGACTATTCTTTAAAAAAGAAAAATGATGGATCACACCAGCAATCTTCTCCTATTCAAGAACGATTTTTCATCTGTTCATGTCACACAAAGCCCTTACACAAAGTGGCAAGTGTAAAAAAAAAAAGGACCCACAGTCATTTAGGCCGCCTTCAAATGAGACCAATTCAGATGACAATCTCATACACACTTATTAGAACAGTACCCAAATAGGGCCAGCAGTATAACCATTGGTTGCCATTGGATGACATCGCCAGGTCTCGCTGCTTTAGAAGAGTAAGGAAGATGCTCAGAGATGATTCACACCCTGGTCAGTGTCTCTTCGCACTTCTACCATAGGGCAGAAGACATCGAAGCAGAGCCAGTCAAACAAATAGGTTTAAAAATAGTTTCTATCCTTGGGCTGTCAAGACTCTTAAACACAACCACAATCACTCCACGCACACACGGAAATGTATGACTAGTTTTTTCTTTTTCTTTTCCCCTAAATTACTTGCATTGGGATTATTCCTTGTACTTTTAATTTTGTTTGTATTTGTTGTCATGGATTGCACCAGTGAGGCTAAAACCAATTTGATTGTAGTGTACATTGACAATAAAGACTATACTATATCACTCTGATTCAGATTAACATTCATACAGTTAGACCAATTTGCTATGCATTCCCAAGCCAGCTGATCCTGGCTGCAAGTGATGGATGTAAAACTGATATGCAGAATTATCCAAATTTCAGCCGTTTGCCAAAACAATTAAAAGGGCTTTCAAGATTCCTAATTGACATTTCCAGTTCATTACAAGAGTAAATATGTGTGGAAAATAAACACATGTGATCATGCAGAGAGGACCTTGGAAAAGTTAACTGGGCAGCTCTTTCCCAACGACCTCACAATGCACACACGAAAAAGGTCATGGCCTACCTCTGCTCAGCCATTCATTTATTCCAACATTGTCAAAGGCAATTGCAACAAAAATGATGTGCCACTCTAGAAACAATTTTAGACCTGTGGTTTCCCCCATCTTTTTCTAAAGGAAGAAGAGCTGAAGGTGCATGTGTGTGTATGTATGTATGGCCTTGACAAAATGCAATTTGTTAAGCTATAATGAAAGAGAGAAATGGAATTCCTTTGGCTGCAGGCTTTTAGGTATTATAATGTAATCCTACTGGACAGGATGGGAACATTTCACCACAGTAACCCCCCAAATGTAATGAAATTTGTTTTTGAATTGGATAGTTTTCTTTAACCTGTAGTTTCAATTAATAAGGAGATAGACCCCTAAAGAAGACGATGTCTACCTTCTCCTAAATAGCAGAAGATCATAAAAAATTATCTCATATGCTTATTTCTTTGGGTAAAAAATCTATTCCATATTAGTGTTTCCAGCTAATGTAGTTAAGAATACATCATACCGTAGGTATCTCTATAGCAAAATGACTGGGCCATTTTAGATTTGTGATAGATGAAGTTATTCCCAAATCAAGCCAATGGGCAGATTTTTCTTCTTTAAATCCCATAGTATCCTAAGTAAGGAAGAAGTAGTTTGCAGAACATGTTCCAGTTCTGTTCTAAAACCACTAGTAGGAACAAGAATCTCCAAATCAGTTTCATTATAGCAACTTATATTGGTTCTAATCAGCAGTAGACAAATTCAGTACTTGTTGAAGGCAAATCAAGATTGTGTAGTTAAATTTGTATTACTATGCACATATCAAGTCTACTTTGCTCAATTTGCTCCCTATAGCAACAGCATTTATACACAGTGCTTTACAGCCCTCTCTAAGTGGTTTACAGAGTCAGCTTATTGCCCCCAACAATCTGGGTCCTCATTTTACCAACCTCAGAAGGAGGGAAGGCTGAGTCAACCTTGAGGTGGTCAGGATCGAACTACAGTCAGTCGGCAGAATTAGCCTGCAAACCTGCATTTCAACCACTAGGCCACCATGACTATGCAATAAATAAAAGTTGCTGTGAACTCTAAATGGAAGTGCATGGTGAGTATTTCACAGGTCTCAAACCCCTGCACTTCTGCTTTAAATGTAATAAAAGTAAAGTAGCTTTCAAGTCAAGCAATGCTCCTGGTGACTTACATTACTAGTTTGATTAAAGAGTCAGATATTTGTTTGTTTTTCTTAAAAAAAAATCTTTGTTGTAATATACCCAAAGAAATGTGTTAGGATTCCAAAATCTACTTCAGCTATTCACTTTGAACTAGAGAATGCTCAGTCACACTAACTACATACTTTAACGTCCCTTCCTAGGAAGGCCACTATTCAGGAAACAGACACCTTTAGCCTTGGTGGTAACAAGACCAACTCCATGGTTACTATTACAATTTATCTCTTACCCTCCCAGTCCATGTTTTTCCCTTGTATCGACAAACTCTTGACCCATTTTCATTTTTTCCCATTCTTCTTTTCGGCTTTTTATCTTCCGAGGATTCACATTTCCTCTGTTAGGATTATCCTTCTTTTCTTTCTAGAAAACAAATACATAGGAAGCATAGGTGCCATTAGTCCTTTAAGATCGCCATCAGCAAAGAAAGGTTATCTCAATAAAAATGTACATAATCAGGAACATGTTTTCTCACTAGATCTAGCTACACTTATATTTTTATTTATTGAATTTGTATGCTGCCCTTCTCCCTTATCCAATAGCACAGGTACTTAATAGATCTTAGGCATCAATGTTTTATCGGAGGTGTATGTTTTGTAAACAGGTGTCCACAGACGAGTGAAAATAATGTGCATTTTTACAAAAGAGACAAATAAGATATTCTTCAAAAATCCAATCACAGGATCACATCTTGCCTGCTATAAGCAGATACGCAAATGTAAAAACACAAATAAATAAGAACTGGGTTGAAGTAGGGTTTTTGTTTTTGTTTTGCTATGCTATAAGCAAGCAACTGCTACATAATAATCCCTGATGTCAACACTGCTAAATCAAACCTTAATTTAATGGTTCAGAATGTCTACAATTAATTGCAGAAGGCTGGCTGGCACTGTCAGGTAAAAGTTTGGTCAAGAAAGCCTAAAAGGAAGCTACTAAAGGGATCATGGGGATAATAATAATAATAATAATTTTTAATTTATAACCCGCTCTCTCTCCCCGAAGGGACTCGAGGCGGGATAGAGAAAACGTCTTAGAAACTGCAAATTACCCATCTTCAAATAAAAATGCAGTTAAGGACATAGAAAAATGCCATCTAGATAAAGGTTTTTTTACGAGTATGATTTCCCAACCGATTCATTCCAATTTAAAATATTCCAAACACGAGATGTCTTTTTGCAACATCTTTACCCAAAAATACTTAGCAGGTAACACATTCCACATTATGAAATCCCAACTTTGTTCAGTTGAAGGCTTAAGTGTGCAAATAATTCTATCACTGGACATTGTGAGTGTGGTGGCACAACAGTTTCCCCGTCACCTGGAGGAAGTTGACTATCTAGATCCGCGCCAGTCCGGCTTTCGGCCCGGGCATAGCACCGAGACGGCATTGGTCGCGTTGGTTGATGATCTCTGGAGGGCCAGAGATGGGGGTTGTTCCTCCATCCTGGTCCTATTAGACCTCTCGGCGGCTTTCGATACCATCGACCATGGTATCCTATTGCATCGGCTGGGGGGGTTGGGGGTGGGAGGCACCGTTTTACGGTGGTTCTCCTCCTACCTCTCTGGCCGATCGCAATTTGTGTTGGCAGGGGGGCAGAGGTCGACCTCGAGACCCCTCACATGTGGGGTGCCTCAGGGGTCGGTCCTCTCGCCTCTCCTGTTTAACACATATATGAAGCCGCTGGGTGAGATCATCCGTGGTTTTGGGGTAGAGTACCCTCTATACGCTGATGACAGTTGTATATATCTACCCCAAACCACCCCAACGATGCCGTAGCGGTGATGTGCCAGTGCCTGGAAGCCGTGCGGATCTGGATGGGAAGGAACGGACTCAGGCTCAACCCGACCAAGACCGAGTGGCTGTGGTTTCCGGCTGCCCGATTCAACCAGCTCACTCCATCGCTGGCCATAGGGGGCGAACATCTTGCCCCTGTGGATGAGGCGCGCAATTTGGGTGTCCTCCTGGATGCCCGGCTGTCCATGGAAGATCAAGTGACAGCCGTGGCCAGGAGGGCGTTTTACCAGGTTCGCCTGGTTCGCCAATTGCGCTCCCTATTGGATCGGGACGCCCTTTGCACAGTCACTCATGCGCTCGTGACATCCCGACTGGACTATTGTAACTCTCTCTACATGGGGCTCCCCTTGAGGTGCACCCGAAGGCTTCAGCTAGTCCAGAACGCAGCCGCGCGAGCAATTATGGGAACCGCCAGGTTTACCCATGTAACACCGCTCTTGCGCGAGCTGCACTGGCTACCTGTCGTCTTTCGGGTGCGCTTCAAGGTGTTAATTATCATCTTTAAAGCGCTCCATGGCTCGGGACCTAGCTACCTGCGGGATCGGATCCTGCCTCATACATCCTCACGGCCGATTCGCTCCCACAGAGAGGGACTTCTCCGGGTGCCGTCCACTAGACACTGTCAGCGGGCGACACCCAGGGGAAGGGCTATCTCTGTGGCGGGCCCGGCCCTCTGGAACGACCTTCCCCCCGATATTAGGACAACCACGGACCTCCGCTCCTTCCGTCTTAAATTAAAAACTCATCTTTTCTGTCTGGCCGGCCTAGGATAGTCTCTCTGTCTTTGGGGTTTTATTGGGTAGTTTTAGTATAGTTCAGTTTTAATGGGAAATTTTAGCGCAGGTTAGGTTTAATTTGTTTTTAAGGAATGTTTGTATGTATTTATTGTTTTTATTCTACCTGTGCACCGCCCCGAGTCCCTATGGGGAGAGGGAGCGGTTTATAAGTATTAAAATTATTATTATTATTATTATTATTATTATTATTATTATTATTATTATTATTATTATTATTATTATTCAATAGTTGTAACAATAGGAACTATTTTGTTACAAAAATTATTCAGGATGGGCATTATTTGAAGTCCACAGAATTCCCTTCCAACAATTATTATTGAAAATAATGACATATTTCATACTGTTCGTAGTTGGAAAATAAAAAGAAAACTCTAAATCCAGAACAGGGTTATCAAAGAGGAAAAGAAGCAAAGAAAGGCCTCAAAACACCTTTCCCCAAATAGGCCCACTCACAGTAAGAGATGTGGCTCCATCTGTCTTGCTGCCTGCAGCTCCCCATAAGATAAGTATGGCCCTTGGCCACCAAAAGGTTGCCTTATTCTGCTTCATATATTATTCTTGTAACAGAATACATGGCACTAGAGCAGAATCACATATAATGCATAAAAGAAGTTGACTGAAGACTCTTCTCCCTGCCAACCCCCACCCACCCACCCAACCAGCTCTGTGATTGGTTGTCCGTATCCACCATTACCAAGGGTTACATGCAATCAGGCAATGGAAATCCACATTTTCCTTCTCTTTGCTTAAGGATAAAACCAAACAAACATAACCAAAACAGTGCCACACATCTCACCCTATGCTTCCGTCTCTCTTTCATGATATCCTTGGTATCCTGCAGCATTTTCTCCTTCCAAAGATCAAAGAAATACGATGGATTTGTGTAGAATTTAAGTGCCTCTTTGCCATCATCCCTAGGAGAGAGGATATCCATACAGAATGAGATGGTTATGTGTGTGTAACCGACAACCAAATATGAAGCAGAGATAATAAGGAAAAATACCACCATCTCTTAACAATAAGCTTCCCCTTTAAGGTAAACCAAAACAAGGTTCAAATGTTTAGCCCATTCTGCACCAGACTTCAACATGCAACACTTTGTGATAGCATGGGCATACATATACATCTCTGGCAATATGTGTGTTGGTGAGGGGGGAGGGGGTGTCATCTCAAAAAAGACAGCTGCCTCCAGCTACCTGTAGTTACATTTTTCCTATTCAAAAAAGGTATTAATGGATATGGGTTAAGAAAGTATTTATATTCCTTACGTTCAAGCCATTTTCAGTCATAATCTTCTCAGTGATATGTTACTTTACAAGAGGACATTTAATTATGTTTTTCTGCTTTCCATTAAATAATCATAAACCAAAATATGCCACATAAAATGATCTGGCAGAATCGAACTGTAAGCAGAGAAACTGGCTTCGCCACCACATTCTACCCTAGAATTTTATCAGTATCAGGTTTGAGGGTCCAACAGTTACATTTCCTACATAATTACTTTGCGAGTGTTTCTAGCAATCCCACCATCAAATCTATGTGCTGTTAGTTGCAAAAAGTTAAATAAGAAAGCAGTATTAAATAACACACTCAGAAGAACATGCCAGAAGCATTGTATGTTAGACTGGCCACAGAGACTAATAGTATTATACAATTCTATACTAATAGCCAAATTGGCCATTTTGTGCTTGTTAATTTACAAGGCTGATTTTGGGTTAGTCAAGCAAACCAAAGTTTAAAAAGGCAGTTCTTTAAATGCAGAGACACGAGTCAAACAATATGCAAATTATTTACATCATGCACAAAAGATTGTATTTTTCTTCAGCTTAACCAATGAAAACTACATTTCCACAATGAAGTAACTTTAAATTTCAAATTTTTAGTCTCATCAACAAATATTTGTCTCCAAATCCTCCTTTTATAAATTTGTATCCTGGCAATCATCACCACCCCTGCTTTTCTGCTTTCTCTGTCAACTCTGTTTTTCCTCAAAAAGCCAAAAATATCTAAACCAAATTTAAACTTAAATCAGAAAGCTCTCTTTTGAGCCATCTGATGCCATTCCACACTCCGTTTAGAGGAGGGAGTTTAAAGCAAAAACCTGGCATTTCTCCTGGATATCGTTACCTGTATTTAGAGAGAATGTTAAGAGGTGGAGGTTTATTACAAGTACTATATGTTTCAAGGACAGGCAGGGGGGCAGATTCTCTCTCGAAGAGCTTTTGGTCCTGAGTTGTGGAACTCTTGAAGGCTTTCCTGGTGTTAATACCTTGTAAGGACACTATGAAGAAAAAGAAACGGGAAAGAAAATAGTTATTATTATTTTTTACAAAGGTAAACATTTTGCCACATCTTCAAGAAAGCTTTCATAAATAAAAACTCTTTTCTGATGCTGTTTCCAAAAGCGAATTCTCCAATAGAATTAGAATACTGAATATACTCCAGTAGAAAGGAATACTTACCGAAGAACCCAAACTGCTATGGAATTAGCTATCGTGTTCAAAGTAAAATGCTACATAGAAATTGTGAAGAACAAACGTCTCTCTTTCCTTCTGGCAGATTATGAGGCAATTTCCAGAGTGTGGCCCAATTTTGTCTAGCAGTTATGAGAATATGGCAAAAAATATTACCAAACATGGCTGAGTTTATTTATTTATTTATTTCTAAATCAATATTCTCATAGGTAATTCCTTGTTGCTTCCTGGACCTTCTCTATTGTAATTATGAATTTGACGGATTTTATGTATATATGCTTGTCTTTGATTACAAACAGAGCAAAGCATGGAAAACCAGTCCTCTCTAAACAGAGGAGATTGAAAAAAAAAATATCATGGAAAATGAGCAGTTGGAAATTTTTACAAAAAAACATATATGATTATTTAACCAATCAAAATGTAAAGCATTAATATGTTAAGCATATTTCAAACAGGTTTAAGTGAAAAAGAAACAACTATCCAGAGACTAGAAAGATAGCTTCATATAATCTAGAATCTAATAAAATTCAGATCAACATAGAGCTTTCCCTTCCTACTCTTACTAGCAATCCAGTGGTGGGTTTCCATTTTTTTTTACTACCAGTTCGCTTGTGCGCTCGCTGCTTCTGCACATGCGCAAAAACATCCGGGCGGCTGGACAGAGTGCCTCCCGCTGTCACCACTACCAGTTCGCCCGATCCGGGAATAGCAACCCACCTCTGCAGCAATCCAATGGATGCAACAGATTGGGGTGTCCAACCTTGGCAACTTTCAGACTAGTGGACTTCAACTCCCAGAATTCAAACTTCAACACGGTTACAATAGACTATCTGAACCTGCAAAAAGTGACTATACCTTGCAAGTCTGTTTCTTCGTCTCTTCTAAACTTGGGTTCCCTTTCTTTCTCAAAAATGTTGGCAGTTAACCTGCACAGTGAACACAAGCAGCTGAACTCTACGGTTTAATCAGAAGAAAGGACCGGAGAGGACCTCAAGCTAAAGAGTGCTTCTTTTGAACGAAATCTGTTCATGGTTGTCCTTTCCTCTATATCAGTGTTTCTCAACCATTTCAGGGACGTGTGGACGTCAACTCCCAGAATTCCTCAGGCACATGGGGAATTCTGGGAATTGAAGTCCACCCGTCTTCAAGCTGCCAAATTCACAAACACTGCTCTATACAGAGTGGTAAGCAAAAAGACATTTATGCTTCTTGCTATTATGAAGTGACTTCTCCCTCGTTAACAAAATAAGGCAGGCTACCACTTTTCTACAAGATTCTCTTGGGCAAGTATGATGGGTCAGCTGAGACCGTTGGGTGATTCAAGGTGATTTTTCAAAGTCTCAAGGGGGGGGAAAAAGGCTTTTGCTGCATGTCTGAATCATAATGTTCTAAAAATATAACATCATATATACCTTCTTCCTCCTTGGGATCCAACTGAGTAACTTTCACCTGAAGGCGATCAACTCTCTCACCTAAAGAGTTGACTCGAATACCAAATGTGGTTGCTTGTGTACACAGCTCTCTGAATATGTCCTCTGCAAATTTACCTGGGGGGAAAAAGAGGCACGTAGACTTGAAATACCGGGGAAAAAATTCCCAGGGAAAAAAGGCAACAGTAAAATCACTTTTACACAAATGACAAAAAACAAACAAACAAACAGCAACCCTAAATGTATGGCCAGGTAGTCACAAGTTGACCTCAATAAAATGAATGTTTAACTTAAGCATACACATAATTATTCTTGTTGCTCTTATTCAAAGGATGCAATTATAGAAAACCAGTACATTTTCCTTCAAAGCTAGAACATTAGTAAAAAAAAAAAATTCCATAGAAACATTGAACCTACATATGGTATTTTCATAAGTTAAGGTTGTTTATGGTCTAAAACTAATAAAGCATAAAACACAATACTTAAAAGCGCAAGAAAAGCAAATAAAAAACAAATAGTAATGAGGCAACAAATTGCCTTCAGCAAGCTATAGCTACTGCTATAAGTTGACAAGAACATCTTTCAAAATAAAAGGAAGTGATACAGAATCTATAAAGGCTTATTAAGTAGTAAGTAAGTAATCAAACTGCAGCATCACAGCAAAGCAGCCAATGCTCACAATCTTAATAATCAGATTTACTAGTAGGATAAAACAAGATAAAGGTAAAGGTTCCCCTCGCACATATATGCTAGTCGTTCCTGACTCTACGGGGAGGTGCTCAAAGCTGAAGAGCCAGCACTCTCCGAAGACGTCTCTGTGGTCATGTGGCTGGCATGACTAAATGATGAAGGTGCACAGAACATTGTTACCTTCCCACCAAAGGTGGTCCCTATTTTTCTACTTGCATGTTTTACGTGCTTTCCCACTGTTAGGTTGGCAGAAGCTGGGACAAGTAACGGGAGCTCGCTAGGGATTCAAACCACTGAACTGCCGATCTGTCTGATCGACAAGCTCAGCATCTTAGCCACCTCTAAAACAAGTTAGATTACAGCAGTCTTGGGAAGTGGCTATGTTTGTTTTCTGCCATTTATTAAAGTGGGGATTCCCTGCACCTCCTCCCAAACTGCCTGTTCTTGCCATGTGGAAATGCCTTCCTGCTTTCCTGATGGAGAGGAAGTGCACAGATATTCCACGCTTGTAATATTTTGAAACCCACCGTTCTCTTTTTTAAGAAGGTTATTACACATTCAGTGGGTCTAATATGGTCTGCGGGACAAAGAAAATAGAGCTCTATTCCGCTGTCTTCCGGAAGCTCTAAAACGCTGACTTCATTACGTGATGCCCAGAGGAGGTCCCATCTCTCTGCTTTCCTTCACACTGGGCACAAAGTCATTTATTACTTGCAGGTGGCAGCGCCGGAAAACAAAGCAAGGTACTTTCAAGGTTGAAAATATTGCTCCCAATGTTATAGGGAAGATTTAATGTTTCTACTAAATCAAACACAAGGTCTGGAAAAGAAACTTCATGGGGAGCAGATATTAAAAACATCTTAAATAAATAATTAAAGCAAATTAAAGTCTACGGGCAAACGTAAGGAACACCTGAAGTTTCCCGTGGACTCCTGAGAAGCCCTCAGCAGTGTTCAACAATTTGGAAATGCCAAGAAAACGAAGGAAACCATTTAGTATTTATTCAATTATATTGATGGATTCCTTGTTTTCATCAAGAGAATAGATGACACAGATCCTAAGTGTGTGGCACTAGGAAACGGCCAACTCGTCACGGACAACTGCAGGACAATTCAGCAATTCAGTTTAATAATTGAAACAAATAAAAAAATATTTTATTTTTTGTCTTTCACATTTCATTCTGTCCCTCCTTATGCATTCTTTCTTTAAGGATTCTATTCCACCATGTCTTGGATATTAAGCTAAGTCTTGTCCTGCAGTGACTTGGCCATGGCAATTTGGCTGCGGCGACTCGCTGGACAGTGATGGTGAACCTTTTCGGCACCAAGTGCCAAAAAGGGAGCACGTGTGTACGCTCGTCTGGGCCATGACCAGGAAGAGCTGCTGCCCAGGGGCCATGCGTGCACCAGAAAATGTACATCTGGTTTCGTTGTCTGGTTATCAGTGCGCACAAGTGCTCCGGCCAGCATATCTTCCTGTTACTGCTGCACATGCCCAAGCACCGATCAGCTGGCTGGTGTGCATGCTCACACCGGAAAAGCAGCTCTTCCAGTTTCTGGCACTGCTGCACACACAAAGGCCAGCTGATTGCCACGTACGCATGTGTGCTAGAAACCCAGAAGAGGAACGGGTGACACCAGGTTTGCCAAGTGACATGGCCTTGTGTGCCACTTCAGTTAGGTTTGCCATCATGGCACTAGGAAACCAGGAGAAGCAACAAAGATTAGCAAAGAGCGAAAGATACAGAGTTATATAGTGAACGGCATTAGTGTGAATTCTTTTAGCCATATTTTCTTTACCCATCTCACCTTAACTACTTCACCATACAAAAAAGGCAGCCAATTCTTTTAGAGTTATGCACTTATGTGTTATACTTAGGTATACCCTGTATATCACTGTGAGATTTCAAGTGTGATCCTATGTGGAAAGAATACCCAAATGCAGGCTGCAATATAAAGTACTCTTAGTCACACAGTACTTGAAAGGGTTTTCTTTCACACTTCATAGTGCTAAATTTGCACTTTATTCTTTGCACAAACATCATTCTCCCTTGATGCTACCACCTTTAATTAAATGCAACACACGCTATTTTATTTGACTCAGTTTGTATTTCTAGAGAGTCTTTACACCCCAGTGAATTAGCAGATCTCTGAGGATCCGCAAGTGAAATGATTGCGAACTTTTTCAATAAATCTTTTTATCTTGAAAAGTATTGCTTTTTGGCCATACTATCCAGGGGTGGGATTCAGTTCGTTCGGACCGATTTTGCGCAGTTCAGAGAAACCGGTAAACTGCTGCTTTCTGCTGCTTCTCTGTGCTTTCCGGATGGGACTTCAGAGGAATGTGGTGGCTCACAGCTGCTAAATTGCACAAGACACACACTGAGGCACACTGATACTATCCCCTAAACTTTGTAATTGCACAAGTGTCACATATGAAAAGAAGTGGTTCCACAATCCATAAAATTCACACACTGTACTATGTGTGGAGCAGGGAGAGAGAAAAACAAGCCCAGATTAAAAAGTAGATTTTTTTTTCTGGGTTAACTGTAGCAAGGATATATGCACCATTTCCCAAACAATCCAGAAAGAGCAAGACTTAAAAAGGTTTTGGCTTTCTTCAATCACACCCAAGTTTTAATAATAATAAAAAAATAATAATAATAATAATCAGAAACAGAATCAGATATCCCTCATTCCCCCCCTACCCTCTCCATTTCCTTAGACAATGGTTTCGGGAAAAGGCTCCCTTCCACAATTTTCATTTGACAGTAATATCCCGACTGTTCTGCTGATATATTTCAACCTTTTCAAACCCCAAGAGCAGCATTTTACGTACATGTCAAACTGTCTTGTGCACATTTGCTTTGCAGGCAGAAATACTGTGGTTCCTTCCAAAAAGGGTGGGGAACAAAGAAGAGAAGACAACAGCAGGGCAAGAAGTTCCTCCTTGACTCACCTTAGTCATTATTTGGGATTGCACAGTAGAACAGATGTGGTAAACCTATTTTCTTTTTCAAGCTGAACTCCTAGTGTCAGCACGGACATGTATATTGAATGATCTGTAATGGTTTTGCAAGGATTTCTGACCCCCAGTTGTTTACAGCAATAGCACTTAGACTTATGTTGCCTCTTCACAGTGCTTTCCAGCCCTCTCTAAGCGATTTACAGAGTCAGCCTATCGCCCCCAACAATTTGGGTCCTCCTTTTACCCACCTCGGAAGGATGGAAGGCTGAGTCAACCCTGAGCCTGTTGAATTTTGAACTGCCAAATTTCAGGCAGCCGGCAGGCAGCAGAAGTAGCCTGCAGTACTCCACTCTAGCCACAGAGCCTCATTGTTTAATAGTAAAACAAAAGACTTTCCACCAATACACCTATCCTCAATAAATAAAGCCCGGAACACCAAGAAGATCATCACATGTTAAAAAAAAAAAAAAGTGTCATCTGGCTAATCTTAAAATTACAAACAGGGTTTTATTCATATTTTGGGTTTTTTTGTGCCGTCTGGCATTTGGTTTCTCACTCTAGCTTGTTAGGAACACATCGAGCTCCTGATACACATTGAAGTTAAACAAGGGACTTCCAGTTTGGTTGTTCCTGCTGACAGAAGAGTGACTAAATAACAAGTACCAGCTTACTTGCATGCTTACAGAAAGTCAGAATAACACAGAGAAGGGTAGATAGATCTCTGCATTTGAATCATACTCTTAAATGGTAAGGTTGTGTGCTGTACCTCCTTTGGTTCACCTTTTCCTGAACTCTGGGAGACAGCAATAAACCTAGAATCAGGAATAATTAAGCTAATAGGCAAGTGGAACGTGCCAAGTTTATCACCCACTTCTAAATAGGTGAACAACATCTGTATCTGAAGCTCTTGGGCGTTTGCGTGGAGCCTCAGAAGCAATTCATTAAGATCTAGAGAACAGCAATCAGCGATAAGAATGTTAACATTTAACTGCCAGGAGGTAGATCACTTTCGACATGCGACTTACAAAGTCCACGAAAGGTTGAAGTGACATGGGAAGAATGTGCAGATGGACACTGTGAGAAAAACATTAAAAAAAATAAGATGGACAGGCCTTAGTTGCAAGACTCCATTGACCCGAACCTCCACTTCTGCTATGTAGCTGTCTTTCCCAACAAAGCAGAATTTGGGTCAATTCAACTATGGAAAGGTGTGAATGTTGTACGAGTGTGAATGTGTTTGAATTCCTTTTTCACAAACTAAAAAATCAATATTTTGTTGTTGTTGAATCTTGGTGTCTTGTGATACTCACTGCATGAGATTAGACTATATTTCTCAAGAGCGGCCCTGCTTTATTACATCAGTAAAATGCAAGGCGTTGACGTGATCGCCTGATGGTTGTATGATAAATGGTATCCTTTGCACAACCGGTCCTACGAAATGTATAAATTTGATTCTATGATTTTCCAAAACCTGATTATTACATTTTTTCCCCTGCTGTTTGGTCAAAGATAAATAGCAGACAAACATTTTCCTTGCATCTTGTGTCAAGGACACACAAGGTGCCTGCAACTTTCAGTTCTTCTACTAACGCTGGGGTACTTATAGCCCAATTTTATGCATGTTTATGCAGAAATGTTTCATTTCATTCAACAAGAAATTCAAATGCATGTTCACAGGAGTGAAGTCTTAGTCTTCAAATATGTGAATTTACATATCCTTGCATACATATAGGGAAAGCCACCATAACAGAAGTCTGTGAGTAAGCTATATGACTTGCAGGAAGAAAGGCTTTGAGTTGTGCTCCTAGATAGTATAAAGCAATCTTTCCCCTATCCATCTCCTGATATCACAGGATTTCAACTAAATTATGTTAGGGATTTTGTTATATAGCAGCCTGTCCAAACATCTATAATATTGTAATCAGGTTGTATATAGACAGTCCTCAACTTACAACAATTAAGCCCAGAGTTTTGATTGTTAAGTCGTTGTGGTCCTCCTATTGAATCATCACATTGGAAGACTTATAATTATTTTTCTGATGTGAGTCACCACAGTCATTAAGCAAATCACATGGTTAAGCAAATCACAACTCTAGCATTTTTGCTAGGAAATGACAAAAAAAATGTTGCAAAGCTAAGGGTATACTGCTAGGAGCCTCAGGCGCTGGGTAAAGATGCTATACTGAGTACAAGATTCTTGGGATCTCGTACTCCATTGCCAAGGTCCTCAGGAGAAAATCATTGGAAGCAACTTATGAGAGCAAGTTGTCACCTTTCCTGCTGGCTTTCCCATTGACTGTGCTTGTGGGAAGGTGGCAGGGAAGGTCACAAATGGCCATCACGTGGGATGCTGCAAGTCATAAGCATGAGGTGGTTGCCAAGCACCCAAATCGTGATCGTGTGACTGTAGGGATGGCTATGATGGTTAGAATTTTGAGGACTAGTCGTAAATACCACTTTTTCAATGCTAAGGAGGGTAGCATAAGGAACCATCAGTTCCAGATAGTCCCCGCCTCTAAGGATGACTGACGGTGTTAAAGAACCATCAATTCCAGATAGTCCTCAGATTATGAATGCTTGTTCACTGACCGTTCAAAGATACAACAAAGTCCTCATAGTCTGAGGACTATCTGGAATTGATGGTTCTTTAACACCGTCAGTCATCCTTAGAGGCTCTCCTTTAGGTGTCCTGCCAAATAAGGCAAAGAAGGCCCTGCTTCTGAAAAGGTATGCTGGGGATAGAATACCAGGCACTTGTACTGAAGTATTATCGTTGCCAGGTTAGGACATTTTTTCTTCTTCTACAGGAATATAGTTATAACAACTAAACTCTGCTTTTGATTTTAAGTGCTCATATTACATTGAGATTTTGGTTTTGGTTTGGTAATGGTTTTCATTAAATCATTCCTGCTCTGCTTATTCATTCTTTTTACTATTGGATTGTTTGCCATGCTTTAAGTGATTATAATTTGCTGATAAGAGTTCTGGTTATTGGGAAAATTAGAAATATTAATAACCTCGGTCTACAAAATAAGCGGTCTACAAATTAAATTTATTATTATTATTATTATTATTATTATTATTATTATTATTATTATTATTATTATTATTATTATTATTATTATTATTATTATTATTATTATTATTATTAACCTCAACTACCACATTTTTGACAGCTTGGATAGAATCACTGTTTGATTATTTATTTCAAAGAGTAAATGAAGTATATTCAGTAAATCATTTTGGAAAAATGAAGGCTGCTAGATTAAGGTAACCCTTCAGTTGCAAAAATTGCTGTGGCCGATTTCTCTTTTTATTACTTCAGCCCATGTTTTATTCAGCTTTTATATTAAGGTATTGTCCAGCCAGATTAAAAATTATACCCAACTCATTATTATTCATCTGCAGACATAATGAATAAGAGAATAGATTAAAATTGGGGGATTTCAGGTATGCAAGTTTCAGTTCTAATCATTAAATTGCTTCCTTTTATGTTCTGACAAAATTCTGAACCCTGAAATCTGTGCCTCATGTTTTATCTCAGCTTTTACTCCAGCTATCCTGTGCATTCCTCTCAAAGAACATTACATGGAAGATCTTTTGGTACTGAGAAAGATGGATAATAAATATGTCACAAGGAAAGAGGGCACTGAGAAAGAATTGGGAGCCCAACAGCTCTTGTGAGCAGTTTGCTATAGTACTTACTCAAGCTGCCCAGCTGTCGAATGACATTTGCCAGGGTGATGTTGGTCGCACATTCCAGCTCATTCCGAACACTGGGCAATGTCTGGCGGCACAGGTGCCTTGGCTCGATATTTCTTGTTACTAATGGCATGGTGGATCAGCTTCAAACAGGACTCTGAAAGATAAAGAATAATCCCCAAAGAGGAATAAGATTATATGGCCACAGACCTTAGCAACATTAGAGACACTAATTTTCTAACATATCATAACACAGTTATGTATTCACTCTCTCTCTCTCTATTTTGTAAATATACCTAATTTTTAAGGTTGCCAGAAAGAAATCAAAGCCTGATAGTTCCAAACTCCCGACAAAAACTCCCTTTGCTGTAACTTGTTCCATATCCATTTATTCAAAACTATATATAGTTTCATTGACTACTAAATATTTTCAAAAACTATTCTTATTAAATTTATATGCTGCCCATCTCACTATCTAGAATCTTTGGACATTATAAAGACCAATGTGAAAGTTGCACATTAACATATTTTAGCTGGGGGAAGGATAAAAATTTGTTGTGCTAGACAAATTGGGTTCTCATTAGAAAACAGGAAGTGTTGATAGCTGACCAGGCAGCTTACTAGCAACTGCTTTTTAGCCAGAGGGTTGCACCATTTCTCCTAAATTTCCTCATGATAAAAGGCTTTCCTACTAATATATTTGCATTTTTAAAACAGTTGTTTTACTCTACGGAAGAACACAGTAGGAAATGACCTATCACAACCAGACAAAGGCCATACCTTTGAAATTATTATACAGGCTCAGAAAGATTCTGAAGGACAATCATGCTTGTTTGCCTTTTCCAAACTTTTTTTTTAATCAAGGCATCTGTACTTCAGCTAACCTAACACTTAAAGAAAGCATTTATTAATAAATATTAATTAAACAAGAGAATTTGTAGATTGGAGTTGCCTAAATAAAATTAAATATTTTACAGCCATTAGGGATAAAAATGTCAAAATACAGAATGATACTCTTGACGTTCACTACCTTTCTACCTGCTATAAAACTAACCATCCGATTTTCAGAAATCATAAAGTATTAAAGTGCCTGTATGCTCATGCCATTCATCTTCAAAAGACACTGATATTTCTCTTCAAGAATTTGCACTCTGTTGGAGAACACAGCCATGTGTTTATGAGCTGTCCAACTAGCGAAAATAAAATATACAGCATTTAATTAGCTAATTTTCAAGAAAGAAAAGGGAACCCACCCTTTCTGAGGTTAGGCAGCAAACAGCTTTGCTAAAGGAGACAGCTGTCTTGTGACAAATGCTCTGATCTGCTGTGGGATGGAAGGGGGGGGGGGGACCAGGAAGCTGACAGCTTGGGGAACATGGCTTCCTGTCACCAACAGCAACAATCCAAGACTCTTTTTCTTTTTTTAAGTCAGCTGTTTATGCTTGACTTTGAACCACCTTTTTATAGTCTCTGTGGCAGCTGGCAGCTTATCTCTGAGGTCCAGGAGTCACTCCTGAATGCTTTTCTATCAGGGTGTTAAGGGACTGAAGCTGATTTAGCTTTTGCTAATTACCTACCAAGCCAAAATCTGAATTTCCAAATTTGACCTACCACTACAGAGGAGTCCAGGATCTAGAGGGTATAGAACAACATCCAAGGTTTTATGTGTGACACAAAGTTATAGTGGGGAGAAGCCCCTCCCCTGATATTAACAGTTGGAGCAAAGAGCAGCCAGGAAACCTTAAAATAAATTGATTTACCTATTACCAAGACATCCTATGCTTGGGTATCTCAGAGATCAGTCTACATATTGTGCTCATAATCAAATTCATTAGGAACAACTTCTAGTTCTGATTTTGTAATAAGTAGATTTGGTATTTTAGTCTATAAGGTGGTGTCTCAGATAAACCTTATGTTAATTTTGCTGTGCTGTTTTTGCCAAACTTTTTAATTTGGAAAGAGCGTTGGTTCTTACCTGATACGCATCTTTTCATAGGGGGGGAGGCAGCGTCTAGTGTGGGTTGATGACTCTCTTCCCATTGGAGGTCTGAGTCTGGGCAAAATTAAGCCCCGCCCCTCGTCACCGGGCCCAGCCCAGTTTCGACGAAGAAATCCAGACTCGAAGCGTCTTGTACGTCCAGTCTTGCGAGTTGTAGTCCGGTCCCGGTGACTGCTTGGTCGAGCCGCTTCCCTGTTTATTGACCTGTGATCCGGAATTCTCAGGTATTACCGGTAGGGAGCCAAGGAAACAAGAATCAGACAATTTTCCCCGGGTTGGGGCTAGACGCTGCCTCCCCCCCTATGAAAAGATGCGTATCAGGTAAGAACCAACGCTCTTTTTCCATAGTGGGGGGAGGCAGCGTCTAGTGTGGGACATACCAAAGCTATAGGTGTCCCTGGGCGGGAATCGTGTTTTGGCTGGAAGATCTGTCGGCTCGTGTTACTGACTGTAGGACTCTGCGACCGAAGGCCGCCTCCGCCGAAGCGAATGAGTCCAATTTATAGTGGCTGATAAAGGGAGAAGGAGTGGCCCAAGTGGCCGCTCTGCAAATTTCCTGAAGGGATGCCTGAGCAGCCCAGGCCGCTGTGGTCGCTGCGCTTCTGGTGGAGTGGGCGGTTAGCCGACCCGGGCTCCCCGCAGCTGCTGTCTGGTAGGCCGTGGCGATGCATGCTCGCAGCCATCGGCCGATGGTTGCTGATGAAACTTTCTTACCCTGAGAGGACGGCTGGAATGACACGAAGAGTGATTCCGACGTTCGGGAGGGCCGTGTCCTCTTGATGTAAATCTTTAAGGCCCTCCTTACATCCAAGGTGTGCCACCTTCTCTCCAGTGGGTGAGACGGGTTCGGACAGAAGTTGGGGAGTACCAGCTCCTGAGACCTGTGAAAGCAGGAACATACCTTGGGGATGAAGGAGGGATCCAACCTCAAGACGACCCGGTCCTGATGGAATACGCAGAGGTCCTCCCTGACCGATAGTGCCTGAAGTTCAGAGATCCTGCGGGCTGACGTGATGGCTACTAAAAAGGCAACTTTCAAGGTTAGATATCTTAAGGAGACTTCCCTTAGTGGTTCGAAGGGAGGTCCCGTGAGGGAGTCTAAAACCTTGGGTAACTCCCACGATGGATACCTGTGCACCGTGGGAGGGGACCTGAGTGAGGCCCCCCTCAGGAATAGACGTACCGTGGGCTTCTGGGTCAAGGATGTTGATCCCCCGTAGGTCAGAATGGACGAAATGGCCGCCAACTGCCTTCTGATGGTATTCAGTGCCAGTCCTTTGTCCAGCCCCGCTTGCAGGAACTCCAGGATCTGTGGGATAGTGGCCCTAAGGGGATCAATAGACTTACCCGAACTCCAGGTGCAGAAGGTCCGCCATGTGGAATCGTAGATGCGATTCGTGGAGGGTCGTCTGGAGGCCTGGATGGTCTGGATCACCCTGTCGGAGTAGTTGTCCTGTCTCAGGATGCTCCGCTCAAGCGCCAGGCGGTCAGCTGCAGCCACTGAGGTTCCGGGTGCACCAGTGATCCTTGGGCGAGGGAGATCCGATCCTGTGGTATCCTCCAAGGACGGTCCACCGACAGCGCCCTCAGATCTGCAAACCAGGTCCTGCGAGGCCAGTGGGGCGCTAGCAGGATGATCTCCGCCCTTTCTGCCACTATTTTCTGAATGACCCTGGGCAGCAGTGGGAGCGGAGGAAACGCATACAGAAGCCCGGAAGGCCATCTGCACCTCAGTGCGTCTGTCCCCTCCGAGCCCGGCGATGGGAAGCGAGATAGAAATCTCGGGAGCTGGGAGTTGGTCGGGGTGGCGAATAGGTCGATATCCGGAAGGCCAAATCGGGACGCAATGTCCCGGAATAGCGACGGGTGCAGTCGCCACTCGGCATTGTCCACTACCTCCCGGCTGAGCCAGTCCGCTTGCACGTTGGCCACCCCCGAGATGTGCTCTGCTGTCAGGGAGAGCAGGTGTCGTTCGGCCCACAACCCCAATTTCCTGGCCTCGACCATCAGGGAGCGGGATCGAGTGCCCCCCTGTCGATTCACGTGCGCCTTGGCGGACACGTTGTCTGTCAGAACTAGAACATGTCTCCCCCGCAAGGAGGGGAGAAAGTGCCGTAGGGCCAAATGGATCGCTCGCAACTCCAGCCAATTGATGCTGTGAGTCAAATCCGATGAGTCCCATTGGCCCTGGGCCATCTGTTCCTGGAAATGGGCCCCCCATCCAAAGAGACTGGCATCCGTGGTGACGGTCAGCCTGTCCTGTTCCTTGAACTGCCGACCCTCGGTGATCGCCCTGGAAGTCCACCACCTGAGGGAGCCGGAAACTTCCGAGGGAATGCGAACCTTGGCCTGGGAGCAGCTCAAGAGCCGTTTCTGAAACGGCAAGAGAAACCATTGGAGGGCCCTGGAGTGAAGTCGGGCCCATGGCACGATGCCAATAGCTGATACCATGGTCCCCAGCAGCTTAGAGAGGGTGGCCAGGGAAGGTCTGGGGTCCCCTGCTACCTGAATGACTAACTCCCTAAGAGACACCTGTCGTTCCTGGGATAGGAACACCCTCCCTTCTATAGTGTCAATTAGGGCTCCCAAATGCACCAAACGGGTAGTGGGGTGGAGATGACTCTTGGGAACATTAATGGAAAACCCGTGTCTCTGCAGCGCCCGGATGGTGTAGGTCAGCTCCTGGCGTGCCCTGCCAGGCGAGGAAGACTGTAGGAGGATATCATCTAGATATGCATTTAGTCTAATAGGGACGTCCCTCAGGCTGGCCAGCAAGGCCGCAAGCACTTTGGTGAACACCCTGGGCGCGGAGGAGAGGCCGAAGGGGAGGGCCGTGTATTGGTAGTGGTTCCCCGAATAGGCGAACCTTAGGAATTTCCTATGCTGGGGGGCGATTGGGACGTGAAGGTACGCCTCCGTTAGGTCAATGGAGGTCAGCCAGTCCCCATGTCGGATGCCTGCTAAGATGGTTTGCAAAGAATGCATCTTGAAACGTCTGTAACGGATGAACCTGTTTAATGTTTTTAAATCTAAAATAGCCCTCCAACCTCCGGAAGACTTGGGGATAACAAAAACAATGGAATAATACCCCTGGCCCTGTTGGTCCGGGGGGACAGGCTCAATCGCCTGTATTTCCAACAGGTGTTGGATGGCCTCCTGCATGAGGAGTCTGCGCCCCGGATTGGAAGAAACCGGGCAAACCTTAAAACCTGGAGGGGGAGGGGACGAAAACTCAAGGAATAGACCATGGCGAATGGTGGCCCTGACCCAACCATCGGAGGTGGTACGATCCCACTGGTCGGCGAACCTGGCCAGCCTACCTCCTATGGGATAGGAGGTGACCGGAACGTTAATTCCGGCGGTACTTGTGGTTTCCCCCTCCCCGAAAGGACCGCTTGGGCTGCTTCCCCCTCTGGTATCGATCCGGGGCCCCTCTGTTTCTGGGGAAAAACCCTCCCTGTTGTCGGGGGCCCTGAAATCCATAGCCCCCCCCCCGAAAGGACGAACCGTAATCCTGGGAGCGGAAGGACGTTCCGGCCTCCTGGCTCCGAAAGGACTGACGTCTGGGGTAGGGGGAGACACGGGAAAACCCCTTCTTCTGATTCGTGGGAAGCACCTTGCGTTTGTCTTTGTCCTCTACCAGGAACGGGTTCAAGGCTTCCCCGAACAGTGAGCTGCCCGAGAAGGGGGCAGAGGCTAGGCGCCACTTGTGGCGGACATCCGCCTGCCATTGCTTCAGCCACAATAGTCGACGTGATGCAACCGATGACGCCATAGCTCGGGAGGCGAATCTGGCGGAGGCCAAGGTGGCGTCCGAGGTGAACTGCACCGCCGCTACCAGCTTCGCGATGTCCTGGTGCGCTCTCAGATCTGTGACTGGGGTGCGTTGCTGAAGATCTTGTAGCCACAGCAGACAAGGCCGGGTGAAGAAGGATGCTGTCGTGGAGGCCCGCACAGCCCACGCCGCTGCCTGGAACCCCCTCTGCAGGGTGAGGTCGGCCTTCCTTTCCTCCGGCTTCAGTACCTCTTCGGGTGCCCCAGGCATGTTGGCCGAAGTGTGGAGGGCGATGACCGGAGCATCCACCTCAGGGACTGCGAGGAATTGTCCCAGGTCCTCCGATACGTTAAAGAACCTCCTGTCTGAGGCAGAAGGGCTTGGTCCCGACGTGGGGTTGGACCACTGGCGCTTCACCCGATCAATGAAAATCTTTGGCATGGGGATGGTTTCCGTCGGTGTGTCCTCGTCCTCAAATATGGTCTCCGCTGACACCATTGCAGTTCGCGGGACCGCTGGAGGGTTAGCGATGGCTGGAGCCATCTTGGATGCCGCCATGGTTTTCTGTAATAAAGATGTAAAAAGAGCCGAAGGAAAGAGGCCCGAGGAGGGCTTCTTTTCCGGTACCTTAATCTCATCGTCCGAGAGACCCATCTCTCTGATCTCGCCCTCCTCGGAATCTGATGAATCGCCCAGCTCCTCCTCACTGTGGTCCTCTGGAGTCAGTGGTGCTGCTGGTGGGAGCAGTGGGCTGGCAGTTGTCGCTGGAACTGGTTGGACCGAGGTGCTCCTCTGCTGCCAGCCTGCCGAAACCCCCTGGGAGAAGGCCGCAGCTATAATCTCCTGGATGCTTGGTATCCCCAGGGGTTGCTGTGGGATGGGTGGGGCCGTAGAGGTCGATGGGATTGCCTCCTGGTGCGGCCTAGGCTGCAGGAACTCCCCTGCCATTGGGTCCAGGGTCAGGGCCTGCTGAGATGGTCCCCAAATGCCTGTAACATCGATGGGGAACAGAGGGTTGAGGGAGGCCCCCCCCCCCCTGATGCTGTGCTGGGGACATCATTAGAGAGAGCTGCACCTGTGACTGGTGCGGCAGAGGCGAGGCCGGGATGGGTATCGCCCTGCTGGCTGCCTTGGCGTGAAGCCGGTCTAAGGTCTTCTCCTTCCTCTTCTCAAAGGCAGAGGAGGTGGAACTGGGTGGCTTCTTGGCCCTGTCCGATTTTTGGGAAGCCTTGCCTGATTTGGATGTGGCCTTCCCCTTCCCCCGCGTTTTGGCCTGCGCCGATGAGGAGGGATCGGACTGTGGGCCCTGCTCCCCCTGGGGCTCAGTGCCTGAGGTGGGGGCTGGGAGAGGCCCCTGCTCCGCTGGTGCCAGCTGCTCCCTGGGGCAGGCCTCCGGAGCTGCTGAGGTAGCCATCTGTCTGGGGTGATTGCACGATCCACAGGAAAAAAGCCGTTTAAAATGAGGCTTGGATCGGCTTCGGTTTTTGGGCTTCAAAAATGGCGCTTCGCTCTAGGCTCCGCCCCTTTGTTTCCTGTGGGAGCGGAAGAGGCGCGCTTTTTAAAACAACAAGGGGCCCTTAAAATGGCTTCTCCCTCCACGTGGTCCTGAATGCCGGCTCCTTTAAGGGGCGGCGAGTCTTTCTGAGGCTCGGCTGGGGCTGCCGGGCCGCTCCGCGGCAGAGAGGAGGGGAAAAACACCCTCCAAACGACTTTAAATTCTCCAAATACGCCCGTGGAGGCTAGCGAGCTCTCCGACTGCCGCGGTTCGCCGCTCAACCTGAAAGGGAGCGGCGGAGCGCACCCCCGGCCAAATCCCCGCAGCCGCTTTTACTCACGCTTGGATGTCTTCGGCGCGGAGGGAAGCGCGCTCTGGTGAGTTTTGTGATCTTCGTGGAGTCAGGGAGGGAGACCTCCGGCCTGTTTGCCCTGCAAGAGCTTAAAGGCCCGGCTCTGAGGCGTGCTGATCCCGAGGGAACAGTCAATTGCTCTCAGGCCGTTTACTCCTTTCCTCTTCTTTTTCTTTTTCTTCTTATTTCTTTCTTGCAAAATATTGTTGATCTAGCTGTAGGTTAAGACGCTGTTCCTCCTTCGAGGTCTGAGTCGAAACTGGGCTGGGCCCGGTGACGAGGGGCGGGGCTTAATTTTGCCCAGACTCAGACCTCCAATGGGAAGAGAGTCATCAACCCACACTAGACGCTGCCTCCCCCCACTATGGAAAAACAAGTTAAGTAAGATATATTTCAAGCTATTATAATATTCTTGGCAAGTCTGGCTCTGAACTTAACTCAAAGGTTAGCTTCAAATGGATGGTTTTCCCTACAGTGATTAGCTTCAGAGAAGGATTAGCATCCTTCAGATGACACACATCTGGTTTGCTAAATGTCAACTACTGTTATACAGTATGTTGAAGATGGGAATATCATTCTGAAGAGATGCACAAAGGCAATCTTTGTTATTTCTTAGAATCTGCAAAGCAAACCTACTGTAGGTCACTATTTGAAAAATAGAAAAAAATATTTACAAAATTCTCATTGCGGTAATGTTTGCCTGTTTATATACTTAAGCTAGTCCAAATGGTGCATTATACTGTCAGAAATTTTGAATCAAGGTACCTAAAATCCACTAACTTGGATGCATTTAAAAAAAAGAACCCGGATATTTGGTTTAACAAAGCAGGAAAGAACAGGTTGAAATGTCTATTGAGACAAAGACTAACACAAGTAGCAGCAGTACAAAAGCGGAAAGAGAAGTGCAACTGTAAGCACATACCAGTGGAGTAAGAATATCACAAAGCCACCAGTTATATAGAAACAACACTGAAAAAAACCACAGTCCTTCAGAAATGAAAGGAGAAAGCCCCAGCTTTATTTTTAAAAAAAGTTGAAAATAAGGTTTTTCACCTGAGGATTACGAGAAGTGAAATCCAAACACATCTGAAAAACACCAGCTTGGGTGGGGGAAAGTCTGAGCCGAACTATGAAATGGGCATCCTCCTAAAATCAAATGCTCGTGCATTTTAACCTAAAATCCTACAGTAACAGCCTTCCTGCCATGTGGCAGCAGGCTACATTTCAAGTTATATATAAAGTTAAAAATATCCAGGAGTTCTTACACATTGCTTATTAAAGATTTCTGGTACTAAAAAATGCAGGGTTGGAGGAGGAGATTCACCACTTGCATACAGTGCATATTTGGCCTGGAAAAAGCATGCTATCATTTGTGTGTAGATACTACCGTGTTTCCCCGAAAATAAGACAGCGTCTTATTTTCTTTTGACACCCCCCACCGAAATGAGCACTTGACCTTATTTTCGGGGAGATCTTATTATTTTTGAGGTGCAGGAGGCGGCAAGTGTGGTCACCTCATGGCTGCTGCTGTGTTGCAATATTTTTTGGGGAGGGCTTATTTTCAGAGGGCGGCTTATTATAGCACATGCACTCAAAAGCTCGATTGGGCTTATTATCCAGGAAAGGCTTATTTTCAGGGAAACAGGGTACTAACTACTAACTATACAAACAATAGCTTGTCAAATGGTTCAAAGATCAAAAAGAGGGGCAACCAAAACATAATACAATCAAGGATGTATGCGGGACTCATGTGCCCCTGAACAAATCAGAGATTTTTTCACAGTTGTAAATCACAAACATGCTTATAGAAGGATTACTTTAGTATGTTGCTTTTTCCCCTGCTTGAAAACTAACAGTGAACACTGAAAGGAAGGAAACGAACAAGGGGCCCACCCTTACCTAAAATAACAGCAAGAAAAGCTACAAATAAAACGTTTCTGATGAAGTTGACTCCCAATCTCATAACTGAAATAGAACCTCCCCCCTTTAAAAAAAAAAGAGAAATGATCTCCTGGATAATATGTGTGTTTGGGGGGGGGGGAGATCCCTCCAAAGCTATCCCTCCAAATCAACATTGCCACAACAATTCTCCACTAATGACATACCACACTTTAATATCAAGTATCTTTTAGGATATACATCCAAAATACTGCTATAATGATTTTGACAGCAATCCGCCAAGTGTGTTAAAGGAAAGAATTTGCTTAACCATGTCAGCAATTATGCCTCTGGTTAAAAAAGCCTAGTTCCCCTTTGGACTTTCTGAATGTTTGCATATCTTCATTGCTGAATGTTACCAGAGGTTATGAAGATCCCAGTGGTATATAAAAGGAATCTACTGAGCCACTGACAACAAAGTTTGGGTGTTTGTTTCATTCATTTCCTAACATCATTCAACACGTAAGGTGTCAAAGTGTGAAAAATAAACTAGCTCCTTAGATTCATTATCTGGGTGAACTATCTTTAAATGCAAACATTGCAATCAAATATTTCCTGTTACCACTTTGTTGCACTGCTATGTAGAAATATGGATCCATTTCTCCTAGGCAACTCGGTAACGTATATTTTCTAGACCACGGGTGTCACACTGGATTTCATTGAGAGCTGCATCGGGGTTGTGTTTGACCGGGGGGGGGGGGGGGGTGGCCACAGGACAAGGCCAGCTAGACATTACTTGTGTCGGTGCACCTGCACACTCTGCTAGTGAAAATGGAGCTTGGGAGGATTGCGTGTGACTCTCCTGAGCTCCGTTTTCACTGGCAGAGGCACCGCGGGCCAGTCCTTCACTGCTTCCAGGGCAGCCTCAGGTGGGCCAGTTCTAAGCACCCCGCAGGACAGATCTGGCCCATGGGACTTGAGTTTGACACCCCTGTTCTAGATGAACTGTTCATTCAAGTTGTTATCACCTTTGTTGGGTTTAAATTGGAAATCTGACTTACAGTGGTGCTTAAAAGTTTGCAAACTCTTTTGAATTTTCAGTATTTCTGCGTAAATATGACCCAAAACGTGATCTGTTCTCTACACATCCCAAAATTAAAGAGAATCCAATAAAACAAATGAGTCAAAAATTATGCTTGTTCATTTATTTATAGAGGTAAAAGATCCAAAGGTAGCCCATATTTATGCAGAGATTGAATGTTCAAATTTTAGCCACCATGCCAAACAGTGAATCTCTTCTTCATCTCTGAAGACATTAATGACTATGGAAGTCATCAGAAATTTCTGGGTGGGGTATGATACGCACTCAGAATCTGTGATGAAAATTTCATTGAAGTGTTAATTTTTTTTGTAGGGCAACCCCAAATTAGCCCTGATTGTTAATGAAGTACTTATACAACTGGTCCTAGGTAGCCCTTTAATTCAACAGGCTGAATTGGAAGAGTGTCACTAAACTAAAAGAATGCTCATAACTCAAAGACTACCTATATTATAAAAGTAATGCCACCAAAGGATTTTTATGCCAATTTCTATGAATTATCATCAATAATTTCATCAATTTTAATCTGACTTGGAAGATTCTAAATATATTTTTGTGCACATGGTAATCTTTAACTCTATTTAAATGTCTCTGTTGGGACGGACAATGGATTCATGTGTCATTAACCAAATAATGTTTTAGGTTATTTACCCAGGTATGGAAATAAATCGGGTTCAAATAAAACTATTCTATTTCCCCATATCGAACACTGACCAAAGGCTAAAGGACAATTGCATCTGAGGCTATTTAAACACACTTATAAATCTGATACAGAGGAGCAAGGAGATGGCACTTTGAAGAGTTAACACCTGAGATACAATCAAATTCATCTGGGATTCAAATTGGGGCTCAATGGCTCAACCGTTAATGATACTAAGTTTGACAGCCCAGGTTCAAGACCCGAGTGCTTCACGACAGGTGAGCTGCTATTACTTGCCTCAGCTCCTGCCCACCTAGCAGTTTGAAAGCATCCAAATATGGATAAATAGATGCCCCTTTGGTGGGGAGGTAACACTGTAATGTGAACGTCCACATATAGTCATGCTGGCCACAACTATAGAAATATCTTCCGACAATGCGGGTTTCCTCAGCTAAGAAACCAAGATGAGCATTGCCCCCTAAGAGTTAGACTTGACCGGACAGGGGAAACTTTTGTCTGACATTCAAAATAGAATCCAGAATTCTGCTGAAAAATGTACCCACGGCCACTGTGTGCAATTATGCATCTTTTCAGATCTCCCTGGTCAACTTAGAAGCTGGGAATAGAAAGGGGTAGGAGGGATAGGATGAGAGGACAACAACGGTTGGGGCAAAAAGCAGACACCTTTCTTCTATACTTTCAATCTCTCTCGCCGTCAAGCAAATACCTGAATAGAAACCTTGTTAAAATATCTGCAGATCCACACAACAAAACCAGGCAGCACAATTTTCCAGCTTCTTAGGGGTAGCTTTTCATAATACCCAGTGGTGGATCAGACAGACCAGAAGATCTAGAAAGAAAGGGGGGGGGAAAGGGGGGGGCGGGAAAGCACCAATGGGTCAACATTTTAAATTTCTATCAGGCCACCAAATCAGAAATCTTATTTCTTTTTACCAAGGAAAGACCAGTTGTTATTTCCGGTTTCTTAAGACAGTGTGCTCTCTCAGCAGTTAGTAATTCCTTTGGGAAATTGCCAGAAAAAAAGTAATTCTGAAAAGCCAGGAAAAAAAGAGGAAATGTTAGATATTAGAAACCTTTAAAAGGAAGATCCAGAAGAAAATTCTGCATCCTGCCAAAAAAGGATGCAGTAACCTATCTAAGAGAGAAGCCTCAGCAACAAGCACTGCACAACTAATTATTCAAGACACCATTGTTATATCACATCATATCCTCCTATAATAAGCACTTATACTTTGCCATGATCTCAAATGCAGTTTTCTTTACAGGCAGCTATAGCTAGCAGACAAAACAATATTTGGAAAAGAGAAGTTATGGTTTTAACTGATTCTTTCCCCCCCCCCATCCTTGCCCAAATAATTTTTCTTTCTTTCTTTACATACTGTCTTAAAGAGCTTAGAGTTCCAGAACAGTAGAAATGCTAACTATACAACAATTAAATTGTCCTTAAGACAGGCAGATAGATATTAAAAACAAAATATACTGTGAACCGTCCAAAAATACTTTAATTAATGTTTTCCTCGACAACTCAGCCTTAAATCCTCATTTCCTGCTCATAAGAATTGACTCATACATAGCCTTAGTTACATTTTTCTTGTACAGTATGCTTTCCTTTATAGACCCAAGGATGAACTAATATTCCATAATGCCCAAATGTTTGTATACATGCATGAAATTTACACAGGTATTTCCGTAGGTTTAACCCTTGGAAGAATTTCCCACAATCATCCAACATAATCAAACTTGCAATAGAATGTATTAATTAATGTGTATTCTGCAAAGTGACAATACATGCTTAAGCTTTCAGATTCTCTTCATGGCTTCTTTTGCAATTGTCTAGATTTTGAAATAATCCTTAGCACGTGAGGACTAAGTTTGCATGGGTAAACTAAGCTGAAATAAATTTGAGTAACTTGTGGTTCAGCATGTTGTATAAACACAGCAACTTGTTGCCATGCTGTATGAACTACGGCCTTTAAATAAAGCCATACTACATAAAGCCATTATATCAGTTATTTATCCAGGCATGGCATGTTATGTAAACATAGCAATTCTGTTTTGTTAGCGTTAACATATTTTACAAACTAATCTGTTAAATTGAACTGAAATTCTGATTAAACCTGACACCTGTGCAAATAGCTATTTATAGCCATAATGCTAAATAATGCTTTATCATTACACATAAAAACATGCTATTACCCCACCCAGCTGATCTTAGTCAGGAAAAGGGGAAAACTGGAAGGAGATTTCAGAACAAGAGTTGTTATCTCCACATCTTAGCAGTTTTGTACCCAAACCTAGTTATAACAACCAATAGCTAAGCTATACCTTACAGTACAGGTAGTCCTCAACTTACAATAGTTAATTTAGTGACGTTCAAAGTTACTACCATTGAAAAAAAGTGACTTCTGACCGTTTTCTACACTTACATCCATTATAGCATCCCCATGGTCATGTCATCAAAATTCAGATGCTTGGCAACAGACTAAATATTGCAGTGTCCCAGGGTCATGTGATCATCTTTTGCAACCTTTTGACAAACCAAATCAATGGGGAAGCCAGATTCACTTAACAACCATATTACTAATTTAACAAGTGCGGTGACTCGCTGTGGCAAGAAAGGTCATAAAATGAGCAAAAACTCACTTAACAAACATCTCAGTTAGTAACATACATTTTAGACATTTAAGTCCAATAAACAGTAAACAGGCCTCAATTGTGAAAATAAATTGAGGACTATCTGTATTTAGTCAAAGGCAAAATGGTCAAAATATAATTTTTCATTTTTTATGATTCCACTTAAACCATCTTTGATTATACAGTGATTACAGCCGAATGTTCAATCCAACATTTTAGGGGAAAAAGCATACGAGTTGTTAGTCAATCCAATTCTACTCCACTAGGGATAGAAGGCACTTACTAGAGATTAATCTGACTGGCAGAACAAATCTGGGATTCAGTTGTTCATCAAATGTGTAAGCAAGGGTACAACCAAAGGATGCAAACCATGTAGGTGAAATCAGCATTATTTGGCTATACTGAAACAAAGATCAAGAAAGTAATCTCCACTGAATTCAACAAGTGTTACCTCCAAAGAGCATCACTGTGATTTAATTCAGTCTTTAAAACAGAAATCCCAAAACAAGCCAGATATAAATTATAACAATGCCATAGTTAGAGGCTACTGCAGAGATTGGCTTATCTTTAAATCCATCTTATGCTCTCCAGAAACACTGGACTAGAGCAATTGCAAGGATATTAAGAACAACTTTAAATGCTTGTGGCAAAAACATACATCTTCAAATGACAAGACTGAGAACTGTTTATAAATTGAAAACCAGCTACTATGCATTCTTTTGCCAGTCTCAACAACATTTCACAATTAATGCTATACATTTAAAAGCTGAATTGATGCCAGTATGTAAATATATCTAAAAATGGTTGTCCTGTCCTCATTTGTGTATGGCTGCCATATTGTTTTCTCTACCTGGGAAATGCAAACATCAGTTACTTCCCTACACAAAGATTTGCACATATTTCTCTTTAGAGATTTTCCCTCTCTTGTCACAATGCAACTAGTTAGGAATGATTTATCTGCTGACATTCTTCAGGACAGATATCTAAAACTGTGCCATTTAAGGAGCACCCTTTTCCTTAACTCGGTTTTTAAATTATACGTTACACTTTCTATAGCAGTTCTAAATTACTGAAATAAAGCAGACTTTCCATAATACTTACAGCTCTTTCTAATTCACCTTATACCTTACACCTTATACAATTAATTATATTCCGATATCCAATTTCTTCACCTTACCATTTGTGGAGAAATACTGGAAAGATAAGTCTTTTCTTAATAATTAAATGTAAATAGCTCACTAAATATAATCCAATTACTTTAAGAAAAATCATTACAATATGTGCATGCATTCTTGCCTGAGCAGTTTTAGTATTTTAAATTAATCATTGCTGAATACTTATTAAGTCAACCTCTGACATTAAAAATCTACAACTGCCATTTTCTTTTTAAGGTATTTTTACAGACAGCTTTAGATTTCATTATTTTAAATAGTTATTTTCTCTGAAGTATCTTAAACATTTGAATTAAGAATTGAATACAGCTTCCAGACAATAAGAATGATTATTACAAGATATGTTGGAATCAGAATAGGATACCTTTATAAATTTTACAAAATAGCCAAGTTAAATGAGCTATTAGCAAAACAATCACTGTGATATAGAAAAGATGCATATATCAGCCTGCATTCATGGGTTTTACCTCCAAACTTCCCTTTTAAGCAAGCAGCTAAACAAACCAGGATTTGTACTGATTTGAGTAATTGTAATTGGATTGATATTTAGATTTGATTTGTACAAAAGCATTAATAGGACTGCTTTTGCTAGCCATGTCAATGTTTCTGATAAAAACTCTGTATTTGATTACAGTCCCAGTAGTCCTCAACCTATGACTGGTCATTTAGCGACTGTCTGAAGTTATCACGGAGTCCCACAAAACTACTTAGGTTTCCAAGCTTTCGCCCATAGTCACATGACTACATTCAGCAACTGAATCACATTTGTAGCCATTTACAACACCTTGTGTCACATGACTGCAATTTACAATGTTTTGGCCAGAAACTGGCATTTATTTCTGATTACCAACAAAAAATGGCTCATAACACAAAATGGGTTCCCTTACAACTGCAGCACTCACTTAATTGCTACAAAAGTTTGTAAAATTGATCCAGCCATATGGTGACAACCCCCCCCCCCTTACAACTATCATGAGTTGTGACTCTAATTTCTAGGCTCAATTACAGTTGGAACTTGAGGACTACCTGTACAATTATCATTCTGAAGCTAGAAAATGGGACAGGTTTACTTCTGCAATTCTGCTATCCTTTGGAGGAACTACACTCATGGACAACAGAAGTAAAGATACCTATCTTTCTTTCCATCTTCACATTTGGAGTCAGAAGAAAAAGCAAAGGATTATTTTGCTGTCACGTCACTGATGCACTCTAGACTGCAATCTAAGCAGAAAGCCACAGCCTTCTCCCCCAAAGATGGGAGAGAAAAAGGTTTAGCACAGTTGGAAGCCAGGCTATTCTTAGAACCACAAGTATAGCTTGAGGCTAGTGAGAGGCTAGCCCTCCTATTACATTCAAGAGGAGGCAATGAGGCACTTGCTCTGATTAGTAGATCTACAGGTTCCCACAGTTGGAGAGTAATCTCTGCCCTCCTCAAAGTACAGTTGTCGACAATTCCTCATTGACTTTTTTTCATAAATCAGTAGCATTTTACAGGAAGAGATCCATCAATCCTGAATTTCACAATGTCTAATCATTCAGAAAAAAAGATTTCAAAGATACTTGATTCTAAACCAAATCTGAAATGTCAATTGAAAGGATAAAGTAGAATGATTCCATAAAACCAAGAGAATCAACACAGATTTGGCAAATTCTCTACCCCATTATACATAATTTTACACATAATGCGGTAATTCAACATCTATAGCAATTTTAACAATGTTGTTTTTTCTAGGGAACTCAAAGATAATCTAGGAGCCACTGCAGAAGAATGAAGATAAAAAAGTCTAACAAAAGACAGTAACTGATAATCATACATACATACATACATACATACTCTTGCAGCTACCATATAGCACAACTAAGAGCAAAAATGGTTAGAACACAAAAAAGGGGAACGATCCATTTTTTATTAAACCGATCTTTACACTTACAAAATAATCATTAACTTTTATTCAATGATCCAACAACCTGCTTTTTGCATAGGCCCATCAAAAGTATATATAAGAAATTATATTAAAGTGTATATGGCTGTATTTTCTAGAAATCATGTACACCATTCCCCAAATTCCCAAAAGTATATGTATATCGGCATACATATGCATAACCAAACAGGCCCATATCTTGCTCTTAGGCACAGGATTTTGTCTGCCAATTTAATTCCAACATAGGGGTTTTGGGGATACAATGTAGGCTGTAACTATTTCTCCAAACACCTTGAGAACTCCCACTCCAAGTAACTCTCCAAACTACCACCGTAACATCTTCCTAACCAGTGCCTCTAGGATAAGGCAGGATATAAAATATGCCTAAGTAATATGCTTATCAAAGGATGCTGCTCATTTCCATACAAAGCATCAATAGAAGCAATTTCTTGCCATGTCATTCCACTAAACCTTTATCAAAAGACTCCAGAACATCAGAGTTCTTCCTGGGTACACACCGGATGGATTCCAATATCAAAGGAAGAGAATTCCAATATCACTAAAGCCAATGGCTCCGTTTTGGCCTTCTGACATTTTAAAGTGTTTTAAGAGGCTGTTCAATTATAATGCTAATAGTGGTCTGTTTTTTAAAGGCAAGAGTTGGGGTGGAAGTTCTAGGCAAACTTCTCCATTTATCTTCCATAATATGGATCAAAATAAATTTTCCAATATAATTCTAGGGCAATTTTAAAAATTGGAAGGATTAAAGGTGGGGATGTGGAAGCAGCTTTACCTCTCACCCCCATCCAAAATATTAAGCTATAATGTGGGGCTTTGGTTTATCATGAAGCATAAATCCAGCCAATGTGATTTGTAAACCACTGTTAATGGCTTTCAGACCATTATGTCTTGTTCAAAAGTACTGTACTCAACAAATTAAAATAAACTATATTGTAATCTGAGAGATTGATTACTTTTTCCCAGTTAGGGTCAGCATAGATGTTTTCCTATTTTATAGGGAAACAGCCCTCCTTTTTCCAGGAGGAAGTCAGCATCTCTGCTGGGTAAGACTGCTGTGCTCTCATTGGAGGCTGAGTCTGGGCAAAGTCTTTTAGTCCCGCCTTCTGGACAGACACGCCCAGTTTCAATTCAGCCTAGCTCCGAGGCACACGCGTCTTTCTGCAGCTGCTGGATCTTCGTTGGAAAACTCTTTTATTGAAAACTAGAGGTACAGGGGACTGTAAACTAAGCGCCTTGACTGCTATTGAAGCAGTGCGCTCTATCTGCGGGCCTCTAAGCCCTTTCCTGGGCTCGTAGGCTGCCGCCTTGCTTGTGTGGGCCTGGGAAGAGGCCCTGGGCTACCGGAGGAGCCCGCCGGCCCGGGAGAACGCCCCGCCGCTCCCGGAGGGTCGAGCGGCGACCCGCGTCGTCCGGGGGGCCTGGGGAGCGACCCATCTTCCCCCCCCCGGCCGCGGAGCGTCCCGGTGAGGCCGCCGAACCTGGGATCGCGCCGGGCCTTTTGAGGCCTAGTCGGCAGGCTCTTCGGCCTGCAAGGCGCGCGGAGCGCGTGGGCGGCTGGCGCCAGAGGCTGCAGCGTGAGTGGAACCGGCTTCCGCAGGGTCCTAAAGAGAGGCCCGTTTTTTTCCTGCAGCTTTATATTTCCTTTCTCTGCATTGGGAGCTATGGAAGGGCCTTCTACCCCGGCCTCTGCACCACTCCCAGAGCCAGTGGCTGGGCCTTCCTCTGCCCCGGTGGGGCCTGCTCCGGATCAGTCCCCCCAGCCTGCCGCATCCCAGCCCAAGGGAAAGGGCAAGGCCCCTGCCAAGAGGGGAAAAGCCACGAAGAAATCAGTTAAATCCAAGGTTTCTAGTGCAAGTTCATCTACCTTTGAGAAGAGGAAGGAGAAAACCCTGGAGAGACTGCACAGCAGGGCTGCAGTCAGGGCTCAGGCCCAGGCTTCCCCCCTCTCTCGCCTATCGCAGGCCCACTTGTCCCTCATGGCTTCTCCTGGGCCGGGACTGGGGGGGGGAGCAGACATCAACCCCATATTCCCATTGATGTTTCGGGGATTTGGGGACCGGATCAGCCTGTTCCTTCCCAGTCTGCTCTCCTACCGCCCGGCATTCAGCGCATGGAGGCGATCCCTTCGACTTCGGCTGCCTTTCCTGCAGCCATGCCCCAGCCCTCTCTGGATGCGGCCAACATTCAGGCCATCATCGCTGCGGCTATGTCTCAGGGCTTTGCGGCTGGCCTGCAGCATCAGGCCCCGAGCTTCCAACCTGTGCCTGGCCCGTCGGGAGTGGCCCCGGCTACGGTGCCAGGTCCGGCCCCCGCAGACGCCCTGGAGGAGGAGGACGACCTGGACAGCGTTTCCAGTGCAGAGGAAGGAGAGATCCGAGAAGGGGGTCTTTCGGAGGATGAGGGCAGACCCCCGGAAAAGAAGGCGTCTTCCGGCTTGTTCCCGTCGGCCCTGTTCACCTCCCTGCTCTACAAGGCTAAGTCGGCGTCCAATTTCGGCCCGGCTACGGCGCCCTCATCGACCGCCCCACGACCGGTCTTGATCTCGGCGGAGAACATGTTTGATGACGACATCCTGCCGTCGGAGACGATCCCGATGCCCAAGATCTTCGTGGATTTGGTTCAGCGCCAATGGGCCACTCCCACCTCGGGGCCCCAACCAACCTCCACGGATCGGCGGTTTTTTAACGTGGCCGATGAGATGGCACAGTTCCTGACGATGCCCACCGTGGATGCCCCGGTCGTTTCTCTTCACACAGCGGCCAACATGCCTGGGGCCCCGGAGGATGTCCTCAAGCCTGAGGAGAAGAAGGCTGACCTCACCTTGCAACGAGGTCACCAGGCAGCAGCGTGGGCGATCCGGGCCGCCACCTCGGCTTCCTTCTTCACCCGCCCCTGCCTCCTGTGGCTACAGGATCTACAGCTGCGCACCCCAGTCTCCGACTTCAGGGCCCACCTGGACATCGCCAAGCTGGTGGCAGCCGTGCAATTTACCTCCGATGCCACTTTGGCCTCGGCAAGATTCGCTTCCAGGGCCATGGCTTCTTCCGTGGCATCTCGTCGCCTATTATGGCTACGCCAGTGGCAGGCAGATGTGCGACACAAGTGGCGCCTGGCTTCCGCCCCATTCAAGGGCGGCTCTCTATTCGGGGATGCCCTTGATCCCTTCCTTGTGGAAAACAAGGATAAACGCAAGGTCTTGCCTACTGCCCCAAGGAAAGGGTTCCAACGGGCGGCGCCCTACCCCAGGCGGCCATTTCGAGGTCAGGAGGCCACTTCGTCCTTTCGGTCCCTCGACTATGGGTCGTCCTTTCGGGGGGCAGATTATGGTTCCCAGGGCTTCGTTCCCAGGGCGGTTACTTCCCCAGGAACAGGGGCCAACCTGACCGGTTTCAGAGGGGCAGGCAGTCCAAGCGCTCCTTTCGAGGCGGGGGACAGCGTTCCTACCGCCGTAGTTAATTCCCCAGTTGATCGTTACCCCATTGGGGGTAGGTTGGCCTATTTTGCGGATGTGTGGGATAACACCACCTCCGATGTTTGGGTTAGGTCCACGGTTCGTAATGGTTTATGGTTGGAATTTTTCTCCCCTCCCCCTTCTTGTTTTCGGGTTTGCCCAGTGTCCTCCAACCAGGAGAGGCGCAGCCTCATGCAGGAGGCGGTGCAACATCTGCTAGATATTGAGGCTATCGAGAGGGTCCCTTTGGACCAGCAGGGCTTGGGGTTTTATTCACTCATTTTTTTGGTTCCCAAATCCTCTGGGGGTTGGAGGACAATTCTTGATCTTAAAAAATTAAACAGGTTCATATGTTATAAACGCTTCAAGATGCATTCATTGCAATCTATATTGTGGGGGATCAGGCGGGGGGATTTCCTTACCTCCATCGACCTCACGGAGGCCTACCTTCACATTCCTATTGCCCCCCAGCATAGGCAGTTCCTAAGGTTTGCCTACCTGGGCAACCACTACCAGTATAGGGCACTTCCCTTTGGGCTCTCTTCTGCTCCCAGGGTCTTCACCAAGGTTCTAGCGGTCCTGTTAGCTAGCCTGAGGGGGGTCCCGATTCGCTTAAATGCGTACCTGGATGATATCCTTTTGCAATCCTCCTCTCCGCAGGGTGCCCGCGAGGACCTAGCCTCCGCTATCCAGGCTCTGCAGCTCCATGGCTTCTCTATTAATGTTCCCAAGAGCCACTTCCGCCCTACCACTCGTCTGGTTCACCTGGGAGCCCTGATTGACACTGTAGAGGGCAGGGTGTTCCTGTCCCAGGAACGTTTGGATTCCCTCCGGGCCCTTCTTAGACAGGTTGGGGGGGTGTCCAGGCCTTCCTTGGCCTCCCTCTCCAAATTGCTGGGGACCATGGTTTCCTGCATCGGGATAGTACCTTGGGCCCGGCTTCATACAAGGGATCTACAATGGTTTCTTTTGCCCTTTCAGAGACGCCTCCTCAGTTGCTCCCGAGCCAGGGTGCGCCTCCCCAGGGAGGTGTCCCGCTCCTTTCGGTGGTGGTTGTCCCAGGCGGTCACCAAGGGACGTCTCTTCCAGGAACAGGAGTTAGTGACAGTCACCTCAGATGCCAGTCTCTTCGGTTGGGGGGCCCACTGCCAGGGTCTGTGGGCTCAAGGCCAGTGGGAGCCCGCCGACCTCGCCCACAGCATAAATTGGCTGGAGCTCCGGGCGATCCACCTGGCCCTCCGCCACTTCCTCCACCTGCTGAGGGGGCGACACGTCCTGGTACTTACGGACAACATGTCGGCCAAAGCCCATGTGAATCGGCAGGGGGGCACCAGATCGCATTCTCTCATGGTCGAGGCCCGGCAACTCGGCCTCTGGGCCGAGCGGCATTTCTCCACCTTAACTGCAGAGCATATCTCGGGGGTTTCCAATGTGCAGGCGGACTGGCTCAGCCGGGAGGTGCTGGACAACGCAGAGTGGCAACTGTGCCCCAGCCTCTTCCAGGACATTGTGGCTCTCTTTGGGGAACCGGTTATCGACCTCTTTGCCTCCCCCTCCAACACCCAGCTCCCGAGATTCTTCTCCCGCTTCCCGGCACGGGGGGCGGAGGGGGTGGACGCTCTCCGGTGCAGCTGGCCCCTCGGCCTCCTTTATGCCTTTCCTCCCTTGCCCCTTCTGCCCCGAGTCCTACAGAAGGTCGTGTCGGAGAGAGCGGAGGTGATTCTTCTGGCCCCGCATTGGCCCCGCAGGCCTTGGTTCGCGGACCTCTGGAACCTTTCAGTGGAGCGGCCGTGGAGGATCCCCAACGCCCGGGTCTCCCTTCGTCAGGGATCCCTGGAACATCCGGACCCGCGGTGGTTCCAGCTGACCGCATGGCGGTTGAGCGGAGCATCCTGAGGCGCCACAACTACTCCTCCGAGGTCATCCGCACGATCCAGGCCTCCCGTCGACCGTCGACGAACCGTATATATGACTCCACTTGGCGGGCCTTCTGCAGATGGTGCTCGGGTAAGTCCATTCGACCCCTGCAATCTACCATCCCTCAGGTCCTGGACTTTCTACAGGCGGGCCTGAACAGGGGTCTGGCCCTAAACACCATCAGGCGTCAGCTGGCGGCCATTTCGTCCGTTCTCACGTGCGGGGGCTCCCTGTCCTTGTCCCAGATGCCCACAGTGCAGCAGTTCTTCAAGGGCGCCTCGCACTTGACCCCTCCCGCGGTGCACCGGTATCCCTCCTGGGATCTTCCCCTGGTTCTGGACTCCCTCACGGGGCCCCCGTTTGAACCGTTGAGGGAGGTCTCATTGCGCTTCCTGACATTCAAGGTGGCCTTCCTTGTGGCCATTACTTCAGCTCGCAGGATTTCCGAGCTCCAGGCTCTATCGGTCAGGGAGGACCTCTGCGTTTTTCATCAGGACAGGGTGGTGTTACGCTTAGATCCTTCCTTTATCCCTAACGTCTGTTCCTGCTTCCACCGTTCCCAAGAACTGGTCCTCCCCAATTTTTGTCCTGACCCAGATCACCCTCTGGGGCGGAGATGGCACAAGTTGGACGTTCGTAGGGCTCTCAAGATTTATCTGAAACGCACCAGGCCCTTCCGGGCCTCTGAAGCCTTGTTCGTTTCCTTCCAACCGGCCTCTCAGGGCAGGAAGGTTTCATCCGTGACTATTGGCCGCTGGCTCAGGGCCTGCATCTCTATGGCTTACCAGGCCCGCTCCTCCTCTGTCCCGGGACGCTTAACTGCTCACTCCACGAGGAGTGCGGCCACCTCAGCGGCCTGGGCGGCCCAGGCTTCCCTTCTAGAGATCTGTAAGGCGGCCACGTGGGCTTCCCCTTCTCCATTTATCTCTCATTATAAGCTGGACTCGTTTGCGTCTGCCGATGTAGCCTTTGGCAGGAGAGTCCTCCAGTCAGTAGTGCACGCTGAGAGGTCCGACATGTGAGATTCCCGCCCAGGGACAATGCCGCTTTGGTATGTCCCAGCAGAGATGCTGACTTCCTCCTGGAAAATAAGCGTTGGTCCTTACCTGATACGCCTATTTTCAGGACGGAAGTCAGCATCTCGCCCCGCCCTGGGAGTTGTTATCCATGGTTAATTGTGTTTTTCCCGGGGTTCCGGTTGGGGCTACGTTTGTTCGTTTTTGGTTGCTATGTTACTGGGCTTCTCAGTGTTTTTGTTCCGAGGGCTCTCATTGTTTTTTTGGATCCGGATGAGCTGCAGCACCTACCTTCGTAGTCAAGACGCCGCGAGTTTGGGATTGTCTTCATTGAAACTGGGCGTGTCTGTCCAGAAGGCGGGACTAAAAGACTTTGCCCAGACTCAGCCTCCAATGAGAGCACAGCAGTCTTACCCAGCAGAGATGCTGACTTCCGTCCTGAAAATAGGCGTATCAGGTAAGGACCAACGCTTATTCTCTTTATCACTTATTACACCAATTTCCTTTTCTCAATGGAAAATTACTCTACCATTAATATTTTCTACTTTAGATAGAACATTCTTAAATCCCATAGGTTCCTCAATCAACTACTACATGATTAGGTCATCATATCTATTTAGAGACTCCACCTTCTTGCTTCATTTCATTTAGTCTTTCCTGCATCAGCATTTTCCTTGTCTATGAATCACAGCAAGAAGTGTGTTCCAAGACCCTATTAAAGCCACAGAATTGCTTTCCTGTTCCTCTATTACTTTGTTCAGTTTCATTGAGTACATCACTCCAGTGCCTTTCTTTTTACCAAGATAAATGCCAGAATGCCCTGATTTTCTTCTGCCTTCAATGTTCCAAGGTCCTTCCCTACCATCTTACCCACAAAAATAAGCAACATCACATTTAAAAAAAAAGCTTTCCCTATTCCTTGTAACAGATTGTGTACTTAAAAGTATCCCTATGAATTATCTTTGCTAAGATAATAACAACATGTGGAATGTTATTATGAAAAGAACAATGCATACATTCAGACTATATTTTCAAAGAATAGCAATTTAGCTTAGAAACACAGTGTTGTTTTACACTATTTAACAAAGCGATATTAAAAGAACCCCAACTTATGACATATATAAAGACATTCCATATACAATTGACATCACATACCAAACAGAAATGAAAGGCTTTACAAATTTATACAGGGAATTTTTTACTTCCTATGTGCAAATTACAATCCTAAATATAATTACAACAGGATACATTCCTTAGATAAATTGTTTATGTTAACAATGTTAATGTCCCATCATTTCCCAAGGAGTTCTGAACACAAGAGTTTCCCTCCCTCGCAGTATATACATATCTTCCTTGGGATGAAGGCTAAGCCTACAAATAGCACTGGCCCAAATTTCCATGTATTGCAGACTTATATCTTATATCCAATTGTTTTCAAACACTCTACAACCACCATATATCAAAAACAATTCACAGTAAAAATTCAAAGTAATCTGCGATGAATAAATTCTTCCCCCCCAGATGCTACATAGACTATAACCCTGATGGCGAACCTGTGGCACACGGAGCCGTTTGTCAGGGCACTTGAGGTGTTGCCCTGTCAGCTCCAGCATGCACTGGCCAGCTGACTTTGGCCTTCTTTTGAGGCCATTTTTTGCCCTCCAGAGGCTTCCCTGCAGCCTCCAGAGTGCAAAAAACTAGCTCTATGTCCAGAAGTTCAGGACTTTGTCCATAGGGCCGTTTTTTGCCCTCCGGAGCCTTCAGGGAAGCTTCCTGAAGCCTTCTGAAGGCTCTGGAGGGAGAAAACCAGCCATACAAGCAAACAGGAAGTCCGTTCCTGAACTTCCTGTTTGCCCATATGGCCAGTTTTTCGCTCTCCAGAAAGCCTCTGGAGCCTGGGGAGCGCAAAAAAAGAGCGCCAAAAGCAGGGGGTGGGGGAGAGAGGGAAGCACTGGTCATGTACGCATGCACGCAGAGGGGGGAAGCAAGCACATGTGTGGCACATCCGCACACGACCTCCCTGTATTCTCCCCGCTTTTGTCACACGAGCCAAAAAAGGTTCCCCATCACTGCACTATATATTATACATAGTTTGACTAGATTGTCCTATGAAGAAGCCTACACTAACTGTTAAATATTGAACTTCCTGGTTTTATATCACTAGTTTCACTTCCTTATCAAGAGTGAAAGAATGTGGGAGCATAGACCTTGGGAACTGGGCAGAATACAAATTTAATAAATAAACCAGAGCAATTTACAAAAAACGTATTGCAGGGTAAATTGATCAATACAGGTAGTCCTTTGCTTACAGCCACAATTGAGTCCAAAATTTCTGTTGTTAAGTGAGATGCTTGTTAAGTGAGTTTTGCCCCATTTTACGACCTTCTTTGCCACAGTTAAGCAAATCTCTGAAGTTGATAAGTTAGTAACCCGGTGAAGTGAATCTGACTTCCCCATTGGCTTTGCTTGTCAGAAGATTGCAAAAGGTGATCCCATGACCTTGGAACACAGCAACGCTGTGTATCTGAATTTTGATCAGATGACTATGGGAATACCGCAAAGATCATAACTATGAAAAAATGGTCATAAGTCACATTTCTTTTAGTGCTATTGTAATTTTGAACTATCACTAAGCGAACTGTTGAAAGTTGAGGACTACCTGTATTCCCAATAATCCCACAATCTGGTTATCTAAAAGCAATTTTTGACCCACCTATTTTCCTCTTTTGAAAAGCCACCCCACTGCCTTTAGTAAGATTCTTTCGAACAGTAAAAACTACACATCTATCATTGTGATTCTTTACCCAATACCTGTATAAACAGCCAACTGATTGCAAACAGAATAGGACCAGTATAGATATGGACCAAAGCAGAAAACTATACAACCCTATTCCTGAATAGATAGGTTAGATCAGAATCCGCTTCTAGTTCCCAGATTTCCTATCTAACACGGACATGGAAAATAGATTATTGTCTTTGTATGGTGCAACCAGAACAACAGAGTCTTGGGTCCCATGAATACTAACAAATATATTACAGGATAAACTTGCAGGTTTTATAACCCTCAAAAAGGAGGAGGCGTGAACCTTCACCTTTAAATCCAACCTGAACACCCTTCTCATTTTAAGTTGCAATTTTTACACCTTTCTCACTTTAACTTGTAATTTTAAAAAAGGAACAAAACACGTCCAAGAAAGATATGTTTAAAACATTTTAAAAAGTTCTCTCTCCACCCACTCCCTTATGAAAATAACTCGGGGAGGAAGAACAGGGTCAAATAATGGTAAGTTGCCAAAGTTGGAGACCCCTGCTGTAGAGTAGGAAGGGCTCCTGATTTTGGCCTCTCGCCTTGACCACGAAGCTCCGAAATCCTTACTGCGAGCCCCATTCACTTACTTCAGCCATCCCTGTGCACTTGGGAGGATGTCGGGGAGCCAGCAGGAAGCAGAAGCCGCGGGACCCGAAGTTTGTATTGTCCCACTCCAGTACCAGGCGCCATTCGTAGGACAAGCCACGCCCTTACCTGTCTGGGGCACCACCCGCATAGGCCACGCCCCTCGCCTCCGCGGCCGTCCCCTCCTCTACGTCACCCCCAATGGCGCCACTCCCACTACGATATAGAACACCTTTCCAGTTTATCTCTACCCCCTCAGTTCTTTCAGGTGGCCCCTGGTCTTTTTCTCCCCCCCCTCCCCTCCCCTGCTATCACGGAGCGAGGCTTACCCGCCTACGGCCGCCGCCTCTGACGCGCTTCCACTCCAGCTCTTCACCACCAAAGCGAACCGTCCCAAGCGTCCGCCATTCCACGGCTCTCCCCTCAGCTTCCCCTCACCGACCGTAGTTCACGCCTACTCCGCCGGTCCGTTTTCTCATTGGCTCTCGGGCGTCTTCCCGCTCTCGCTGGATTGGCCGAGTTCCTCTGCCTGTCAAACATTACCCGACGCGATTTGCGTAGCCAAGCCAACTTCCTTTTTTTTTCTTTCAACTACCACACCCTACAAAGTCTTTTTTTTAAAAACGTAAACAATGTGGGTCGTACCATATTCTGAGTGGGAGGGGGGATTCATGTGGGAGAGAACAGTTTCGGACAAGGGGTGACGGTAGACTTCGAAAAGAAGGGATCGTCGCACGTTGTCATTAAAGGAGAAAAAGAAGGCATTGCTTCCGTTCCGTGTTCTCCGAAATTTATTAGATTGTCAAAGTCCCCTGTTTTAGTTTGCTCTCCCTTTATTCGCCTTCGCTAGGCCGGTCTGCTCTATGATTCTGAAAGTTGGGGAGAGGGGGAGGTTGAGTCCCCTGGCGTTGGGAGGTATTACTGCAGTACAGGAAACTGGGGAGTTCCAGATTGAAAAAAACGGAGAGGAAAAACGAAGCGACGGGCGGCGTCGGGAGGGTTGGGGCGGGGAGGGGGTTTCCAGGCTTTTTCACACGTTACGCAGCAGCATAGTCACCGGGGACTGTTCCAAGGGCTCCCCCCCCCTCCAACTTCCTTTTCATTGTGCCATTTCAGAGAGACGGCTCGTTGCTGGGAAGCAGCCAGCCTCAATGTAGCGCCCTCCCCTTGTACGAACTACGATTCCCAGAATTCCCAGTGTGCCGAACGAACGCACGGGGCATCGGCTTGGAATTCGGGGAGTTGTAGTCTTAAGTCGGATTCAGGCGGTTCCGCAAGTTGGGAGGTCTTAAACGTGAAGAGAGAATTGCAAACTTTGTTCCTTTTTTAAATCTCATCTTTCTGCGTATTTATGAACGCTAATTTTATTTTCCTATTTGATTAGGGGGGGAAATCCCCAATCAAATGGACTGGCTTAAGCTACACAAATACACACACACACACACACACACCCTAGGTGGGTGGCTGGCTTGGTTAATCAAAAACCTGTTCAGGCAAAGCAAGCCCCACTGACTCGCCAGAGGCGATTTCAACATCCTGGGAGGGAACGTAAAAAGTATTTAGCGTATCCCTCGGCAATTTCTGGCTCTTGCAGGGCTGGGAGGGATTGGATTCTTGAGAGCCAAATCTTTTCCTGTCCTACCAGCCTCCTGTCCCACTCCCTTCTCAGGTATTCCTGTCCTTTAGGAAAAGGAACTTGGAAGCAACACATGGAATCTAATATATCCAACGTTTCCCCCCCTCCCTTCTGAGATCAAACCCTGTGATCTAGATAGAATGAGAAACTGGATGTGCTACCAGTGTAGCTTGTTTGGATTTGAAACCTAGCCAGAGTCAGAAGGGAAAAATGGAAATGGATGGAAAGATTGTAACAGCAAACTATGTGGCTGGACACATTTATTTGTTGTTACATTTATTTGCTACCTATCTCACCAAAAGAAAAGAGTGCACACAAAAGTAATATAATGGAATGAAACATCCCTCAGACCGATACGCTCCCACAGAGAGGGCCTCCTCAGGGTGCCGTCGGCTGGACAATGCCGACTGGCGACACCCAGGGGAAGAGCCTTCTCTGTGGCGGGCCCTGCCCTTTGGAACGACCTACCCCCTGAACTCCGCACCATCTCTGACCTCCGCCTCTTCCGCAAGTGTCTGAAGACACATCTATTCCATCTAGCCGGCCTAGCATAACCCCCATTACTGACTCTTAGATAGTTTTAAATTTGGGTTTTTTAAATTCGGTTTTTAGCGCAAGGTCTATTAGAATAAGTTTTTTAAAATTTTATATGTTTTATATGTGTTTTAACATCCCTGTGCGCCGCCCTGGGTCCGTTTGGAGAAGGGCGGGGTATAAATTTAATAAAATAAAAAATAAAAAAATAATGAAGAAGAACAACTGGAATAGGGTAAAACAGGTGTTTCTGAGGGATATCAAGAGCCTTCTGCAGTTGCAACGTGATCCCAGGAAAAGAGTTTCGTTTAAAAAGTTGCAGGTCAACAGACATTTGTGCCTTCCCATGAGATTTCTGAAGCACCTTTTTGCCCTTAACGCACATATATCCCTTAACGCACATATATCCCTTTCCATATCAGGCTGAGAAAATAGCATATACGGATAGTCTCAACTTTTGACCACAAGTTGAGTCAGAACCGATTTTATAACCATATTTCAGCTTTTGTTAAACAAATCACTGTGGTTAAGTGAATCACACAGTTCTTAAGCAAATTCCATTTTCCACAATGGGCGTTTTTTTTTTTTCTGCCAAGCGCTCAAAATTTTGATTCCGTGACTGTGGAGATGTTGTGACAGTTGTAGGTACAAAGACTAGTTGCAACTCCCTTTTTTTTCAGTGCTGTTGTAACTTCAAACAGTCAGTAAGTAAATGGTTTTAAGTCAAGGACTACCTGTAAGTGGGGAGGGGGAGTGTCCTCACAATATGCCCACAACAATCCTGTGAGGAAGGCTGGACTGAGAGAAAGAAGAACCTGCCCAGTTAGCCAGACGGTCGGCTTTAGAGTCTCCCCGGTCCTAATCTAACCTATCACTGCAGGTAGTCCTCGACTTTGTATTGTTGGAAGAAATGTCCTTCTGGGTTCAGTTCCAAATGGGGAAAAAAGACACTAGATTCATGGAAGTTGCTCAGAAAGAAGGTTGATTGACAGTGGACAGGACCACATGGTTTGAGGTCTTGGGGGGAAACGGGGGTCATATGTCTTAAAGATCTTGAAGAGAGAAAAAGGAAGAGATGCTGAGAGTCCCTGGGTTTTATGCCTTCTCTTGGGTCCCACCTTACAGCTTCCTGTTCCTGTACAAGAAATATATTGTCATTCAACATCCAAGAAAGAAACCCCCCAACTCCATTTAATTAGAGAAAAGGTACTTTTACTGGATATGAAATGAAAACAGTGAAAGGGAAGCAGGATCTGAAGCAAAAAAGCAAAAACTTGTACACATCAAATGTTTACCGAAATCCCTTCCCCCAGTTACCTGGACCCAATGTCCAATCTTCAACTCCCAAAGGTGTCATATGGGGCGCATCTTCAGGTGGCCTCATTCAGCTGGTATGCACAGACAGGTGGCCTTGACCAAACCCAAACACGAGCCTTCAGCATGAGCAGAAGATGGCAAAAACAAAACTCCCTTTTTCGAGATGTCTCCACCAGCACGTTTCCCCTCCCAAATACCATGAGCCCCCTCCCTCTGTGTTACTATGGCAGCCGCTAGCAAGCATGTGAGATAGAGGCTGACATATAGTCTGATGGGTAGTCAGATACCCAGGGGACGGGGGTCTTAGCTAACTTTGTAGCCTGTCTCCCAGCTTGGTTGAGCCGCGCTGGGTGATGATGTAATATCTTCCTAGGTGACATGTGGAGAGATGGGTAGAGGACTAATCCTATCATGTCCTGAGGGCCATGTCTTAATCCCCTCACCCTGGAGCTGAAGGGGCTTTGTTATGCTACATCTTTGTTATGTAGAATAGACTGGCTCAGGCCTTGATGGGCCCATTGGCAAAGGTGGGGGAGGAGCTGAGTTTCTGCCTCCCTTTTAGGGGAAATATTCTGCCCTTTTAATATTTCCTAAAATATCTTATTTTCGTAGGAGATGGGGTGGGCGCTAACTTCCTACAGTATGGTGAGCGTTTACTGAAAAATGCACTGACCTATGACCATTTTTCACACAACCTTTGCAGCATCCCTATGGTCATGTGATCAAAATTCAGGTGCTAGGTAACTGATCCATATTTATGATGGCTGCAGCATCCGAGGGTCACGTGATTACTCTTTGCGACCTTTTGATGAGCGAAGTCAATGGGGAAGCCATAAAATGGGGCAAACTCACTTAACAACTGTCTCCAGCGACAGAAAATTGGGCTCAGCTGTGTTCGTAAGCTAAAGACCACCTGTATTATTGTACTACTGTACAGAATTGCCACGGCATGACTTTTGACTTGAAGGTTGAATTCTTTCGGTAGCATTTGTCACGCAAACTTCTCAGTTCTCTTCCAAATTAGGACGCATGTGGAGATGAAGAGCTGGAATCCAGGTGTTTGCAAGAGACAAACTGCAGGTGTAGATGCTTGAATCAACTTCAGCAGAGATTAAAAAACCCATGTGATATACTCTGCACCATGGCAAGCCCCCCCTTCCCCCCCCAATTCACTCCTTACACCCACTCGTGTTTCAGGAACGTTGTTTTTGTATTTGACACGATTGTTACCATCCAGTGCCCAGAACATCCATTCAAAGACTTTTTAATTGCAGATGTCCAGTAATGTCGGGCATGAGATTAGCAAAGCTCCATTTCCCCTTCCCTGGAATTTGTTCATCTTTCCCTCCTCGGGTTTGCAATCACCTGAAATAGATTTTTAAAAAGCCTTTCGGGAAGGATGGGTTTCTGATGAGAGCAGCCAATTAATTGGAGAACTGGATGCAGGAAATGAAATGAAGAATTATCTGAAAGAAACCTCAACTGAAAGGGAAAGGGAAAGAATGCTGCCCCCATGTCTTCCTTTTCCAGCATTACCCCTTCCCCATTCATACTTCATAGAATAATACCCTCTCTCTAAATTCTGGATAGGGATAGAATAGAATAGAATAGAATAGAATAGTATAGAATTCTTTATTGGCCAAGTGCGATTGGACACACAAGGAATTTGTCTTTGATGCCGATGCTCTCAGTGTACATAAAGAGAATAAAATACACCCATCAAAAATAAAAAGATACAACACTTAGTGATAGTCGAGGTTACCAATAAGCTATCAAATCGTATTTGGAAACAAAACCAATACAAATTGAAAGATACAAGCAACACGGTTATAGTCATAAGTGGGATGAGATAGATACTAGGAAGGAAGAGAAGAATAATAGTAATACAGCCTTAGTAAATTATTTGACAATGTTGTGGGGATTAGATGTATAGCAGAGTGATGGCACTTGGGGGAAAAACTGTCCTTGTGTCTAGTTGTTCTGGTGTGCAGTGCCCTATAGCGTCATTTTGAGGGCAGAAGTTGAAATAATTTATGTTTCAACGGCTATAAATAGAAAATAAAGCAAAACAATTTATTTATCCTCAAACCCCATAACTTTAACCTTAAACTGTCTACGTGGACCTCAGGCCTTTCCTAAGAGGTCTGTAAGGGGGTGTGCATAAATGCACCAGGTGTCTACCATTCCTGTCCTACTGTCCCCATTTATTCGTGCCCCTTTCCTGTGTTCCTGTCCATGTTTATACTTCTATCTGTTATCTCATCCATGTTTGACAAACTAAACAAATAAAATAAATGTCCAGGATGTGATGGGTCTATAGATACTTTCACGGCCCTCTTTTTGACACATGCAGTATACAGGCCCTCAATGGAAGGCAGGTTGGTAGCAATTTTTGTTCTGTAGTTTTAAATATCCTCTGAATTCTATGACACCAGAATTTAAGGTAGCATATAAAGAATTCCTTCTGGTTCTATAGGTAATCCTGGGAACCAGAACTTCCATTGTAAGCAAAGTGATATTGAGTTATATCCAATTTTAAAACTTTTTGCATCAGTGTTGACGGAGTCATAGCAGTTGTTAAGAAAACAATGCAATCATTAAAGCATCCAGTTTCCTTCACTGACTTTACTTGTCAGAAGGTTGCAAATGGTAAACACATAACTCCAGAATGCTGCAACCATCATAAATATATGATGGTTGCCAAGCACCCAAATTTCTAAAATAAAGTTTTATTCATTTTTCTATTGTACACATTTTGTTAGTGCTTAATAAACATGTTGTCTGAGTTATTTTATTTGCTTAGCAGTATAGATTGCAATCTTAATCTCCACTGCTTTCTTCCAAACCACTGGTAGAATACGTTCCATGTTTGATAATATTCTGTATCTTCTTTCTGTTTAATCTGTGAGTCTGTCCATTTCTGCACAATCCAAGCACCCAAATTCTGAACATGTGATTGTGGGAATGCTGTGACAGTGCAAGGACCAATTCTAAATCACTATCGATGCTACTACTGCAGGGGTGGGTTCCTGCCAGTTCTAACCTCTTCTATAGAAGAAGTTCCACAAATCTACAGTGCCACTTAGAACCGGTTCCAGCTCCCTCCCCCCGCCCATCTGCCCATCATCAAGAGGAAGAGCGAGAGGAGGAATCCTGGGAGTTGAAGTCCACAAGTCTTAAAGCTGTCAAGTTTGAACACCCCTGGGGTTTTTTTTTTAAAGGGTTAGGGGTGCCAGGGTCTCGTAACTTGACAGTTTTAAGACTTGCATGCTTCAAATGCCAGAGTTTCTGAGCCAACATTTTGGTTGCTAAGTAAGAGCATTGTTAAGTGAGTTTCACCACATTTTACAAGTTGGCCACGCCCATCCGGTCATACGACTGCCAAGCCATTCCCACCCGGTCACATGGCTAGCAAGCCACTCCCACAAAGCAGGACACACCTACAGAAGTGGTTCTAAAAAAATTTGAAACCCACCATTGTACTACTGTAACTTCGAACAGTCGCTAAACAGTTGTAAATCAATGACTACCTGTATCTCTGCAGCAACAACTCTGTGAAGTAAGTTTAGTTGAGGGACACAAACCCCAAAAGCCACCCATGATAGAATGGAGACTTAAATCTGGATGGATCTGTAGAACTCAACCCCAACACACAAATTGCTACAACAGGTTGTCTTTCAGACGCACCTTTATTGTCTCATAGAGCTCAATCATTATGTCAACGTGAGTTCCTATTTTTTGAAAGAATATTATCTGCCTTCCCACCCCATGAGTCAAAAGGCCACCAATTATTATCTATCTTTTGTTTTGACAGACACAGGTGACTTGACATAACAACTGCCCTCCGAGCTTCTGCTAATTCTTAGCCAAGTCACGCATCTAAATAAATTAGCAGGTTTGCAAACTGAAGATTGCAGGGAGGGTAACATTTGAGGGCTTGATTTGCAATGTAGCCTCCTGACCTCCAGGTGGGCTAATTCAGTTTTGGCTTTTGCGGAGCAGGTGTTAAGAGTGGAGATGGGGATGGTGGACTCAAAGAAAGGGACCAGTTCAAAGTAACCCAGAGAAATTTTGCAGCTAAAGGAGAAGTAGAATTTTAATCTCTCTACTCCCTGTCTAGCATCTTCACCACTTCTCAACTGTGACTTTTGGGTTAGGAGAAATGGATTGGCCTAGAAGCCCGTGGGAAGCAACACATTTAGCACTGATAATATTATCTAGTTTGGTAATGAAATGTCTTCAAGAAAACCACCAAGCTCAAAGAACACCAAGGGTCCCACAAAACCACAATGTATGTAAGGAAATTTGGGGCTTTCTGACTGAGATGCCCTTTCCTCCTGTTGTTGTTATTTGCGAAGTCGTGTCCAACCCATCGCAACCCCATGGACAATGTTCCTCCAAGCCTTCATGTCCTCCACCATTCTCTGGAGTCCATTTAAGCTCATGCCTACTGCTTCAGTGACTCCATCCAGCCACCTCATTCTCTGTCATCCCCTTCTTCTTTTGCCCTCCATCTTTCCCAGCATGAGGCTCTTCTCCAGGGAGTTCTTCCTTCTCATTAGGTGTGAAGAGTTTCCTCTTCAGGATCTGGCCTTCTAAAGAGCAGTCAGGGTTGATCTCCTCTAGGACTGACCGGTTGGATCGCCTTGCAGTTCAAGGGACTCGCAGGAGTCTTCTCCAGCACCAGAGTTCAAAGGCCTCTCTGCCCTTTCAGAGTGGATTTTATTCAGAGGCCCCAAATCTCCTGGCCAGTTCTGGTTTTCATAACTTATACATGCGCTGCTGGGTGTCTTTCTGAAGCAACTCACCAGCTCTGGCGTGTCCGTCCAGAGGAATCCAAGTTGACCAGTCCCCTGTCCATGTTATGATAAAGTTGTCTTTGAGTGACTGACAGGAATATAGACGTATCAATTTTTCAGCCACAGTGGAGAAGAGGCTTCCTCTCACCTTCTTCCGGGATATTTTTCTGATTTCTGGTCTAACCTGCAGTCGTTCTATTCCCCCATCTTGGTGGTGCCTTGCCCCCCACCCCATCCTCACCAGATCCAACCTTGTTTAGCTTTTAAGATCCGCAAAGAAGGGGCGAGGGGATGCTACCTTCTAGGGCCCCTCCTAGTGTCTTCTTGGGCCAACCTTTTGGAAAACCGGCACGCCCATCTTTCTGGCTCTTTACAAATGTTCTCCCGTTGCACTTTCCCTGTTCTCTGGTGGCGGGGTTGCATACTGCACACTGCTCTCTCCGCCACACATACACATTACCCACACAACCAGAGGTGGTATTCAGCCGGTTTGGACCGGTTCGCCTGGACCAGTAATGGAAATCGTGGGTGGGCCTGCCCATCCATCCACCCACCCACCCACCCACCCCTCCTGGATCTAAAATGCCCTATGTAGCCTTGTTTGCAAGCCATATGCATGCATGCTAGCCACACGTGTGATCAAAGTGCATGCATGGAGGACTGAGCACATGGTGGGTTTCTATTATTTTTACTACCAGTTTGCTCATGCTTGTACGCACGTAACACTTCTGCACATGCACAGAAGCAGCTGGCTGGGTGGGTGGAGCCTCCCACCGCTGTTACTACTGGTTCACCCAATCTGGGCCGAATTGGAAAGCAACCCACCTCTGGTGTGGACAGGGTGCACTCACATTTGCAAACCCGACAGGGAAAGTACACTATATTGCCAAAAGTATTTGCTCACCTGCATTTACTTGCATATGAGCGTACAGCAAGTGAGATCCCATTCCTAATCCATAGGGTTCAATATGACGTCAGTCCACTGCACCCTGTTCTTGAGCTAATCTGAAGGCCATGTGAAGGGTATGTCTAGTTTGATGAAGAGAAGGACCAGGGGAGACATGATAGCAGTGTTCCGATATCTCAGAGGCTGCCACAAAGAAGAGGGAGTCAAACTATTCTCCAAGGCACCTGGGGGCAGGACAAGAAGCAATGGGTGGAAACTAATCAAGGAGAGAAGCAACTTAGAACTAAGGAGAAATTTCCTGACAGTTAGAACAATTAACCTCTGGAACAGCTTGCCTCCAGCAGTTGTGAATGCCCCAACCCTGGAAGTCTTTAAGAAGATGTTGGCTAGCCATTTGTCTGAAATGGTATAAAGTTCCTGTCCACGCAGGGGGTTGGACTAGAAGACCTACAAGGTCCCTTCCAACTCTGCTATTGTATTGTATTGTATTGACGTTTGGAGGTCTGTAGTGATGGACTCTGCAGAACATTGGCGACCTCTTCGCACTATGCGCCTCAGCATCCGCTGACCCCCGCTCCGTTGGTTTACGTGGCCTACCACTTCGTGGCTGAGTTGCTGTTATTCCCAAACATTTCCACGTTCTTATAATACAGCTGACAGTTGACTGTGGAATATTGAGGAGTGAGGAAATTTCACGACTGGATTTGTTGCACAGGTGGCCTCCTATCCCAGTTCCACGCTGAGCTCCCGAGAGCGACCCCTTCTTTCACCAATGTTTGTAACAACAGTCTGCATGCCTAGGTCCTTGATTTTATACACCTGCGCCCAAGAAAGTGATTGGAACCCTTGATTGATTATTTGGATGGGTGAGCAAATGCTTTTGGCAATATAGTGTAGGTAAATACCGCCCCTGCCACACACCCCTTGGGAGAGGGGCAAAGGCGGTTCCCCAAGGCCGTGTAGAAGCACCTCTTTGAATGGTGAACTGAAACAACAAGGAAGGGCATCAGCAGAGCTAAACTCATTTGGTCCCTCTGCCCAAATCCCAGAGCTTTCAAAAAGTCCTGGTCCAACCACAATGACACTACAATGACACCACCTCTGCAGAAGAGGCCCCTCTTACACAAGTCTTCGGTGCTCAGCTTTGCAAGGAGAAAGCAGCCGGTTTTCGCCGAGTCTCCTTTTCCCTTCCTTCCTCCTTCTCCCACCCCCCTCCCCTCCCCACCCGCCCGCCCGCCTCCAGTTTCTTTCAGCCGGCTCTAGCCTGCTGAGTTTTCCATTCTGACAGGGACCCAAGCCAAGGCGGATGGAGGGCAGTCCTAGAAACACTGCTGACATGATCCCACTGACATTTGCTAATCAGCTTTAACCTTAGATCTACACACACACACACACACACACACACACACACACACACACACACACAGTGTCTGGCTTGCTGTCTTGTCTCCATGGAGACATAGCCAACCTTTGCTCAACCGGCTCCCGGACCTCCGAAAGCAGCAACGCTTGGTTCCCTTTTTGCCTCTCCACCAGAGTCAGGTGGGGAGAAAAATCTCGCCTCTCTGTGCCCGGGAGAGTGCGGAGAGGAAGCAAGCCCAGTTGCTTCTCTAGGCACCTTCCAGAAAGCCATCGCCTACCACCGCCTCTGCTGCTTATCTGTGCCCCCTCCCTCCCCGGGTAGGCAGCACTCAGGCCACAATCAGGCCTGGCCTTCCAAAACCTCCTGCCAACGATCCACTCAAAAACCACCGGGCGACGCCAAGGATGCTCCGCTCTCCATCGCCAATCAGGGTCTCTTCTCTTCTCGGTTGAAGCCATCCTGGGCCCAGCTTGCCTGTGATGGGGTTTGCCGTTCTGCACAAGTCACGCAATTTGGCAACACCACAACGCCGACCGAGGAGGAGGAGGAGGAGGGCTGCTCACCCAGGGTGCTATTTATTTGTTCTCAGGCCAGCCTTGGCCGCAAGCAAGGAAACAGCTAGAGAGAGAGATCTCCTAGCCACGGCAGCTGGGACATAAAAATAACAAGCAAGCTTCCCTACCAGCAGAATGCAGAGCGTGCAGCGCTTTGGGGCTCAAAAATAAACAGCTGTGGGTTGGGGTTTTTTTGTTTTTTGTTTTACTTTTATTTCCTTTTTCTTTGGCTCGTTGCTGCAAAGGCAGGGTCCTGTGCTCGTGACTGTTGGTTTGAGACCCCGAGGCCCCTTGGCAAGAGGGCTGGGAATGGGTCTCTGGGCGTGCTGCTTTTCGCTTTTGCACAATTTTGTCCCTGGCTTCTTCGTGTGTTGTTCCCCCCACCCACCCCCATTTCCATTGAAGGAGAGCTTTGGAAGGGCCTACACACACACACACACACACACACACACACACGCCTTGGGACACATACATCTCAGCACACATACACCACACACCCCTCAGGCTTTTCAAATGGGGAAGGCAACGGAGCCAAGGAGCCTGCAGAGCCATGGGGAGACACATCACAGAAAGCAGCCGCCGCCTCTGGTGGCTTTGACAGATGTTTCTTTGTTTGTTTGTTGGGCCTTCAAGGCGGTCTAATTTTCTAGACAACATTTTCAGAAATGGTTTTTGCCCTTCTTGTCGTCTTCTTCTCCTCCTTCTCCTTCTTCTTCTGTATAATCTTTATTGTCATTGTACTTAAATACCACGAAAATTTCTTCTTCTTCTTCTTCTTCTTCTTCTTCTTCTTCTTCTTCTTCTTCTTCTTCTTCTTCTTCTTCTTCTTCTTCTTCTTCTTCTTCTTCTTCTTCTTCTTCATCTTTATTATCATTGTACTTAAATACAATGAAATTGCTCTTCTTCTTCTTCTTCTTCTTCTTCTTCTTCTTCTTCTTCTTCTTCTTCTTCATCTTTATTGTCATTGTACTTAAATACAATGAAATTGCTCTTCTTCTTCTTCTTCTTCTTCTTCTTCTTCTTCTTCTTCTTCTTCTTCATCTTTATTGTCATTGTACTTAAATACAATGAAATTGCTCTTCTTCTTCTTCTTCTTCTTCTTCTTCTTCTTCTTCTTCTTCTTCATCTTTATTGTCATTGTACTTAAATACAATGAAATTGCTCTTCTTCTTCTTCTTCTTCTTCTTCTTCTTCTTCTTCTTCTTCTTCTTCTTCATCTTTATTGTCATTGTACTTAAATACAATGAAATTGCTCTTCTTCTTCTTCTTCTTCTTCTTCTTCTTCTTCTTCTTCTTCTTCTTCTTCATCTTTATTGTCATTGTACTTAAATACAATGAAATTGCTCTTCTTCTTCTTCTTCTTCTTCTTCTTCTTCTTCTTCTTCTTCTTCTTCTTCATCTTTATTGTCATTGTACTTAAATACAATGAAATTGCTCTTCTTCTTCTTCTTCTTCTTCTTCTTCTTCTTCTTCTTCTTCTTCTTCTTCTTCTTCTTCTTCATCTTTATTATCATTGTACTTAAATACAATGAAATTGCTCTTCTTCTTCTTCTTCTTCTTCTTCTTCTTCTTCTTCTTCTTCTTCATCTTTATTGTCATTGTACTTAAATACAATGAAATTGCTTTTCTTCTTCTTCTTCTTCTTCTTCTTCTTCTTCTTCATCTTTATTGTCATTGTACTTAAATACAATGAAATTGCTCTTCTTCTTCTTCTTCTTCTTCTTCTTCTTCTTCTTCTTCTTCATCTTTATTGTCATTGTACTTAAATACAATGAAATTGCTCTTCTTCTTCTTCTTCTTCTTCTTCTTCTTCTTCTTCTTCTTCTTCTTCTTCTTCATCTTTATTGTCATTGTACTTAAATACAATGAAATTGCTCTTCTTCTTCTTCTTCTTCTTCTTCTTCTTCTTCTTCTTCTTCTTCTTCTTCTTCATCTTTATTATCATTGTACTTAAATACAATGAAATTGCTCTTCTTCTTCTTCTTCTTCTTCTTCTTCTTCTTCTTCTTCTTCTTCTTCTTCTTCTTCTTCATCTTTATTGTCATTGTACTTAAATACAATGAAATTGCTCTTCTTCTTCTCCTTCTCCTTCTCCTTCTCCTTCTCCTTCTCCTTCTCCTTCTCCTTCTCCTTCTCCTTCTCCTTCTCCTTCTCCTTCTCCTTCTCCTTCTCCTTCTCCTCCTTCTCCTTCTCCTTCTCCTTCTCCTTCTCCTTCTCCTTCTCCTTCTCCTTCTCCTTCTCCTTCTCCTTCTCCTTCTCCTTCTCCTTCTCCTCCTTCTCCTTCTCCTTCTCCTTCTCCTTCTCCTTCTCCTTCTCCTTCTCCTTCTCCTCCTTCTCCTTCTCCTTCTCCTTCTCCTTCTCCTTCTCCTTCTTCTTCTTCTTCTTCTTCTTCTTCTTCTTCTTTATGGTCATTGTACTTAAATACAACGAAATTGGTTCTTTTTCTTCTTCCACTTCCTTCTCCTCCTCTTTCTTCTTCTTCTTCCTAGGGCTGAGCATGTGTGACTGGCCGAAGGTGAGAGTAGAACTCCTCGTCTCTTGCTTTCTAGCTCAATACCTACAACAGTATTACCACAATTACAGCAAAGTAGTTTCTTGGACTGCAAGGCAATCCAACCGGTCAGTCCTAGAGGAGATCAACCCTGACTACTCTTTAGAAGGCCAGATGTTGAAGATGAAACTCAAATACTTTGGTCCCCTAATGAGAAGGAAGGACTCCCTGGAGAAGAGCCTGATGTTGGGGAAGATGGAGGGCAAAAGAAGAAGAAGGGGACGGCAGAGAAGGAGGTGGCTGGATGGAGTCACCAAAGCAGTAGGCATGAGCTTAAATGGACTTCAGAGGATAGCAGAAGACAGGAAGTCCTGGAGGAACATTGTCCATGGGGTCATGATGGGTCAGGCATGACTTCGCAGCTAACACAACAAAGCTTTGCTGGCTGGGGAATTCTGGCAGTTGAAGTCCACAATTCTTAAAGTTCCAAGGTTGGAAACCCCTGGGCTAGCCCACTCAAAAGACCCAGGAGACAACAATGGAATGGCTTTCCCAAGCATCTGGAAAACAACAAATCATATGCCCAAAGAATCACACCAAAGAATCGTCTTTCAGGAAACCGAAAGACAAGATTTTGGAGCAACATAACCCCCAGCCAGAGAACACAATGCAGACACGCACACACATACATGCACACGCAGATACATACAGACACAAACACACACGCACACACACACGCGCGCGCACACACACACACACTCGTTATTATTAGTATAAAGTACTTACAGGACAGCCCATTAAGCAAAAAGGAAGGCTGTGATGCAAATGAGCAAGCCAGCTGGATCAAGGAGATAGAATGCTCTCTATGCCCAGCAGGAAAATTATGGGATGTTTATAATTATGGCAGCCTCCTTCCTTGGCCCAACTCTTTATTTCTCTTCGGCTAGAGACAGCAATCCCCTGTCCTTTGATTTGAAACTTGTGTTCTGACCCAGGCTTCCCAAGAGCATGAAGCAAACTCCTTGTCCCTGACCTGCGTGGCCCTGCACTTTACCTGGCATCCAAAACAGGCCGCATGGAGACACCTGGGAGGGGAAGGGCAGGGGCAGCCAGTCCTTGCAATTACTGGTTTGGTGAAACAGATATAAAATGAGCATCCGGTTTGCCCGAACCAGTCTGAACTGGCAGAATCCCACCCCTGCATTGTTGTATGTCTTAATGTGTGAAGGGAACTCAGGTAGCTGCAGCTTAGCCAACAAACTTAGACAAGGTTTGGCAGGATCTGCAAGTTAAATTTCAGGGAGAGACATTGTGTTAAATCCAATACATAGGTAGTCCTTGACTTATGACCACAGCAGAGCCCAAGATTTACGTTGCTAAGGGAAACAGTTGTTAAGTGAGTTTTGCCCCCTTTTATGACCTGTTTTTTGCCACATTTGTTAAGGGAATCGCTGCGGTTGATAAGTTAGTAACCCAGTTGTTAAGTGAATCTTAAGCCACCTCATTCTCTGTTGTCCCCATTGATTTTGCTTGTCAGAAGGTCGCAAAAGGAGATTCCAGGACCTTGGGACACAGCAGCCGTCATAAATGAGAACCAGGTGCCAAGCATCCGAACTTTGATCACCTGATTATGAGGATGCTTGCAAAGGTCGTAACTGTGAAAAATGGGACATAAGTCGCATTTTTCAGTGCCGTTGTGACTTGGAACGGCCGCTAAACAAACTGCTGCAAATTGAGCATTACCTGTAGCTGTCAAGAGATGTAGGAGCCTAACCCAGATCTTCCATTTCAAGATGATCCCGAGATTATAAAACAGAAAGGTGCGTCCTTTATAACTTTCCTGAAAGAGAGGAAAATATAGAACCAAAGGTAAACAGATGAACAGAGTTGGAAGGGACCTTGCAGGGCATCTAGTCCAACCCCCTTGCCCAAGCAGGAGACCCTACATCTGCCTCTACCTAGGATTGAACTCACAACCTCCTGATTGGGAAGCAAGAGCTCCACCTTGAGGCCACAGCTAGGTGGGTGAAAAACCCCAGTCTTGGGGACAGCTAGATGCATACATCCCTCCCTTTCTGCATTCTTTCTTTCTTTCTTTCTTTCTTTTTTAAGTGTCTTTCTCTCGTTCCCTTCCCCTCTCCAAATTAGCACGGGAAAGATGCCCGTTATTACCTGCCACTGGATAATGATTATAATTAGGTGGCTCTCTGCCACCAGCCAAGATCTGAAGAGCCGAGCCTGCACCCCAGCCGAGCCTGCACACTGCAAAAACACACCGGCGCTAAAGGTGTCAAGGAAAGACGTTGGAAAACAACGCTGGCCAGCCGCTCGGAAAAGGGCACCAGCTGAAAGCCCTTTGATTATCTTCTGCAGTGGGCCTTTTGCTGTTTGAGCATCTGGGTTGAAAGACAGACACAAAGCAACTGGCTCACCCCAAATGCGAACCGGGTCTATTAAGGGAGGGAGGGGCCGGAGCAGAGAGGAACGCTCTCTCTCTCTCTCTCTTCGAGCGGAAGAACTTCAGACGGTGCCCGGGGATTATTGATTGTGCTTCGCACATCAAAATACAAGGGACATAAAGAGGAGCTTCGCAGGTCCTACGGAATACAAGGCGAGCCGTTTCCTTGAGGCTTCGGAAGTTGCGTGAAGAAGGGAGCTATTGTGGCTTGTCTTCTTGACCTGGGCTTCCCCCCAAAAAGCACGAAGCGGATTCCTGGTCCCTGCAAAACCCCTTTTATTAAACGAATGTGAATTCCTCTCATTCACATTCAGCAGAGGTCTGGTAAACAGTCTCTCAAAGGTGAATTTATGACCACAGGCCTTATCTAGCTTGGAAAGCTACCATGGAAATACTTTCCAAATGCAGTGCAGTGCAAAGAAAGACTTGGCACAGAGTCTCAGAGATTCACGGACAGATCTTCACACTCCTGAAATAAGTGAATGAATGAACGAATGAATGAATGGTTTCCTGCAAAAGCCCACTCCCCTTTCGCTCCTCTTTTATTTCCTACTAGCCGTTCCCGGCCACGCGTTGCTGTGGCCCAGTTTGGTTAAATAGCCAACCAATCTATGTGTAGATCTACACCTGCACACACAAACACTTACACACAACCACCGTATAACCCACAACCTACCTACCTACTGTATTTCTCCCTCTATCCCTCTACCTACCTACCTACCTACCTACCTACCTACCTACCGCATTTCTCCCTCCCTCTCTCTATCCCTATAGCTGCCTACCTACCCACCTACCTACTGTATTTCTCCTTGAATCTTATGTACAGAGTATTTTATGTCATAAAGGATGACATAATACCTGTGGCCCACTGCTCTCTCTGTATCCATCTACCTACCTTTTTTACAATTTTTTACATTTCCGTTGCATATACCTGGCACAGGCAGAGGCGTAGCGTGGGGGGTGCAGGGGGGGCCGGACACACCGGGCGCAACATCTGGGGGGGCGCGCTCGCACTCGCAGCTCTCTGCCCCTGCCTGGCTCACTCACTCTCTCTGCAGTGCTGGCTGTGCGAATCCGATCTGAGCCGCCGGGTCGCCGCCCACTGTGGAGGGGGGGGGGTGTGCCAGGCATGCGGTGCGGTGGGTGCGAAGAGAGAGCGAGGGACTATCTGGGGGAGGGACAGTGCAGCGGCCGCCCAGCGCCGCTGCACTGTCCACGGGTTAGGGGGGCGCAAATTAAATCCACGGGTTAGGGGGCGCAAATTACTTGCCTTGCCCCGGGTGCTGACAACCCACGCTACGCCACTGGGCACAGGTGTGACATCTACACAATCTATATAAATATCATTGGTGCCGTATTTGAAATGAACATTGTGTGAACATTTGGAAGCGATCGGTGCAGTACTTTTGGAGATTAGCGGTTTTGAACAAACTCTTGTTACATTTTTATTTATATGGAAGATGGGAGGGGCCATAGGGGACTCTGCTGTCAGCTCCTCTGGCCACCGGCGGGCTACAACACTCAGTTATTTTAAGGTGCATAGACTTCAACTCCCAGAATTCCCTAGCCATCTGGGTGGGAGATTTGGGGAGTTGAAGTACCTGAGGTTGAAAAACACTGCACTTGAAACCGGAAGGTTATGGGAATCGCTGCGCTCTATCAGGCAGGGTATTTCCTTGTAGACATCTGTCTGTGAAGCTCTTGAGATTGAATCAGGGGTAGATTTCATGCTTTGTATAGATCAGGGGTGTCAAACTTGATGCCCGCAGGACGGATGTGTCACGTGCTGGCCACCTCCACTCCTGGTTTAGCGAAGGGGGAGGGAAGTCACAATATGTCACATGAGGACAATGTGACACCGCAAGTTTGACACCCCTGGTATAGGTGGTCCTCAACTTACAACCATTCATTTAGTGGTCATTCAAGTTATGAAAGCATTGGAAAAAAGTGCTTTACGACCAGTCCTCACACACCACCATTGCAGGGTCCCCCTAATCCAGGGGTAGGCAAACTTTGCAACTTTAAGTCTGAAGGACTTCAGCTCCCAGCAAAGCTGGCTGGAGAGGTCTGGGAGCTGAAGTCCTTCAGACTTAAAGTTGCAAGTTTGCCCACTCCTGCCCTAGTCGCATGATAAAAATTTGGGCACCTGGCAACCAGTATGACTTTTTAGATGAGGGTTGCAGTGTCCCGGGGTCACCATTTTCAACCTCCTCAGTTGGCTTTTGACAAATAGTCAATGAGAGAAACCAGATTCACCTACCAGCCAGGGTGTTTCACTTAACAACAAAAGCAAAAAAGGGTCATAAAATCAGATGCAACTCATTAAACAACCGCTTCATTTAGCAATGGACGTTCCAGCCCCAATTGTGGTCATAAAGCAAGGACTGCATGTACCCAGCCCCTTTAGATTTGGTATGGCTGTATTTGAACATACAACGGTAAAGCCAATGGTTGACGTTATAAATTCTGGTGTTGGATTTAAAATGCAATGAGAATGCAGCCAATGTTGCTTTGCCCCAAACCATCATTAAAAAAACCTGGCCTGTACACAACCCAAGACAGCCATGCTTAATTGAACCATGGTTTATTGAATCAGCTCATTTTCTTTCTTTCTTTCTTTCTTTCTTTCTTTCTTTCTTTCTTTCTTTCTTTCTTTCTTTCTTTCTTTCTCTCTCTCTCTCTCTCTCTCTCTCTCTCTCTCTCTCTCTCTCTCTCTCTCTCTCTCTCTCTCTTTCTTTCTTTCTTTCTTTCTTTCCGAGTTTGCACGCCACACGGATTGCATTCGCCTATCATTTTTATACAGGCCGGTTGCAAATCTAACAGCTGCATTCAGCCAAAAGATTACCCTTCCTTAATTTTAGTCCTGCTCAGAGGTTGCATGTGCGCATCTGTGTGAATATGATTTGGTGTGTGGAATGCATTGAGCAAGCCCAGAAGACAGATTAACTCTGTGACCAGATTTAGCACACGGTGGGAACCAAGCCCCTAAATTACCCAGTAAACGCTGGAGTTTTGCTTACGGAACATACACTAAGCTGTAATGTAGCTGGCGAGTTTGCGATTCCGCATGCCGTGCAGAAATAGCCACGGTTATTTATCTTGCTACCCGGTCTCCTTGATTTTGTGTTCTAAAATATTAGCATGCATCGCCACCCCTCAGGAAAAAAAGAACGGGAAAAGTGTGATTATCTTGCTGGCATTAGAAATTCAGCCTTTGCGCCAAGCTGTAGGTCAGCGTTGCCCTTTCAGCATCTTCACCTGCTGAAGGTGGAACTCTGGAGAAGAAAAACAATCTGCATTTCATTCCAGAGTGGGAAACGTGAAGGACCAAGACCTTGGATTAGAGGAACAGCATCCGAAGAAGGAAAGGGGACTTTGGCTTGCTCTGGAAGGATCAGGACAATGGCTGGGCAAAAAATAAATAAATAAATAAAATGAAAACACCCCGGGGGAGTCACAAGTGCTGGGATTTCAGTGTTTTTCACTTGATGATGGGTTGGTGAGTGGGAGACAAACAGATTAGTGGCATCTTCGAGACAACCTAAAGTCACGATGACATTAAGTTGCTTGTTCTGAAAAAGGAGAACAAATGTAATCAGAAAGGCAACGAATATTGTCTTGAAAACTGGTAGGATTCACTCACAGCTTGCTGTTCTCCCTGCCCCGCCTTCTTATCCAGAGCATCAAAGCAGTTTGAAATGTAAATTGATGCCTATTGTCGTCGTCCTCCTCCTCCTCCTCCTCCTCCTCCTCCTCCTCCTCCTCCTCCTCCTCCTCTATTTATTTTATCGAATTTGTATACCGCCCTATCTCCCCGAGGGGACTCCTCCTGTTTGGTAAATGCTTTGCACAGGTTGTTTTTTACCTGTGCAAAAAGTCCGTGGAATCACAGTTTCAGGGCCCAGTGAGGCAGTTCGGTGATTTTTTTTAAAAAAATCCTGGACAAAATGGTCTTTCAAGGGCTTGCTTAAGGTGGTGACCGAAGATCAAGTTGCACATCCCACTGGTGTGTGGTTGTGTTGGGTGTGTGGAGTTGTTTAAATAACAAGAATATGTCATTCTACAATTGACTGGCGTTGCCTACGTTCTTAAAAGGCTCCTGTTCTTTTCATACACTTTCTATGCATGTCAACCACGAAGCCATCCACCTGCCCAGCCGTTGCAGAAGGTAATTTTTCTGCTTTAAGTTCACAAGAGCGATCTAATATTTTGCACAGCAGGCATGGAGACCCTGTAACCCACTGATCCTAGACAAAGCCTCTTTTCTGCGCAGCCTCACAAATCCCTTCTTACCACATTGCCAAAGTGGAGGCTTTAAGCCATGAAACATTTACCAGCCCTTTTATAACAAGAGCCCTTAGACTTATATACCGCTTCACAGCGCTTCAGAAGCCCTCTCGAAGCGATTTACAGTCAGCCTGTTGCCCCCAACAATCTGGGTCCTCATTTGACCCACCTCGGAAGGATGAGAGGCTGAGTCCACCTTGAACCGGTCAGAATCCAAGTCCTGGCAGTGAGCAGCCTGCAACACTGCATTCTAACCACTGCACCACCAGGACCAAGGAAAGGAGGGGAGAAATAGTAACAGTACTTAAAGTTACATACCTCTTCACAGTGCTTTAGAAGCCCTCTCTAAGCAGTTTTACAGAGTCAGCCTCTTGCCCCCAACAATCTGGGTCCTCATTTTACCCACCTCAGAAGGATGGAAGGCTGAGTCAATCTTGAGCCGGTGAGAATCGAATTGCTGGCAGTCAGCAGAATTAGCCTGCCGTACTGCATTCTAACCACTGCGCAGCCATGGCTCTTAATACCGCATGATCCAGAGTTCTGTTATCGGCTAAAGAGCCTTTCAGGAAAGCCTTGCTATCTGCAGAAGAAATGGGCTGAGGTGTGCAAGGCCTGGCTGCAACTATCCGAAAGTAAGTAGTAGGGCAGCTCCACCCAGCCCAGCCCCATCCTAGCTTAATTTTTACCTGTGCAGCAGTGGTGGGTTTCTGCAGGCTCGCACCTACTCATGAGAGCCGGTTGGTGAAATTTAGAGAACCAGTGAGAGGGGGTTCCACCGGCGTACCTGGAAGTAAATCTGGCCCACCGCTGCCAGTGACCCAACGGAAAGGAAAGGAAAGGAAGGAAGGAAGGAAGGAAGGAAAGAAAGAAAGAAAGAAAGAAAGAAAGAAAGAAAGAAAGAAAGAAAGAAAGAAAGAAAGAAAGAATTTATCATCACAATTGAGCCCAAAATTTTGGTTGCTAAGCAAGAGCGTTGTTAAATGAGTTTCACCACATTTTAAAAGGTGGCCACTCCCACCCTGTCACATGACTGCCAAGCCACGCCCACAAAATAGGCCACACCTACAGAGTAGGTTCTAAAAAATTTGAAACCCACCACTGCTGTGCACCCTGGAGTGGGCAGGGTCTTAATTAGGGCTTATTATTGGGGGGGGGATTGGGCTTATATTGGATGCATGTGTAAAAATGAAGCTCGGACTTATTTTCTGAGTGAGTCGTATTTTCGGGGAAACCCAAAACGCTTTATAACTTAATTTAAAAAATGATTTAAAAACAGAAAAACGTCTCTCCCTAGCAGGGGTGGGTTCCGACAGGCGCTACTGCCAGTTCACTTGTGTGCTCGCTGTGCATGCACGCTGGATGCACGCTTTGCACGCGCATGCGCAGTGCGATTAAAATTGTTCTGCGCATGCGCAGAAGCAAAAAAACAAGATGGCGGCGCCTACGGGGGCACCCAGAGAAACGATTCAGGGGCATGTCAGGCCTGGGTCGCTACTGGTTCCAGCGACCCAGGCCACCAAACCACTACCGAACCGGTTGAATCCACCGCTGCTCCCTCGCCCTATGCCAGTTTAGGGAAGCAAAAAGAACCCCTGTTTATTTTCATGGTATCTGTCTTGAGATGGACTTCCTTCCCCCCCTCCTGTGTCCTGGCTGGAAATGAACGACCAGGCTGTGGTCAAGTCACCTCCTCCGGGGAGGAGAAAAGGAGAGGAATGATTGTAGAGTCACGCCAGCCGCTGCCAGCGATGGGCACAGCTAGATCATTTTAGACTTCGGCCTTAATGGCCTTCTGCCCACCCCCGCCCCCGCCCCTGGTCTTAAATGGCCATGTGCCTGATTTCCGTCTGGAAGCACAGACTTTCGTCTTCTCGCCAACCTGCCCTCCTGCCATTCTGCCCTCCGCAACCGCTGCTCCATTTGATTAAGTTAGAGCAAAAGCCCGAGAAGGCTCCCCACGCCTGATTGGAGGAGGAGGAGGGAGGAGGAGGAGGGAGGAGGAAGAGGGAACAGCACTCGAAGTGGGGCGGTTTTGCATTTTTAAAACTGTGCCTTAATCTGAAAGGCAGGATTGTTCGCTTCCGCCAGGCTGCTTGCTGGCCCAGAATATTTTATTTGGGAGCAAGTTAAATGAATTTGGGAGTTCGTAGCAGGAAAGGCTCAGAAAAGCTGCTTCCACGTAGGAGGTTCACAACATTATAGATTTTTACCAGCCCCCCCCTCCCCCCAAATGTACCTGATAGGCAGCATCTTTTCCCTCCTGGAGACAATTTCCATCTTAAACAAAATAGAAGTAGAAGGGGGAGAAACTCTATCCATTTATGCAAATGAGGCCGGGTGATTGCACACACACACAAAAAAAGTCCCCTTCGGAAGCATCTCTGCATTTAAATTCTACCTCTTTTTTTTTTTTTAATCTATGCCTCTCCAACTTGCATCTCATCTGCAATCTTACCTGCGTGGAACTTTGTAAGATTACAAACAACAACAACCCCATTGCTAAGGTTTCTCCTTTCTTTGTCCTGGTTCGTGTCATGGAAGGGACAGGGTCAGGGGTGAAATTCAGCAGGTTCTGGGGAACCGGCAGTGGGAATTTTGAGTAGTTCCCAGAACCGGTAAATACCACCTCTGGCTGGCCCCGCCCTCATCTATTCTCTGCCTCCCGAGTCCCAAATGGGGATTTTGCAGTAACCTTCCCCTGCCACGCCCACCAAGCCACGCCCATAGAACCGGTAGTAAAAATTGTTGAATCCCACCACTTGACAGGGTGCATATTGTGTGTGTGTGTGTGTGTGTGTACCAAGAAGCTACTTGGCTGATAGATGTTCAACTTTCTCTCCTGCCCACAGAAGTGGAAGGAAAAATCCAATGAGATATCAGGGTGACTGAGGGAGGGAGGGAGGGAGGAAGAGGGAGAGGGGGTGAGAGGGGAAGAGAAAGGAGAAGGGAGGGAGATGGAAGGGTGGGAGATAGAGGGGAGGATGGAGGGAGGACAGGGTAAGGGGGAGACAGGGGAAGGGGAGGGAGGAGAAGAGAGGGAGGAGAAGAAAGAGAGAGGGGAGGAAGATGGAGGGAGGGGAGATCAGGGACAAGGGGAGAGAGTAGAAGGGAGAGGGAGAGGGAGGAGAATAATAATAATAATAATAATAATAATAAATTTTATTTGTAGCCCGCTCTCTCTCCCCAGAGGGACTCGAGGCGGGGCACAGGAAAATTAAAAAACAATAAACACAAACAGAGTACATAATTTTAAATCCCAATTAAACAAATCCTGCGCTAAAAACATCTATAAAAACTAAAAGCTGTCCCTAAAACCCCTTAACACTACAAATAAATTAAAATTACCCTAAAACCCCAGGACAAGGAGGCTATCCCAAGCCGGCCAGACGGAAAAAGTAGGTTTTCAATTTGAGACGGAAGGAGCGGAGGTCCGTGGTCGTCCTAATATCGGGGGGAAGGTCGTTCCAGAGGGCCGGGCCCGCCACAGAGAGAGCCCTTCCCCTGGGTGTCGCCCGCTGACACAGTCTAGTGGACGGCACCCGGAGAAGCCCCGCTCTGTGGGAGCGAATCGGCCGTGAGGATGTATGGGGCAGGATCCGATCCTGCAGGTAGCTAGGTCCCGAGCCATGGAGCGCTTTAAAGATGATAATTAACACCTTGAAGCGCACCCGGAAGACGACAGGTAGCCAGTGCATCTCGCGTAAGAGCGGTGTTACATGGGTGGACCTTGCGGTCCCCATAATTGCTCGCGCGGCTGCATTCTGGACTAGCTGAAGCCTCCGGGTGCACCTCAAGGGCAGCCCCATGTAGAGAGAGTTACAATAGTCCAGGAGAGAGAGGGAGGGAGAGAAGAGGGGGTGAGAGGGGAAGAGAAAGGGAGAAGAGAGGGGAGAGGGAAAGGAGGGAGATGGAGGTGAGGAGGGAGGGAGGGAGGACAGGGTGAGGAGGAGAGAGGGGGAAGGAGAGGGAGGAGAAGAGGGAGGGGAGGGAGGGGAGGAAGGTGGGAGGGTGGGAGATGAAGGTGGGAGGGAGGACAGGGACAGGGGGAGAGAGGAAGGGGGAGGGAGAGAGGGAAGGAGAGGGAAGAGAAGAGAGAGGGAGGGAAGGAGAGGGAAGGAGGGAGGAGAAGAGAGTGGGGGAGGAGAGATAGGGAGAAGGCGAAGGAGATTGACAAGACCTCTGCACTTTGTCTTCAGCTCTCCTTGAGCAATTCTCCTGCCGAAGGTTCCCTCATTCCCTCTTTTTGTGCTCGTTGAATGGGCATGGGTCGTGCCTAACCCACAGGGTACAAATTGTACATACGGAGGCAGCCCTTGACTTACGACCACAGCTGGGAGTGGAGCTTTTGTCCCTAAGCAAAGCGACAGTTGAGTCACACCCGATGTTACGCCCTTTTATCTGATGCAGACGAGTGAACCCTGAGCCCAAATGAGGACTTGGGTGGGGTGGAGGTGGGGGCGGATATCTTTTCCTTCCATCGATGCCAACTCATTCTTTGCCACCCAAGAGGCCGCCAAGTGAACGGATGGATTCCTTTTGCCAAAAGTCAGAACTGCTTGGAAGGAGGTCAAGAGCGGCTGCTGGCTGGGAAGCCACATCTGGACATCCACACCAAGCGGGGAGCAAAGAGAGCAGGGGCGCACACACGACCGGTAGCCTGAGCCTGTGTGCTGGTCACCCAGCCCCCCCACCCACCCCACCCATGGGATCCTTTGGAACATCTTCAAAACCTGTCATCAAATTAAAATCTTCAAACCTGACAGAGGGAAGATGAAATGATTAAATACCTGGGTAGCAATCATATTAACTGCAAGTAATGAATGCAGTTAATACAGTAATGCATATTAACTATCTTTAATTACAGTCCCGTTTAAATCGAGCGCCATTTAATATTCATCTTAGCCCCCTGAACTTTGGGGAAAAGTTGACATGTTTCAGCTTTAAAAAAAAAACAAAAAAAAACAAACCAAGGATCCGCAGGAAGGGTTCTTCCAATAATGGGTTGGGCAAAATTTATGGCAGAGACACTGACAGTAGCTCATTAAATCAGTTGGTGGCACCTTCAGTCGTTCCTACCAGAGCTCAATAGGACTTGCGTTTCAAGTACAAAAGATGTCACTACGTAAGTGGCTGCATCCCAGGCCCAAATCACCACAAAACTTCCACCCATTTGTTGTGGCCCACAGTGAGGAGGTTGGGGAGGAACATGGGCCAGTCCTGGAGTCTGGGGAAGGCTCTGATGAGGTTCTGCATTGGAGGCAGATATGGGGCCAGAGCCATATGCCAGTTATCAGCTGCCTTCCGAGTCAGACATCAGTGAGGCAAAACCTCATCAGAACAGCTGGAGCCTGTTCCCAGTGTGCGCATGCGCAGAGTTGCCAGATGAAGGGAACAGCTAAAGGACATGGATTGACTTGGGAGGAAGGCCACAGGTGGACGATGAATGGCCCCTCCCAGAGGAAATAAAAGAGGAGCGAAAGGGGAGTGGAGTTTGCAGGAGAAAATTAGTTTGCTTAATTGGTTTGTGACTCTCTGAGACTCCTTGCCAAGTTCTGCAGATATTGGCCTGGCAGCTCTCCAAGCTAGATAAGGTCTGTGACTGTAAATCCTCCCTTGAATGACTTTGCTGGATGTGAATGAGCAGAATCCACAGTCAATTAATAAAAGGGGTTTTAGGGCAGAAGCCCTATCAATTGTGGAGCCGACTGGAAAACCTGCCCCTCCTCCTGATGTGCCATGCTTCCCCTCCCCCCCAACCGGAAGCTCCTCTCAAAATTGTGGCGTCGACTGGTGACAGGGAGCCAAAGCAGAGAGATGAAAGAGCCACATGCAGCTCCAGAGCCATGGGTTGCCGACCCCTGTTCTTAGTTCTCAAGATTCTGTATTTACCCCAGACATTAAAGAGACCTGAGATTTCTGTTGTTCTTACCGCCTTGGTCTTGCCCAACTGCGTGGGACTTGCCACCTTGCAAGTATATTTTATACATAATCTATCAAAGTACAGGGCAGTACTACAGCATGGTAATGGTAAAGTGTTAGAACATGAAGATGGAGCTGATGATGACATATTTAAGTCCCTAGAGCTAGTCTTCAAAGTTATGATGGATCCCTCAAAGGTATTTACAATCCTGTTTCAAAATTCCACTGTCCTGTAGTCCTACCCACAAACGTGATTGTTTCCATTGCCTGTGATCATGTGATTGGAAGAGCCGAGATGGCACAGCGGTTAGAACTGCAGGCTCCTTCTGCTGACTGCCATCTGCTTGCAATTTGGCAGTTCAAATCTCACCAGGCTCAAGGTTGACTCAGCCTTCCGTCCTTCCGAGGTGGGTAAAATGAGGACCCAGATTGTTGGGGGCAAGAGGCTGACTCAGTAAACCACTTAGAGAGGACTGTAAAGCACGGTAAAGTGGTATATACGTCTAAGTGCTTTTGCTATTTATGATGGTTTTGCAGGAAACTGGTGTTTACTTCTGGTCTGTGGCCAAAACCAACCCATAGCAAACAAAGGGGTTGCCGAATGACCACAGTGTAATGACTGTCATAAAATCATCTCTGATTTATGATATTCCCGCTTTGTGATCGTCATGACCTAAGACTGTAATTGCCATAACGGCTGTGGTGGCGCAGTGGTTAGAATGCAGTACTGCAGGCTACTTCTGCCGACTGCTGGCTGCCTGCAGTTTGGCAGTTCAAGTCTCACCAACCCAGTGCTTCTCAATTATTTTCTGTCATGCCCCCCTAGGAAGAACAAAACATTTCGCGCCCCCCGCGCGACTGTAAATAGTATCATTTGTCTATAAAATTGTTATAAGTACACCTCTGCATAACACTGTATCCTTATACAGTGTTATGCAGAGGTATAACGTATAACGGTACATTAGAGGTAACGTATAAGAGAATAAAAAAAGAAAGAAATGTGGATCAATTTACAACAAAAAATAGCTTTATTAACTGTAGCAGAAAAGATTAGAAATGTAAATTTTTTTTAACGTGCTCCCCTTTACAGAGCCTCGTGCCCCCCCTGGGGGGGGCGCCCCACTATTTGAGAAGCACTGCACCAACCTAAGGTTGACTCAGCCTTCCATCCTTCTGCAGTGGGTAAAATGAGGACCCAGATTGTTGGGGGCAAGAGGCTGACTTTGTAAACTGCTTAGAGAGGGGTGTAAAGCACTGTGAAGCGGTATATCAGTGGAAGTGCTATGGCCATTGAATTAGTTAAATGAATTGCTAATTGCAATTGCTATTACCTGTATTTCTTAACTTTTCAAACTCCCTAAAACAACGCAGAAAATCAACACAAAACGCATCCCTGCAGCATTTCCCACTCGTCCGAATCCCAGTAGGCCCTTCCTGGATGCCTTGTCTAACCCTCAGTGGGCCTCTCCTATAAATGTTGCTTGGGAATTAAGGGCTAGCAAAGTCTTCGGGAAAGAACCTTCCTTTGTTCTTGAATGCTGCAGGCGACTTCCTTTAAGAGCCTGGAATTCCCCCCCTTTTCTGACTGTGGAATGCGACACCCACCGAATGCTGAAGACAAAACTCCCAGGTGCCCTTCAAGTTTGGACACCTAGAAAGTAGACGGAAGACGGGGTGGTGCAGGACGAGAGAAGCAGCTGGCAGGAAATCCTGCCGATGGCTTTGCTTTGTTGAGCAATATTACAAAGGCCCTAGAATGCTCAGCCTTCTCTTATCCAGAGAAAATTGAACTTTACGGTGGTATGCCTGGATTAAAGAAGGGAGAGCACATACAATGCAATACAATAGCAGAGTTGGAAGGGACCTTGGAGGTCTTCTAGTCCAACCCCCTGCCTAGGCAGGAAGCCCTATACCGTGTCAGACAAATGGCTATCCAACAACTTTCTTCTCAAAAGGTGCCCCACTTCCTCTTCTACCACGATGGGCTTTTTGGGGCAAGGTGGAGAGACCCTCCTTGTATTGCTCAGGGGGTTGAGAAAAGGCCAATAATTGCTCCGATTCGGCGAAATTCCCAGGAACGGAGATTTCTCCTCTGCTGCCTTCCGCCTTCTTTCAGCGATAGCCAATAATAATATAATTCCTTTAATCCTTCCCCTTAGGAGCTGACATCGGCGCAGAGATAGGGAAGCATTAAGGAGCTTTGGTTTCCCTTAGGAGTCCTAGCAGTTTAGGCACCAGTGAGAAATAAATATGTAAGTTTCCTTCGGGCCTTTTCTCTCCTTACAGTTCGTTTTCCTCGATCCCTGGATGCAGAGTCCGATTTCCAAGAGTTGGAAGGGACCTTGCAGGTCATCTAGTCCAACCCCCTGCCCAAGCAGGAGATCTTACATCTGCCTCTACCTAGGATTGAACTCACAGCCTCCCGATTGTAAGGCAAGCGATCCACCTTCAAGGCCACAGCAGCAGTCCCTTTGAACCATTTTGCTGCCCCTGCAGCTTCACTCGCCTGTGCAAAGGGACATGCTTCAGAGCTGTTCCAACCGCCCCCCATCTCCCCCTCCCCACAAGACTGACCCATTCACCCCTTGAGTCCCAGGTAGTGAGGGTCCCCTAGAGCAGGGGTCCCCAACCTTTGCAACTTTAAGTCTGAAGGACTTCAGCTCCCAGAATTCTCCAGCCAGCTTTGCTGGCTGGAGAATTCTGGGAGCTGAAGTCCTTCAGACTTAAAGTTGCAAAGGTTGGGGACCCCTGCCCTAGAGCAGTGGTGCAACTGGGCTCCGGGTGGCAACATTCCCGTCACTCCTGCCTCCCAGATGTCACCCCCTCCCCTTCCTTCCTTGTTCATTGGCAGCAGGCACACCAGCGGATATTTTCCAAGCAAATCGTTTCTGTGCAGCAAAACAACGACAGCATACAAGTCCCGGAGAGCCTTCGGGTTTTTAAGTTTAAAAGTCACGCGCGTTAACTGTCTCACGTCAACTTTGGAGGGGGCAGGCGCCCCCCCCTCCAGTATCTTCGGAAGGTTTTCAAAAGGGACTTGGCTGTGCCTGCACAAGATGCTCCGTTAAGTAACAAAGGATGTGTCTCAAATAGACTACGCTGAATGAAGCTCGTGTTTTAGGGGTCCTTGGTGCTCTCTGAGCTTGTGTGCTTCCTTCCAGGTTCATTATCCAAACTAGGTAACAAAATAACAAATGCTGTGGCCTAGAGGTGGAGCTCTCACCGCCCAATCAGGAGGTTGTGAGTTCAATCCTAGGCAGAGACAGATGTAGGGTCTCTTGCTTGGGCAAGGGGGTTGGACTAGATGACCTGCAAGATCCCTTCCAACTCTGTTAATCTGTATCTGTAATAGACGGACCTGGGAGGTCTTCTAGTCCAGCCCTCTGCTCAAGCCGAAAACCTTATAGCTGTGATGGCGAACCTATGGCACACATGCCAGAAGTGGCACGCAGAGCCATCTCTCCGGGCACGCAAGCTGTCACCCTTGTTGCTCTTCTGGGTTCTGGCGTGCTGGCCAGCTGGTCTTCACATGTGCGGGAGCGCCAGAAACCAAAAGAGCGGAGGGAGGCGGCATTCCCCACCCAACTGTCTCTCCTTGTCCGGGGCTGCAGAACTAGGTTGGCGGTCCTGCCCCCTGAAGGGGACCAGGGGGCAGGCAACGGGGCAGGCAGGGAGGTGCGAGGACCCCTGAAAGGGAAGGTGGAGCTGGCACATGCACGCCAGACAGCTGGTCTTCATGCACACATGCGCATCAGAAACCAGAAGATATGGGGGGGGAGGGCGCATCAGAATTGGAATCAAAGTGTGTGTGCACTCCCATTTGGGCAGGTTTGTCAACACTGCCCTATACCTATTCCAAAACCTATACCAGGTAACATCAGCAGTGCTAATAAGGCACAAGGTTGGCTCTCCATTTATATTCTCGCGCTGTCAATATGGGTGGTGTTGGAAGTTATCACCCAGCCCTCTCCTAGGAAAATGAAAGATCCTAGCAAATATTGAAAAGGCAGAATATTATACTTCTCTGAATGTGATAAGGGAGAAACATGTTTTAATTCCTACAGTTTCCTGCCTACCCCACCTTTTGTCAATGGGCCATTAAGATGTCAAGCCAGTCTATTCACATAACAAAAGACCCCTCCCCATCAGCTCCAGGGTGATGGAATCAAGGCAGGCTACTATAAGCCTTACTGGCCACATGGCATCTGAGAACTCAGCCTAGGGAGTTGCCCCTACATGGCCCCATGGGAGTCTGACAACCAACCAGGAATACATTTCTTATACAGGAACAGGAAACAGAGAGGTGGGGGCTGAACAGATTATAAAAAGCCCTGCAAGCCCCTCCCTCGCCCCTTTTCTTCTGTCCCTTCTTCTTCAACTAACACCTGGGAGCATGTGATCTTCTTTTTCCCCAGGACCAAGCCATGCGGTCTTGTCCACCATTAAACCATCTTTCTAAGCAGCCTCCATGTTTCCAGTGTCTTTTTCACCCACTTGGAGCCGAACCCAGAAGCAGATTTCTTTCAACAGTAGGAAGGGATGATCTTAAGAGGTTCTTTGGAGGGGCTGTTTACTGTAAGCTTTACCGATAGCATCATGGTTTAATATGGTGGCAATGTTTTCATGACACGCTAAAACTATGCCTTTACAGTTGGCTTACCAGTTGACGGAATCGGAGTGGGGAAATCAGGTTCCAGACTTTTTTCAGTCAAGCAAACTCCCTGGGTGATTTTGAGCCTCTTCCTCTTTCTCAGCCCAATCAACCTCATGGGATTGCTGTGGACAGGCAAATAGGAGAAGAGTGAGCCTTACACATTGGCTGCCTTGAGCTCCTATACAAAAAAAAAATCAAATAAATAAATACTAGGCATATGGTTTAGTCCAGGGATCAGCAAACTGCGGCTCCCGAGCCGCATGTGACTCTTTCATCCCTCTGCTGTGGCTCCCCGCTGCTCAAACTATGTGTCCAATGTGCGACACCCATCGGCTCTCAATTTATTGAGTTTTTGGACTCCTGGTAGGCCAACCCAAGAAAAGAAAAGTTTCAGAAGAAAACAGAACGTCTAATTCAACTACATATGTGAGTTTTGTGGGCTCTCAGGAAATAGTCAGGCACGGGGGAAAGTTTTTGTGGCTCCCAGTGTTTTCTTTTCTGTGGGAAAGGGGTCCAAATGGCTCTTTGAGTGTTTAAGATTGCCGACCCCTGGCTTAGTCTATTTATGAATATAGCAATTCATTCGGACAACGTAATTAATGGTCTTTTCCGTATCCATAGAAGTATCTATCCCTACTAATGGCTCTCCAGAGGTTCAAAGGTGACTCTTTCTTATCCTCCTTGGAGATGCTGGGGTTTGAAACTGGAAACCTCTCTGCTTTGACCCTTCTTAATACCATGGCAACAACACCTCTGGACAGGAAGCTGCGTTTAGTAAGGCAGGCCATTGGTTGACCTAGCTAAATGTTGACTATGTTGATTTGCAACAACTCTCCAAAGGAATGTAGTTTTTAAGACATACGCTTAAAAATCTGCTCGGTCTCCAAGCTGGATTCCTTCCGTAACTAACTAATGGACCTTCACAGTACTGTCTGATTCACTGATTGTAACACCCCAAACGAAAGAAGACTCTGAGGCTTGAAGTTCCTCAAAGTTCCATTTTATTAGAGATGTCATATTGGCACATCTGGGATAATCCAAATCTGAAAGCTTCCAGGTTTTCCCCACCCAAATAAAAGTCCAAGCCCCTGCCCAGCACCCACATGTCCATCACATGGCTCAATCAGGCACCATCCAAAACTGGAGATGCCAGCGGTGGGTGCTCCCAATTCGGTTTGGCCGAACCAGTAGTGGCAGCGGCAGGAGGCTCTGCGCAGAAGCATCGTGCGCGAGGACGAGCGTGCACACGAGCGAACTGGTAGCAAACCGGTTAGCAACCCACCACTGGGAGATGTCTCCCAGTCACGCCACTCCAGGTGCAGGGCAAGGTGTCCTTGACTCTCTGAGAAAGGAATGTTATTTAGACTGTATATTTCCCATACTCCATATAATCCCCTCTCCTGTTTTCCCACAGCATTGAATGTAGCAGGCCTGAAGGCCCAATGCAAAAGGTGGCTCCCAGGCTTGCCACTGACTCACAAACTAGTCATCAGTGGGAGAAACACAGGACTCTCATTGTTTCCTTAGCTTCCTTCCCAAAGCATCTTGGTCAATTTCATCTCCACTCCCCAAGATAGGATGGGCTAGTGCTCAAGATGAGAGCTCATCCAGTTGTGGCAGCTACCGCTTCTTAGGTTGATTGAGGGATCTATTTTTTTTAAGGAACTGCATTACGCAACATGTTACATTATGCACAGAAGTGGTATTCAGCCAGTTCGGACTTGTTCAGGCGAACAAGTAGTGGAAATTTTGAGTAGCTTGGAGAACCGGCAAATGCCACCTCTGCTTGGCCCCGCCCTCCTGTCCCCATATTCCAGGGGTGTCCAAACTGGGAAACTTTACGACTTGTGGACTTCAACTCCCAGAATAGCTGGCTGGGGAATTCTGGGAGTTCAAGTCCACAAGTCTTAAAGTTTCCAAGTTTGGACACCCCTGCCATATTCCCTTGGTTTTTTTAGCTCAGCTGATTCGCACGAAGATGGTCTTTGAGGCTGCGCAGCAGGGGTGGGTTCCTCCACAAATCTACAGTGCCGGTTCCAGCTCCCTCCCCCCGCCCGTCCGCCCATCATCCAGATGAAGAGCGAGAGGAGGAATTCTGGGAGTTGAAATCCACAAGTCTTAAAGCTGTCAAGTTTGAACACTGCTGGGGTTTTTTTGTCCTAAAGGGTTAGGGGTGCAAGGGTCTTGTAACTTGACAGCTTTAAGACTTGCGTGCTTCAAATGCCAGAGTTCCTGAGCCAACATTCTGGTTGCTAAGCAAGAGCGTTGTTAAGTGAGTTTCACCACATTTTACAAGTTGGCCATGCCCACTCGGTCACATGGTTGGCAAGCCACTCCCGCCCGGTCATATGGCCAGCAAGCCACTCCCACAAAGCAGGCCACACCTACAGAAGAGGTTCTAAAAAATTTTGAAGTTCACCATTGCTGCGCAGTGCGCACACATGCAAAGTGGGCCTTAGGTGGGTGAGTGAAACGTGACGCAAGCGCGAAGCGCACTCTCATACAACCAGTAGGAAAAGATTTGGAATCCCACCATTGATTCTGCAATGCTGGGTCTCTAGAGTGGGAACAATACAGCGAATTGGTGCCTCGGGGGGCGGGGGGGAGGGTAGTCCTTGATTTACAACCACAATTGAGCCCAACATGTCTGTTGCTAAGTGAGACATTTGTCAAGCGAGCTTTGCCCCATTTTATGATCTTTCTTGCCACAGATGTTAAGTGAATCACTGCAGGCATTAAGTGAGTAAGTGCGAATCTGGCTGCCCCATGGACTGCGCTTGTCAGAAAGTCGCAAAAGGAGATCGTATGAACTTGAGACACGCCAACGGTCATTAATATGAACCGGTCTCCTTGGATCATGGGGAGGCTGCAAAAGTCATAACCGTGAAAAATGGTCATAAGGTACATTTTTCAGTGCCGTTGTAACTTTGAACAGTCACTAAAGGAACTTGTAAATTGAGGGCTACCTAATATTTACAAGATTCCATGAATGTAACCTTACAATAAAATGCAAGCAGTTCATTTTGGTTGTTTCTCTTCATCTGGATTGGCTCATAAGGCTGGCATCAATCTTGCAAGTAACAGTACATCCCCTGTTCTCTCTATGGTCCCCCCCAAATAAGGATGGTTCCTTCGGAGACGTTTGCTACACCCCCAATCCTTCTGTGGGCTCAGCTGCCTCTTATCTAACTGTTTGTTCCACTGCGCAGCTCTTTTAGCATAGAATGAATCAAAACTTTGTGGAATTGCAATTGCCCACTTCAGAGCAATTGCTCCTGTGCAGGATTTGGCTTGGAAAATGGGCCAATCCCTGGCAAGAGTTTTGACAGTTCTGCTATTTTGCTCATACAAGCCTGATCAGGTTATACAAATAATTGTAGCCTTCTCTAAGTTGCTTCTGAGCTGTCAGGAGGGATCCCAATTTACAGTTTGGGAAGCTTGCTATAAATCATAGAAATCCAGTAGTATATTAGTTTGGGCACCGCACATTATATGAATATCATCACGTGGGCTACCCTGAATTTAGAATACAAGTAGTCCTTGAGTTACAACCACGATTGAGCCTAAAGTTCCTGCCGCTAAGTAAAACAATTGTTCAGTGAGTTTTACCCAATTTTACAACCTTTCTTGCCACCTTGGTTAAATCAATCACTTCAATTGTTAAATTAATAACATGGCTGTGAAGTAAATCTGGCTTCCACACTGACTCTGCTTGTCAGGTCGCAAAAGGGGATAATGTGACCCTGGAACACTGCAATAGCGCTTAGACTTATATACCGCTTTACAGTGCTTTCCAGCCCTCTCTAAGTGGTTTACAGAGTCATCCTATTGCCACCAACTATCTGGGTCCTCATTTGACCCACCTCGGGAGGATGGAAGGCTGAGTTAACCTTGAGCCGGTGGGACTTGAACTGCCAAACTGCTGGCAGCCGGCAGTCAGCAGAAGCAGCCTGCAGTACTGCACTCTGACCACTGCGCCACCACAGCAACTGTCGTATATATGACTCTGCTGCCAAGCATCCAAATTTCGATCATGTGACCATGGAGATGCTGCAACAGTGTGAAAAACAGCCATTAGTCACTTTTTTCAGTGCCATCGTAACTTTGAACCGGTTACTAAATGAACTGTACATCAACTATGTAACTTAACCGTTTTAAAATTCAGCATTAGTTTTAAAACGTGGTCAGCACTAAGATTTCTACTATGGTATAATGTAAACAGCCTACTGTGGCGTAGAATTTTACATGCAAATCCAGCCATCATAGATTATTCAAAATAAATCCTGTTTTAAAAATTCATGAATTGATGGAGAGAGAGGGGGGGGGGCGACAAAAGTCAAATTACACTCTGCTTGCAACTGGGATAGGAATACACAATCCCGTGATTAAGTTGTCTATGCCAGCCTTTGGCAAAGTAGACATCTGCTGTGTTTTTTCTAAGTGGTGTATTCTCTTCTGGTAAGGCAGATTTCTTATTGAAAAACTGCAGGTTATTGTGGGAAACACAACACACTTTTGATCAAAAACAAATAGAACCAAATAGAAAAAACAAAAACAAATGAAGCCTTGTACTGTGGAGTGGATGCCAGCCAGTCTTTTTTGATGAGACCTCTTCCCATTTATTTATTTTTTTGAATTGAATAGAATAGAATAGAATTCTTTATTGGCCAAGTATGATTGGACACAAGGAAATAATCATTGGTGCATAGGCTCTCAGTGTACATAAAAAGACAAGATACATTTGTCAAGAATCATATAAGGTACAACAATTAATGATAGTCCTAGGGTGCAAATAAGCAATCAGGAAACAATCAATATCAGTATAAATTATAAGGATACAAGCAACAAAGTTACAAACCTGCAGTCATAAGTGGGAGGAGATGGGTGATAGGAACAACGAGGAGATTAATAGTAATGCAGCCTAGCTTGTCAGCGTTGAGGGAATTGTTTAGCAAAGTGATGGCGTTTGGGAAGAAACTGTCCTTATGTCTATTGTTCTGGTGTTCAGTGCCATATAGCATTGTTTTGAGGGTAGAAGTTGAAACAATTTGTGTTCAGGATTTGAAGGGTCTGTAGATATTTTCACAGCCCTCTTTTTGACTCGTGCAGTGTACAGGTCCTCAATGGAAGGCAGGTTACAATACAATAGCAGAATTGGAAGGGACCTTGGAGGTCTTCTAGTCCAACCCCCTGCCCAGGCAGGAAACCCTACACCGTTTCAGACAGATGTCTAGCCAACATCTTCCTAAAGACTTCCAGTGTTGGGGTTTTCACAACTTCTGGAGGTTGGTAGCCATTGTTTTTCCTGCAGTGCTGATTATCCTCTGAAGTCCGTGTCTGTCTTGTTGGGTTGCAGAGCCAAAGCAGGCAGTTATGGAGGTGCAGATGACAGACTCCATAATTCCTCTGTAGAACTGAATCAGCAACTCTTTGGGCAGTTTGAGCTTCCTGAGTTGGCGCAGAAAGAACATTCTTTGTTGTGCTTTTTTGATGACGTTTTTGATGTTAGGTGTCCATTTTAGGTCTTGAGATACGATAGAACCTAGAAATTTGGAGATCTCTACTGTTGATACTGCGTTGTCTAGTATTGTAAGAGGTGGTAGTATGGGTTTCTCCTAAAGTCTACCACCATTTCGCAGAGAATAATAATAATAAAAAATATTTTTTCCTCTCATTTCCCCCACCCCACCCCACCTTCTTTCAAGAGCACAGATCATGAGGTGTCCAGTACTGTAATATTTGTTTTTTCTGACTAACCCATTTTATAAAAAGGTATCAGCTTTTGTGAATTGCAGCTCAGTTTCTCCAACCATGACTCTGTACTCCACAGATGAAGCGAGCCATCGCTGGCAAAAGCTGGTAACATTTAATAAACCGGGTTAGTCAGAAAAAAGATGCTAACCAACTCCCTTCGAGGTTTGGCTCTCATAAACTAATTCAGCTCCCCTCCTGCAATGCCTCTTAAACGTGTAGCTACGTTTGATGAAGAGAAGGACCAGGGGAGACATGATAGCAGTGTTCCGATATCTCAGAGGCTGCCACAAAGAAGAGGGAGTCAAACTATTCTCCAAGGCACCTTAGGGTAGAACAAGAAGCAATGGGTGGAAACTAATCAAGGAGAGAAGCAACTTAGAACTAAGGAAAAATTTCCTGACAGTTAGAACAATTAACCTCTGGAACAGCTTGCCTCCAGCAGTTGTGAATGCCCCAACCCTGGAAGTCTTTAAGAAGATGTTAGAGAGCCATTTGTCTGAAATGGTATAAGGTTCCTGCCCACGCAGGGGGTTGGACTAAAAGACCTACAAGGTCCCTTCCAACTCTGCTATTGTATTGTACGTATCTCTCTACTTACATTCTCTCTTTTTTTGGGGGGGGGGGGAGGAGTGGGAATTACTTATTTTATTTATTCCCAACCAATTCTGGGTGGCTCCCAATCAAAAGTTAAAATAAGAAATAAAAACCGTATGAAAACTATAAACATTTGCAGACTATAAAATTATTTGAGTAGGATGATGATGCTTTAAAAAAAAAAAAAAGGCGAAGCAATAGGCATATCTCAACGTGACTAGTCCCTTATGTTGATTCCTGAGGCTGATCTAAGACAGAGTTTCCCTCTTCTTTTCCCTTTATGAAGAAATTCTTGGACTGGAATCAGACAAAATAACTTTTTGTGCTGATGATGGACCTAGAGGCTTGTCTAGGTTGGCTGACGCTTCAGAAGGACTGAGAAGTCAGGCTGTCCCTGCCTTATGGAACGCTCTTTGAGTCATCTTGAACAACAAAGGGCCTTTAAAGCCTTTTTTTTAAAATGCCCCACAAAGTAATTCTACCCCAGCCAAGCAGAGAAAGAGGGAAGCCACTTGAATGAACCTCTGTTTGCAGTTTCGTTTTATGTTTTTGGGGTTCTTTCGTGGTTTCTTGGGATTTCTTTCCTTCCTTATTAAGATAGGTTTACAAAATAAAGGATGCCTCTGAGAGAGGAGGTGGCCTTGAAAAGAATATAGATTTGCAGATTTATTTATTAGATTGTTATATCATTGGAGGGATGCGGTGGCTCAGTGGCTAAGACGCTGAGCTTGTCAATCAGAAAAGTCGGCAGTTTGGCGGTTCGAATCCCTAGCGCCGCGTAACGGAGTGAGCTCCCGTTACTTGTCCCAGCTTCTGCCAATCTAGCAGTGCGAGAGCACGTAAAAAATGCAAGTAGAAAAATATAAACGACTTTTGGTGGGAAGGGAACAGCGTTCTGTGCGCCTTCGGTGTTCAGTTATGCCAGCCACATGACTACGGAGATGTCTTCGGACAGCACTGGCTCTTCGGCTTAGAAACAGAGATGATCACCGCCCTCTAGAGTCGGGAATGTCTAGCACATATTTGCGAGGGGAACCTTTACCTTTACAAAATAAAAGATGCCTCTGAGAGAGGAGATGGCCTTGAAAAGAATATAGATTTGCAGATTTATAGATTGTTATATCACTGCAGTCCTGGTGTTCTTGGGGGTTTATATATAAAACTCCAGTATAAAGTACCAATGGCATTAAATTCAATCAAAAATGAAAGTAAAGCAGAGCAGGTATGTCATTATATTAAATGTCAATGCCATCATCCAACTAATTAAAAATGTCTTTCTTTTAACCTGTTTTGAGAATGCTAATCTGGTTGGACACATCTAGATCCATAATATGGAGACATCATAGAGAAGACCATCCTTCTGGCCTCATTCCCACTCCCCTAGAGCCTAAAACAGTTTTGTCAACTGTAGCACTTTTAGAAGGTGTAGATTTCAAGTCCCTAAATTGTCCCAAAGGTGCTTTTTTCAAGAGGCAACTGAACGTTCTGGTTTTCTTCTTTGAAGACGTTTCGCTTCTCATCCAAGAAGCTTCTTCAGCTCTGACTGGATGATGGGGAATGGAAGTATTTACACTCTTCTTTTTTCCATTTCCCATCACCCAGTCAGAGCTGAAGAAGATTCTTGGATGAGAAGCGAAGCATCTTTAAAGAAAAACCAGAAAGTCCAGTTGCCTCTTGAAAAAAGCACCTTTGGGACAACCAAGACCTGGATGACTCAAAACCTCCATAGACAACTCCCTGAATTCCCTATCCACCCCTCTTAAACTTGCCAAGTTGGAGAAACACTGGTGTAGTGGGAGATCCCAATCATCCCTTCTTTTTCTGATTTTGATGGACAGAGGAAACTTCAAACTTTGGAAAACGTGTGGCTTCCCTCACCAACAATTACATCAACACCACCACCACCCCAAGCAAACATGGGAAGAGGGGCCAGGGGAAGAACCACGACCTGTGTTTTCCAATACAAAGCATGCAACCTATGTACTTGCATGAGTGACTGCAATTCTGTGGCATAAAACACCTCCTTTGCGTGATATCTCGCTGCACAGTTCTTCCTTTTTGACGTCATCATGGTTTGCTAGCAAACCTGAACAGGAGCAGCCTGAAAGGACAGAACAGGCCAGCAAATGTCTCTACTTTTAGGGTTAACAATGTTGTTATTGTTACTGCTGTGTGATCCCATCCCATTGAAAAATGTTCCTCCGGTCCAGCCCTTCCTGTCCTCTACCATGCTCTGGAGTCCATTTAAGCTCATACTAACTGCTTGGATGACTCCATCCAGCCACCTCCTTCTCTGCTGTCCCCTTCTTCTTTTACCCTCCATTTTTCCCAGCATGAGGCTCTTTTCCAGGGAGTCCTTCCTTCTCATTAGGTGGCCGAAGTATTTGAATTTCCTCTTCTGGATCTGGCCTTCTAAAGAACAGCCAGGGTTGATCTCCTCTAGGACTGACTGGTTTGATCGCCTTGCAGTCCAAGGGACTCGCAGGAGTCTTCTCCAACACCAGAGTTCAAAGGTCTCCATTCTTTGGTGCTCAGCCTTCCTTATGGTCCAACCTTCACAGCCATCCTTTGCAACTGGGAAAACCATCGCCTTGACTATACGCACTTTTGTTGGCAGGGTGAAAAATATTACGACCAAGTTTAGGTAGTCCTCTCCTGCTCTACCCCCAGTTTGCTTCTCCTGAATGCTCAGTAGGATTTCAGCACACCAGTGTCCTTTCTCTTTCTTTGACCTGGACATGTTTGTTGCAAAATTATCTCCCATCTGGACAAGCGAGACTCAATCACAGATATGGTGTCTGCATTTTCTGAGCTATCTGGCCTCCTCCCACCGCCAACCGCCACCGCCTGACTGGCCTGAGCCTCTCAGAATTGGAATCAAGCCACCCAAGGGAAAAGGCCAGCAAAAGAAGAAAGGGAGGTGTGACTGCACACATCCCTCCTCTGGATTTCTAAGAGTCTCACAAGGTCAATGCATCAATTTTTCCCATTCAATTCGGGGAAAAGCCGCAAAGAAACTGAAGCCACCGGAAAAATGCAGCAGGGAGGGAGGCAGAGCCCAGGGCTCCATGAAAGGAGGGGGACCTCTTTGTTTTTGTAGTAACAAATGGTGGGCTGTCTCTTCTGCGGGACAAAAGGTTCGAGGTGAGCAGTAGAGAGAAGGTGGGCAGGAATAGATGCAGACGGGAAATCTATCTTTTCAAAGTCTTAGCTATGCAGGGCTGGGGCTCCCATATGCAAAAAGGCAGGTCCCCCCACATGCATTTAGCCACAGCGAAGTATTTCCAGGAAGACTCCTTTTTTTTTTTCAGCTGAGCTTGTCAATCAGAAAAGTCGGCAGTTTAGCAGTTCGAATCCCTAGCACCGCGTAACAGAGTGAGCTCCTGTTACTTGTCTCAGCTTCTGCCCACCTAGCAGTTCGAAAGCACATAAAAAAGGCAAGTTGAAAAATAGGGACCACTTTGGTGGGAAGGTAGCAGCATTCCAGGTGCCTTCGGTGTCTAGTTATGCCAGCCCCATGACCACGAAGACGTCTTCGGACAGCGCTGGCTCTTCGGCTTTGAAATGGAGATGAGCACTGCCCCCTAGAGTTGGGAATGACTAGCACATATATGCGAGGGGAACCTTTACCTTGTACTTTTATCCTCATCACCATGCTTATTTCTCATGCTTAGTCCTGAAGCGGGGGAAGCTCAAGCTGCCCTTAGCTTTCCTGCATTAAAGTAGCATCTTTTACTTCCAACACCATGCAGGGGTGCAGCCTTAAGGTGTATAAAATTGGCTGGAGTTTGCCATTGATCCCCTCGGAGGAAAGTCAAGAGATGGCAGAGACTTAAAATAGAGAAGGATTGTACCAATAGGAAAGGGAATCTTTAGCTCAGGGTTGAGTCCTTGGTGGAGTCCTTGGTGTTCTCCCTGAGCTTGGTTGTTTGCTTGCCGATCTTTCATTACCCAATTAGGTGACATCATCAGTGTGATGATGAGTGTGGGATTTGCTCCCTTTTTATGTATAGTAGCTTCTCCTGCTAGTGTTGGAGGTGTGGTTTTCTTCTTGGTAGTTCCTTGATTAGGATATTGTTTTGATTGTTTGCTTTGTGATGGTGGTTCTTTGTTTGAGTCTTTGTCTAGTGTTAACCCCCGCTTATCTTGATGCTGGCTGCTGGAGAGGATAGATTTTGGTCTTTTTGTTTCCTTCTTAAGCTTTTTTCTTTGAATAGCATATAAATACCCTAATTTTAGCAATATCAATACCCTAAGAAGACTCTAATCAAGGAACTACCAAGGAGAAAAACTTAGTCTACCACTACTGGTAGGATAGCAATCACAATAGCACTTAGACTTATATACCGCTTCACAATGCTTTACAGCCCTTTCTAAACACTTTACAGAGTCAGCCTCTTAACCCCAACAATCTGGGTCCTCATTTTACTGACCTCGGAAGGATGGAAGGCTGAGTCAACCTTGAGCTGGTGAGATTCGAACTGCCAAATTTGCAGGCAGCAGTCAGTCAGCAGAAGTAGCCTGCAGTACTTCACCCTAACCACTGCACCACCCCCACTCTATACATCAACAGGGAGCAAATCCCTTATCCACTAGCAATGATGAGGTGACCTATTCAGGTAATGAAATGTCTGCAAGGAAAGAAGCTCAGAGAGTCACAAGGACTCCAGAGAAGCATTGCAGGGAAATGTTTTTCTGTTAACTCAGGACTGAGGACTTTAACCCATACATGAGGATTAGGCAGGCACATTTGTGTACAATTTGGCCACTCTCAATCCCAACATGACATCGGTTGGAAGAAATGTCCATCTAGGTTCAGTTCCAAATGGTGAGAAAGACACTGGAAACACGGTGGCTGATTGGAAAGATGGTTTTTAATGATGGACAGGACCACATGGTTTGAGGTCCTGGGCAAAAAGGGAGGGAGGGAGGGGAGAGAGAGAGAGGGAGAGGGAGAGAGAGGGAGAGAGAGAGAGAGGGAGGGAGAGAGGGAGGGAGAGAGAGAGAGAGGAAGGGAGAGAGGGAGGGAGAGAGGGAGAGGGAGAGAGAGGGAGAGAGAGAGGGGGGGAGGGAGAGAGGGAGGGAGAGAGAGAGGGAGGGAGAGAGGGAGAGGGAGAGGGAGAGGGAGAGAGAGACTCCCATGGAACTAAGCAGGGGCAACTCTGTAGGCTGTCCCGAGTCCCAAGCTTGGTTGAGTCTCAGTCCACCTGAAGAGTTGCAGGTTGGGAAAAGGCTGGTCCGCAGCATCCTTTCAGCCACAACACTAAAGCAGGAATGTCCAACTTTGGCAACTTTTAAGACTTCAACACCCAGAATTCCCCAGTGAGCCATGTCAGCACAAGTCTTTAAAGTTGCCAAGGTTGGACACTCTGCTATAAAGTGTATTGAGCTAGGAGCAAAACCAGCACCTCTTCAGGGTCTCAAGCAAATCCCTCCCCTATTATTCATCCTTAGAAGGTGCTTGAGATTGTCATTTCCATTTATTTTTTCATTTTTTAACCACGAGCATTTTTAAAAAAAAAAAATCCCATTCTACCAAAGGGCTACAGAAATCTCCCCCTCCCCCCCCCCCCAAAATGATCCCAAAGGTGCTTTTTCAAGACGCAACTGGAGTTTCTTGTTGTTTTTTGGAAGATGTTTTGCTTCAAGACGCTTCTCCTGCTCTGACAGGATAGTGGGGAATGGAAGGATTTATATTCCTTGCAGACAGCTGGACATTTCCATCCTTTTAGAGCAGTGGTCGTCAACCTGCTCCCTACCGCCCACTAGTGGGCGTTCCAGCTTTCATGGTGGGCAGTAGGGGTTTTGTCAGATACTGAAGCACTTTCCTTTTTTAAAATTTAATTGACTTCCCTACTTTATAAATCACCATTACTGTGGAACCGGTGGGTGGTTAGAAAATTTTACTACTAACAGAGATACAAAAGGGGGCAGTAGATATAAAAAGGTTGACTACCCCTGTTTTAGAGGGTCCTTGAAGCCCTTGGAGGGTTTTCTGTGTCCTCAGGGTCATCTGAGTGGTGCAAATGGTTCCTGTAGTCCATTCCAAGGGTGTTCATCCCAAATTGTATAGCTAAAAGTCTGTAGAGATTCTCAGTCATCCAGGTTGTGGTTGTCCCAAACGTGCTTGTTTCAGGAAGCAACTGGACTTCCTTGTTTTTTTCTTGTTTTGAAGACATTTTGCTTCTCATCCAAGAAGCTTCTGTCAGGAGAGCACCATTGAAACAGTCATGACCTGGATGCAGAGATGGTAGACAGCCAGTTCTGACAGGTTCTGGAGAACTGGTAGTGGAAATTTTGAATAGTTTGGAGAACTAGCAAATAGGCTGGCCCCGCCCCTGCTGCCTCCCAGTTGATCTTCCTCTGTTGCCCTAAACAGGCAAAGGCAGCTGCAAAGCAGGTTAGTGGGGTGGGGAGGGAATGGGGATTTTGCAGTGTCCTTCCCCGCCCACTAAGCCACACCCACCAAGCCATGCCACACCCACCAAGCCACACCCATAGAACCAGTAGTAAAAAAAAAAAACCTGAATCCCACCACTGCCTGGATGACTGAGAATCTCTACTCGAAAGTGCAGAGCTCATCTGGAAAGCCAAAACTGCGGCCAGCATGAAGCAACTCAATGAGACCTTGGTGCTCTCGGAGCCTGGTGCAGAGGTCCCATCACCCAAATTAGGCAACCTCATCCAACTGATGTGTTTTGTTCCAGTCAGGGGTCTCCAACCTTGGCTCCTTAAAGCCTGGAGGCCTCCAACTCCCAGAATTCTGGGAGTGGAAGTCCTCCAGGCTTAAAGCTGCCCTTGACGATGGATTACCTAAGTAATGAAACGCCTGCAAGAAAAACCACGGAGCTCAGAGACCCATTAAGGACCTCGCATTTCAACCCCGAGCTACAAATATTCTCCTTTTACGAGGCATTTTTTTCTTCTTCTCCAGGCTGGCGGGTGAATCCTTCCACGCGATCTCCAGCGCCAGACAATGCCCGTGTGTGTGTGCGTCTCTCTCTCTCTCTCTCTCTCTCACACACACACACACACACAAAACCTCTGCCAACTAGCAATAGGGCTGCTGGGGAAATAGGGCGGGGGGGGGGTTAGCTCAAAAGCACCGCGTCTTCTCTCTTCGGCTTTCCCTGCATCTGCTTGCACGCATCCCCACCCGCTAGCAAGCCAACCCGGCTTGCCTCTCCGCCCCTTCTTTTGCCCCCGTGCAAGACGCGGAGGAAAAGGCGCTGGCTCCCCAGCAGCTGGGTCAGGCGGGAGCGCCTCCTTCTAGGTCAACCGACAGCTGGAGGGTTGCTAGGCAACCGGCCCCGGCTCTTCCTCCGTCCCTCCCGCCGCCCCCCACCCCAAAAAAACCCCTCGGCTGCCTCCTCCTCCACTTCGCAGCGCCTTGCCCACCGGCGCAAGGTCGCAACGGAGGAAATCGCCCTGCACCGCCACCCCAAGGAAGCCAATCTAAAGAAGGCCGGGTTGGCTTGCCCTCTCGCTCGCCGCTGCTCGGAGGAGGAAGGAAGGGCAGAGGTGCAGGGTGCCCGCCGTGCAAGGACGTTCACGCCCTCGTAGAACGACTCCCCCCCCCGCCCCTCTGGCTGCACGGCTGTTGCCTCCCCCCCCCCCCCCCCCAGCAAACCGGACTTTGCTGCCTGGCACAAAGTCACATCCCGGGCATTTGCATCCGCGTTTTGTTTTGTTTTGAAACCTTGGCGAGTTAAAAAAATGGGTGGACTTCAACTCCCAGAATTCCTCAGCCAGCCATGTCGGGTGAGGAACTCTGGGAGTTGAAGTCCACCTGTCCCCCAATTTGACATGCTTTACATCCCAGGTTGGCCAAAGGGTGTGGGCAGTGGTGTATTAACCATTAAGCAGAGGAAGCACGGGCTTTTGGGAAATATTAAAAAAAGGTAGGCTAGAATAGTTCCCCTAAAGGAGAAATGGAAAAAAAAAATCTTAAAGAGAGGCAGAAACCAGCCCCAATTTCCTGCCCCATGCAGGAACTGAGGAGGCCAGCTTTTCGAAATGCGGATGTGGTCATCCTTTCAGAAAGACTGGGCCAAGACAGAAACTCATAGCAAACAAAGGAAATTAGCTGAGACAAACCCCTAGCATTTGCACTTCTCCCTTTCCATCTATAGCCGTGATGGCAAACCTATAGCATGCGTGCTGGAAGTGGCACGCAGAGCCATCTCTCCAGGCATGCCAGCCATTGTCTGTTGCTCTTCTGGGTTCCGGCGTGCTCATGCGTGCCGGCCAGCTGGTTTTCACATGCGCGGGAGTGCTGGAAACCGGAAGCTTAGCACATGCATGCCGACCAGCTGGTCTTCGTGCAGCTGGTAAAAAGTTTTACCAACACTGCCCTATAAAGCCAGTCATGACCCTTACATGACCCCATAGGAATCCAGAAGGTATAAAAACCCACTCCATTGGGTCAACTGCCCCAGAACCCACAAACCCTAGTGGTTCTGTTCACCAATAAATGGATGCATCATCAGCCTCCAGCCTCTATTTGGTTTCCAGTGACTTTCTCCTGGCTTGGAACTGGAGCTAGATATTCCTTCCTTCCAACAGGGGGATGAGGCACAGGTACCAGCAGGGGTTCCCAAATGCAACAGGATGAATTGAAGTAAAAGATGCAATGCCCAGATTGGCCTATCCGAAGCACATCGTGAGTTCTAGTCCCGACTTAGCCTTGAAAGCCAACTAGGTGACTATGGGCCAATTGCCAGGCGACGGTGAGTTCTAGTTCGGCCTTAGCTAAGAAAGCCATCTGGGTGACTTTGGGCCACTTGCTCACCCTCAGCCCAACTCGCCTCACAAGGTGGTGGTTGTGGGGGAAATACGCAGGGGAAGGTGCGTTGGACATGACCGCCACCTTGATTTATTTGTAAAAATAATAAAGGCAGGATATAAATAAATGTGGTGACTGTTCTGGCCATGTCCTGCAGGCCTCTCTGAATGCAATGCCAAATAATGATTGCAGTGTTGGACGGACAAAGAGGTCAGTCAGTCTGCGGAATACAAATGCCAAATTAAGCAGCTGATGGCAAGTCAATGCTACTATCCAAGTTGATTTATTGTCCTGGGCCAGAGACACAGAAGGACTTGTGAGAACCTGAAGGCTATTTCTGATTCCCCGCCCCCCTCCCGCTTTAACTTCCTTGACAACAAAACAGAAAAAAAAGTAGCACCTTCTAATTCCACTTTAAGGTAAAATATTCCACCCAGCTGATTCACTAACACTGCAAGAAACTTGATTTGTCCACCTCTTATTCAGCCAGCAGACACAAAGGGACCTCAGCTTTTAACCTTAAGTTCATCTTGTACTCATTATTAAAGAGGCTTAATTCAGACACGGAAAGGCAAAAGCAGAACTTGGATATCACGACACAAAGCCAGGAGACACCTCCTAACAAATTTTCCTAACAAACTTATTCATATTACATTGGGAATTTCAGTTCAGTTATATTTAAAAATACGGGAAATACCATTCTCCCTCTCCCCCCCACCCTCAACTAACAAAGTAGTAAAAGCCTCTTGAAGACGCCAATAATTAACTGTTGTTTTTCCTCACATTTGTTTTTTGATTATAACGGAACCACTTAGGTGGCAGCGATCACTAGGGAAGTATTTTTAAACAAAGATACTGAATAAGGATATTGAAGAGATCACCGCCCTGGGTCCATTTGGAGAAGGGCGGGGTATAAATTTAATAAAAAAAAAAAAAAAAAAAAAAAAAGATACTGTCTCTTAAAGCAGGGGTCCCCAATCCCCGGTCCACGGGCTAGCAACAGTCCGTGGCATTCCAGAATCCGGGCCACGCAAACAAGCAAAGCCCCATTTGTGGAAGGCGGGCAGCATGCAAAACCACACCCCCTCCGGTCCACGGGTAAACCTGTCTCCGTGGAACCGGTCCCTGGCGCCCTCAAAAGTTGGGGGCCAATATCTTAATTTCTGTATACTTTCCCAGCATGCAAAGTTTAGTTTTATTTAGTTTAGCCCACAATTGCCATTGCTAAGCAAGACCGTTGTTAGATGAGTTTTGCCCCATTTTGCAATCTTTCCTGCCAGCTGTTAAGTGAATCACTGCAGTTGTTGCGTTACTAACATGATTGTTAGTAACGCATGATGGGTATAAATTTGAAATAATAATAACTAACATGATTGTTAAGTGACTCTGGCTTCCCTATAGACCCGTGATGGTGAACCTATGGCATGAGTGTCGCTCCAGCTCAGCTCCACTGTGCATGCGTGCACCTCCCAATGGCCAGCTGGTTTTCAGGTCTCTGCCGTGCATTCACAGGGGGTGGGGCCGTGGGGGTTGCATGTGCATGGCGCATGTGGGGCCACGTACATATGCGCGGGGGGCGGGCACGCAGGGGAGTCACATGTGCATTGCATTATGGGTGTGCGAGCGTGCGCTTTTGGCACGGCACCAAAAAGGTTAGCCATCCCTGCCATAGAGTTTGCTGGGCAGAAGGTCCCAAAGGCGATCACATGACCCCCCTGGGGATACTGCAATCATCCTCAACACGCGTCAATTGCCCAGCAGCTGAATTTTGATCATGTGACCCTGGGATGTTGCCACAAGTGTGAAAAACAGTCACGGGTCGCTTTTTTTTTTTTTTAATGCCAGCGCCGGCTTCAAAATGTCAATAAACAAATGATTGTAAATCAAGGACCACCTGCAGTGTTTCCGTTATCCTGGTGTTCAGTGTTGACCTGATAAGTTTGGTTTTTTTTTTTTAAATTCCACACATTTTCTTAATGGTCACCCATTAGAACTGCTAGCACACCACTCTAAATCAGGGGTCTCCAACCTTTGCAACTTTAAGTCTGAAGGATTTCAGCTCCCAGAATTCTCCAGCCAGCTTTGCTGGCTGGAGAATTCTGGGAGCTGAAGTCCTTCAGACTTAAAGTTGCAAAGGTTGGAGACCCCTGCTCTAAATTGCAACACCTTTCTCCAAAGCAGCTGCCAAAATGCCTCTGCTACTATCACTCTTTTGACACCAGCAGCCCACCCACGTAGACAGGATCACAACATTTCTGGGGATGGGTCGGTGCAAATTGACAGTTCCTGACCTCATCCAAAAGCCCAGTTGCCTGATAAGCCCCCCCCCCCTTATTCTCTCCTCCCTCCCCTCTCCTATTCCCTGCTATGCTCTTGGCTCCGAAAACCACTGTTGTAACTTTTCCCATCATGCCCCCAGTAGACCACCCAGCTTGCCGGCTGGGGAATTCTGGGAGTTGAGGTCATAAGGATCATAATTTTGAGTGTTTCGTCACCGCAGCATCCCGCAGTCACACGACTGGGATTTGCTAACCTTTTTCCAAAGGCAAAATTAAAAAAAAAACATTGGACAGCTGGATTCGCTTAAGGAACACCACCTCTTAATTATTAATGAAAAAACCATTGCAAAATTGAGTCTGGTCATATGGTTACTCGATTTAGGACCGCCTCAACTTACGCCCCAAATTGGGGTCCCAATTGCAGTTGTAGATCAAAGACGAGCAGCGTTTGGAAAGAGGAAGGAACTTGAAAAGAGTTCAATCAATTTCCTCTGCCTCCTCCAGGGACAGCAAAACCTGCGTCCACAGTAACTCGGCCACAGCACTAGGGCCGTGTGTGTGTGTGTGTGTGTGTGTGTGTGTGTGTGTGTGTGAGTGATGGGTTTCAAAAATTTTTAGAACCTCTTCTGTAGGTGTGGCCTGCTTTGTGAGAGTGGCTTGCCGGCCATGTGACCAGGTGGGAGTGGCCAACTTGTAAAATGTGGTGAAACTCACTTAGCAATCAAAATGTTGGCTCAGGAACTCTGGCATTTGAAGCACGCAAGTTTTAAAGCTGTCAAGTTACGAGACCCTTGCACCCCTAACCCTTTAGGGAAAAAAAACCCCAGGGGTGCTCAAACTTGACAGCTTTAAGACTTGTGGACTTCAACTCCCAGAATTCCTCCTCTTGCTCTGGATGATGTGCAGAGGGAGCTGGAAACGGTTCTAAACAGCACTGTAGATTTGTGGATCCTATTAGAAGAGCTTAGAACTGGCAGGAACCCACCACTGGTGTGTGTGTGTGTGTGTGTGTGTGTGTGTGTGTGTGTGTGTGTGTGTGTGTGTGAGAGAGAGAGAGAGAGAGAGAGAGAGAGAGAGAGAGAGAGAGAGAGAGGCAGGCAGGCAGGCAGGCAGGCAGGCAGACTCCAGAAAAAGAGGCAGAGTTCTCTCCAGAGTTGGGTTCCTACCGGTTTGGTAGTGGTTTGCCGGCTTGGGTTGCTGGAACCGGCAGCGACCCAGGCCTGCCATGTCTTCGAACCAGTTCCCTGGTCAGCCCTGCATGGTTTTTTTCTTCATTTTTTTACTGTTCTGTGCATGCACAAACCTATTTATAGGCTCCAAAATTGTGCCTGCACCAAACCAGCAGTAATGCCAGCAGCCAGCCACCCCTGGTTCTCTCCCATTTGGCCTCCCCTTTCCTAGTCTTATTCTGCCCACTGACCTTTAGACGGGGGCTATTTTGGCTGCAGATCTAGCAGCCCTTTAGAAGAACGGCTAGGCCTGTGTTCAAAAACAGCCCATGAGGCTGCAACGTTAAAGTGACTCAGAGGGCTTGGGGCTGCATGTGTCCTTCCCATCAGCCACACTGCATCTTTTCTTTAGGTTGAGCAGGGCAGGGGGTGGGGGTGGGGAGCCTTTTCATTGAAAGAAGTGTCAAGAGGAACAAGACGCACTCCTGCACACCAGGGGTGAAACTCAGCAGGTTCTTACAGGTTTTGGAGAACCGGTAGCGGGAATTTGGCTCCAGCGTGGGGAGGGAATGGGGATTTTGCAGTATCCTTCCCCTGCCACCGCCACCAAGCCACGCCCACAGAACCCGTAGTAAACAAAATTTGAATTTTACCATTAGCCGCACCCTTTCCCCACCCCATAGAGTCCAGATCTCATCGTGTCCAAAAATGGCCACTCAATCCAATTCAGGAAGAACCCCTCCCAGCAAACTCCCCACCACCACCACCTCCTGTTCCCTTTTTATCTTCCTTTCCCTCCTGCTTGCTGGCTGATATTCCCCTGCTCTCTACTTCTCTGTTCTCCAAATGCCCCTGCCAAGGCCAGGAGCTTTTTCCCTCCCCATTCTCCCCGCTGCCAGCCGGGCTAATGCTGAGAAAATAAGAGAGCGGCCTCTTTAAATCCAACCCAGCTAGGTCACAGCGGTTTGGCAGGTGGCTGGGGCTTTCTGATCTCTTTCCAGGTTCATTGTTGGATTTGGCCAGGATCGCAGGAGAAGGGAGGCCAGGGGAAAATTGGTGTGTGTGTGACTCTTTTGTGTCTGTGTGTGCGTGCATGCACACTCGCTCTCAGCAAAAATCTACAAGTATTATTTTGCTTTCCTGGAACAAGAGAGATGGGGAGAAAGAGAGAGAGAGAGAGACAGAAAGACACAGAGAGAGAGAGACAACGAGGGGAGAGAGAGACATGGGGAGAGAGAGAGAGACAGAAAGACAGAGAGAGAGACAGACAGACAGAGAGAGATGGGGGGAGAGAGACATGGGGGAGAGAGACAGAGAGAGACAGAGAAAGACAGACAGACAGAGAGAGACAGGGGGGAGAGAGAGACATGGGGGAGGGAGAGACAGAGGGAGAAAGACAGACAGAGACAGATGGAGAGAGAAAGACAGAGAGAGAGAGAGAGAGGCGGGGGGGAGAGACAGAGAGAAAGATAGACAAGAGAAAGACAGAGAGAGACACAGAGAGAAGACAGGCAGAGAGAGAGAGAAAGAAAGAAAGAAAGAAAGAAAGAAAGAAAGAAAGAAAGAAAGAAAGAAAGAAAGAAAGAAAGAAAGAAAGAAAGAAAGAAAGAAAGAAAGACACAGAGAGAGAGAGGGACGGGGAGAGAGAAAGAGAGAAGGGTAAAAGGCAATGGAGAGAACGATGGGGAAGCAGAAAGTCTGGGGAGCTGACTTTGGCAGAGGAAATTACACAGAAACCTCCCCAAGGAAAGAGCGTTTGCAGCAAAAGCCACGTTCCACCCCCTCCCCTATTTCCTCTCTCTCTCTCTCTCCCCCCACCCCATTCCTCCTAGCGCTCTCCTTTCACTATACAGATGGCTCTCAAGCCTCTCATATTTGCTCTCAACCCCCCCCTTTCCCCAGTCCATCAGTATGCATTATGTGTTTCCCCCCCCTCTCCATGGCAACCTTCTTTCTTCCTTCCTTCCTTCCCAGCCCCCAGCTTTGCAAAAAAGCACTTAGTAGCAATGCCCGTGACCCCGTGGATATTTGCTAACCTCTTCCCACCACCCACAGGTAGCTGTCTTGTAGCCCTCCTCCTCCCTCCAAGCCTGCTTGCCTGCAAGTCCCTCTCCTTCCCCCCTCCCTCCCTCCTTCCTTCCTTCCTCCCTTCCTCCCTTCCTTCCCTCCTTCCCTCGGACGCCACAGGGCTGCCTTTCGATTCCTGGAACTTTCACGCCAGGCTGTGTTTATGGCATTGGCGCTTTTCCCATCCGTCTCTCTTAACCTGTCTGCAGCTTGGAGCCAATGGTGCTGCCGCCTCCCCACCGTCATTTTCCTCCTCCTCCTCCTCCTCCTCCTCCTCCTCCTCCTCCTCGCCTTGGTCGGCTGGTGCACAAGAGCTAATCCCTATCCATCTATCACACTCCCAGCCAGGACCTGTGGCCTCCAGGTGTTCAAGGACCCCCATCTCTTACTGGAGCTTGGGGGGGTGGTGGAATCATGGGAAGGAAGGGTGCCTCTGTCCCCCTCTCCCACAAAATGAAAGGCTAGCAAAAGGTGCTGCCCCTGCTGGGATGAAATAACTACCATTCACGCACCCTTGCCTGAAGCAACGGCAGAGCGATAGTGATAGCGATAGCCAGAAGAGCAGCATAGAGAGGGGAGCTTTCTAGGATGCCACACCCGTAATAGAAAACCAGGCTGTTTTCCCAGGGCGAGTTTGGGGAGGTGCAGCCGAGAAGACCACAAGGCTCCATTGGGGTATTTCCTAGCCTTGGCAACTTTGTGGACTTCAATTCCCAGAGTTCCTCAGCCAGGACCTGTGGCCTCCAGATGTTCAAGGACCCCTGTCTCTTGCTGGAACCCTGGGGAGTGGGTGGAATGGGAAGGAGGGTGCCTCTGCCCCCAGAAATGAAAGGCTAGCAAAAGATGTCACCCCGCTGGGATGAAATATCTATGAGTCATGCACCCTTGCCTGAAGCAACAGCATAGCGGTTGCCAGAAGACCAGCTTGGAGAGCAGCACACTAGACCTCCATGCCTAGAATGGGGAATTCTGGGAGTTGAAGTCCACACACCTTAAATTTAAGGGACAATTCTAGGAGTTGAAGTCCACACGTCTTCAAAACTGCCAAGGTTGAGAAACAATGGCCTGATGTATCCTGGAAGGGGGTTGCCAACAGAGCTTGACCTTTCACCCACCGATTACTTGGAGAAAAGATGTGAGCGGTAGTCTTGGTCAAAGTTTAAACTTCAGGGCGGCCATTTGCAATCGGCCATCTTAATGTTCCTTCTACCCCATGCCATGAGCATGGGAAAACCCATGTCGCAAAACAGAGGATGCCACTTCAAACTCTTAAGGAGATGTTCTAGAGCAGCGATGGTTAGCCTTTTGGTCCTCCCGTGCTGAAATCGTGCACGTGCATGCCCACACCCACAACGCAATGTGACGCCCCCCCCCCACCGTGCATGCACGCACAATCCCACACCCCCCACACACGTCTCACGGCAAATCAGGTGGCTGGCAGGAGGCATGCGTACATGCGCGATGGAGCTTACCTGGGCGACGGAATGACTCCATGTGCCACCTGTGCCATAGGTTCACCATCACAGTTCTAGAGCAGAGGTCTCCAACCTTTGCAACTTTAAGTCAAAAGGACTTCAGCTTCCAGACTTCTTTGCTGGCTGCAGAATTCTGGGAGCTGAAGTCCTTCAGACTTAAAGTTGCAAAGGTTGGAGACCCCTGTTCTAGAGCACGGGTGTCGAATTCATGGCGTCACTTTGTTGCCACGTGATGTTTCGCGACTGTTTCTCCCTTCACGGAGCTGAGGTGGGGACATGGCAGTGGTGGGATACGACCGGGTACGCCCTGGTATGGGCGTACTGGTGCCTGCTGAGAGCGCTAGGTACCATTCCGGTATGGTGCTCTGGAGGGGCGACCCACCCGCCCTCGTTACCTGTATTTTGAGTTATCGGGACTTTCACGCACGGAGCGTACGGCGGCTGTGTGGTGCTCCGCCAAGCAGCTGGAGCATCGCGGGTGGTAAGAATGCATGCGTGTGCTGCGTGTGTGTTGCGCATATGCACACGGTAGACACCGGGCCCCATTGCAGCGTACTGGTTGCAACAGGATCGGGAAGCCACCACTGGGGCATGGCCTATGCATGGCGTATTTGGCCAATGGGCTGCCAGTTTGGCACACCTGTTAGAGAAAGGGGAAGGTGAGAGGATTTGAGGTGAGCTGTTGGTCCTCAGCAGATCCAAGAAAGAATCCCACTCTCTTGGTTTCATTGTCTTACTGACACAACCTTTAGCTTTATGCTTGGCTCAGATATTGTACAGGCAGTCCTCAAGTTACAACCATTTGATGTTACGATGACCGTCCAAAGTTACGACACTGAAAAAAGCAATTTATGAACGTTTTTCACACTTATGACTGTCGCAGCAACCCCATGGCCACCTGATCAAAATTCAGACACTTGGCCCCTGGTTCATATTTATGACGGTTGTAGTGTCCCGGGGGGGGGGGGGTCATGTGATCCCCTTTTTCGACCTCCTGACAAGGAAAGTCAATGGGAAAGCCAGGTTCACTTAACAGCCGTGTTCCTGAGTTAACAGTTGCAGTGATTCACTCAACCACTCAACCGAGAAAGGTCATACATTGCAGCAAGGCTCACTTAACAACTGTCTTGCTTAGCAACAGAAATTTTGGGCTCAATTGTGGTCATAAATCAAGGACTACCTGGATATTATGGCAGCTACCGAATCCTCCCCATCTGCAGAGCCCATAGAAGCAGCATAATGCTTCCTCTTTGGGTTGAAGGGCCGTTTCCATTAGCAACAGGCTGGCTGGGGGATGATGGGAGTTATAATCCAAGACGCACAATAGGTGCCAAACAAGAGAGAGAGAGTTGCATTGGATGTCGACATGGAATATAACGTGCATCATATTGCTGGCAATATTTCCTTATTCCATTTTTTTTTGACCTGAGCTCTGCACAAATCATTTAGGGATGGCAGCTCTGCCTTCTTACGGCTCTTCTAAAAGCTTTGGAAATGGAGGTTGGCAGAAGTTCTAATTAATTAGCTAGTCTCCTTGGATATTACTGGAATACCAACTTAGGATGGTGTATCAGATGCGAGAAGTCCTTGACTCACCACCATTCATCCAGGAAGGATTGGAAGTTAGGATGGCTCTGAAAATAGTTACTTGCAACCATTCCTCACAGTCGCGGCGCCCCTGTGGTCGCATGATCAACATTCAGGCCAGGGGTGAGATTCAGCCCGTTTGGGTGAACCGGCAGCTCCCACAATCAGCTAGGAGCAAACCAGTTTGCTCCGACGATCAGATTGGTCCGCCCCAGTGGTGGGATACCACAGGTATTTATTTTATTTATTTATTTATCAAATTTATATACCGCACCTATTTCCCAATGGGACTCAGGGCGGTGCACAGGAAAGGAATAAAATGTAAAAAACAATAAATACAGGGTGTTAAAAATGAATTAAATTAAGTTGAACCCGTGCTAAAAATGGTCAGTTAAAACCCATTTCTAAAACAAGATTGAAATTTAGGACTATGCCAGGCCAGCCTCGTGAAATAAGTATGTTTTTAAAGCCCGGCGGAAGAGGCGCAGGTCCGTAATTGTGCGAAGGTTGGGTGGTAGGCCATTCCAGAGGGCAGGAGCTGCCACAGAGAAGGCTCTCGCCCTGGGGGCTGCCAGCCGGCATTGCCTGGCAGATGGCACCCTGAGGAGGCCCACCCTGTGAGAGCGGACAGGTCGAAGGGAGGTATGTGGTAGGAGGCGGTCCCGCAAATAACCAGGTCCCATGCCATGGAGTGCTTTGAAAGTAGTTACTAACACCTTGAAGCACACCCGGAAGACCACAGGCAGCCAGTGCAGCTCGCGCAGGAGAGGTGTTACATGGGAGTATCTTGACACTCCCAGAATCCCCCGCGCAGCTGCGTTCTGGACTAGCTGGAGCCTCCGGGTGCACCTCAGGGGGAGCCCCATGTAGAGAGCGTTACGGTAGTCTAGGCGGGAAGTGACGAAGGCTTGAGTGACCGTGCGTAGGGCATCACAATCTAGATAGGGGCGCAACTGGCATATCAGGTAAACCTGATAAAAAGCCCCCCTGGCCATGGGTGTACCGATGCCTGCTAGGAGCACCAGATATCATTCCGGTATGCTGCTCCGGAGGGCCCACCCACCCGCCCTCCTTACCTGTATTTGAGCTGTTCGGGGCTTCTGCGCATGCACACAGAGCATATTGCGCCTGCGCAATGCTCCACCGAGCAGCTGAAGCGTCACAGGTGGTAAGTACACATGCGTGTGATGTGTGCATTCATGTGGTGGATGCCCGGCCCCGTTGCACCGTACCGGTTGCAACAGGATCTGGAACCCACCACTGGTCCGCTCGCCCGCCCCTCTGCTTTCCTTACTTATATTCTCTCAGCTGATTTGCCCGGCAGGGCTGATTGCCACGCCTCAGCTGTGTGACTCCCCAGACTCCCCAATGGCGAAAAGAGTAAGGCTCTATATTTAGGCAACAAAAACGAAATGCACAGGTACAGTATAGGTGGGTCCTTGCTCAATAGCAGTAACTGTGAAAGGGATCTTGGAGTTCTAGTGGGCAACCATTTAAATATGAGCCAGCCGTGTGCAGCAGCTGCCAAAAAACCCAACACAGTTCTAGGCTGCATCAACAGAGGGATAGAATCAGGATCACGTGAAGTCTTAATACCACTTTATAAGGCCTTGGTAAGGCCACACTTGGAATACTGCATTCAATTTTGGTCACCACAATGTAGAAAAGATGTGGAGACTCTAGAAAGAGTGCAGAGAAGAGCAACCAAGATGATTAGGGGACTGGAGGCTAAAACATATGAAGAATGGTTGCAGGAACTGGGTATGTCTAGTTTAATGAAAAGAAGGACTAGGGGAGACATGATAGCAGTCTTCCAATATCTCAGGGGTTGCCACAAAGAAGAGGGAGTCAAGCTATTCTCCAAAGCACCTGAGGGCAGAATAAGAAGCAATGGGTGGAAACTAATCAAGGAGAGAAGCAACTTAGAACTGAGGAGGAATTTCCTGACAGTTAGGACAATGAATCAGTGGAACAACTTGCCTCCAGAAGTTGTGAATGCCCCAACACTGGAAGTCTTCAAGAAGATGTTGGATAGCCATTTGTCTGAAATGGTATAGGGTTTCCTGCCTAAGCAGGGAGTTGGACTAGATGACCTCCAAGGTCCCTTCCAACTCTGCTATTGTATTGTATTGTAAGTAACGTGGAAGGTAAGTTTTGTTAAAACTGCACATGCCCGAGGAGCAAAACACACGATCACCGAACCCGTTGTCAAAACCGGCAGGATCCCACCACTGATTCACGCTCTTGGTGATGGGCATGCATTTATGAGTTATGACATCCTGGGGTCATATCACCCCCATTTGCAAACTTCCTAGATGGCTTCCAACAAAGTCAATGGAAAAAGCTGGATTTGCTTAACCACGAGATGCTCCTAACAACTATGACCCCCCCCAAAAGGTCATAACATTGGATGCGATTCAACTTAACAACTGCCTCACTTAGCAACAGAGGTTCCAGTCCCAAATTTGATCCTAAGGTGATGGCTGTGGGTAGAGAAGCAGAAGAATGTGTAGAACTTGCAATTTAACATCTATCCCAATCGTTAGGATTCTCTGGGCAGCTGGTTTTACACAATGCACTAAGCTAGTGTTTCTCAACCTTGGCTATTTGAAGATGGAGGGACTACAACTCCCAGAATTCCCCTGCCAGCTATGGCCAAGGTTGAGAAACACGGCACCAAGCCGTAAAATAACCAGCTGTGTTTGATTTGTATAACACACTGAGCCACAAAGTAACCAACCACGCATTATCATAACCAGCGGTAGGTTTCACATTTTGTTATCACCCGTTTGCCGCCCGCCCGCCCGCGCCCTTCCACACCTGTGCTTTGCTCGTGCACATGCCTTCTGCGAATGTGCCCAGGCTCAAAAACGTGCCTAAATAGGATGGCATAAATCTCAATTTCCACTACCGGTTAGGGCGAACCAGTCCGAACCAGCTGAATACCACCTGCTTTAAGAACCTAGCCCCATATTTGGAGCATGGACTATTCTTGCTTGGTGACCACATGCAAGAGACGTCATTGCGTTGCCCCTTTGATTCCATGTTCTTCCCTCCTTCCCCTCCTGACCCCTGACCACATTCAACTGCTGGGTTCAGTTTCAGAGGCCTCTTGTGAGCAGCTTTAAGAAACATAAAAACAATTGAACTTCCAACTATTGCTATCTTATTTATTTGAATTCATTAGCCGCCCAACTCCATGGGTCTCTGCCATCTTTAGGCAAATCTCTTTTGTTCTTACCGGAGATGAAGCCAGAGGTAGTTTGTAGAGCAGGAGATGACTGTCTATACACACACACACAGAGGGAGAGACAGAGAGAAACACACACACACACACACACAGAGGGAGAGACAGAGAGAAACACAGAGAGAGAAACACACACACTCACACACAGAGACAGAGCAACAGAGACAGAGAGACAGAGGGAGAGACAGAGAGAAACACAGAGAGAGAAACACACACACACTCACACACACACAGAGACAGAGCAACAGAGACAGAGAGACAGAGAGAGAAACAGAGAGAAAAACAGAAAGAGAAACAGAGAGACAGAGAGAGAGACAGAAACAGAGAGAAACAGAGAAAAACACACAGAGAGAGAAACAGAGAGACAGAGAAATAAACAGAGAGAGAAACAGAGAGAGAGAGACTGAGAAAGAGCGGGAGAGACAGAGAGAAACAGAGAGACAGAAACAGAGAAACAGAGAGAGAGAGAGAGAGAGAGAGAGACAGACAGCCTGGACTTTTGAAGGCTCATTGCCCGATTACCAGCATGTTTTATTCCTGCCCTTTTTAGAGCAAAGCGTGAAAGCAAACAAAGAGAGATTCTCTCGAGGACCCTTTCGTGTTCAGCCCCCCCCCCTCCTGCCTTGTATAGAAGTTGGCTGAATCCATGCAACATCCTCAGTCATAAACCACAGTTTACCGTTTGCAACCCCTGCATCTGCATGGCCAGCCAAGCAAACCCAACTCAAGTCTGTTCCCAGGCTTTTAAAGGCAGGCCTGCTCAGCCATCCCTTCCAGCCCCAAACTTATTAACACGCCACCTAGGTAATCTCCTCTTTGCTCGTTGAAAGCACAAGCGACAGAAGTAGTCGATTACAGCCCTGGGTTGCTTTGATTGACTCCAGCCCACCTCCCTCTCTGGGGGGGGGACGAGGGGGACGTGCATTCCGTTGAAAAACTCCATGGGATTTTCATTCTGGAGCCAACAGGCTTAGGATCAAGCTGAAACCCGGCATGCCTCATTTGCAGCAGCGCTACTAAATCACTTCCCCCCCCCAGCCCCTCCCAATTTGACAAGAAGCTAGAACTCAAGCTGGCGGGGCGTATTTCAGTCTCCCCCAAACCAGGTCCACTGCACCCCCTCCCATTCCACCCACCCCCCCTTGGAAAAAAAACGGCAGCGGTTTGGCAGCTCAGCCCACCATCTTTCCCACATTCAGCTGCTGCCGTCGGCCTGCAGCGCATCCATCACCTCGTCTTAAGCTTTGCCATGGCAACAGGCATCTCAAATGGGCCCAGTTTTCCTCCAGTCCCATTTGTCAATAACACATCAGCTTGTTTTTCCCTTTGGGGGTTTGCAAAGCCTGACACCTTCACACCCCCTCATCAAACACAAGACAGCGGCGCTTATAATCCTGGAGCAGCCTTCAGCCTCTCCGATGGTCCGGTTGAAAGACTGACATAAGCGGGAGAGAGGAATCCAAAACTTCTAATCGGAGAGGTCAGGAGGGCCTCCGTTAATCCCGGGATGTGGGGGTTTTTTGTGTTTTGTTTTTTTTAAGAAGAGGTGCATTCTGGGTTTTTGCAAAGAATGAAAAAGCCTCATTTGGGAAGTTTCATTTGACTTCCAGGCTGGAGAATGCGGGGTTCCCAGAGCCTCCTAAATTAATTTTCGGTGGCTTGTTTTTGGGGAGTGTGGCAAGAGGCCCCTAGCGCAGGGGTCTCCAACCTTTGCAACTTTAAGTCTGAAGGACTTCAGCTGGCTGGAGAATTCTGGGAGCTGAAGTCCTTCAGACTTAAAGTTGCAAAGGTTGGAGACCCCTGGCGTAGCGGATTCCTCCTCTACTTACCTTTGCAGGCATGCTCAGTAGCAGGCGCCGTCCGCCAGTCAAGACATCATCAGAGCGTCCATTTTTGACACTCTGCGCATGCACGGAAAATCCTGTGCATGGTCAGAGTTGACCCTTCAGACTTAAAGTTGCAAAGGTTGGAGACTCCTGCCCTAGCGCATTCATTTTCTACAAGGCTTTTCACACAATACCAGGGGTGGGTTCCTGCCAGTTCTATCTTCTTCTATAGAAGAGGTTCCACAAATCTACGGGGCTGTTTAGAACTGGCTCCAGCTCCCTCCCCCCCCCACCCATCCGCACATCATCAAGATGAAGAGCGAGAGGAGGAATTCTGGGAGTTGAAGTCCACAAGTCTTAAAGCTGTCAAGTTTGAACACCCCTGGGGTTCTTTTTTCTAAAGGGTTAGGGGTGCCAGGGTCTTGCAACTTGACAGCTTTAAGACTTGTATGCTTCAAATGCCAGAGTTTCTGAGCCAACATTTTGGTTGCTAAGCCATAGCGTTGTTAAGTGAGTTTCACCACATTTTACAAGTTGGCCACTCCCACCCAGTCACATGACTGCCAAGCCACTCCCACTCGATCATATGGCTGGCAAGCCACTCCCACCCGATCACATGGCTGGCAAGCGACTCCTATCCGGTCACATGGCTGGCAAACCACTCCCAACCAAAGCAGGTCACCTACAGAAGAGGTTCTAAAAAATTTTGAAACCCACCACTGCACAATACACTCTTATTTTGCATTAAAATAGGCTTGGATTTTTACAATAGAATAACAGAGTTGGAAAGGACCTTGGAGGTCTTCTAGTCCAACCTCCTGCTTAGGCAAGAAAACCTACACCAGTAATGGCGAATCTTTTGGGTACTGAGTGCTGAAAATGAGCGTGTGTACACACTTGCTTCACACACTCATCTGGGCCGCAACCTGGAAGAGGAGCTGCCCAGGAGGCATGTGTGCACAGGAAAAACCCGCTAGTCTCCAGTTACTGGCACGCATGCACATGTGACAATCAGCTGGCCGGCGTGCATGCTCATGCCGGAAAATGGAAGACCAGCTCTTTTAATTTCCGGCACTGCTGAACGCACAAAGGCCAGCTGATCGTCGCACGCATGCACGCCAGAAACCCAGAAGAGGAACGGATGATGCAATGCATGCCAGGCGACATGGCTCCACATGTCACTTTGAGCACACATGCCATGGGTTCGCCATCACAGCCCTGCACCGTTTCAGACAAATGGTTAGCCAATCTCGTTTTACAAAACTTCCAGTGTTGGAGCATTCACAACTTCTGGAAGCAAGTTGTTCCACTGGTTAATTGTTCTCACAGTCAGGAAATTTCTCCTCAGTTCTAGGTTGCTTCTCTCCTTGATTACAATACAATACAATACAATAGCAGTGTTGGAAGGGACCTTGGAGGTCTTCTAGTCCAACCCCCTGCCTAGGCAGGAAGCCCTATACCGTTTCAGACAAATGGCTATCCAACATCATCTTAAAGACTTCCAGTGTTGGGGCATTCACAACTTCTGGAGGCAAGTTGTTCCACTGATTAATTGTTCTCACTGTCAGGAAATTTCTCCTCAGTTCTAAGTTGCTTCCCTCCTTGATGAGTTTCCACCATTTGCTTCTTGTCCTGCCCTCAGGGGCTTTGGAGAATAGCTTGACTCCCTCTTCTTTGTGGCAACCCCTGAGATATTGGAACACTGCTGTCATGTCTCCCCTGGTCCTTCTTTTCATTCAACTAGACAGACCCAGTTCCTGCAACCGTTCTTCGTATGTTTTAGCCTCCAGTCCTGTAATACAACCCTTCTTTTCTAGTACCCCTGGTTCCTACTTGCTCTTCCCTATGATTAACCATCAGTCTCAGGAATCGGTAGTCTATCAATTTAATTGCAACATAATCCCCCCCCCTCCAAAAAAAACTCCCTACTAGGCCAAATATTTAGGTCTACACTTTCTAGGGATGACATCCAGCCACACCTTATTGCAGGCCTTGGAGGGGGGGAAATCAAATAAACGTGCAGCTTGCAAAGCCAAAAAGCTGCCTTTGCACTCCTCCTTTGCAAAGGGAAATGGAGTCTCATCAGCCAACGGTCAGGATCCGAAGCTTTTACCCACAGAGAAGGCAGCGGACAAACTGGGAACCAAGCTGGGGGAGACCAAGGACAATTGCCTGGATTGAAGGAAGCTGAAGAGCCCCCTACAATGGAGCAGAGAGAAGGAAGCACAAGCTCTTTGTCTCCAGGCTCAGCTATTGACAGAAACTAAATCAGAAGTGGTATATAGGCCCCTGCCAATTCTCCCCAGAAAAGGATATTTAAGCAGCAAATATCAAGCATCTGCCTAAGCACAGCTGAAGCTAGTTAACCTTAATCAGGCCACCGGATGATCTCCCAGCCACAGCCCACACGCCAGTCGACTTTTACTCCCACTCTCTTGCCTCTTGATTGTCTGCTCCACAAGCCTTTTTCTTCCAAGGATGTGTGAAGCTCATCTTTGTCTCTTAATCAGTCAAGAGCTGGAGATGTGAGCTTTTGGGGGCCTCACCTTCCTCTCTGCCATCTTTTTGCCGTGAAGCCTTTGTTTTAATGCAGGTTCTGACCAGTTCTGGAGAACCGGGAGCAGGAATTTTGAGTAGTTTGGAGAACTGGCAAATACCACCTCTGGCTGGCCACGCCCAACCCATCTATTCTCTGCCTCCCGAGTCCCAGCTGATTGGGAGGGAATGGGGATTTTGGAGTAACCTTCCCCTGGAGTGGGGAGGGAATGGAGGTTTTTCAGTATTCTTCCCCTGCCATGCCCACCAAGCCACGCCACGCCCACCAGGTTCTGTGGTCAGAACCTCCACAGAACCAGTAGTAAAAAAAATTGAATCCCACCACTGCTTTTCCGGGTTGGCGGTGAGGGTGGGAACATGGCAGGGGTGGGATTCTACCGGTGCAACAACTGGTTTGCTGAGCGTGCACTTTGCGTGCACACAGTGCATTTGGAAACTTACCTTCTACTGCAGGCCCAGTGCAAAACAGCTGAGGCATGTTCTGCCATGCCTATCAGCTGGGCTTCAGAAAAGGGGACCTAGGTGAGTATTGTGGCCCAGCCGGCTCTGGATGAGCTGCTGATGGACTCCTCTAGTGAGGAGTCCTATGAGTCTGCTCTGGAGGAGGAGGGCAACCTTGAGAGAGCAGAGAGCCCAGCTAGTCATCAGGAGGCACCTGGGTCATGGAGTAGTGGGGAGGATCAAGGCCGGTTTGTCTCTGATGCTAGGTTAAGACGGGCTGCAAAAAGAAAGCAGAGGCGAACTCGGAGGAGTTGAATTAGTCCCAGCTGCCTAATGACTGGCCCCTCCCAAGAGGGTTTAAAAGGAAGCCTCTGCTAAGGAAGGTTGCAGAGAACAATGTGTCATTTCTAGGTTCGAGTGTCTTGAGTTGAGTTCATGTGAAGGAGCTTCGTCTCTGTCATTCAGGCAAGCAGCCAAGAGTCTTGTAATTAGTTGAAGGAAGGGGGGTCAGAACAGGTGAGTATAATGCAGGGTTCGGTGAGCAGGCCCAACTGAAAGTTGGAGCGAACCAGTTCGCCCGGACCGGTCTGAACCAATAGAATCCCACCCCTGGAACATGGGATGGTTTTGTGTGAAGTGCAGGTGCACACATGTATTATGCTCACACAAGTGGGCTGTGAGTGCTGGTTCCTGTTGCTTGTGTGGGTTGGTTGCAAACAGTCCACGGTTCGGTAGTGGTCTAGGACCCACCGATTGGGGAGCCCTGTTTCATGGGATTCACGAGCCCCTCACCCTTTCTGAACAAAGACTTTTTTGAGGAATCAAGATGAAATTCCACACCATACCAGGATCAGCTATCCTGGGATGCCTGCAAGGTAGGTTTCCATGGGGCTGATGGTCCCTCTGGCCCTAAAAAGAGAACTTCCATCTTTCACCACAGGCACAAGTTGATAACAAATCATAACTATCTTCAACCAACGCTTGTTAAGAGTACAAGATTTTAAGTAGGGATTGTTATGTGTGCAAGATTATCCGCTTGCCACTTTAGGTGGTTTTATTAATGGTGGAAATGATCAATGATGAATTAAGAATTCTGGTAAGTCTTGGGCAAATGAATGTGTCAGTTTCAACTTTTCTCTATTTTCCTTTTTTTATCCAGTTTTGGTCATTTTTGCCTCCTAGCAATAAAAGGTCTACACAAAAACACGCATTTTTGAGCAACTGTCTCCTAATGTGTCCTATTTTGGCATGCAAGGTTGGTTAATGTGCCTGTATTTACAAGCAATTTTCCCTTACATGATGGAAGTTTACTACGTTATTTTCACTAATCTCCGCATTTTCTGTTTAAACTTTTTCCCCTAGCAGGGAATTTTTGTACACACCGAAGGTTGTTTTGCGAAGTCTGGAAATTGCATCTCAGTTTACACACGCTTTGGGGAAATACTGATTAGTTAGTTTTGCATTAAAATGCAAAACAGGCCATTTTCTTCCCTAACCTCTGATCCTACAGTAAAGGATAAGGTGAAACTCTCTTTTCGGTTTTGCTTCAGGTTGTAATCTGGAAACAAATAATCAGTTAAAGTAACGGCAGAGGTTTTTTAAATCCCAAAACAAGGGACTAACAATGAATGCCTATGCATGCCTGTTCTGAAGTAAACCCTACTGAATTTAAAGGCAAACTTTGGCGGAGGAGGGGGAGTAGATTATGAATTTTAACATCAGTTCCTGGGTTGTGCCCTTGCACAACCGTGCCCTTACATCTTGGCTAGACCTGTACACACCTGATTGCTTACTTTGTGTGTTTAAGGACCCCAGTGTCTGTGGTTGATTTGATTAACTACGTGCCATCAAGTCATTGTCGGCTCTTCATGATCACATGGAGCAGAGCAGTGGTGGGTTTCAAATTTTTTTAGAACCTCTTCTGTAGGTGTGGCCTGCTTTGTGGGAGTGGCTTGTCAGCCATGTGACCGGGTGAGAGTGGCTTGGCAGTTATTTAATTGGGTGGGCATGGCCAACTTGTAAAATGTGGCGAAACTCACTTAACAACGCTCTTGCTTAGCAACCAAAATGTTGGCTCAGGAACTCTGGCATTTGAAGCACGCAAGTCTTAAAGCTGTCAAGTTGCAAGACCCTCGCAGCTCTCACCCTTTAGGAAAAAAACGCCAGGGGTGTTCAAACTTGACAGCTTTAAGACTTGTGGATTTCAACTCCCAGAATTCCTCCTCTCGCTCTTCCTCTTGATGTGAGGATGTGCGGGGGGAGGGAGCTGGAACCGGTTCTAAAGGGCACTGTAGATTTGTGGAACCTCTTCTATAGAAGAGCTTAGAACTGGCAGGACCCCACTCCTGGAGCAGAGGTGGATTTCTGCCGGTTCGTCCAGGATCTGGTGAACTGGTAGTGGCGGCAACTGGAGGCTCCGCCCACATGCTTCTGTGCATGCACAGAAGCGTCACACGAGCGAACAGGTAGTAAAATAAACTGAAACTCACCACTGACATAGAGCTTCTCCATGATGATCTGTCACTAATCTGGGCCTTCGGCTCTTCCAGTGGTTTCCCCTTCGTCTCTGTAACTGAGTTCATCCACCTTGCTGCTGGTCCTCCTCCTATTCTTCTGCCTTCCACTTTTCCTTGATTAGAGCCTCCTCCAGAGAGCTAGGTCTTCACATTGAGTGTGTGAAGGAGATAATTTGAACCTGGTCCTTCGTGCCCCAAGTGGGAACTCTGGGTTGTTGTGTTCAATGATTAGATTTGTTTAATTATTAGGCTTGTTTTTTTTCCTTGGCTGTCCATGGTATTCTCCCGAGCCTTCCCCAACACCAAAGTTCAAACACGTCAATACTCTTCCCAGCTTGCTTCTCCAACTTTCATTTCCATAGACGAGGAATGTCACGGGGAATAGCATCGCTTGCACACTTCTGATCTTTGTCGTTTGTTAAACACTGCGGCATATTTGGGTTTGTGTCTGCAAGAAAAACAACAAAGCTCAGAAAGCACTAAGGAACTCCTCGTTTTCTAAGACCTTCATGGTTGCTCTAGTTCAGGGGTCAGCAAACTGCAGCTCTGGAGCCACATGTGGCTCTTTCATCCCTCTGCTGCGGCTCTGTCAATGGTCTGCGCCACAATTTTGAGAGGAGCTTCCGGTGGTGTGTGGTGTGTGTGTGTGTGTGTGTGTGTGTGTGTGTGTGTGAGAGAGAGAGAGAGAGAGAGAGAGAGAGAGAGAGAGAGAGAGAGAGAGAGAGAGAGAGAGAGAGAGAGAGAGAGCACAGTGCGCCAGAAGAAGATTCTATGGCAAGGGGAAGGTTTTCCAATTGTCTCCACAATGGATAGGGCTTTCTGTTATGACAGAGGAAAAAAGACGCTGCGCTAGGTGGAGACTCTATGGTAGGGGAACTGAACTTCCGTTCAGCTCCAGAATTAAACAGGTGGCTTCCGGTTAGGACCTTTGTGGCTCCCGGTGTTTTTTTTTCTGTGGGAAACGGTCCAAATGGCTCTTTGAATTTTTACGTTTGCCGACCCTTGCTCTGGTTCAGCGTTTCTGAAACCCCAGGCCAATGGGGCAGTTCAGGCAACCATGGGCCAGCTAACCATGGCTTTCAGAATTATGCAAGGATAATTTATGTGGCTCATCCTACCGTGTTTCCCGGAAAATAAGACAGGGTCTTATTTTCTGTTGACCTCCCCTGAAATATTTTATTTATTTATTTATTTATTTAAATTTATACCCCGCCCTTCTCCTAAAAAAGGACCCAGGGCGGTGCACAGGGGTTATTAAAACCATACAAAAATACAAAATTATTAAAAACTATTAAACTTTCCCTGTGCTAAAACTAATAAAACTCTAAAATTTAAAATTTTCCCTATAAAAGTCAGAAACGGGGGTTATGCTAGGCCGGCTTGTTGGAATAAAGGAGTTTTAAGACGTTGGCGGAAGAGGCGGAGGTCCTCGATGGTGCGTAAATCGGGGGGTAGGTCGTTCCAGAGGGCTTGGCCTTATTTTCGGGGAGGTCTTATTATTTTTGAGGTGCAGGAGGTGGCGAGCATGGTCACCTCATGGCTGCTGCTGCTGCTGCGCTGCAATATTTTCAGGGAGGGCTTATTTTTGGGGGGAAGGGCTTATTTTAGCGCATACGCTCAAATGCCCGACTGGGTTTATTATCCGGGGAGATCTTATTTTCGGGGAAACAGGGTAGTTGGGAGCAACTTAAGTTTCCAAGCTTCTTTTCTTCTTCCAAAGAAAGGGGCAACAGGCAACAACCCCTGCCCCCCAAAACATCTGTGACAAAAGACAGGGACCAAAGCTCAAAGCTCATTGAACCTTTTAAGATAATGAATGCAAAATCTGAGAGAAGGCAGACTAACCTCTGCTGAAACACCTCCCTGACGAAAGACACCCCCCCCCCCAAGAAGCAGTCAGTCAAACAATTGTTCCCACCAGGAGCTTTAAAAAAAAACACACTTTAGCCCATATCTGCTTCCTGCAATTTCCATTTTAGATCCTAATCTTACCCCCTGATCCAACAGGGTAGAACTCAGCTTTATCTCGAGGCCTTTGGATATTTGTTGCGCTCAGGTTTCCCTTTAGCTTTCTCCAGGCAGAAGGTATCTTGCTTTTTTCAACCACTCCTCAGATAATTTGCTTTCCAATCTCCTTACCACCCTCGTCTCCTTCCCCTCCTGCAGACAACCTCCTTCTTGCTCTCAAGACTATTTTTTCCCCTTCTATACCAGACTTATTTTTGGTGCCTTTTTCCCTTCAGGTTTCTTTATTTTGGGAGGTGGGGTGGAGTGGAGGAAACAGCATAAGTTCTGGCAACAGCTGTAGGGGAGGAAGCTGTGGGAGGAAGTTCAATACAATAATACAATAGCAGAGTTGGAAGGGACCTTGGGGGTCATCTAGTCCAACCCCCTGCCTAGGCAGGAAACCCTATACCATTTCAGACAAATGGCTATCCAACATCTTCTGAAAGACTTCCAGTGTTGGGGCAGTTACAACTTCTGGAGGCAAGTTGTTCCACTGATTAATTGTTCTGTCAGGAAATTTCTGCTTAGTTCTAAATTGCTTCTCTCCTTGATTAGTTTCCATCCATTGCTTCTTGTTCTGCCCTCAGGTGCTTTGGAGAATAGATGGACTCCCTGTTCTTTGTGGCAGCCCCTGAGATATTGGAACACTGCTATCATGTATCCCCTAGTCCAGGGGTCTGCAAAGTTGGCTCTTTTAAGACTGGTGGACTTCAACTCCCAGAATTCCCCAGCCAGCATTTAAAAGAGCCAACTTTGCAGACCCCTGCCCTAGTCCTTCTTTTCATTAAAGTAGACATACCCGATTCCTGCAACCGTTCTTCATATGTTTTAGCCTTTAGTCCCCTAATCCTCTTTGTTGCTCTTCTCTGCACTCTTTCCAGAGTCTCCACATCTTTTCTACATCGTGGCGACCAAAACTGAATGCAGCATTCCAAGTGTGGCCTTCCCAAGGCCTTATAAAGTGGTATTAACACTTCAAAAGCAGCCTGGGGTCTTTGCAGCCTGTATGACAGCCAGGCTTCAAAATGGCCTCTGTGCCAGTCAGATATTAGGTGCATTGGTCTATGGTTGCTGTGGTCCTGCAGTCAGTGGTTCCATTAGAAACCTGTTGTGGCCCAACAGCGGCCATTGGAGCTGGCAGTGGATTCAGACAGTGAGGAGGTTGGGGAGGAACATGGGCCAGTCCTGGAGTCTGGCGGAGGCTCTGACAAGGGCTCTGTGTCCGAGGCAGAGAGAGGGACAGAGCTGTCTGACAGTTATCAGCTGCCTTCAGAGTCAGACAGCAGTGAGGCAGACGAATGGCTGGAGCCTGTTCCCAGTGGGCGCATGCACAGCAGAGTTGCCAGACGAAGGGAGCAGCTAAGGAACAAGGGACAACTTGGGAGTCAGGCCACAGGCGGATGATGAATGGCCCCTCCAAGAGGAAAGCCGTCTACAGAGTCAACCTATCACCCCCAACAATCTGGGTCCTCATTTTACCCACCTCGGAATCATAGCAGAGGAGTAAAATACCTGCTTAGTTATGATTTTCAGCATTGTGCTATTGTTAGTGGCGAAGCCGTTTCCGACCCATCGAGATCCCATGGACAACATTCCTCCAGGCCTTCCTGTCCTCTAACCCAGGGGTCTCCAACCTTTGCAACTTTAAGCCTGAAGGACTTCAGCTCCCAGAATTCTCCAGCCAGCAAAGCTGGCTGGAGAAGTCTGGGAGATGAAGTCCTTCAGACTTAAAGTTGCAAAGGTTGGAGATCCCTGCTCTAACCATCCTCTGGAGTCCACTGAAGCTCACGCTGACCGCTTCGGGGACTTCATCCAGCCACCTCATTTCCAGCATTGGGCAGGTCCAAATCCTGTTTCTGTGTTTTCCTTTTCTTGTTTCCTCACGCCTCGTTTAGAAAGAAATATGAAAGGTGCCAAATTTCACGAAGACCCTAATTCAACTCTGCCAAACCGAATAAATGCACAAGTATTAGGAAGGTGATGAGTCCAATCCCCTGATTTAAGAACTAAGCATTCATCCCTACCATCATTCTCTCCCCCCTTCCCCTTCCCTCGTCCTGCTAGACTGAGTTTGAATTCCTCACCTTCAGACTATCCTTCCTGGCCCAATTTATGAAGAAATCTGGAAAGTTTGGCAAGGTCTTATTTTTAAAAACCATCAAGGCAGCGTTCTCACCCCTCCCTATGCTGGTATGCACACCGAGGGGAGGTGGCTGGATTTAATACAGCATGCCTGGGCCTTGCAACATAACTTGGGGAAGTTTTTTTTCTAGTTGGCTTGGCACAGCCGTGTGACCCTTCCTGCACTGGGATGGAGTGGAGGGGGGGGGGAAACAAGCACCCCTCCCACCCTTTGAAGAATGCCGAAGCCAGGAAGTTAGCTCTGCATTCATTACCCAGCCTTCCACTCTCTGCAAATTCCCACCTACACCCTCTTAGCGCAGAGTTTATACAGCATGACAAGGAGCCTGTGGCAACTCCTCTGCGATTATGGCTTATGGCGGATATTTCCCCCCCGTGGAGTTCTGCTGATGCCTAAGCGGGGTTGGGTGGTTTTTTTTGTTTTTGTTTTTGCAGAGCCCTCCCCCCCCCATTCTATTTTGAGGCTGGGAATTAAAAGGAGGAAGCTGGTCCTCTGTGCAACATGCCAGATCCGCCGCCCTCCACTGCCGACCCCAATATCAGCAGCCTGCCCTACTTTATGTCCACCCCAATGCAACCGAGTCTCCTGAATCGGAGAGGAATGCCCTTGCCTCCTCCCCCACTCCCCCCCGACGCCCGGGATTGGTGGCACTTGACTTAAATAGGCCAGGGCACAAAACTGGCCTTTGGAAATTCTCCACCAGATATGTGGGCAATGGAGCCAGACAGATCATTTCTCCTCTGTGTCTCTCCAGGAAGAAAGCCCCTGCCATTCCTCAAGGGCAGCGCTGCCCTTTCATGGAGGGACCATAATACTGCTAAGGGAGGGGGGAAGCCCCATAGGAAGAATACGTCCTGGGAGCGAAAGGAGATGTGGGAAGGCAGAGATGGCAGCACCTCGCTTGGAAGGGTTGTGGCCCACCAGCGGCCGGCAGAGCTGGCAGAAGATTCGGAGAGTGAGGAGGTTGGGGAGGAACATGGGCCAGTCCTGGAATCTGGGGAAGGCTCTGATGAGGCAGGGAGGGGACCAGAGCCGTATGCCAGTTTATCAGCTGCCTTGAGAGGCAGGCATCAGCGAGGCAGATGAACAGCTGGAGCCTGTTCCCAGTGTGCGCATGTGCAGAGTTGCCAGACAAAGGGGACAGCGAAGGAACAAGGGTCGACTTGGGAGTAAGGCCACAGGTGGACCATTAATGGCCCCTCCCAGAGGGAATAAAAGAGGAGCGAAAGGGGAGTGGAGTTTGCAGGAGACAATTAGTTCACTTAATTGGTTTGTGACTCTCCAAGAGACTCCTTGCCAAGTTTTGTAGATATCCGCCTGGCAGCTCTCCAAGCCAGATAAGGTCTCTGACTGTAAATCCTCCCTTGAAAGACTTTTCTGGATGTGAATGAGCAGAATCCACAGTCAATTAATAAAAGGTTTTTTTTTGTTGGTACCAGGAGTTTCTTTCATGCTCTTAGGAAGCCTAGGTCAAAACACTCTACCGTGAAAGACAGTGACATCCCCATTCAAAGCCTCTGACTTTGGCCATCTTGTTTCTAAGTCACGGTAAGGCAGCCTCCTCAACTCGTGAGAATTCTTCTGAAATTCCTTCTCGGAAGATTTTCTAAGTCCGTTTCTCTTTCATCGTCTTAGATGAGAACCAGTCGGGGGGGGGGGGGGGGCTGGAGGGGGGAGGATAATTTTTCTGCCTGGCGCTCAGGACTACAAAGGGAGCCAGATCACGCAGAAACAGACTGGCAGTGGGAAACAGCCCAATGAAAGAGACGTTTCTGTTGCAGCTGCTTTGGGGAACCTTCAAAATCCTTTCCGAGGAAGTGATCTGCCATCATGAGGTTCTTAACCAATGATTCAAGCAAGAAAAGAGATTGAAGACAGAGATTTAGAGAATGAGAGCAAACACTGGGCACGCGGGGCGTTTTTTTTTTTTACAGAGGTCTGATGCCCAGTAAGATCATCAGTAGCTTTAGGTGACACAGAGCTTCAATCCTGATGTCCAAATGCTGTCAAAAGAGAAGCCAACAGGTGGCTCGTCACATTTGGGCTCCAGTGCTCTACGTCACCACTAGATGGCAGCAATGAGAGGCAGAAATCTACCTTTACTGACATTTAGAGGTGGCCTAGAGTTTTGCATCCAGATATCATAGTCCTATTGCTATCATTGAAAGAGTAGTGGAACAATCAGGAGCATTTTCTCCCTGGGGCAAAGCCTAGAAAAAGTGTTGTTTTTTTTAAAGTTTGAAACATTTATGCAACATTCAATGCCATAGAACCCCCATAGCTTTAAGGTAAGGTCTGTATTCCACTCTGGCCGGTTCTGGGTTCTGTGTCACATTTTAGGCGGAGCTGGGGAAGAAACCCAGTGACTCTTGCAGTGCACCTAAGCAGGTCAGTTGCAAACCTGCAACCAACATCCTGAATTCAAGTTCCTGTTCTTTGCTTTTTTCTTTTTTGCAGCTTTGCATGTTGTGCAAAAGAGACTTTATGGTTTGGTGCATTGCATAAACTCCTCCAAATAGAGTTAAATCCGTAATCAGGTTAAGCATGTTGTGTGAATACAGCCAGGATTGAGTCATTTGGGTCAGCATAGACTCTGTTAACGCCTCGGGTCTAACCCCACCCAACCCTACCACACCACACCCGAGCCCTTTTTCTCGGGGACCAGTGAGAAAGAGGAAGGAATGTGCAGAGTTCAGGGATGTGGAAGAATTTAGTTGTGCCGTGTGTGTAAATTAACAGGTGCCCCCTCTCCCGGGATGGGGAGGGGACAGGAGTGATCACTTCATCACTGGAGACTTTCAAGAAGAGATTGGACTGCCCTTTGTCAGAAATGATGTCGGGCAGGGATCCCCAAACTTGGCAACTTTAAGACTTGTGGACTTCAACTCCCAGAATTCTCCAGCCAGCTATGCTGGCTGGAGAATTCTGGGAGTTGAAGTCCACAAGTCTTAAAGTTGCCAAGTTTGAAGACTTCTGATGTAGGGTCTCCTGCTTGAGGGACGGTTGGACTAGATCAGGGGTCTCCAACCTTTGCAACTTTAAGTCTGAAGGACTTCAGCTCCCAGAATTCTCCAGCCAGCTTTGCTCCAGCTTTGCTGGCTGGAGAATTCTGGGAGCTGAAGTCCTTCAGACTTAAAGTTGCAAAGGTTGGAGACCCCTGGACTAGATGACCTATAAGGTCCCTTCCAACTCTATTAATCGGATAGGCGACCCTCAGCTTGATCTCCAAAGCATTTGAAAGCAACTCCCCCTCCCTCCCTCCCACTCCCACGACCCCCAACAATTCCCCAACTCGCTTTCTTCACGCAGCGGGGGAAGCCACTCGGCTTCGGATCCACACCACTTTGGCGCATGGCCCGAAGCCTCTCTCGTGGAAGGTGGGGAGCGGGAGGGGAGGGGGGGAGCCTGGCTATTGGGCAGCGCGCTTGGCTTTCCCTTTGGCTGGGTGGCGGTGTTTGACAAGGTTAGCTCGTCCGGCAGCCGGAGGCAGCGCCGTCGGAAGGCGGCGTTCGCCTTTTGAACCGCAGCCCAGGATAAAAAAAATAAAAAAATCTCACCCGCCTCGCCAAACTTGAGTGGAGAGACCGAGGGAAGAAGGAAAAGGAAGGGGGAGAGGAGGAAAAAAAGCAAACCAGCCAACGCTTTGCTAATGGAAGCATTCAGACAAATAACCATTTGTCTGAAGTAGTGTAGGGTTTCCTGCCTAAGCAGGGGGTTGGACTAGAAGACCTCCAAGGTCCCTTCCAACTTATTCTATTCTATTCTCTATTCTAATCTATCTATATTCTCTTCTCTCTATATTCTATTTTATTCTAAATTCTCTTCTCTTCTATCTATATTGTATTCTGTCTATATTCTATTCTATTCTATCTGCATTCTCTTGTCTATTCTCTTCCATATTCTCTTCTCTATTCTATTCTATATTCCCATTCCATTCCATTCTCTATTCTATCTCTATTCTTTCTTCTCTCTTCTAAATTCTCATTCCATTCTCTATTCTTTTCTATTCTGTTATGTTCCCATTCCATTCCATTCTCTATTCTATTCTTTCTTCTCTTCCCTCCTCTCTTCTATATTACCATTCCATTCCATTCCATATTCTATTCTATTCTATTCTATTCTATTCTATTCTATGAGATGCTTTGGAGCAGGAGCGTGACGGGGGCGCAGGAAAAAGAGGTTGTGCTTTTCGGGGAGTGGGCGGCGGCTCTCGGTCCGGGCTCCCCTTCTCCCCACGTGCTCCGCGATCAGCGAAGGACGCCCCTCGCGGCTGCATTCCCACCTGGCTGGGTTGCGCGTGGGTCGAACTCAACCGCTTTCGGTCTTCCGGATGGCCAGCGTGGAACAGCTCGTCTTCCACCACCACCACCCCTCCCTCCCTCCCTCCCTCCCTGGAAGCTGTTGCGGGGCGTAGCCAACAGCGGCCCCCACCCCGCCGCGGTCCCAAGAAGCCTTCGCTTGGCAAGCCGTCTTCCCTCCTCCTCCTCCTCCCCCCTGCCCCGCCCCATCTCCCCCTACCCACCCACCCCAAGCAAGCATCCATTCCAACGGCCAACAGAAGCACACGAGGCAACCTCGTCACTCAATATATAGGTTTCTTTTAATATAAAAAGTGTCTATTAAAAATTCCTTCCTAAATACACAAAAAGACCAATTGGGAGGGGCGGGGGTGGGGGAGAGGGAGCAGTAAAAGAAGAGGAGGAAGGGGGAGGGGGGCAAAGAGGAGTGGCGGCGGGAGGGGGGAAATCCGGGGGGTGGACGAAGACGATTTTTTTGGCCAGGGAGAGGAATTCAATCAAGCAAGCAGCAGCGGCGGCTCAGATGGTGCCAATCCGGAGGATTTGGAGTGTGTTCGTCTCCAAGCAACTACCAAGGGCTGGTATATTTAGATGCACAAATGGACAAAACACAGGATGGGGGTGATATTTTTTTTCTCCTTTTTTTTTTCTTTTTCTGCACGATCCACAAAGCTGTACGGAAGTTTTTTCTTTCTTTCCCAAAACAGGAAAAGGAGGGAATTTTTAGAGAGCAGGACAAAAGGCGGGGGTGGGTGGGAGGAGAAGGGAGGGGGGAAAAGGAGGGGGGAGAGTCGCACGCATGCGCACACGCACACACCCTGAGCTCAGCACTGGCATTAAAAGGGCGCACGCGGAGGAAGGAATACTTGTTACTCACTTGGGCTTCCGGGGGGGGGCCAATGAGAACTCAGAAAACTTCGCTCCCTCCCTCTCCCCCCCTCCCCTTCCTCAACGAAAGGGTGTCTTTATTAGCTTGTCTATTATTATTTTTTTCCCTAGTTTTTTTTTTAATACAAACTTGGGTCTTTGGGTGTGTCCTGCCAAAAGAAAACAAAAACAACCCAAAACAAAATAAGTTTTTTCCCCCTTCAAAACTTCCCCTCCCCCATCCCAAACAATAGAAAAAAGCAACCGAAAAACCTCAATGAGTAAACCCATGCTGAAATTTGCACATCACAAAACCACAGCAGATGTACAGATGCAATATACAATTCACGATTTATAATAAAACATTATATACAATAAATAGGTTCTTGTTACTTTTTTTTTTTTTGTCAATCTGCAAATAAGATTTCTCAGTGCATATCCGACACAATTAGCTTCTCTCCTGCTTTGACTCTCTGGCTGCCTTTTTTAATTTATTTTTTTCTTCTCCATGATGATGATGATGATGATTTGTCTTCAAAACATTTCAGATTCTGAATGTGTGTGTGAGAGAGTGTGTATGAATGGGAGTTTACATCTTCGTGGTGTTTGCTCTTTTGTAATTTTTCTTTTTTCTCTTTTTACATTTTTGAAAAGTATTTACAATTGCTGGTTTTGTGCAGATAGAAAAGGCCTGTTTCCCTCAACCCTCCCTCCTTCCTTCCAATGGAGAAGACATGCTTGCGAGCTTCTCCCACTCAGATCCATCTGGCACTAAGGGGGCAGAGAGGAGCAGTAACAGAGGAGCAGGGGGGGGGCCCACACAGAGAGCGGGGGGAGAGCGCCCCAAAAGGCGATGCAAGTCTTCCGTGGTCTTGCTGGAATCTCTTGGTCGGTGGTGGTGATGATGGTGGTGATGGTAGATCTTCGCTGGTAGATCTCTCCTTGTCTCTCATCCCATTCCAGCAAAGAAACAGGTCACAAGGAGCCGGTCTGTTGCATGCTTATAACAAAGGTGGTGAGCAGACAGGAATCTTCTTCCTTTGGGTAACAGAAACTGAGAACAGAAACAAAGAAAGTTTACCAAGTGAAAAAAATGGAGGCAGGTGGGTAGTAGCTGGAGATCAGACTAAGGGAGAAGAACCACAGCTGGATAATGCAGATAAGGGACACAGATAGTAGACAATAACAGGAATGTCCTTTTTTCAAATTAGGGTTGAAATTCAAAGTGGCTTTTGATTTATTTACTTCATTTAAAGCATTTGTATGGCTGCTCACCTTATAAACAACGGTGGGCGATCGAAAGATGATCTCTAAAGAGCAATGCTGCTCAACCTTGGTCAACTGAAGATGTGTGGACTTCCGACTCCCAACACTCCCCAGCGAGTAAGAGTTGGAGTTCACCCACATCTTCAAGTGGCCAAGGTTGAGAAACACTTTCTAGAGCAGGGGTCAGCAACAACCCACAGCTCTGGAGCCGCATGTGGCTCTTTCATCCCTCTGCTGCGGCTCCCTGTCGCCAGTCGGCTCCACAATTGATCGGGCTTTCGGTTAGGACAGATAGAGGAAAAAGGACGCCATACTAGGAGGAGACTTGTATGATGGGGGAGCTGGGCTTCTGGTCATCTCCGGAATTGAACGGGGGGCTTCTGTTTAGGACCTTTGTGGCTCTTTGAATGCTTAAGGTTGCTGACCCCTGCTCTAGAGCAGTGTTTCTCAACCTCGACCGCTTTAAGACATGTGGACTTCAACTCCCAGAATTCCCCAACCAGCCATGCTTCTTTCTGGGAGTTGAAGTCCACACATCTTAAAAGCGGCTGAGACTGAGAAACACTGCTCTAGAGTACATTGCCTGCAGCTTGTGTTCCTCCTATCTATGGCTCAGAATTTGGTATCCGCCTGGTTATTCCTGGTGTTTCTACTTAGTCACAGTTCTCCAAGATTTTACACAGAGGCTTTTCCTAGCTGACTCAGGCAGGGCTAGCCTCTTCCCGGCTGAGGAACTCTGAGTCCGTAGACCTTAAAGTTGCCAAGGTTGGACACTTTTGCATTAGAAGTTCTGCAACTCATGACACTGGGTTAATTCACAAGGCTTACTGGCTTGTCCTATGTGCTTGGCCTTATATGCCTTCCACATGTACATCTGCAGTGTGGCTTGCTGACTGCCAAATTGGTTGAAGTGGAGTGAGGAGGTTAGGTTGCTGATCCAAGACAACCTTCTCCAAGGGGTTAGACCTCAGCTAGGAATTGAATAGTGTTGGGTTGAAGGAAAATAGCCTGGAACAATGACTCTCATTGTTCTTTCTTGGGGAGGAAAGCTATGGCAAATCTAGACAGCAGACTAAAAAACAGGGACATCACCCTGACAACAGAAGTGCATACAGTCAAGGCCCAGTTGCAAGGGATGGCTGTGAAGGTTGGACCATAAGAAAGGCTGAGGGCCAGGAGCCCTTTGAACTCTGGTGCTGGAGAAGACTCCTGCGAGTCCCTTGGACTGCAAGGAGATCCAACCGGTCTGTCCTAGAGGAGATCAACCCTGACTGCTCTTTAGAAGGCCAGATCCTGAAGAGGAAACTCAAATACTTTGGCCACCTAATGAGAAGGAAGGACTCCCTGGAGAAGAGCCTCATGCTGGGAACAATTGAGGGCAAAAGAAGAATGGGACAGCAGAGAATGAGGTGGCTGGATGGAGTCACTGAAGCAGTCGGCGTGAGCTTAAATGGACTCCAGACGATAGTAAAGGACAGGAAGTCCTGGAGGAACGTTGTCCATGGGGTCGCAATGGGTCAGACACGACTTTGCAACTAACAACAGTGATTCTCAATGCCTTCTGAGGTTTTACCTATAAGCGTTGACGTGCACTCCTCTGTCTATAAATGCAGGTACATGGATTAATTTCAGTCCAAATCAACTTGCAAAATCAAGCTGGGCTCAATATTCAAAATCGATACAAGGTGGGTGGGGGGGAGTTTCTTTTTCACATGCAGAAAAGCTTTTCTGCAGGATCTGAGTGATTCAGAGGCCTCCAGGTCATTTTAGCTTTCCAGTCTGATTTGGAAAGTCAATTCCGTTCAGATGATTGATCACAGTGGGTTCAAACGAAATCCCCAAATTGAAATTTTACATGGCCCTAAAATGAACGGAAGACAACAGACCTGATCAACTCTGCGTGGACTGTGGAATTGGGGGGGGGGGGGGGGGGGGATCCTTCTGGCCTAGAAGAAAAACTTAAGGCCAGAGGAAGGAGAAATTAGGGCCCCCTTTTGCTAAACCCAATTCCCTGAAGGCCAGCCCCAATTGGGTTTGGGGTGATGGCAATAGCACTTAGAGTTATATACGGCTTCATAGTGCTTTATAGCCCTCTCTAAGCAGTTTACAGGGTCAGGAAGTATCTCACCCCCCACATACACACACAATCTGGGTCCTCATTTAACCGACCTCAGAAAGATGGAAGACTGAGTCAACTTTGAGCCAGTCAGAATCGAACTCCTAGCGATGAGCAGACTGCAGTGCTGCATTCTAACCACTGCGCCACCACGGCTCACGATGTGATGCTGACAACTGTAAAGTATCTTCCCACCAAAGATGAGTTGCTCCCGGCTCGGCTGAACTGCACAGAAGCATTGTGCATGCAACTGAGCAAACCAGTATTAAAAAAAAAAATGGAAACCCACTACTGCTTCCTACCAAAGGTAGTCCCTATTTTTCTACTTGCATTTTTAAATTGCTTTCGAACTACTAGGTTGGCAGAAGCTGGGACAGGTAACAAGAGCTCACTCCGTTACGCAGCACTAGGGATTTGAACCACCGAATTGCTGCCCTTTCTGATTGACAAGCTCAGCGTCTTAGCCACTGAGCCATTTCTACAACATACTAGATTAGGCTAAACCATGGTTAGAAGTTTCTTGGATAAGAAGATCTTCAAAGAAAAACCAGAAAGTCCAGTTGCCTCTTGAAAAAGCACCTTTGGGACAACCATGGTTTTGTAGTTTGTACAGGTAGTCCTCGACTTACAACTGTTTGCTTAGTGACCATTTGAAGTTACAACGGCACTGAAAAAAGTGACGTATGACCATTGTTCACATTCACACTTAGCGTCCCCAGAGTCACGTAATTTACATTCAGATACTTGACAACTGACTCATCTTGATGACAACTGCAGTGTCCCGCAATCACGTGATCCCTTTTGTGACCTACTGACAAGCAAAGTCAATGGGGAAAAATGAGATTCACTTAACAACCGTGTTACTAATTTAACGACTGCAGTGATTCACTAAACAAATATGGCCAAAAAAGTCATAAAATGGGGCCAATCTCACTTAAGAAATCTTATCACTTAGCTAGCAACATAAATGTTGTTTATTTGTGGCTGTAAGTTGAAGATTACCTGGAGTTCCAACCTGCTATAGAAACCAAGTCTCGCCTTTTGAGAATAGGAGTCACCTCTGCCGCTATTATCTCAAAGTTGGATTACTACAATGGACTATACCAGGGGTCTGCAAAGTTGGCTGTTTGAAGACTGGTGGACTTCAACTCCCAGAATTCCCCAGCCAGCCTAGCTGGCTGGGGAATTCTGGGAGTTGAAGTCCACCAGTCTTCAAAGAGCCAACTTTGCAGACCCCTGGACTATACTTAGGAAACCCTTGAAGATGACATTTAACTGCTGTATAGACTGCAGTCCATTTTAGCATCAGTACACCTGCATTAGTGGCCAGTGTGATTCTGGATACAACTGAAATGCTGGTTGTGACTTACGAAGTTTGGGTCCAGACGACCCACAGGTCCACTTTCTGTAAACAGAGCCTGTTCCACCTGGTCAGTGGCGATTTAAATCCCTTTCCTTGGGAAGTTGGAGAAGCAAGAGACTTTAGGGAGGTATTTTCTGGGTGGACCAGAATCAGGGGTGGGCTGCTGGGGGCTCGCATAGGTTTGGGCGATCCTCTAACTAGGATTCTGCCCAGTTCAGCAAACCCCCAATTGCCATCCCTGGCTGGCCATGCCCACCCCTCCCTCGAGTCTCCATGTGGCCCGCTCATCATGCTAGGTAAGTGCAGGGCCCGTGCAGAGGCTCAGGGAGGGGGCAAAATAGGCCTACTAGAGGTTTCGGACCTCAGGAAACGGGCCTGTTTCTGGCCTCGGGAGGGCCTCCAGAGCCTGGGAAGCAGTTTTTGCCCTCCCAGAGGTTCGAGAAAAGCCTCTGGAGCCTGGGGAGGGCGAAGAACATCTCCTCGCCCCCTGCTGTGGTGCAGGAGGCTGATTAGACCACACCCACCATGGCCACGCCCTGCCAGCAAAGGGGCAAGGAGCCCATTGCTGCAATTTTTGAAGCCTATTCCTGACCAGAATACTAGAATGCCATCTGAAATCCAGTCGGTTCCATTACTTAAACAGGAAGGCTCATCGTGTATTTAAAGTCCAAATGGGTGATCAGTCTGCATAATCGCGAGTCCCTTGGGGGAGGGGGCGGTTTATAAATGTAATAATAATAATAATAATAATAATAATAATAATAATAATAATAATAATAATAATAATAATAATAATAATAATAATAATTATTATTATTATTATTATTATTATTATTATTATTATTATTATTATTATTATTATTATGCCCATCACTTGTGCTGTTCTGAAGATGCCTGTTTTGGATTTGATTTGAGCCACTCTGAATTTATGGGAGGCCGAAGAATCACGAGGGGCAGAAATTCTGCAAGGCCAACAAATCCAAAAGCAAACAAATTGCAAGTTGACGATAGTTATTTGGGCATAGCATATATAATGTGAACGCTAGTCAGAGGTGGTATTCAGCCGGTTCGGATCGGTTCGCCCGAATTGGTAGTGGAAATCGTTGGTGGGCCTACCCACCCGGCCTGGCTCTGTACCATCCTATTTAGGCATGTTTTCAAGCCACCCGCATGGATGCAAGCCACAGGTGCAATCAAAGCGCATGCGCGCAAGGCTGAGCGCATGCGTGGATGGGGTGCACAAGAGCGAAGCAAGCGTGCACGTGCTCACATTTGCGAACCGCTAGGGAAAGTAAGTTTAATACTACCCCTAACGCCAGAGTTTAATTTTCTTGAAGGGTTGATGCCCAGGGGTGGGCAAACTTTGCAACTTTAAGTCTGAAGGACTTCAGCTCCCAGACTTCTCCAGCCAGCTTTGCTGGCTGGAGAATTCTGGGAGCTGAAGTCCTTCAGACTTAAAGTTGCAAAGGTTGGAGACCCCTGGTTTAATCCATTCTAGACTTACATATTGTATCAAGCAACTATGCTGTTGCCTTGATTTTGACTTCGGAGGTACAAAGGTAGTAGCCTCCTATGATTTATTCACCTTTACTTTTCAACATTTGAAGGTCAACTAGACTCATCATTCTTGTGATTCATGTTACTTGGCTTGGCATAGTGTGTGAGACCTTCCCTTATTGCAGGGGTCCCCAACCTTTGCAACTTTAAGTCTGAAGGAAAGCTGGCTGGAGAATTCTGGGAGCTGAAGTCCTTCAGACTTAAAGTTGCAAAGTTTGCCCACCCCTGGGTTAACCTATCAGGTAACCCAGCAATTGTGGGACTGAACCAATGCGTCGCGTTGGTTGCATTACAGAGGCCTCTCGGTCCAAGCAGAAGCAGACAAGAGCTTCTTTCAGGCTGCACAAACCAGACTTTGTAGTTTTCAGAGGCCGACCCACGTGGGGATCGGGAGGCATAAAAATGCAGAGGCATGGAGCACTTAACCCTCCCGTGAAAAAAAATGATGGAGGCCCTCGGGCAGAAGCAGCAGAGTGACAGGCGTCCTAGGGAGTCAAAGGATGAGGAGAACGGAGGGATCAGTTGTCATAGAGACTGTGACGGAGGACAGCCTTGTTCAGCTTAATTAACATGGGAGAGCTGCAAAAGGTGTGTGTTGGGAGAGCAAGAGGTTTAGAAGTGGCATCAAAATGGATGCCAGTAGGCAGCGGCGGGAGGAATGGCTGCCTTGATAATGTTCACGGAAGCCCCATTTCCCGACTTTGCCTCTTAAGATTACCCACACTGTAGTTTGGGGCTTTCTGCATCTTGGGCAGGCCCAAGGCCTGGAAAGAAGATGGAGATCAGGGGTGTCAAATTCAAGGCCCTGGGGGCCGGATCTGGCCCGCAAGGTGCTTAGGTCTGGCCTGCGGGACCGTCCTGGAAACAGGGAAGGACTGGCCCGCTGTGCCTCTGCCAGCAAAAACGAGCTCAGGAGCCCCCCCCCCTCCTGAGGGTTGCAGGAGGCCATTGCAGCTGAAAACGGAGCTCGGGAGCCCCCCCCCCCTCCTGAGGGTTGCAGGAGGCCGTTGCAGCTGAAAACGGAGCTCGGGAGCCCCCCCCCCGAGGGTTGCAGGAGGCCGTTGCAGCTGAAAACGGAGCTCGGGAGCCCGTTTTCCCTAGCAGTGTGCTCGGGCCACCAGACGCCCGACACAAGTGACGTCGAGCTGGCCACACCCACTACAGCCCCCTGAGGTCAAACACAACCCTGATGAAATCCAGTTTGATGGATACCCTGTTTCCCTGAAAACAAGACCTCCCTGGATAATAAGCCCAAATGTCTTATTTTGGGAGAAACACAGTAGGTGATCTCACCCTACACTCAAGATGGATGAGCTACACATAGAGGAGAGACCAGTGAAAGCACGGCCATAGTATAGTTCTGTTACGAGACAATCTGCCTCATGATATATCGACAGAAGGGATGGATAAAGGGGTGGGGAGAAACTTATCTAAATTAGGTTCTCCTTATCACGCTAAACCGGTTCCCCCCTCCCCCCCCCCAAGCTGGGTGCCCTGAACAGCAATCATGCGGACTAGAATTCTGGCAGTTAATTGACATATCTGAAGGGCCTATCAGATGATGGAAACTCTTCATTGGTGCTATATGGCAGTGATGCCGAACCTTTTAGGCCCAGAGTGCCCAAACTGGAAGGCGTGCACCACAGCACCGGAAACCCAATGACCAGCTGGCCAGCGTGCATGTGCGACTCAAAAACCCAACAAACAGCTGGCCCGCATACATGCGTGTCAGAAACCTGACAACCAGCTGGCTGAGCTGGGGCAATGGCGCACATGCCCACGCGTGCCAAAGTTTCGCCATCATGGTAATATGGTTTGCTGTTCTCCTATCTAGTGTTGTATGAAACAAGAGGTGTTGGTTCCTAAACCTTGGCTTACAGCTTTGCATGTTGTATAATCGGAGCCAACTGCGGTTAATTTAACTCTGTTGAATCAGAACGTGTTTTAGTGCAATGTATAGGTAAAATAAAGGTAATGGTTCCCCTCACATATATGTGCTAGTCGTTCCTGACTCTAGGGGACAATGCTCATCTCCATTTCAAAGCCGAAGAGCCAGCGCTGTCCGAAGACGTCTCCATGGTCATGTGGCTGACATGACTCAACACCAAAGGTGCACAGAACGCTGTTCCCTTCCCACCAAAGGTGGTCCCTATTTTTCTACTTGCATTTTTTACATGCTTTCGAACTGCTAGGTTGGCAGAAGCTGGGACAAGTAACGGGAGCTCACTCTGTTACGCGGCGCTAGGGATCCGAACCGCTGAACTGCTGACCTTTCTGATTGACAAGGTTAGTGTCTTAGCCACTGAGCCACCGTGCCCCTTTATAAATGTAGCTTAGTGCAATGTATAAAGCCCATCAAATACCATTGTGCAGTTTTCCCAGGAAGCCACAGTTAGAATGATGTGCTGAGACTGAACTCAGCAATCTGGCTTCTGAATTGGGTTTTTGAGATCGGTATTTATGGACTCCTGCCAACTCCCATACCTTGGCAAGATGCCTAGATCTTTTGTATTTGGCCTCCTCATCCTGAGCCTCTTGCTACCTGTGGAGCCAGGAGCCTCTCCCACTGGCTTTGAACTCTCCACACAACCAAGGTAACTGTCTCGGGAAACTTCCACCATAAACCCTGCCTTGTATTACTCACAGCTGCACCTGGAGCCATCATGTATAGTTTACAAGTTACTGGAGCTTAGTTCACCCAGCACACTAATTCTCAACCAAGAAAGCCACATTATGGCTTAGTACAGCTTTCTCCTAATCCAGTGCTTACCTTAGCCATTTTAAGATAGGTGGACATTTTAAGACAGGTGGACTAAATAAGGCTATTTAAAGACGCCTCACATCCTGGACATAAATTTTTTCAACTCCTACCCTCAAAGTGACGCTATAGAGCACTGCACACCATGACAACTAGACACAAGAACAGTTTTTCCCCGAACGCCATCACTCTTCTAAACAAATCATTCCCTCAGCACGTCAAACTATTCACTAAAGCTGCATTACTATTAGTCTTCTCATCGTTCCTATCACCCATCTCCTCCCACTTATGACTATAATTTGTTGCTTGTATCCTTACAATTTATATTGATTGTTCCCGAGTATGGTTTGATTGCTTAGTTGTACCCTATGGCTACCATGAAGTGTTGTACCTTATGATTCTTGATGAATATATTTTATTCTCCTTATGTAGACTGAGAGCCTATGCACCAAAGACAAATTCCTTGTGTGTCTATTCACACTTGGCCAATAAAGACATCTATTCAATTCCCAGGGTAGCTCCAGTCTGGTTGGGACATTGTGGGAGTTGAAGTCCACATTGCTTAAAATGGTTAAGGTTGGGAAACCTTAATTCTTAATTCATAACTGCCTTAATTCATATGCCTTCTGGAAGGCCTACACTGTGCTCCCCCTTATGGGCACATACCTTACTTCTTTGAGACAATAAAACAGGTGGCAGTAACCATTTATATGGGTTGGACTCAGTGGTGGGTTTCAAATTTTTTAGAAACTACTCTGTAGGTGTGGCCTATTTTCTGGGTGTGGCTTGGCAGTCATGTGACAGGGTGGGAGTGGCCACCTTTTAAAATGTGGTGAAACTCATTTAACAACGCTCTGGCTTAGCAACCAAAATTTTGGACTCAATTGTGATGATAACTTCTTTCTTTCTTTCTTTCTTTCTTTCTTTCTTTCTTTCTTTCTTTCTTTCTTTCTTTCTTTCTTTCTTTTCCTTCCTTCCTTCCTTCCTTCCTTCCTTCCTTCCTTCCCTCTCTCCCTCCCTCCCTTCCCTTCCCTTTCTTCCTTCCTTTCCTTTCCTTTCTTTCCTGTTGGGTCACTGGCAGCGGCGGGCCAGATTTACTTCCAGGTACGCCGGTGGAACCCCCTCTCACCGGTTCTCTAAATTTCACCAACCGGCTCTCGCGAGTAGGTGCGAGCCTGCAGAAACCCACTACTGGTTAGACTAAGCAAATAAGAAATTATCTTAACCAGACCCAGGATGCCACTAGCTGTCTCTTCTTTGCTCCTCACCCAGAGCTAACCAAAAGCATTCTGTCTAGATTTGTACACTGTCCTGAATCATGGTTTCCCTGACTATGGCTTCGTTGAATAGATCACTCTGATGTTTCTGTACCACGTATTAAGCCATAAAATACATTTTACAAACCCTAATAGATGGGTTTATGTAAGACATTAAGCCAAATCCAAGCTACATTTTTTTAACTTAAGCAGAATACTGCACCCTGACTTTTATTACTGGTCTAGGGCCATTATCTGGCTTGATCCACATGGCATCCTAAATCCAACCCCCCAAAATGATGGTTTAAGATGCAGGGGTGGGTTGCTGCCAGCATTACTGTCTGTTTGCAACCCACGTGCCAGACGTGACCTGCTCAGTGTAAATTGTTCTTCGTGCATGCGCAGAACAATTTACAGTGAACTGAACATACGCAGTCACTAAAATCCAAAATGGCGGCGGCCAAGTGGTAGCGAGGGGACTGGTTCGGGCCGTGTCAGCCCTGGGTCGCTGCCGGTTCTGCGACTCAGGCCTGAATTCCACTACCGGTTTGGCCAAACTGGGCCAAACCGGCAACAACCTACCTCTGCATAGACTGCTAGCTAACCCCAGCAACTATGACTGCTCATTTGCCTGCCATTGACTGACTGAAGCTACTTTTGAGTTTCAGTCAGGAATTTTCTGGCTTCTCCCTGACCTGTCGTCTCTCTTGGGTCAAGAGGAGAAATCAAGCAAAAGAACAAAAAAAGAAAAAAAATGGGCTAAAGAGAAGTGGAAGGGAATCTGCCTGAGGGACTTCTGATATTCTGGAGCACGCATGTGTACCTCTGCATGTGTGCCATCCCCATAGCCATGAGTTAAGCACAATCAGCATGCAAAAACAACTCCCAAGTTCCTAATTGGTTACAGTAATAAAGATGGCTCCTTTATCAGACCTGGTGGGAGGTTTTGTAGCATAAATAGGTTTAGATCTACAGGAAAGAGGAAGGGCAAACGCTGCAGAGCCCACGTACTGGTGGCCTTTGCAGCACCAATGTGAGCGCTTTCTAGATATCTGGAGACAATTACGGAAGCCTTGAAAGGAGAGGAAAAACCAGCTGTGGGCTGCAAGGTTCCAGTTTTCCCTCAAGGTCCTTCCTCTTAAGATTCCGAGGATCTCTAGCTTCTCATTAAGGCAGGCAGAGACAGGGGAAGATGGAATGAGGGATGGAGATACGCGTTCAAGACGATTACAGCCCGGTCTTCTCTGATTTGTGGGACTCTTCACATCTTCTGAATCCGAATCTCAACACCTCTCAGTGCTAACCAGCATGGCCAAAAGATAAGGAGGATGGAAGGAGCATGGCCAAAAGCATTTTGTAAGACGAGACTAGGGTTGCAGACGGAGCCAACTGATTTTAGGATTCAGACGAATGGTATTGCCCTGTCCAGAAGGCACCGCTTCAGGATGTGCCCGGAGAAGGCAAATAGCTCACAGATTTGCCCAAAGACCAAAGACATCCTACGCAAAGATATCCGCCCTGCCAGGGAGAGCTGGCCTGAATCCTCTCTCTGACTTGCTAATTCTGTTGCCTTGACCGGAAGATGCAAATTAAACGAGGAACACATTTGCTTATTTTACTGCCACGAGGGACCACCGTCTTATGCAAGACGCCGAATCCCTCGTTCCGTGACCACCAGGAAGATGAGTCAGCCGCCTCCCCTCTGGCCTTTGAGATTTCGGCAGGCAACGATCAGCCCACATACTCCCAGGCAATCTTCGTAGCCTTGAGGGATGTGCAAACTTGGTTCTTTAAAAAAAAAAAAAAGGAAGGAAGGATAAAAACAGCAGGGGGGGGGGCGGGAGTGGGGGGAAGAGAAATTTTCCAGAAGCCGAATTCTGGGAAAAAGCAATCGCTCATCTGCAGAAACATGCTTTGCATTCAGATAGTCTTTAGTTCTCTTGTCCTTGGTCCTTGCCATCACAATCCAGCGAAGGCTGAGAGAGTCACGGCGGCTACGAAGCTCTGCTAAATCTGAACAGAGTGAGCCCCAAGGACAGCCTGAGCAAGTTGGTTTTCTTTGTGCCAACACTTTTCCTTCTGTGGGTTTTTTTGGGTGGGGGGAGGAGGGTAGGGGTGGAATCTGGGTTCACCTGAAAGCTGATTGGGGCCAGAGAGGTGAAGCGCACACCAGATTCGATAGCAAGGGCTGAATTCAAGCAGCACAGCAGTCGCAACTCGCAAAGGCAGGGAGAGCCAGGTCCATCTGACGAAAGGATCGTCAATCAAGGATGAGGTGGCTTTGCCAGAAAGGAAGAAGTCAGGCTGTTGACAGAATGCACACAGACACACACACTACACTACACACACACACACTCCTGGTACTGTGGCTGTTGTAAGCCCTGCATTTGTTGTGCACGCAGGCTATCCTGGGCGAATGGAACCCAATATATCTCCTTATTTGGAACGAGGCAGCATCGTGAACTCAGTAGGTCATGGTTACCAGGAGTTGTCCATCCATTCATCAGTTAATTGCATTTCTATCCCGCTTCTCATGATCCAAAATCCCAAAGCGCTTTCTCGTCATGTCTCTCCAGCATGAAAACCGAGCGGAGGCCACGGAAGAACCAGTCAACATTAGAATAAAGCCAGCCCATTAATATATAAGCATCCAGGGGAGACCTACGGACAAAGAGGTGTTTTGGAAAAAGATGCCTAAAACGCATCCATGCAGGGGCCCGGTGTGCCCCCCCCCAAAAAAACAATTCTTCTCGAGCCCACCCAGCACTGACATTCAATAACAAACCATTTCCCCAATGTTTTCTTTGGTCTTCCTTTCAGAACGTTGATATTTTTAAAGCAGGGACCAGAAGCCAAGCCTTATTAGAGCACCGCTGGCTGGCCTCGCACTTTTGGGGATGCTAGACTACATCCTTCCTGCACCCCCCCCCCCACACACACACAGAATGGGGGTTTGCTCAGAGTGCTAGTCACACACAGCTGGAGGGCCCCACCTCGGTGCATCTGCATTAAAGAAGTACCCAAGCTGATCTGCCTCCCTCCCTCTCTCCCTTCCCGTGAATGGATTTAAATGAGCATTTAATGTGACTTTAATATGGCTGTTTCAGTATGCTAATCCATTATCGATTGATTGTTAAAAAGAGAGGGGGGGGGAGGGAGAGAGAGAGAGAGAGAGAGAGAGAGAGAGAGAGAGAGAGAAGCTCCTTCTCTGAAATGGAACAAGCCGGTGAGAAACAAACCTGGCATGCAATTAGTGCCAAATTACCCAGCCCCTGATGGCTTTGCGAGTACATCCTGATTAAAGCTGAAAAACACAGGAGGAAAGGGGACAAAATCCAGACAGGCATCTGCACTCCAGGAAAAGGCCTTCTGATGGTGGTGGTGGGGAGGGGAGAGAGGGGGAGGAGGAGGAGGAGGAGGTGGTGTGTGCGCATGGTGGAACAACCTAATCAAGAGGATTAAAGGCACAGGTGCATACCTCGGTATAGTGCAGCCAGAAAACTCGCAGGCACAAACAATGAAACAAGGACAAGGTCTGCGGGGCTGAGTGGAACAGGAATTTCAGAGTGACTAAAGAGGTTGGAAAAGAACAAAAGACGCTATAAATTTGCTGGGAGGGGTATAAATATGTCTGCAGGGCATTCTCCTGCTGGAGCAAGCCTGGGGGAGCAGCAGGATTGGAGCTAAGCATCCATTAGTCACATCCAGCAGGACCAAGAGCCAGAGAGGATGGACACCCCACAGCATCAATAGCCTCTGGAAGACCAGTTCCACCCCTTTTAGAGAATGAGCTTGGACCAAGTTCGGATACCGCAACCAATTTTGGTCACCATGCTACAAAAAGGATGTTGAGATTTTTTTTTGGGGGGGGGGGAGAATCAGAGAAGAGCAAGTAAGATGATCAAAGGCCTGGAGACTAAACCATATGAAGAAACGGCTGCAGGATTTGGGTTTGGCTAGTCTAAGGAAAAGAAGAATTAGGGGTGACATGATAGCTGTATTCCAGCATTTGAGGGGCTGTCACACAGAAGAAAGGGTCAGATTATTCTGCAAAGCACCAGAGGGCAGGACAAGAAACAATGGTTGGAAACTGATCAAAGAGAGAAGCAACCTGGAATTGAGGAGAAACTTCCTAACAGTGAGGACAATTAACCAGTGGAATAGCTTGTCTTTGGGAAACTTTGGGTGCTCCATCACTGGAAAGTTTTAAGAAGAGACGAAGCAGCCACTTATCTGAAATGGTATAGGCTCTCCTGCCTGAGGACTAGATGTCCTATGGGGTCCCTCCCAGCTCATTCATTCTATTCTATTCTATTCGAGTGGAGGTTCTGAAGGACTCGAAGGATAGACCCCTGGTCGTCCTTCAACCACCTCAACGAGGCCAACTGAGGAGGAAGGAAAAGAGAGTTTCCCAATTAGCCACAATCCCTGCAGCCAAGAAATATCTTCAGTGAATTGGAGGCCCATCCAGACAGGCATCAATTAGCTCTACTGAAACTTTGATCTCGGTCTTGATGTTGCATTTGGAGTTGCAACACGCCCTCTCTGTTTTGTGGGATTAACGGGCACTGTTCTGATATATACACTCCGCTCAGTTCTTTCCATGTTGTTTACTCGCAGGATTTGTAGGCTGCCCAACGCTCAAGGTTATTTCCAGGACGTTTACAGTACAAAAAAAACCCCACCACCCCAAATTAAAGAACATTCAAGCAGATGATTTTGGCTTGGTTCCCTTATTGCAGGGGTCCCCAACCTTTGCAACTTTAAGTCTGAAGGAAAGCTGGCTGGAGAAGTCTGGGAGCTGAAGTCCTTCAGACTTAAAGTTGCAAAGGTTGGGGACCCCTCTGCCTTATTGGACTAAAACAGATCAGAACCAGCTGGGTATATATACAAATCCAAGCAAACCACAATGTTTTCAGTAAAGGTAAATGTTCCCCTCGCACATATGTGCTAGTCGTCTCTGGCTCTAGGGGGTGGTGCTCATCCCCGTTTCTAAGCCAAAGAGCCAGCGCTGTCCGAAGACGTCTCCATGGTCATGTGGCCGCCATGACTAAATGCCAAAGGCGCACAGAACGCTGTTCCCTCTTCCCACCAAAGGTGGTCCCTATTTTTCTACTTGCATTTTTTACGTGCTTTCAAACTGCTCGGTTGGCAGAAGCTGGGACAAGTCACGGGAGTGTTGCGCGGCACTAGGGATTTGAACCACTGAACTGCTGACCTTCTGCTCGACAAGCTCAGTGCCTTAGCCACTGAGCCATCGCGTCCCACTATTTTTCAATAGCACAAGGCAAAAGGGAATATTTCAGTAATAAAGCTATGAGCACCGGGTGTATCAATTAACAAGTTCCTGGATTATTATTATTATTATTATTATTATTATTATTATTATTATTATTATTATTATTATTATTATTATTATTATTATTATTATTATTATTATTCTGTGGTTAATCTTTGGTGAGATACACAGCCTTTGGGGCTGGTTGGTAGCTCAACAGGTCGAGTCCTAACCAAGGACCTAGGAACTGTCAAGGTAACGTCAGAGGATAGAAGCTATTCCAAGCAGGGTGGCCCTTTGTAGAGTCAGAATTCTCAAGTCCGGCAAACCTAGAACCTCCACATAGCGAGGCAGCTCCCTAGGTATTGCTCCAAGGGCTCCAATCACAATCGGGACAACACACGACTTTCTCTTCAACAGTCGCTCAACTTCAATTTGCAAGTCCCGGTATTATTATTATTATTATTATTATTATTATTATTATTATTATTATTATTATTATTATTATTATTATTATTTATTCGCACAGTCTGCCAGATGTTCAAACTGGGTTTGACATTTTTGTCTACCTATCGAGTCCTTATCAAGGACCTGGGATTGGCAAATCTGGATGTTTGATGGTGTTACAGATATCATCGCAGGATGGAAGCAGTTCCAAGTAAAGCAATTGACTGACAGCAAATGTGTCAATGCCAATGATAGTGTTCAAGTGGTGCTCCAGTTGTTTTGGGACTGCACCCAAGGCGCCTATTACTATTGGTACTACCCTTGCTTGCCTTTATTATTATTATTTACTTTATTCATTAAACATGAAACTCAGTCAACTGAACATTCAAAAATGCATCACAAATACCATTGACTGGGGCTAATGATTGATGATGATGATGATGATAATCATCACCATCATCCTTTGGCTAATCTTTGGTGAGATTCACAGCCTTTGGGGATGGTTGGTAGCTCAACAGCTTGAGTCCTAACCAAGGACCTAGGAACTGTTAAGGTAACATTGGAGGATAGAAGCTGTTCCAAGTAGGGTGGTTTTTTTGTAGAATCATAATGTTCAAGTCCGGTAAATTTAGAATTTCCAAATAATGAGGTAGCCCTCTAGGTATTGCTCCAATTACAATTGGGACAACACATGATGATGATGATTATCATCATCAACATTGGGGTTTTTTAAGTGCTTCACTGCAGTTTTTCTCAGTCTATGAGAGCATCTACCTACATGTTTCTAGTCCTTTTAGCAGAGATGATAGAGGGAACAGGTAGCAGAGGGAAGTGGCCAACCAGAAAAGACCAATCAACTCCCTGCCCACCGTGGAGTGGGAAAAGATGCTGAGGGAACCAAAGAAGGTCGGAGTCACAAAATTACTTACTGGGAGAAGGTGGTGGTCTCCGAGATGGATTCATAGACTTGTAAAATCTTCCGGGTTCCCCAAAGAAATTAAGCAACAAAGTTTTTTTCTTCTTTTTCTTTTCGTAAAAAAAAAAAGGCAAACCAACCAACCAACCAACCACTGGGAAGAAAAAAAAAATTAAAGAAATCTGCAAAAAAAGGAGGGAGACTTAAGGGGAAGGAGGAAGCGGTGACAAAGGAAGAGGATGCTCCATCTTCAGTCTTCCTTGAAGAGTTTTCATTGGCGTTCAGAGATCATCGAGTTTTCCCTCCCCAATACCTTCCGCCCCACCATTAAAAAAAGAAGAAGAAGAAGAAGCAAAAAATGAATGTCCCCTTCCCACTGGCTGTCCTTGGTTTCTGTCCGTTGCCTTCTGGAGTGTTTCTTGTCTGCATGCTGCGGGTGGATGGGTGGGTGGGTGAGTGGTAAGAGAGGCATGGCGGCCTCCAGTCGGCCACTTGACTTGGGCATCATCTGCAAGGTTTTTCGATTGTCTTTTTGCTGGGCTGTAGAAGTTGAGAGCTCCCGAAAGTCTGCTTCAAAAAATGACATCCCCCCCACTTCCTGGTGCCGTTATCAAAGAAAGCAATTTTATTGATTTTTCCCCCCCGTCATATTTTCTTTTTTCCCCTCCCTTTCTGTCTTTGTTTTTAAAGAAAGGAATATGAGTGGGTGGGCGGGGGTGTTCGCCTCTGTCTCCTTTCCCCTCCTTCTTGTCTTTCTTTTTCTCTTTTCTCTTTTTTTTGTGTGTTTTGTTTTGTTTTCTTAGAAAAAAAAAAGCGAACGAACCAACCGAGAAACAAGCGAACGAACAAAAAAAGGGGCGGGGTTTTCTTTTCGTCATACGTGTGTGCGTGTGAGTGTGTGCGCATGTGGTGGCGGGGTTTTTCGTTTTTTGTTTTTTTTTGACTTCCATTAAATACAGAACTTGAAAAGTGTTCCAGAGAAAAGTGCTGCTAAAGTAGCTCTGAAAGAGATGGAGAGAAAGAGAGAGGGAGGGGAAAAAACAGAAAAAAAAACATTGATCAAAACACAGCTTACTCTTGGCAGGGCTCAAGTATTTCATTTTGGCGCACGGAACCCAAGAGACTCAATGCCTTTTTGTCCAACACATCTTTTCTCTGCAATCTACCATTGAGTAAAAAGCGCCTACTAAATATTTCCATGCTTATTTAGGCTGTCCTCTTTTTGTTTTGTTTTGTTTAGGATAGAAGATGGCTGGTTGGCCCAGGGGTGAAATCCACTTACCTTCGCTACCGGTTCGCAAATGTGAGCGTGCGCGTGCCACAAGCTCGCTCCACTTGCACGGGTCAGCTCTGACCATGCACAGGATTTTCTGCGCATGCGCAGAGCGTCAAAAATGGATGCTCGGCTGGCGGGCGGCGCCTGCTACTGAGCATGCCTGCAAAGGTAAGTAGAACGGAGGTGGGAGGGAGGAATCCGCTACGCCAGGGGTCTCCAACCTTTGCAACTTTAAGTCTGAAGGACTTCAGCTCCCAGACTTCTCCAGCCAGCAAAGCTGGCTGGAGAAGTCTGGGAGCTGAAGTCCTTCAGACTTAAAGTTGCAAAGGTTGGAGACCCCTGATCTATATGACGTTGACAATCTTCAGGCAGAAATAGGAAAAGTGGTCAAAGGAGGAGAAAGGTGGCCTCCTTAAGTTTGAAAAATGGACTTCTGGATTTGGTTGAAATATAGTGCAATGCTCCCTTTGGGTCCACCCTCTATTCTTATCAGGCCAACATTATTAACCCTGCAGAGTGAGGAGGTCATAGGATGAGAAGGTGGAAACACGGTTGAGATTAACCCTCTGCAGGGTTAATAATGTTGGCCTGATAAGAATAGAGGGTGGACCCAAAGGGAGCATTGCACTATATTTCAACCAAACCCAGAAGTCCATTTTTCAAACTTAAGGAGGCCACCTTTCTCCTCCTTTGACCACTTTTCCTACTTCTGCCTGAAGATTGTCAACGTCATATAGATCAGGGGTCTCCAACCTTTGCAACTTTAAGCCTGAAGGACTTCAGCTCCCAGACTTCTCCATCCAGCTTTGTCCTTCAGACTTAAAGTTGCAAAGGTTGGAGACCCCTGCGCTACGCCACACAATTTAGATTAGCTAGAAAGCAGTTAATCCTGTTTTCTAGCTAATATAAATTCCATGTCATAGTTGATCTTTGGAAATACCGGTTCGCCTGTACTGGTAACATTTGTTTTACTACCGGTTCGGTTGAATCGGTCCGAACCGGTAGCATTTCCCCCCTGAAGTGAAGGGCAGCCAGCATAATGTGGAATTATACGGTAATACTATAATAATATAAAATTATTATTCGTATCGTAAACAATATTCATGGGCAGAAAAGAATTGAGACATGATTGGTTTCAGATTATACTTTGTGTTATTTAAAGATGCACAAAGACCTAAAGTAGGATACACCTGAGGGGATGGTACAGGTAATCCCCATCTGATATTTGTTTAATGAGTGTTGAAAGTTACAATGGCCCTGGAAAAAAGGGACAACCGCTCCTCGCTCTTACGACCATTGTGGTGTGCCTGTGGGCATGTGATCAAAATTTGGCTGCTTGGCAACCAGATTGTGTTGTGTTGCAGTTACTGCTGGAGAAAAAAAATCCAATTTTGTCACATGCTTGTTAAAATTATTTTAAAAATTTAAAACCGGGAAAGGGGGAGGCGGATAAACTTTTCTTTCCATTTTTCTTTTTCTTTTTTTGAGGAAAATGGACCATTTATTATAGTCTTCATTATCTACGTTTTGAATGTGAAGATTCTTTCTATACTTGGAAGACGTTAGATGTCATTCTTTGTATATATTTGTGTTTCCCTTTCTTTTTCTCTCTACCACTTCAAATGTCTTTTTAAAAAATATTTTATTGTTTCTCTTGATAGTTAACGTGGTTTTGTTATGCGTATCCTTTGTAAAAATCTAATAAAATTATTTGACAAACAATGAATGCAACTTCCCAGGGCCATGTGATTGCAACCTACCAGCTTCCAACAAGCAAAGTCAATGTAGGAATACAGATACTGTAAGGGCGTTATCTTTTCTTCCGCAAATCCTCTCCCAATTAAAAATAACAAAAAGGAAAATTAAAAAGGCAAAGGGGACCCTTGGATCAGATCTTATCATGTTCTTTAAAAATAAATGACGAATGGTTGCAGGAATTGGGTAAGAGCTGCAGTGGCACAGTGGTTAGAGTGCAGTATTACAAGCTACTTCTGCTGACTGCCGGCTGCCTACTGTTTGGCAGATCGAATCTCACTAGGCTCAAGGTTGACTCAGCATTCCATCCTTCCAGGTGGGTAAAATGAGGACCCAGATTGTTGGGGGCAAGAGGCTGACTCTGTAAACCGCTTAGAGAGGGCTGTAAAAGCACTGTGAAGCAGTATATAAGTCTTTTTCGTACGGCCGGCCTGGTGTAGCTTTTAATCTGGTTTTATTGGGGTTTTTATTGTGCATTTTAGAGCAGGCTTAGTATTTAATTTATTTTTAGCATAGGTATTTATATTGATGTTTTTAATATTGTTTTTTATCATTGCCTGTTCACCGTCCTGAGTCCCGTAAGGGAGAAAGGGCAGTATACAAATTCGAATACAATTACAATTACAATTAAGTGCTATTGGTAGTCTAGAGCAGGGGTCCCCAACCTTTTTTGCACCAGGGACTGGTTTCATTTTAAATAAAATTCTGTGGACCGGCCAGCGTAGAGGGGGAGGGAAGGGGGAACAGGCGGCGCATGCGCACGCAGGGGGGGGGGGGTTGAGTCAGCTCACTCGCCCCTCTAGGGCCCCCAATGGCGTGAGCGGCCGCACCTGCGCTCTCCCGCCCCCGGTGCGTGCTCTGTCCAGGGGGCTGCCCCGTCCTCCCTCCTCCTCCTCTCCGGCCCTGCGGCCCAGTTCCTATCAAGCCACGGACCGGCACCGGGCCACGGACCGGGGGTTGGGGATCCCTGGTCTAGAGAAAAGAAGGGGTGGATTCCTGCCAGTTCTAGCCTCTCCTATAGAAGTCCCACAAATCTACAGTGCCGTTTAGAACCGGTTCCAACTCCCTCACCCCGCCCGTCCGCCCATCATCAAGATGAAGAGCAAGTGGAGGAATTCTGGGAGTTGAAGTCCACAAGTCTTAAAACTCTCAAATTTGAACACCCCTGAGGTTTTTTCCCCTAGTTAGGGGTGCCAGGGTCTTGTAACTTGACGGCTTTAAGACTTGCGTGCTTCAAATGCCAGAGTTTCTGAGCCAACATTTTGGTTGCTAAGCAAGAGCGTTGTTAAGTGAGTGTCACTACATTTTACTAGTTGGCCACGCCCACCCGGTCACATGGCCGGCAAGCCACTCCCATCCAGTCACATAGCCAGCAAGCCACACCCACAAAGCAGGCCACACCTACAGAAGAGGTTCCATAAAATGTAGAAACCCACCACTGGCGTGTGCCTTCTGCACATATGCATAGCTTCAAAAACACGGTGATATAGGACGGGATAGCGCTGGGGCAGGTGGGCACCCACCCGCTGGTCGGAACTACCGGTTCAACTGAATCAGTCCAAACCGGTCGCAGCCATCCTCTGCTTCAGGGTCTTATTTGCTGGTTTGCCTAGCTCCGTGATGATGAACCTATGGCATGCGTGCCACAGGTGGCATACGGAGCCATATTTGGTGGCCCGCTAACCATCACCTGTTTTTTCTTCCATCGGGGGGGCTAGGGGAGGCCGTTTTCACTCTCCCCAGGCTTCAGGAAAGCCTCTAGAGGCTGGGGACAGTGAAAAACGGCTCCAATAGATCAATGGAAGTTCTTTTCCGAACTTCCAGTTCAGCCATTGGGGCCAATTTTCAGATTTTCCTGAAGCCTGGGCAGGGTGAAAATCAGCCCGAATGGGGTAACCGGAAGTTTGGAAATGATCTGTTTCCGGCTTACGAAGAGCCTCCGGCAGGCCAGGAAAAGCTGTTTTCTCCCTCTCCACGCTTCAGGAAAGCCTCCAGGGCCTAGGGAGGGGTCATGTGCACAAGTGCACGAAGGTTCTCTCTCTCTCACATGCGCAGGTGAGCGGCGGACGATTGAGTGGGCACGGGCACCCACAATTTTGGAACGCCATAAGAAAAAGGTTCGCCATCCCTGGCCTAGCTCTACTCCTTTCCCGCCGCCTCCACTGACACAAATTGCTGGATTAATTTTTATCAGCTTCCTGATTCTAATTTCTGGGACCAGAAAGTCGTGACCTTCAAAGTGAGGAATAGCCCGAGGTCTAACAGGATGCATCTGTATGTCTCTTGCTTGTATGGGGATGCCTGCATTTCAGTTTAATATCCCCCTTTTTCTACACATCGGGTCCTGACAGCCTCTCTCCCTAGCCGATCGGGACAAACAAGGAAACAGAATTGTTCAGGGAACTCCCAAGGCCTTGGTTGAAGGAGAAAGCCTTGATCTGAGCACGGAAAGAGTGAAAGATAAATACACCTCCCAAGGGAAGCTATTCCGGAGTTTGGGAGTGACAGACACCCCGTGAGATTTGGAAGTGAAACCTTTTGTCTCTCACTCTGCGTGTTGGGAATGTCAAAGAGGTGCGTATCCTGCTGTTGCAGAGCTCCTGGACTACCCTGTTTCCCAGAAAATAAGACGCTCCCCGAATAAGAAGCCCAATCGGGCTTTTGAGTGCATTTGCTAAAAGAGGGGTCTCCAACCTTTGCAACTTGAAGTCTGAAGGACTTCAGCTCCCAGACTTCTCCAGCCAGCTTTGCATGGGAACATGCCTCGTGCACCCTGCATTCACCTGCCATCCACGCGGAACGGCCTCGCGGAGGCGCTCCCACAAACCCTAGCTACTGCGACCCTTCTCTTAGTGGCGGCTGCAAAAAGAGCAGCAGGCCCAGCGACACTAAAGGCTGTGCCAGAAACAGAGACGGAACCTCCGCCCCTCTCTGGATCAGCTGATCCACGGGCCAAGGTTAAGGGGCCTCCTGCACCTCAAAAAATAATAAGACCTCCCTGAAAATAAGTCCACACGCTTATTTTGGGGGGGGGGGGGTCAAAAGAAAATAAGACCCTGTCTTATTTTTGGGGAAACACGAGAGCTTTCAGGAGCCTCTGGGATAATCTGTCCCCCACTAAATATTATTTACTTGTTTTAGTTTTAGTTTTCAACGCTTATCTGCCTTTCTGCATATTCCCCTTTAGATAGCTAATAAAAGTAATGATGATGGAGAAATACAATACAGCCAAATAACTTGTTTACAGACAGCTCATCTCAACCCCAATGCTTAGTTAACAGATGGAACCTCTGAATCGCAAGAGCTGGATGGAGGACATCCAAAACCCCTTTCCCTGGTGGGTCTTCCTAGTAGTAGCTGGGCAGAATTTCTGAAACAGACAAGAGGCCACGAGGGCTAGATAGGCATATGGAGGCTAAGGATCCAGCGCAGGGTTTAGAGCGACCACATTTATCTTCCTACTCCCCTCCTTCCTTTTAGGGAATGTGTTTAAATTACAGCAAAACAACAGCTACCACTGGTGGCGTTCACATCATGCTAACCAGGAGGACAATGTGTAAACCACCAAGTCTGGGTGTCAACCCTGAAGCTGACCTGACCGAAGTCATCTTGGAACTTCAGTGTTGCCACACTGGAGCTGAGGGACAGGGAGGGGGGATTTGAGATAGTTGGGACTTTGTAGCCAAAATAAAATACTTGGGAACCAAGGACATTCCCATGCCTAGTCAGAGGAAGGAGGAGCGATGTCACCAGGCAACCAGACAGAGCCATGATTGGACCATGTGACTGATTTGTTTTGAGAAAGTGAGAAACTTTTGCCTTTAATTAGGTGAAAACCGTGGGAACCTTCAGAGTCGGTTTTCCCCAGATCTGTGCCAATATGATATATCCAATAAAGCTATTCTTTGAGGAATCTACCTGCTTTGGAGTTTTGCTTGCTATGCCAGTGGTGGGATTCAGCCCGCTTGCACTTATTCGGGAGAACAGGTTGTTAAGTTTCTAAGCAGTTTGGAGAACCGGTTGTTGGAAGAAATCTGCTTTTGGTTTCCCCCCCACTTTACAGGGCTAATCCTGTAAGGAAGGCAGGAAGGAAACATTCTGGTGGTGTTTCTAGCCTCACCTTTATCACCCTGCTTAAAGAAACTGCCTCTCCGGTTAACCCTTATTGCATTGTAACAGCTAAGGCAAAGCGCCCATCGACCTGAGTGACGTTGAGTTGGCCACGCCCACACAGTCACATGACCACCGAGCCATGCCTACCCAGCTGGTCATTAGGGCAGAGAACCAGTTGTTAAATTATTTGAATCCCACCACTGTATGGGTCTATTACTTGGAACCCTGACATTAAACCGACTCTATACTGGGTTTGGGCAAAACAACGAAACAGTGACGTAAATTCCAGTTGAGCACAACATACGAACCCAGTCACTGCTTCTATTCCAGAATACAGGTAGTCTTCAACTTATGGCCATTTGTTCAGGGACTGTTCAAAGGGATGGTGGTGCTGAATGAGGGGACTTACAACTGGTCCCCAGAGTAACAGCGGTTGCAGTATCTCATGGGTCACATGATCAAAATCCAGGCGTTTGGTAGCCCACCTGCATTTAAAACCAGAGGTGTAATTCAGTTCCCCCACTGCCAATCTTCAACCCTATCTATGCCTTTTGACCCCATGTGCTTTGCAGCCCCTGTCATCCTAGTTGAACTCTGTTGCCAGCCTTGTCCAAGGCTTTCTTCCCAAGGTCTCCTCGCAAGACTTGGGGAAGATGGCTGCACGGGGCCAGCAGCTACAGTGCTCCAAGAACCCCCCGAGCTGCCATGTGGCAAGCAGCCTCATAGCTACAAAGTTCTGGGGGTTGTTTGCCATCCCATAAGGCAGTGTGCAGAGCAGCCAAAAGGGCTGGGATGGGGAGAGATAGGCAAGGAGGGAGCGTGGAACAAGAGGTGGTCCTTAAGCTTATACAGCAGAAGGACAGGCAGAATCTGGAGGCGGAGTCAAGAGAGGAATCAGCCTGGAGTCACTGGCATACCTATAAATCAGGGGTGTCAAACTCGATTTCATTGAGGGCAGCATCAGGGGTGTGTGCCTGTGTGTGCTTGTGTGTATGTTCAGGGTGGGCATGGCCAGCTTGACACCACTTGTGTCAGGGGGCACCTGTGGTGGCCCAGGTGCTCTGCCAGTGAAAACAGGCTCCCGAGCTCCCTTTTCAGCCAGAACGGCTTCCGGCAGTCCTCTGTTTGCAGCCCTCCTGGGTCTGTTTTGCTGGCAAAGGCACTGCGGGCTGGTCCTTTCCTGTTTCCAGGGCAGCCCCGATGGGCCAGACCTAAGCACCCTGCAGGCCACATCCAGCCCGGGGGCCTTGAGTTTGACACCTCTGCTATAAAAGGTTTAAATCCGACCCCTCTTGAATTCCATTAAGTCTTGCCTAGTATCAATTTAGCCATGGCCATTAGTACTAGACTCTTGTGTACAGGTACTCCTGGGCTTACTACTTACTAATCGTTTAATGAGAATTCAAAGGTATAATGGCGCTGAAAAAAGGGACACGACTATTCTCATACTTCTATTACTATTTATTACTATTTATCAAATTTGTATAAATAGTTTCTCATACTTCTGACCGTTGCACCATCCTCACGGTCACACGATCAAAATTCAGGTGCTTGACAACTGGTTAATATTATGACCGGTGCCGTGTCCCAAGGTTACGTCTGACAAGTAAAGCCAATGGGAAAACCAGATTCACTTACCCACCATGCTTAACAACTGTGGCAAGAAAAGTTGTAAAACAGGACAAAACCTCACCACTGTCTTGCTTAGCAATGGAAATTTGGGGATTGATCGTGGTCATAAGTCAAGGACTCCTATATAAAAGGTAAAGGTTCCCCTCGCACATATGTCGTTCCTCACTCTAGGGGGCAGTGCTCATCTCCGTTTCAAAGCCGAAGAGCCAGCGCTGTCCGAAGACAACTCTGTGCTCATGTGGCCAGCATGACTCAACACGGAAGGCGCATGGAACGCTATTATCTTCCCACCAAAGTGGTCCCTATTTTTTCCACTTGCATTTTTTTACATGCTTTCGAACTGCTAGGTTGGCAGACAAGTAACGGGAGCCCATTCCATTACGCAGCGCTAGGGATTCGAACCACAGAACTGCCAACCTTTCTGATTGACAAGCTCAGCATCTTAGCCACTGAGTCACCACATCCCTGTCACCTTTATAGGCATGAGCAATAAATCATTTTAACTGGAACTTAATAGGGGGCCCTGATTCTTCGCGCCCGACCTGTAACCGAGGCTCAAGGCTGGGAGGTAACAAGCCTACAATGGCTTAGACTAGACTGGATTCACAGCTGACGATCGATGGGATTCATTTAACAACAGAACAGTGCCTGCCAGGATTGTCATCGCTAAGTGGTGTGGTCATATGGGGTCAATTGCATATCTTAGCAATGGAGATTCTTGTCCCGATTCTGGTCATAAAATGGAGGACTACCTGTAAATATGGTTTTCAGCTGTGGTTTTCCCAGTTGCAATGTATGGCTGTGAAAGTTGGACCATAAGGAAGGCTGAGCACCAAAGAATGGAGGCCTTTGACCGATGGTGCTGGAGAAGACTCCTGCGAGTCCCTTGGACTGCAGGGTGATCCAACCAGTCAGTCCTAGAGGAGATCCACCCTAACTGCTCTTTAGAAGGCCAGATCCTGAAGAGGAAACTCAAATACTTTGGCCACCTAATGAGAAGGAAGGACTCCCTGGAGAAGAGCCTCATGCTGGGAAAGATGGAGGGCAAAAGAAGAAGAAGAAGGGGATGGCAGAGAAGGAGGTGGCTGGATGCAGACACCAAAGCAGTAAACCTGAGCTTAAATGGACTCCAGAGGATGATAGAGGACAGGAAGGCCTGGAGGAATGTTGTCCATGGGGTCGCAATGAGTTGGACACGACTTTGCAACTAACAACAACAACCTGTAAATATATCCTTCCTGTAATTTTGGAAGGATGTTCTCTGGAGTGGTATACAGGAACCTCTGTTGATTTGTAGCTATCAGAAGAACTTTTATGGACTGTGTTTGCATGATATGTGCCAAAGGTGCTTTTTTTTCAAAAGACAACTGGATTTTCTTGGGGTTTTTTCTTCGAACACATTTCGCTTCTCCTCCAGAACTGAAGAAGCTTCTTGGATGAGAAGTGAAACATTTTTAAAGAAAAACAAAACAAAACAAGAAAGTCCAGTCACCTTTTGGGGGAAAAAAAAAACACCTTTGAGATAACCATGGCTCTCGATAGACCTTGTTCACTCGTGATGAACTTGACCACGATTTATGGAATGAATCCACTTTTCTACATTTGCACAAGGCACGGAAGCCGAAACTAGCCACAGGCTGAGTTTGTAAAAGGTGTGTGGCTAATATGTGGGGCGAAAGAGTTGTGATTCAGACATTAGACGAGCAATCTTCGGAAAGAATATTGTTAAACTGGATGGACTTTTCGTGGTGAGACATCTAAAAGGGGTTATTAGTTAATATAACACTCTTTTTTTTTTTTTTAGGACTTGCACACAAGAGGCAGATTACGAGTCAGCATAACTCAAGGGTGACACCGTTCTGGGATCCCTGCTCCACCTAACTTTATTGCCTTGAACATTCTTTTCATTACGAAAAATAAATAAAAGCTGGCATGATCCAAAAAAACAAAACCCCAGACTAGCCTTCAATTACAGGAACGCCTCTGGATTTTGCACGAAGGTCCACAAAGCTACAGGTTGCCAGACCAAAGATAAAGCCAAGCTGGGGCACAGGAAAGGGGGAGAAGATGGGGAGGGATGCTGGGGAGCATCCTTGCCATTGCTAGGGAACAGCTGCCCATTGTGACTTGTCCTTTTATGTGTGCCAAATCTCGAGTCTCGTGCATTCATCACCATCTTCTGGAGCACCAAATAAGCTTGCTAGATCTACACCAGGGGCGTCAAACTCTATTTCATTGAGGGCTGCATCAGGGTTGTGTTTGATCTTGTGGGGGGGGGGAGGGGGGTTGGCAAAGGTGGGCATAGCCAGAATGACATCATTGTGTCGGGGGGTGGGAGGAAGCTGTGGTGGCCTGAGCAAACCAGCGAAAATGGGCTCCCGAGTTCTGTTTTCGGCTGCGGCAGCCTCCTGCAACTCTCTGTCAGCAAAAACAGGAAGTCCATTTTTGCTGAAAGAGGCACCACGGACTGGTCCTTCACCTATATTGGCATCGTCCTAAGACAGATCTAAGTACCCGGAGGGCCGGATGCGGCCCATGGGCCTTGGGTTTGACACCCCTGAGCTACACCTTGTTCTGGATCGGCTTACGTAAAACCTCTGCCTGCACGAGAGCGTGCTACAGGTAATCTTCCACTTACAACCATTCGGTTATTGACTGTTCAAAGTCACATTTTTCACACTTATGACAATTGCAGCATCCCTATGGGTCACACAATTAAAATTCATGACACTTGGCAATTGACCTGTATTAAGGATGGTTTCAGTGTCTCGGGGTCATGTGATCACCTTTTGCGCCCTTCTGACAAGCAAAACTGATGGGGAAAGCAAGATTCACTTCATAACCGTGTTACTAACTTAGAACAACTGCAGCGATTCACAGAACGACTGTGGCAAGAAAGGTCGTAAAATGGGACAGAAAGTCACCTCACTACCTTGCTTGGCAACGGAAATGCTGGGCTCAGCTGTGGTCCCATCTCAAGGACTATCGTGTTTCCCCAAAAATAAGACAGGGTCTTATTTTCTTTTGACCCCCAAAATAAGCACTTGGCCTTATTTTCGGGGAGGTCTTACTATTTTTGAGGTGCAGGAAGCGGCGGGCGTGGTCACCTCATGGCTGCTGCTGTGTTGCAATAGTTTGGGGGAGGGCTTATTTTCAGGGGAGGGCTTATATTAGCGCATGTGCTCAAAAGCCCAATTGGTCTTATTATTTGGGGAGATCTTATTTTCAGGGAAACAGGGTACCTTTATTGGCATTGTCCTAAGAGTGTGTTCCTTAACCTTGACACAACTTTTAAGATGTGCGGACTTCAACTCCCAGAATTCCCAAGCCAGCATGACTCTAAATGTTGGCTGAATTGTCGGAGAATTCTGGAGTTGAAATCCACACATCTTAAAGAGGCCGAGGTTGAGAAACACTGCCCTAAGCTCAAACTCCTGTTGGGGAGCCGTTCCCCAGTTGGTATCTGACTTTGTGCCACTACAAAAGACCCCTTTTCAAAATAAGCACCCCACAGAGGACCCTGTTTATTTGTTTTCACCCCCACTGTGCTGTGAGCCTCTTTGCTAGCCCCATGAGTCCCCAAGTCCACTCCGTCCCCACGCCCCGCCTGCCCTCCCTCCCAGCTCTTCCTCAGGCACCTACCCTGAAACAAAACCTCGTGTCTGGTTGGCACTTCAGATGACACTACAAGGAGGTGACTGTGAATGTGTCCTCGGGATGCTGTTCTAGCATTGGACCCAAAAACCCGCTCTTCTGGGGTGCGGTCATGATTGGGTGCCCTTGGGGTGCAAAGCTGGGGTACCTATAGTTGTCCTGCAGCGGCAGCATCGAGTCTCTTGGGACCGGGGAGATATTTAAGTCATTCATCAAGGGGCAAATATAGGCTCCTCGGTGATGAGCCCTTGCCATGTCCATGGGCTCCTTCTCGCTCTTGGAAGGGTTGCTGCTGGGGGGGCTGGCCAAATGGGGGTTGAGGCAGGAAGCCTCGGGGCTCCTCCCCATAAAGTCTACCAGCATGCCCACACCGGCTTTGTTGTCATAGGGAGGGCTACGGGTGCTGGCAGTGGGCGAATACCAATAGCTGGGGTTTTTACAGCTGGGAGAATCGTAGTGCGGCTGAGACATGGAGAGGTCCCGGCAGGCCATGTGGGCGGCCGAGTGGGGCAAGCCGGCCACCCCGGCGAGGCCGTGTTTGAGCGAGTCGCAGGCTGGAAGCTTCCGGAGGTCGTTGGGCCGCAAGTCCTCTTTGAAGGCCAGGGTGGGGGAGCAGTTGGGCGAGAAAGCTTTTTGCAAGCTGGCTTCGAACACCGTCTGCTGAGGGGCAGCCAGCTGGTGGGGCAGGGTGGGGAAATGCTTGCTCTCCAAGTCCGTCTGCCCCAGGCTGGGGGAGTCACTCTGGAACCCTTGCCCAAAGGTGCCGTCCGAAGGCGTGGAAGGATTCATGGAGTAGGGCCCGGTGTAGTCGCAGGGATCGCGTTCGCCGAGCCCAAAGCTCCGGGACTGTGAAGGCAACGGGGACATGCTGCTGTCCCCACTGTAGTAGTCCAGTCCCAAATCTGTGCTGTCTTGAAACAGCGCGTTCACCCCCTGGGATTTGGTGGGGAACTTCGCTTTGCCTGTGCCTCTTTCTTTTTTGGAGGCACAGGCACCCCGGGAACCCCGTGGCTGCCGAGCACCGGTCCCTCGCTTGGAGGGGTAGCCCCCCGTGGAGAAGCTGAGATGGGCAGTGTCAAATATGTCCACTTTCTTTCGCCTGCCCCGTCCTGGCTTGGAGTTGCTGTGGAATAAAACGCTCTGGTTCCAGTTATAACCTGGGGCTGAAGAAGACTCATTCCAGTCCATCATCAGCTTCTCCAAGCTTGAGAGGCTGGACTGCCCTTCACTAGATGAAGCCTCACTGTTGGCCCTCCTGTAGCCGGATGGCTGGTTGAACTGGGTACTGTCGGAGGAGGATTCGGAGAAGGTCTCAGAGACTGTCTGCTGCTTGGCCTTCTGTGGTGTATAGTTGGAGATGTCTAGGATGACATTGGGTTCATTGATGTGGCAGTCAAAGCCCGGGTTGTAGAGTTGACTGAAGGACTCTGAGTTCCAGTCCAGGCCGTAGCTTTGCCGGAAAGCCCATTGAGAGGCACTAGGGAACTGCCTACAGTTCTCCGGTGAGGGCTGGAAGGGGATTGAACCCTTAGGGACCATGTAACCCCCTGGCGATACAGTGCTTGCCCGGCTGTCACACCTCATGGGGGTGTGAGAGGAGCTAGAGAACTGGCTGGGATCGGAGCTGTTGAAGAAAGAGGGCTTACTCAGGGACATGCTGGGCCCTGTAGTCTGCTGGGTGTAGCTGACACTGTGGGCACTGCTTGGGGAGGAAGGTAGGCTATTGCCACCGCCATAGGTGAAGCTGCAGTCCTTGTTATTGGGGCAGTCTTGGGTGGTGTGGTAGGATTTCCCTTGCTGAAACAAGTTGGCAGGAGTCACACTTTGTCCTCCGGTACTGCCATAGTTGCCATATTGTGCATAGCTGGAGGCTGTGGTGGAGTGAGTAGTGGGAGACCTGGAGACAGCCGAGAGAGATGCCAGCTTCTGGAAGGCATCTGTGTCACGGCACTCCGAAGTAGCCTGGGACAGGTTGTAGCCTGTCGCTCGGTTGGGAGGGAACGACTGCCGGCTGACTGTGTGGAAGGGCACCTCGCTCGCGGCAGTTGTGGTGGTGGAAGAGGGCGTGGCTTTCCCACCTCGGCTTGAGTAAGAGGCCATGCCTCTCTGGGTTGCGATAGCATTGGGTGGGGCTGTATATGTGGTGGAGGATTTCCGCGAGGCAGAGCGAGAGTTGGAGAGGGCAAAGTCCAACAGATCAGAGGAGTCATCGGAATCCAACAGGGAACGGAAATAGCCCGTGAAAAGGCTCTGCCTTTCCTGGCTGAGTTCAGACTGGGATGATGGATTGCTCCCCCCATAAAAACCAGTTCGGCTTGAAGAACTTGACTCAATGGTTGAGGAGTGGAAGGTCCGGGAATCGCTGCCTTGGTAGCTGCAATTCCTGCTGGCTTGACCGGAAAGGTGTCCTTGGTGGGACATCCAAAGACTTTCTTTTTCTCCACACCATTCTGACGACCCGTCGCTGAAGTTCTGGCTGGGGTTCTGCTCAGGAAACAAGACCCCGTTTTTGCGAGACCGCCTCTTTCTTTTGGGCTTCTCCATGGAGTCCGGCTCCTGACGGCCCCTCTTCCGGGGATGAGTGGGGTCAACATGCATGGCCGTCCCCAGAACCCCCTTCTTCTTTTTGCCAATGCCTTCGAAGAAATCGCTGAAGGAGCAACGGGAGGAACGGGCAGAGTTGCTCCCTCCACGCCCGAACCCGCCTCCTTTGCCGCCTCGTCTGCGGAAGCCTTGTACTCGATGCAAAAAGTGAGAGATGCTCTGAGTGTCAGGAGCCTGGTGGATGGAGTCGGGCTCACTTGGGGTCCAACAGCGGGGTGGGGAGCAACGAGCGGAGCACTGGCTCTGGCGGTTGAGGAAGGCTAGCTTGGCCAGGACATCTGAATAGTCCGCTTTACTGTCGTTGGTGTCTGCAACGTAAGAGGGCTGTGGGGATGCCAACTTCTGTTTCCTCCGCCTCCGTTTCTTCACTTCTGGGGCAGGCTCCTTGGGTTTGCAGGGCCCAAGCATCAGGTTTTTGGGAGGCCTTCCCCTCTTGCGCTTCAGGATGATGGGCATTTCTCCTGGAGGAAAGACCACCACCACATTCCGGCCGTTGTTTTTCATCTTCAGCAGTGGGGTGGGCTCTAGAGAATTGGAGAGGGCAACCTCTTTGCCTTCTACATTCAAGCTACTGTTGAGGGAGGACACTTTGTACGTCGTCTTGTTCCTCCTCCCAAGAGAGACGGGAATCTTGGCCATCTTGACCACCATCCGACGGATGCCACGGCATTTGGGCTTTGGGGGATTCAGGAGGGCAGCGGCCTTCTGGCCATCTTCTGACTCCAAAGGGGAAACAATGGGATCTGCTACTTCATTTGCTGTAATGGTGGTCACTGCCATCCTGGTTTCTTCTGGCCGTGCCATGACCACCTCCACTGGTACAGCCATGGGGAGGACTTGGCTATCAGTGACAATCTCTGTTCGCTGCCCTCGGCCTCCCCTCCGACGACGGCAGAGTATCTTTGGTTTATCTGTTCTCCGTAGAGCATATTTCCTGTGATCGTCCCTTCCCCGCCCAGCCCCTCGCCTTACTACTCCTCTTAAGGAGCAGCCTCCAAGGCGGCCCCCAGGTTGTAGCGGGTGTTCTACTGGAGACTCCTGCCTTGCCAGATGGGGCTGAGAGTCTAGCAACTTGGGCAAAGGGGGAAGCAGCTGGGCCTCTGCATCCAGCAGCTGGGACTGGGAATCAAGCAACTGGTGGTCCAGGGTCCCTAAAGACTGGAGCCCCAGAGGCTCAGAAAGGGGTTCTAGGGACTGGAGTGATAGTGACTCAGAAAGAGGTTCTAAAGTCTGTAGCTCCAAAGGTTCTAGAGGCTGCAGCCCCAGTGGTGCAGGCAAGGGATCCACTGTCTGCAGGGCCAACGGTTCTGGAGGCGGCTCCAGAGACTTAGAATCTACTAGCTGGGGCTGGTGTTCTAAAGACTGTGAGCCAATTAACTGAGACCTTGACTCAGCCCCTTGGCCTTCTAGCAGCTGACGGTGGGATTCCGAATGCTGATCTAATAACTGAGGTCCCGGACAAGCCAAAGAAGCCAGTTCGCTCAGGATATCTGTATTGGTTAGTTCAGGATAATCATTTGTCTCTGACTCTGAGTTGCTAGCTTCGTCGGGGCTACTAGGGGCCTTCAGAACAGGACTACCCTGGCTGATTTGGTCCTGCGCACCTCGAGTATCCCCTTCCATTTCTCCCACATAATGGCTAGGTTGAGTCTGTTTGAGGAGCTCCGCTTTGGTGCTGCTTTGCACTGCCAGCTCCTCGGGACTGCGGATGCTGTTGGCCAGCATGGGGGAGGAGTAGAAGCTATAATGAAGACCTTGTCCTCGGCTTTCTTCACTAAGCGGCAGATGGCTATCAAATTGCAAGCCGCTGCAGTCTAAGTGAACGCCACAGCTCTTTAAGTCCTGGGAGAGTCGGTCAATGTCCTTCATAATGTCTATGAGCTGCACCACAGGGTAGAGGTTGATTCTGCCGTTGCCGCACTTGCTTTTCAACAGGGAGATGATGCTATCGATGTTACACCTCCCCGAGGCCAAGGTGGCATTGGAGAAAGTTTTGGCAGCTCTGTCTTGTGTGGTGGTTTCCTCCAAGTCTTGGACGTCAGCAGGGCAGGCAGGAACACTGGATGCCAGCAAGTCTTCGGACTTGACGCTGCTCTGGGTATGGAGGCTTTTGTACCTCTCGGTCGCCTCTGTGTGATGCAAGGAACTAGATTTGTGCTCTTGACTTAACACAGTGCAAGAACCTTCTGGGAAGCTGAGCATGCTATACGGCAAGGCTTTCTCTGCCAGGCACCCCGGTGTCTTTTGCCCAGGATGTCCGGACTGATAGAACTTTGGCTCTTGGATGTAGTCAGAAGAGGAAGTGCCGCGCAGAGCACCTCCGGTCGACAGTACTGGTGACCCCTGGGATTTCAGCCGCTTCCTCAAGTCATCGTCACTCGCATGCCTCTTGGCGGAACAATTGCTCGGAGGGACATCTGGAAATGTGCTGCCTGGGCCTGGAAGAGGAAGAAGGAAGGCGTTAAGTTCCTTGGCAACAGCTCTGGGTTCGCCACCAAGTCTGAAACATCCATTCCCCTCTTCTCTTTGTGAAATGGAAGAAACGGTTAACCCATTCTGCAAGGTCACCCCATGGAACATTACTCCCGCTCTTCTCTACACATCCTTGTGACATTACCCAGAGCAGAAAAAGCATCACAAAATAATAGTACAAGCCAGGGGCCAAGTATTCTTGTACATTATTTAAAAAAATCAATACAGCAGGTTGAAATTCAGCAGGTTCTGATGGGTTCTGGAGAACCAGTAGCGGAAATTTTGAGTAGTTTGGAGAACCAGCAAATACCACTTCTGGCTGGCCCCAGAGTGAGGTGGGAATGGAGATTTTGCAGTATCCTTTCCCTGTCACGCCCACCAACCCACACCCACAGAGCCGGTAGTAAAAAAAAATGCATTTTACCACTGATTCAATGTATAGTATCGCCAAAAACTGTAGCCTCTTTTGAGTTTTCCTACACTACTTAAGATGTAGACCTTCCAAACTGGGTTACCATGTTTGGCAGCTTTCCCACCACTTGCTTGAGTCTGTTTTCATGCTTGGACCTGGATGTTTATAATGTACCTTATGCACCTACCATTGGGTTGATCTACTCAGGCTAGAGGAGACACCACAAGGAAGAAGCAGATGCATCTTCCAGGCATTCTTCTCCTCCATCAGTGACTGGAGGACAAGCGGTTTACCCATTCTCTCCTCTGTCACCCATAGAATACGAGAAGGCATTTGGAAGTTGTTGGTGGCCAAGTGGGACAGACTTTCAAGCTCTGTTCTTCCATCACTTGGAAGAGGGAGTTGCATAGACATCGGGGATGAGATACACACTTCCACCAAGTCTACGCTATTGTCTTCATGGTTAGAAAGGGGAGTGAACATAGCCCCAGTCAAAGTGTCTAGCATGTAAATATTCTGCCCCTATGAAAAACTTTTGTAGGTTGATTTTGCTCCCTTGCCTAAGAAATTATGTTATTGGTGAAACCTCTGTGCAGATAACAGTAAAGGGTCTCCTAACATTTTAGATCAGGAAGCAAGGCAACCTACAGTGTGAGTTTTTCAGAGGGGCAGAATATTTGTGCGCTAGATATAAACAGTTTCTCAGCTTCATAGAAGCTGGTTTTTGTAATAAACTCCATCTCCCATTCTTCCATGATGCGATTATGCAGGTAGAATTATGTAACAGAATGTTCGCCAACATGACGACTTGCAAAGTTCTCCTCTACTACACTTGTCACCCCTTACCTCTGACCCAGGAATGATGGAAGTTGAAGTAGGATACCTAGGGAGTGCCAAACTGGGGGAAATTAGGAAGTCAGGAAGAAGGGAGCGAGACAGTGATCTAATCATGGCCTTGCATTTGTTAATATTGGCCTCGGGTGCTTTACAGCTTCTATTTAAGTTCCCCCATGCCCTTTAGCACTACCAAGGAGAAGTGGCCTTGTCACAAGGCAAGGTGACGCATATTATGGATGCCTTGAATGGTGACAAAGTGGGAGGCCAGAGGAAACGATGGCCACGAAGGGCATAATTTACCAGGAAGCACTCTGGTGTGAAGCCTACAGAAATATGTGCAGGAGCTCTTCCCTGAATTGGCCTCATTTCTAGTAGAGACGCGCTTCCCGCTGCTTAACACCCAAGATAAATGAGCAGAACAGGGATGGCTGGGATTGTCATTCCAGGCACCACCACATTTTGGTGGCATCCTCATGTTTTGTCTCCATAAGGCAGGCACGGAGTAGGTCTATTGATAGGGGTTCACCTTCAGGCTAGTAACTGAGCACCCTATCAACAGATCTGAACCTCGACTCATGAAGATCACTGCTCTGCCGACCTTTGGGGCGAAGGAGAGAAGGAAGGGTCTTACAGAAGCGTCCTGATGGGATGGGATCCCAACAGAAGGGAGTGGTTCAGAGGTGGGCGTCACATAATGCCCAGAACTGAAAATGTGAGCATGCATGCGGCATCAAAAACACGATTATATAGGACAGTGTTTCTCAATCTTGGCGAGTTTAAGACGAATGGACTTCAACTCCCAGAATTCCCCAGGCACCATGGCTGGCTGGGGAATTCTGGGAGTTGAAGTCCACTCGTCTTAAACTCACCAAGGTTGAGAAACACTGATATAGGACAAGATAGCACCAGGGTGGATGGATGGCCAACCACTGGTCGGAACTATCGATTCACCCGAATCAGTCCGAACCAGCAGCAGCCCACCTCTGGAGTGGTTCCCTTATTATAAGGCAGGGGTCTCCAACCTTGGCAACTTTAAGACTTGTGGACTTCAACTCCCAGAGTTCCTCAGCCAGCAAGCTGACTGAGGAACTCTGAGAGTTGAAGTCCACAAGTCTTAAAGTTGCCAAGGTTGGAGACCCCTGTTATAAGGGTTCCCTGAGCATGCTGGAAAGCTGGGCGCAGAGACCTAGAAAGCTTGGAGTGTTCTCCACTTGTGCTATAGCTTGTCACAGATTCCTCTTCCCCTCTTTAGATCAGGGGAGATCACATTGAATCCAAATACTGGATACCGTGGTGGCGCAGTGGTTAGAATGCAGTACTGCAGGCTACTTCTGCTGACTGCTGGCTGCTGGCAGTTCAGCAATTCGATTCTCATCGGCTCAAGGTCGACTCAGCCTTTCAACCTTCCAGTGTTCCAAGGTCGGTAAAATGCAGATCCAGATTGTTGAGGAGCGATAGGCTACCTCTGTAAACCGCTTAGAGAGGGCTGTAAAGCACTGTGAAGCGGTATATAAATCTAAGTGCTATTGCTACTGGGATATCCAAAACAGTCCCCACAGAGAGGGAATGCAAGATCATTGGTGCAAGATCATTGGTGTCTTTGCTCAAAAATTGGACTCACGAATAAGATCCAAGATCTCCCTTACGACTGCATCAGTAAACACCCCCAAAGCTAACTAGATGCTATTAGAGACAACATCAACCATATTAATACTACTACTAATTTTTTTTCCAGCTGCAA